>JABSTQ010011516.1:0-695000 GCA_013358835.2 Ixodes persulcatus
AAAAAAAAAAAAAGAAAAAAAAAACAGCAATGTCGTCGTTTTCTGCGGTGGTCTGCGAGAGATTGTTAAGGAAAAGTACCCCTTATTCCTTCTTATGATGAGATACGAACAACACGACCTTGATTCGGTGCCACAGCTGCGGCTACGGCAGCTGGCGCAGGCGACGGCTACAGCTCGGCTTGGCTTAGCTGCAGGCACCCCTCCATCTGCGCCGCGGACCCAAGATGGCGGCGCCTGACGCGCTTCAGACGCGTAGTTTGGGAGTTTCGGTACTCTGAAAACGTAGCTTTATTTATTGACTCTACCCTCCATCTGCGCCGCGGACCCAAGATGGCGGCGCCTGACGCGCTTCAGACGCGTAGTTTGGGAGTTTCGGTACTCTGAAAGCGTAGCTTTATTTAGTGACTCTAGGTACTCTGAAAGCGTAGCTTTATTTAGTGACTCTAGCCCCTCTATGACTGCGCAGACAGCGCTACCTCGCGGCGGGCGACGCAGTTAGCGCAATTACACTCTTCTGCCGGGGAGCGAGACGAATGGGACGGCCGAAGAAGCTTTCGCGCGCGCGCTTCGGAATCTCGGAGGCCATGGGAGAGGGAAAATAGAACGTGTGGTTGCCGTGCGGTGGAGCCACCTAGACGAACAAATCTGCCATGTAGTGAAGCCAACCATCTCTTCCGTAGGAGGTTCAATGATGTCGCCCCAGCAGCACCGACAGCAAGAAATCTAAATGTTTTGACTGACACCTCGGGACCAGCTCGCCGTTTTCAACGGAATATTACTTCTTATTTTCCTACCTTTTCACCCGCATACGACCCGGCGCCAACTATTTCTATGCGCGCAATTCAAGGTGACCGCCAAAGCCCCAAACTGCCGCCAAAGCAGACGGTCAAGCGGCCAAGCGTTCTCCACGTTCGCGCTGCAAAAGGAAAGCCTGGCAGTGGTTGTTGCGTAGTTTCGTATTTTGTCTCAGCGAAACTCGTTTGAATCAGGGTGGTCACATCCAGAACAGTGTTCGGCATGTTGTTAAAAAACATATATATGATATATCTTCAATAATAAGGTAAATACAACATGCTAGAAAAATAGACAAAACGAACGTCCGCCAGGCGGCGCTACCTAGCTGAACGTGCGTGTTGTGAGGTGAAGCACCGGGCCTGGATGGCCTGGCCTAGAGCACTATATAGCTCCTACGCAGCAGAGTAGCGCAATCCTTTGATCCGCGTGTTTTGCCGACAACATGGCCGACAGAGCAGCTCGGCGCGAGTCACGTGGTACTCAGGGTTCCAGGAGGCGGCCCGCCCTAAGGGAGAATACATGGAGATCGACGCAACACGGCTGATTAAAAAATAAACGGCGAGTTCACACTTTTCAAAACTAGTCTGTCGTGAAGTTAGTAAAGCACTAAACACTTTATCAAAGTTTTAATAATATCGGACGCGTGTGCAAATTTTGAGAAGGCAATTTCCAAGGCAATGGCGTTTGAAGCAGACGATTCTTGCTCGCAGCGGAGATGGGCTTTTTGGGTTGGCTGGAGCGGGTCACGTGAACGCTGTGACGTCGCCACGTCGTCTGCTGCATGATGCTGCTCATGCAATTTTTAAAAAAAAAATTACGTCCTTATTTGGCACACAACTCAGCGCAAATTATTCTAAAATGTTCCTTTATTATTTCAAAAACTATTGTCGTTCCGTACATCTCCACAATATTGAAGAAACAACGATTTTCTCACGTTCCCCATGCATTTCTGACCGGAGTTGGAACCTCCGGGCGTTCGCCGCTAGTCGCCAAGAGATGGCGTTCAGGATTGCGCTACTCTGGCCTGGGGCAGGCCTGGGGACACGTCTTGGAGTGGTCGAACCTAGTGCCACTAAATAAGCTACGAGTGGCTCTAGTCGAACCCAGCGACCGAGCGGTCGAACCAGTCGAGCTCTTTCGATTTTGGCAGAAGCTAAACGGCTAAACTACGAAGGTTCGCTGAATGCGCACCGTTTCTTTTAATTTTCTAGTGTTCGACCAAAGAAGGTTCTTAACGCAGGAAACCAACTAAAGAGATGGTAAGCACTGTTTTCGGCGTCGGGTCACGCGAGGACAAGTTGACCCTGTAAGCTGTCACTTTTTTCGTACAGACAGACGTTCGAGATCCCCGTAGTACATACATTGTAATGATAGTCCTCCAGCACATATAACTGCAGCAAATATTTTTAGTTTAGTGTGATAATGTACAACTCCACCATCACAGCAGACTAAAGCCGGCTACCAAGGAGGCACATTGAAGACGCATACAAGAACTGCACCAACTTTCTGTGTCCTAGATGCGGTATTTGTGTGTCCGTTGTCCTTTTCATTTGTCTTAGCACTGCAGAGTGGGTTAGTGTACCGCAGCCCGGCGCACGTGACCGTACGCTCGCACTACGGAACCCAGCTGGGATGGGTTCGATCCACCCACCCACTGCCCGTCAATAATAACAATATGTGTTTTGGTTCAGTAGAACCGCGTCGCCGCAGAACGGCAAGTGCCTCGTATCATAAAGGCCTGCGGCGTTTCAACCTGGATGAGCCTGGCGCACTATAGCCCCGATGCTGCTGCGCCAAAAAAACCCATACTACCTGGATGAGCATTGTACCGCGCTCGCTCGTTAAAGAGCCGCCTTGACCAAGTTGTCCATATACTTTGAGGGACAAGTTGCCTCATTTCGGACGCCTACTAGGTTCATGCCTCCCCCCAGACTTTGTTTTTATTTGTCTGCTCTTTTGGTCTCTATGTCAACGACCTGTTGCTTCACGAGCTAGCATTGTTACTTCGAGCAGCACTGTCAGTAGTTTCACAGGCCTGTTTGTTAAGTATCACTGAAATGAACCTTTTGTATCGATTTAGTCTTCATCCTCTAGACCAGTGGTGCTCAACCACTCATGCTTCGGGGACCTTTCTGGATCAGCAGACGTGATGGGGGACCCCGTTCACCATAGGGAGGGAGTTATTGGACGGTTACAATGACAAAAGGGGAAATCAGGAAAACTAAATGTGTGGGAACCACCTTTAAAGCTTGGCATCTGAGAGTAACCAACCCTACTGGCTCAGTGCACATGCTTTGGTCTATTTAACCGTGTGCAACAGCCAGCATCAATAAAAAAAGTTTAGTTGCCCAGCTTGACCGACGGTCAAGGGCTCTGGGGACACTAAAAGTGCTTTCAGGGACTCCGAAGGGTCCGCGGACCTCGTTAGAACCACTGCTTTAGACGTTGTACACCTATCCTGCGTAATTAGATTAATCAAGAAAACAGGCAGATTGGTGTCCCTGGAACAAGAAAGCTGGAAGCTAAAACAATACTGCAAGTGGTGCCGGAAGGATAGAGCTTCTGTTACATTAGGTCGTTTCTTACCTGAATATCGGCTATCCAAATGACCCTAATTTTCTTGAATTCAGTCAAAACTGAAACGACAGAATTGCAGCTGTTTGTGAGTAATTGAATCTGCATGGCCTGTGAGAAGAATCCCTTAACTACAGCTTCACTTTGTGTTGACTGAAAACAGACGTCACCGAGGCTTTCCCAGGAACCATGGCCTTTGTCATGTTTTTTTTATCGGGTCTCTTCCCAATAAATTATTGCACTGCCACTGCAAATATGAATCGCCAACTCGCCCAAGCTCCCCCCTTAACAAGTTTCCCAAGAATTCCTGTCTTGCATTTTTTAAGGACTTTGAGAATTCCCCCTCTTGCGCTCCTTTCTTTTTGGGAGTGCCCCAGCACCATCAGATAACCAATGCACTCCGGCATGGAGCAAGTTTAGGCATAGTAGTAGAAACCTAAGGCAACAATATGTGGATGACTTTGAAGCGTGAAGTTTTAAGTGAAACTGCATGCGAAGCCAATGATTATAATGCATTTAACTGCAAAGGTGCAAGCGAGTTGGACAAGAATGACGAAAATAATCCCTGGAGAAAGGAAACAAGAGGGACGAAGGACAAACACAAATCTCCAAACACAGCTAGGTGACTGGTGCACGACCGAAAAAATCCGCCTGGTCCGGGTATCGAACCCGGGACCTCTCCATTACAGGTGGAGCGCTCTACCAACTGAGCTAACCAGGGGTTAGACGTCAGTAGAGCAAACGGGTTTTATCAGCTGCCACCAGTCTAACACCAACGAGGGTGAAGCTTGCAATTTAAGGTTATGATTATAATGCATTTAACTGCAAAGGTGCAAGCGAGCTGGACAAGAATGATGAAAATAATCCCTGGAGAAAGGAAACAAGAGGGACAAAGGACAAACACAAATCTCCAAACACAGCTAGGTGACTGGTGCGCGTATAATGCATTTAACTGCAAAGGTGCAAGCGAGCTGGACAAGAATGATGAAAATAATCCCTGGAGAAAGGAAACAAGAGGGACAAAGGACAAACACAAATCTCCAAACACAGCTAGGTGACTGGTGCGTGACTGAAAAAATCTGCCTGGTCCGGGTTCGGTCGCGCACCAGTCACCTAGCTGTGTTTGGAGATTTGTGTTTGTCCTTTGTCCCTCTTGTTCCCCTTCTCCAGGGATTATTTTCGTCATTCTTGTCCAGCTCGCTTGCACCTTTGCATTTAATTGCATTATAATTATATCCTTAAATTGCAAGCTTCACCCTCGTTAGTGTTAGACTGGTGGCAGCTGATAAAACCCGTTTGCTCTACTGACGTCTAACCCCTGGTTAGCTCAGTTGGTAGAGCGCTCCACCTGTAATGGAGAGGTCCCGGGTTCGATACCCGGACCAGGCGGATTTTTTCGGTCGCGCACCAGTCACCTAGCTGTGTTTGGAGATTTGTGTTTGTCCTTTGTCCCTCTTGTTTCCTTTCTCCAGGGATTATTTTCGTCATGCGAAGACAAGCTGTGCAATAGAATGCTGTGCAAGAAAGAAAAATAACTAGAAATAAGAAATCGGAACATGCAAAAATTGTTTCCAGCTATTTCTCAACTACACAAAAAATTACACATATTTTTGTCGAAGAGCATATTACAATTTTTATATGGCTAATCCACTTTTTTTGCAAATTTCGGTTCAAAGGTAAATGGATTTGGTACTTTCTCACTCTTCTGGCCGAGCAAAGAGGCTTCTTTGTATTAACTTCGGGGCCGAAGGTAATCCCCAGGGGGGACAAAAGCAATGTTTGGGGGAGCCGTATCTAGGTCACAGCATCCCAGTGAGCCAATAGGTTGTTGGCTGACATTTTAGGTCTCTCAGCTGAAGAAAGCAGAAACTAACTTTTGGCTTAAAATTAGTTTCATTTGCACTCCCGATAATTCTGACCAACCCAGATAGTTAGTGCTAATAAAAAAAAAAGGCGGAAAAAAATATGTTTGAAGGAAGGTATCTATTGATAATTTGTAAACTGAGTAAACATGTAATCCTGGTTATAACCTCCTCTGCCCCTGACCTAATTGGCAGTTTTCTGTAATTAAATCTGCTTACGAGGATCAGAAGCTTGGAGGTCCTTTCCCGTGCTCCGACAAGAGAGAGTCTCGAATCCAAGTCGTGTCGCTCTTGGTCGCAGGACGTGGTGAATGGGCATTTCGAGAAGCTCGTGACAGAATTAAAAGCGGCCTGGAGAGGAGAGCAGTTTGGAGCGCAGCGGGATGCCGTCTGGGCCGTCTTCAAGGACAAAGTGCCGCGCAGACTCCGCACCTGCGACAGCATCGTAGACCTCGTCGACATCCTGGTCGACAGAGGATCGATCGCGCCGTGGGACACTCGGCTGTTGCTGAGGCTGAGCGACCTGTTCCCCGGCATCCGACGGGCTTCCGGCCTGGTCAATGCCTACAATAAGGTAACTGCCCATCGAGGAAATGCCTGCACGATGTGTCAGGGTGGCCAGTTCGAAGAAACACCCACAACCCTGGCTTTGCCGTCCAAGTCTCGGCGCAACCAAGGTAATGGTCCCACCCTTCTCACAACTTCTCGGCAGAGTCGAGCTTTCGGCCGAGACGAGCTTCCTCTCTCTCCTCGCAGAACGTGCGGAGTTGCTGTCAGCCATCTTGTACCTCTGCCGGCGTTTCGGCGGTGGCCATTCCTGGCGCGACCTGGTCCGGAGGTTCCCAGTGCCACTGCACGTCAGGGAAGTGGACATCAACGACATCGAAGTCATGCCCTGTGCCACGGACCCCGGCCGCAAGAACTGTCCGGAGTGCTCCAGTTACGAGGCGCTGTACCCGTGGAGCCAGCGCCACTCCAGGCGGGTCAACGCGGCGTTCTTGCGCGAGTGCCTGAAGAAGGACCTTGGACTGAGGACGTATGTCAGTGATCTCAATCAACAATACCACTTGTCGGAAGAAGTGCAGTCCAAATGCCTACTGGTCAAAGCGGACTTTTATTCTCGCGACACGCTACCTGAGGGCTCCGTGTCTGTGCCGATCGAGGATCTAGTCGGGCACATCATGGACAAAGAAGAGAATAAAGTTCCCTCCCGATAGCGGAATTGGCTTGCAAGATGAATGCGCCAGCCGGTCCCGAAGCGGCTGCTGTAAAAATCGGTGGCTAACGTGTAAAGGTAGGCAACTTTGTTATTGGTGAAATAATGCTACTCGAAATTCTTCTGAGCTCCATCTAAATTTTATCAATACCCACAAAATTGCCATACACAGAGTAAAAAACAGTGAGTGCACAGGTGAGCTGGTGGATGTTGATCATGATGTAGAAAACCCGAGACTGTAATAAAAGCTGGGAAACTTGGTCGAAGAAGAAAGACAGGGAAAAAGAATGTCTCAAGAGACATTCTTTTCCCCTGTCTTTCTTCGACCAAGTTTCTCAGCTTTTACCACAGTCTCAGGTTTTCTACATCATTACACAGAGTATGTTTTTGGCTCGGTAAATCTCGGTACAATCGTCCTTATGTATAGAGACTCGGGCTGGGACTTCCAACAAGATTGCCATTGGTTGTCGCTATGGTCATACTATCGCTTAAGCGCGAGACACATGGACGGCAGGATCGTCCGATCCGACATCCGATCCGACAGTCCGAACGCCGCTCCGAATCGCCGCACGCGACAGTTTGAGACACACGCTTCCGACCTTGCATGCGACACGACGATCCGTTCGGATCCGCCCAAGAGATCCAAGCACTCCAGCGGAGGTCCGCGTTCATAGATATCTGGTCCCAGATTGACGGTCTAGCTCGCACGAGCGAAGTTAGGAGCTCGTTCTCGCTAGCGCGTGCATTCTTTGCCGGAGCCATCTTTTTCGAATGGGTCAGCGGGATCCACGCTTCCGGCTTCCCGTCGCCCGTCCCGCTTTCTTATTCGTCCCGCCAGACCCAGTGCATCATCATGACGTTCGCGCTAGCTGTGCTGTCATTGGCTGGACGCATCCGACAATCCGTCTGCCGTGCGAAACTATCTGGCGCGTTGGACGCACGTCGGATCACCGATCCGACGTCTGAAGCGACCAAATTTTTCGGATCAGGCAGTCGTATTGCCGGATCGAACGTCGGATCGGATGGATTTTTCGCGCATGTGTCTCGCGCTTTACACCAGCCAGTAGGGGTGAGGTGCCACCTGTGAGCGAGCCCTGTCGTGGCAGCGACACTATTGCAATGGCCACCGAAGTCCGAGGTGTACCCAGGTGATTGAAGTGCGACGGCCCTTGAGTAAACTTTTGTTGAGCGACTTCGTGCGAGCTTTGCGTAGGGTGGTGCCACTCCGAGGTATCAGTTGCTGGCAAACCAGCGTTGGCAACTTGGTTATAATGGTGACCTCCACGTTTTCGTCGGTCACGTTTAACGACAACGATCGTCGTTTGGGCTAAGCATTGCTGGCGATAACCGCCATCGAACTATGGGCCGCATGTCTGACGAGCCTTTAGCCGACCACTGCAGCAGCACAAGCGGTGTGCAGAATATTTACGAGGTATTTGCTCGATTTGGTGCACATAGTTTGCAGGGTAGATAGCGAAAGCACAGTAGACGGCTCGGACGTCTGAACTGAAAGTTCATAGTCCATAATACCGACACCTACGCAATGTTGTCGGAGTTTCCAGACTGACATTACCTTGATGTTACTTACGTTTTAGCGAAAATGTTGGAAGGCAACAAGATGGTGGTAAGAGAACATATGGGAGCAGGCAGTTGGGACCACCGTAAGCAAAGCACGCATGAAGCCAACCTAGGCTAAGGTGCGCCGGGGTTGTGATGTCCAAACTCTGCCTGGATACTTCTGTGCAGCATTGCGAAACTCGCAAGCTTATGGCTTCAAAACGTGGTCCCTTCAACTGAGTGCTTTGCAGAATAGGGAAGAGTTAGAAACACACCATGGTCTGCCTGATAGCAAAGCCTCAAGGCCCCATTAACTGTACCCGCCACTCCTTTGAAGCGCATAAAAAAAGGAAACTCGTATGGAGGTCATTGTTTCCTAAAGTTTTGTATAGAGATACATTGGCCCATGATTGTATCGCAATACAAGGAATGCCCGAAAAAAGTATTCCGATACTGAAATACGGATGCTGATTAAAAAATTGTATCACGATACAGAAATATAAATACAAAAATTATTTCTGAAATACCACGCAATACATTTGTATCGTGATACTGCCCAACCCTAATTGCAAAGTGACCAAAACAGGAAAAAAAATAAACAAACGGGCAAACAAACAAAAGTGGTTCGAGAAAAGGTCACTTGAAGAAACAGGAGAGGGACATTGGCCTTTAACAAAATAAAGTTTGCTCTCTCTCTCTGTATCACCACCTTTGGGAAAAAATGTCTCTTTATGTATCCGTATCTGCATTCCAGGATACTTTTCGGCTGCTTTTGCAGAAGTATCGTGAGAATACCCCATTACATGAAAGACAAATGTATCTCAGTATCCGTAATTTTCTTTTGGCCTAAAAATACATTTATGAGTATTCGTATTCCGGAATACTTTTTAGAATATCTCGGCCCAGCCCCAGCACCAGGCATGTCCAGCAGAAAAACGCGCTCCACTTATTGTGAATGTACTTGCACACTTCAACACAATGGCCTAAACATAGAATCAATTTAGGGTAATGCAAAGGAACTGTATGTACTGTTTTGAAAAAGGTCACAGTTAAGGTTACGTGGAAACTATACACAGTTCGCACAAAATTGTACATAGTTAACGGGGTTTCAATCTTGGACATCAATTCTCTTTGCCTGCATGGAATAATCTGGAGACATCCACAGATTGTCCCTGAAGGGAGAACGGACAGGTAAAACTCTGAGGCACATTTTTTAATGCGAAAGCAATAACTGTTTCATGGAGCGAGCTGACGTCATCAGTCTGAAGCGTGAATACGGCAGATAGTTTCCTTCAGTTCCATTGGCTGGTGCGCGCCGATGGGGCTCCCATTGGCCGCTGCGCCCGTCAGTTTCCACGACCGCTTACCCCATGGCGCTGCGTGTCCAACAGTGCGGAGCGTCCAAGCTCACCAGGGGAGCACACGTGCCGACTAGTCACTAAATGAAGCTAAGCTTTGAGAGTACCGAAACTCCAAAACTACGCGCCTGAAGCGCGTCAGGCGCCGCCATCTTGGGTCCACGCAAAGACTGAAGAGTGACTGTAGCCGAGCCAAGCCGAGCTGTAGCCTGCGCCAGCTGCCGCAGCCGCAGCTGTGGCAGCGAGTCAAGGTCATGATGTTCATATCTCAACGTAACACGGAAAACGGGCGTGCTGAGTGACGGACCTCAGCGTGCGCACTCAGTGAACAGCAGCAAGCAGAGGACCACTGGACCCAAGATGGTGGCGTTGAGAAAACGCGATGATGATGATAGCGACTCACGTGACTGCCATTGTCCAATGATGCAGCAGCAAACCAGAATATTGTTGGATAGAGCGACTGTATTGTCGGCAAAATGCCAAAGAAAAGGAATGCGGTACTCTGAAAGCGTAGCTTATTTAGAGACTCTAGCGCTGACCGGCGACGAAAAGTATGCAGCAGACGAAAAAGGGAGCGGACGAGCGGCTTGAACGCTTTCGCATTCACAACTCGTAAGGAATGCTGAGGTGTACCTCAATCTTTTTGTTTTAAAATCCTGGCGGTTTCTGTTTTCAGTTTTTAGCTAAGAAAAGTAAATAAAAGACTAACCTTTTTTTGAATTTTCAGATTATTTTACGGACCTTTACATCACCAGGCCCGCGCAGGCAAAGGTACTGCACTGCTGTCGGTGTACCAAAAGGAGAAAAACGATACACGCACGTAAATGAAAAAAGAAATTTTACAATCGAGCAAGTGTCCATGACGCCGCCTCCTATCGGTGTGTTTCGCACATACTAAACATGAGTAAGGGTGTCCTCCATGTGGCAGGCAGTGCTGATTCCAGTGTTAAGGGGGTGGGGTGGGGAGGGGGGGGGGGGGGATGGCAAGTCATATGGACCTAAAGATAACACTAGCTGTCTTGCAGCAATGTCTGTACAGATGGCAAGACACAAAATATGAAAAAATTTTCAGACTGCATCTCTGCAATAACTTCCTAGCAGAAGATCCTTGTAATGTTGAGAATCACTCCACAGTTTAGATAGTTTCCTTTTGTGCCAAATGGACGGGGTGAAAAAGGGAGGAAGGACGAGACCTATGGGTGAGAAAGTGGAAAAGAGTAAATGGAACAAAAGTGGAAAGTGCACGTCTGCCTTTACTGTGTACTTTCGCTACTTCGTAACTCCAAGATTTGTAGTTGAAAAGGGAGTCGTTTTTTTTCATGCAATCATCAGGGTGGCTTGCATTGTTGACATCTGCAAATGGGCAACTCATTGGAGAGCGTACACATGGGCCTACCAACCGGGGGGGGCAAGGGGGGGCGCTCGCCCCCCCCCCCCAGTTCTCAGAGTGGGGGGGCAAGGCATGTGTATTGCCCCCCCCCCCCCCCCCCCGCAGCCGCCACTGGGCAGGGCAAGCACTGACTGGCGGCTCCCAAGGGAACCAGGACCCCCCCCCCCCCCCCCCCCCGGCCTCTGGTTTGCCCCCCCACTCAAAAACAAGTTGGTACGCCACTGAGCATGCATGTTCTTCGTTTGAAGCACTAAGACAGTTAACTCAATGGTTTAACTTTAGTCTTTCTATTGGTTATTAACTTAATTCAGTCAGAACAACTACAAAAACAAATGACGTCCTGCATGTGCACTTGCCATCGCCTTAATTTAGTCACCTTTCATATACAAACAGGACGAGTGTGCATAATGTGTAACTTCTTTCCCAGCATGCTCCTTGGTGCCTAGGAACTTTGCAAATGGCCCAATGCCACCTCCCTTTAAATTTTGATGCTGCTCAAAGAGCGAAATCTAAACTCTCTGAAACTAAAATACGTCAAAATTAGTCCACTGTGTGCCCTGTATCTATAGCAAAAAAGCAGTTGAAGATATTCACCCTTTTGCCATTGGCACATACACACAAACAGCCCTTGCGCAAGAAAGAGTTCATCCTTGCCGCCTTGCCAAGGAAAGGGGAGGGGGGGGGGCGGTGAAGAGAGAGGTTGTGCACTTTGGTTCATGTTCTCTTCTACGTACAACTGTGGGAATTCAATGAATTCAGTAAACTCTAATGTGAGACCACTTTCTCTTTTTGCCAATGAGGTGAGACCTGAAGTATGATTGTGATCATAATATAGTACTATTAAAGGTCCTCTAAAGTGCTGTTTGATATCATCGATTTATGGTCATAACCAGGGTTGTGAAGTACCTAGGTACAAGTAACTAGAAATCGGTGTCTAGGTACTTTTGTTGTACCTGAGGTACAAACCTAGGTACTTTCATTTCTCTGTATCTGCATCGGTATTTTGGGTACATTTTCAAGTAACTTGTAACTAAGTGAAGTTACTTTTTTCAGGCACTTTTTTATTCATTTCGTCAAAATGGTAGATCTTGAAATATTAACACACCACCATGTGCCGTGATTAACTTTGAGTTGGGTATGACCTGGGACGCGCTAACTTGATCGAACAACGTTTTAGCGAACGAAGCCCCGCCCATGATGTTTCATCAAACGACACTTTAGTGAATGGCAGTGTTCATTTGAGCGAACGGTGGATTAGCGATGCCATTCTAGCGACACCAATTTATCGAATCGCTTCGGAACTCCGTTTAGGGAAAATAGCAACCTGCTTCCTTCATCTTCGACCGAAATCAACATTTTTGCATGTGTGAGGCTCTTCTGACACCTATACAAGGGAGGAGATAACTCGAAAGATGGGCACAGTTTCTGTTGCCTGTATTAATATAAAATATAATTGAAAATAAATTATAATCACAATTGTAAAGCAATGTAACATAGCATATAATACAGTTTCCACTCAATAAATCGGACTCAAAGTTTGCAGTTATCAAAACTGGAAAAGTTCCGAAAGAAAAAAAAGCTTATTTTTCTTCCGACTAACGAAAGAACAAAAAAACGAGGAAGCTTGATTGAAGCCTTTGCCTGTTGTCGCGAACGTCAGGTGCATATGCACTCGACTCGTGCGTTTCTTCGTGCGGCCGACGTCTTCTGGGCCTGTCGACGTCAGCACCGGCTCTGAGGGCAAGAACGTCAACAAGCGAATTTCGGCGGCTTCAGCGCGACATGGTAAACGGTGGAAGCTGTGGCCTCGGGAAACCAATTGGAGCGTAGGAAATAAGGCACGCGAGGACTCAACACCGATGTGGACATCGCATTGACACCAATAAAGCACATTTATTGAACTCGTTTTTGTGTGTATCCTTAGAATAAAACGCTTTACTTCCAATATGTTCTGACAAATTTGGGGAAAATAAATAAAGTATCTTTGAAGTAACTGTACTTGTACCTAGGTACATTTTTAAGTACATAGGTACCTTTTCATATGAGTAACTGTGACTGCATCTTAGGTACATTTTTGAAGTTGAACTTTTTGAAGTTGAACTTTTACAACCCTGGTCATAACTCAACCTACGAGCTCTGAGCATCATAAAAAACCCAAAAATACATTCATGCTTGGCCAATTTGCGTTTGAAAAAGGTAATCAAAGTTGCAGATGCAGCGGGACCGGTCAGTCGCTCGATAATGCAGGAACCCATCGCTCGTGAGTGGTTGACAAGTGCCTGTCCGTCGTTCGACCATATTAAGTGAGGTTCGGTAGCGTCATCTGTCGTTCTGCGCCACCGGCAAGTGTCGGGAACTTTGATCACTTTTTAAAATGCAAATTGGCCGCACATGAATGTAATTTCGGGTTTTTCAGGATGCTTAGAGCTTGTAGATTGAGTTATAACCATAAAAGGAGCATCTAAGAAAGCACCTTAGTGCCCCTTTAAAAATGGGTCACTCTTGAAATGTTTTTTCTTTTTCGCTGCAATATCGCTCTTTTCTGAATAAGGTCTGCACTTCACGACCCCGTAATTGTAAAGAACAGGTATGAGCATGATTGCACCGCTTATTAGCTTCATTTCCTCCAACTTAGCCCACATCTAATATGAACACAGTGGGCAAATTTCACCAACAGCAATTTTTGTCGCAGCAACAAAGTGCCAGGCAGACGAGGCACTAGCAAATATCCAAGAAGCTTTATTTCTGGCTCAAAATGACCACCTAAAAGTCCTTGGAAAACCTGAAAAGAGTGAATTCATGTTGTGGGCCACATAAGGGCCAGTTCGACAGCCTACCGTATTTGTTTGGCCTTCCTGGGGACGAAGTTTGTGCGTGAACTTTTTCCCACATCACTACTTGCAAAGCAGCGACAGTTGCCGGGCTAGTAGGCGCGGCATTTGCGGGCCCAGAACTCTCGTGCGGATCACAATATTCTTGGGTGCAAATGGGAACTGTGCCCCATCGCTCCCTAGTGTTCTTCCGTGAATTACAATCACTGGCTCCCTGCTTGCTGCTCCACCAATGTTCACCAGCTTTCCAGCGTATTTTCGGCATCCATATTGTACTAGCAGCATTGTACGGGGTTTTCTGCTCCATTTCAACGTGTTTGGCCATTCTAGGTGATCACAGTCTTGTCGCTGAAATGTCTGAACAGTCTCAAAGAAGCCCGTGTGATGTATCTTTAAAGGGACACTGCACTTCCCAGAAACATCTTTTCAGCTGGCCGGATAGGACATGTGCATTGCAAGATGCGCTTTCCACCCCAAAAAAGATCACTTAGCACAATATTTAGTTGCTACAATGCTCATTTCAAGTTTAGAGCAACCTCGCTTGCTCGTAAGCACCGGATCAAACCGGACTTTTCTTCGGTGCCACAGTGACGTCAAAATAGAAACAATTTTGTGAGCCTCCCACTGGCTAGAAGGAGCAAGGAAGAGAGGTATGCCCAACGCATATGCCTCTCCTCCGTGCTTTCAATTCTGCTCTCTACATGCTGAGAAAAGGCGGGACAAAAATGTGGAGACGAGGATGGCCCGCACACGCATTCGTTGCTCAGTCTAAATCGCTTGGCGAGGCATAAATATAATGCTACTTCACACTTCTTCGGGAAAAACATATTTTGAGCAATGCACAAACTATCCGGGTGCTTTAAAGGAACAGTTTCTGGGAGTGCAGTGCCCCTCCGGGCTGGATCATGCTTCCTGGTCCCCCCCCCCTGACAGCGGGTCTGGAAAGGGGGGGGGGGACCAGGTCACGACAGCGGGTTTGGACGGGCGCCTCTCAGTTGGGCAGCAGGAAGGAGGCCTGCTTGCGGAGCAGCTTCTTCTCCTTGATGGACAGGTACTGGTTTCGGGCAGGACTAGTCCGCATCACCAGGATGTAGTTGAGCTTGTTGCGGATCACAGACGCCGTGGCCGGGTCCGTCTCAAACACGTGGTGCTTGAACTCCCCCCCAGGGACCACATACACAATCTTCACCACACGCCGGTCCGAGGAGCCTGCAAGCAGTGATGGCCGCTTCAGAACCCACATGCTCACGATGGGGAAACCTGGTTTCCAAGTTGTAAGAGATGCTCGTAAATTGTGTCTAAGGAGACAATAAAAACACTCAATTTTGGGAAAAGGGCTTTTCTGATGTCTGGACACATCAAACTAGCTTCATGCGAGATATTATCACTCTATGGAATTGGTATATATAAAAAAAACACTTCAACAATCCTAACTTCCTGGGAACGTCCCGTTTATATAGTGAGCAAGTCGACCAAAACGCAACCCTTCATTAACGAAGGGGGCGAATTTATGGATCTGGCTCGGGGACGACGTTTCTCCCGCGACATTACGGACGGATGTGATATCGCGGGAGAAGCGTTGTCCGGGTATTTTTCCTTGACCTAATATTTGCCATTTCATCAAAAACTAAACATTTCTTTCTAAACATAGCTGCTGTGTGTGCTTTTTTTTCTTATAAAAAGTTGCCCTTGGGGGCTTAGGCGTCCCTTGGGCGCCCCTGGTGCATGAGAGCAGATATACTAAAAAGTAGGAGTCTTTCCACGCAAAAGAAAGGAGGCACAAAAAGGTGAGAGGGAGCAATCATGTGTGCAACAAAGCAAACGCTATTCTCTCAAAAGGGCAACAAACAACATCTCGGCCGTGAGTTCTTCGTTTGATGTAGCGCGTCTGGTAGTTCTGAGTCAACAAAAACTACTTCCTCTCCCCTTTCTCGAAGGCTACATCCTCATACGTAAAGATCCGGTAGATTTCCCAATGTCACAGAAGAGAGAAGACCGCTATCGTTATGACTAGCAGACGACACTGGAGCTTGGCACCCTACGTCTGCACCCTCTGCGCAAGTGGCGGACAAAACTGGCTAGCTCTAATGCAGTGGGTAGACACAAAGACAGAAACCCTTATGTCTACCCACTATGCCTTTCAATTGGAGCCTTGTGCCGTGACATCACTCTACCTCTGCGAAAGAAGCAGATGAATCTGCTTGCCATATAGTAGGAACATTCAAGCTTCAAGCGGCTTCTCCACTGTTTGTGTGTTTTTCAGCAGTGCCTTGTCTCGCAACATTACGCAACTTTTTATTTTATTTAGGAGGAATGCAGCTGAGTGGTGTCACCAGTTGTATAGTTTTCCAGATTAAGAATCGTGCACAAATAATTACAGTCTAGTCTCGTTAATTCGAACTTGAGGGGGATCGAAAATTTGTATGAATAGAGCAAAGTTTGAATCACTGGGAGTTTCCTCCCATAGAGACGCATAGGATGGGGGCTGCATGTTAGTTTGAATTATCCGCAAGTTTTGAATTAACGAGATTTGACTGCACATCCTTAAAAATTCTCGATAGCCCACTTTTTTTGGCTATGAATAATTGTTTTTTTTCTGACATTCTGAGATTGGTTATGAAATTGCATCATTGCACAAGCTATGTCCTTGTGAAAGCAGCTCTGTTGAAATTATTGTTACCTTTAATGACCTGTAAGACAAGATGTAATTAAAATAAATTAATTTCCCAAAACTGAGTCCAGTAAAGATTCAATATCTGACTGTATTTGCCACCTGCATGAAATGTAATGTCCGAGTGTATGACGTGGTAAGTATAATTTTATGCACAATTACCATTACATGTTTATAAAGTACCTAGTTATGTAGTTATTGACAGTTCCTTTCCAATTACTTCTAAAATAACCCATAATATCGAGGCACATGGGCATCCGGAGGGAAGTGCCACCTTTGGGATTGGGGGGGTATTGGCGACAAGATGTTTCGGCTGAGTACTCTCATGGTTCCTAGTGATGATGTCAAGGCCGGGGTATATCAGATGCGAACGGCAAGTTCGAAGGTGTGCGTAACACGCATGGTAGGAGCTTGAAGTCATAGCACTGACAAAACCAACGCCGCGAAAGTTCACATTCTGACGTTGCTCTTATTTCCGTCAACTCCGATCCTACCAAGTTACTATTATAGTGCCCGTTAGGGTAATCGGAGCTGCCACAATAATGCTTTTGACCCGTAAACAAAATATCTCTTTTCATAAAACATTTGCCCCCTCCCTCCCGAAACACTGTCGGAACAGACAAAGGCATGCAGCCACAAAGCATCCCCCTCCAGCAGTCTTCATACCCGTGGGGCCTCTTTTTCTGCCTAATCCGAAAAAAAAAGGAGAATGTGTGATTTTCTTCTTTTTCTTTTTTTAAGCAGACAGATGGGATGGCATCTCAGAACCCCCTACTCTTTTTTTTCTTCTTTTTCTTTGAGCCTTTTCATTCATGTCAGTAGGAGAATGTGTGGTTTTCTTCTTTTTCTTTTTTTAAGCAGACAGATGGGATGGCATCTCAGAACCCCCTACTCTTTTTTTTCTTCTTTTTCTTTGAGCCTTTTCATTCATGTCAGTAGGAGAATGTGTGGTTTTCTTCTTTTCTTTTTTTAAGCAGACAGATGGGATGGCATCTCAGAACCCCCTACTCTTTTTTTTCTTCTTTTTCTTTGAGCCTTTTCATTCATGTCAGTAGGAGAATGTGTGGTTTTCTTCTTTTCTTTTTTAAGCAGACAGATGGGATGGCATCTCAGAACCCCCTACTCTTTTTTTTCTTCTTTTTCTTTGAGCCTTTTCATTCATGTCAGTAGGAGAATGTGTGGTTTTCTTCTTTTTCTTTTTTTAAGCAGACAGATGGGATGGCATCTCAGAACCCCCTACTCTTTTTTTCTTCTTTTTCTTTGAGCCTTTTCATTCATGTCAGTAGGAGAATGTGTGGTTTTCTTCTTTTTCTTTTTTTAAGCAGACAGATGGGATGGCATCTCAGAACCCCCTACTCTTTTTTTCTTCTTTTCTTTTCTTTTTTTAAGCAGACAGATGGGATGGCATCTCAGAACCCCCCTACTCTTTTTTTCTTCTTTTTTTTTTTTAAGCAGACAGATGGGATGGCATCTCAGAACCCCCTACTCTTTTTTTTTCTTCTTTTTCTTTTTTTAAGCAGACAGATGGGATGGCATCTCAGAACCCCCTACTCTTTTTTTTCTTCTTTTTCTTTTTTTAAGCAGACAGATGGGATGGCATCTCAGAACCCCCTACTCTTTTTTTTCTTCTTTTTCTTTTTTTAAGCAGACAGATGGGATGGCATCTCAGAACCCCTACTCTTTTTTTCTTCTTTTTCTTTTTTTAAGCAGACAGATGGGATGGCATCTCAGAACCCCCTACTCTTTTTTCTTTCTTCTTTTTCTTTTTTTAAGCAGACAGATGGGATGGCATCTCAGAACCCCTACTCTTTTTTTTTCTTCTTTTTCTTTTTTTAAGCAGACAGATGGGATGGCATCTCAGAACCCCTACTCTTTTTTTTCTTCTTTTTCTTTGAGCCTTTTCATTCATGTCAGTAGGAGAATGTGTGGTTTTCTTCTTTTTCTTTTTTTAAGCAGACAGATGGGATGGCATCTCAGAACCCCCTACTCTTTTTTTTCTTCTTTTTCTTTGAGCCTTTTCATTCATGTCAGTAGGAGAATGTGTGGTTTTCTTCTTTTTCTTTTTTTAAGCAGACAGATGGATGGCATCTCAGAACCCCCTACTCTTTTTTTTCTTCTTTTTCTTTGAGCCTTTTCATTCATGTCAGTAGGAGAATGTGTGGTTTTCTTCTTTTTCTTTTTTTAAGCAGACAGATGGGATGGCATCTCAGAACCCCCTACTCTTTTTTTCTTCTTTTTCTTTTTTTAAGCAGACAGATGGGATGACATCTCGGAACCCCCTACTCTTTTTTTTCTTCTTTTTCTTTTTTCCCAATTTTTTTCATCTTTTTTTTCCAATTATTTTTTGCCCTACAGGAGCACGTGAGCACGTGATCTCACGAGCAGAAGCACGGGCACCCGACGCCGGGCCTACGGCGGACGGACATGGCTAGCCCCTAAGGAGCTTTGCCCCTAAAAAAGAACAATCCTCCCCCCCCCCCCCCCCCCCCAAAACCCGGCTCCTTCGGTTCCAGATCAAGCTTCCAAAGACAAGCTGAGCAAAAGACGGGAATGTTTTTAATTTTTTGATGGAAAGAAGAAACTCTCTCACGACTAGCATAGTCCGAACGGGTAAGAAGGCAGCACCTGCAGAGCAACCTGAAATCATAAAAAATCCCTATTTTAGTGCCGTGGGGGCAGTGGAAGCTCACATTTCTGAACTTCTTGAAAACCATCGGCGGCAAGAACCTTACTCCAAGGGCAGGAAACAGTTTGACAATGTGGGCCTGGAGAGACGACGGGTTTACTAAGGCACGCTGTCGGCAACGACGGCATGCTCCAGCAACAATAAAGAACGAGATGGAGCCACCGAAAAGGGCGATAGGAAGGGTGCCCGTGGAGAGGCACTTGCGGTGCTAGACAAGCTCTTCTAGCCGACAACGATCGAGCCCACGGAACGACGTTGTATTCGTCAGCGTCGTCAAATGCCAAGTGAGGCCTTCCAGGCCTATGCTGTCGCCCCGCGCAAGCTCTCTTCGGGTTGCAGCTTTGGCAAAGCGGCCGAAAAGGCTGCGTGTGACCTGTCGTCGAAAGGTGCAGCACCTCAAAGGATGCGCGAGTGCCCACTTTTTAAAGACAGGATCCTCACACTCGATCGTGCCCTCAACCTCTGTAGATACATCGAAAAGATGCCACGAAAGCTTGAGGAGTTTTGCGGAGACTCCGTCGTGACGGCGAGTGGTTGACGAGCCTCGAAGTAGAAGCACCAGGAAGAGGCCAAGCAGTACGTACGTCGTGCTACTGCCGCGGTTCAAGTCCACATTGTGCAATGCGACGGAATGCCCGGTCGAGGTTCAGAGCTGTCGCAACTGCAACGAGCTGCGACATTTTGATTCTATGTGCGGGTCGAAATGCAAGTACGACAACCGCTCGGTCGGCCGTGAAGCGAAACAATCGCCGGAAGCCATTAACTACGTGAATGTTCTAAACCTGTAACCCAACTATGCACGAAAGAAAAGTATCTACGTCGACAATGGTGTTGACAACATAATGTTACACCTTTTGGTGGACACTGGCTCATCTGTCACAGTCCTTAGTGAAAGAACTTTTTGGAAGCGTCTCATCGACCACCCGCTTACTACTGACACGCAATGGTGCCACCGAATTAGAAGCGGACCCCAGTCAAGGGCTGTTTCCTTGCCGACGTTGCCTACAAGCACACCTACACGCACGCTTTTCTTCACGTTGTGGAATGCGGCACTTCTTTTCTCGGGCCAGGTGCGACACAGAACATATGGCTCGGCATTTGCGGCGATACTCTCGGTTGCCTACGGATTACGCTGCATGGGCAAGCATCCGCCAAGCTGCTCCGACTTGAATGCCTGGGAGTCGTCAAGCGTACGGATGCGGCAAAGTGGACAGTGCCCGCCGTCGTCGTCTGCAAGGAGGACGGCACAACACGGCTGCGTGTCTACCTAAAAGAGCTGAACAAAGCCACTGTCGGGGATAGGTTCCCGCTCCCCAGCACGGAGGAACTACCGCACCAAATGGCGGGAGCAGCCAGGTCCTCCAAACTCGAACTGGCATCGGTGTATCATTGAGTGGGACTGATGTCCGACAGCCTCAAGCTGGCGTTTGTCATGCGCGATGGTGCGTTTAAATCCAGGCAAAAGTTATAGTGCCTGAAGCTGGCACAAAGTTTGACAGTGACAGTCGTCACGGAGAGTTCCCAGCCGCATTTCTGGCGTCGGCGTTGCACCAGGCAGAAAGCTCCGTCAGCAGCATGCCACTTGTAACAGTACACGTCTTCATTTTGTCTTGGGCAGGAACATTAACTCATGTATGCAGTGTGTTCCCTTTCCTAGATACTTCAGTGACCACGAGGTTGTATTGTGAGTAATCGAGTAAATATAAAGTGAATGTGCAGAAAAGTGTGCATTACTACATATGTCCAATACCAGCTGTCGCTGCTAGTTCTTCGCACACTGTGGCAAAAAGCTACGGATTTTATATACTTTACCTTATTGTCATTGTCCTTTAGAGTTGGGTCCCGGGCATTTGGATTTACACGGGAAAATACAATAAACACTCCCCAATGACACATCTTGGCAAATTATAATTTATTAAGAAAAAAAAAGGCAGTTTCTCTACAGACCTGAGCTCACATTAGGGGAAGTATTATTTTGACAGACCAGTATCTACTCCAATAGTACTGTCGAGACCAGTTATAACAAAGTCACTAGGATTTGGAAATCACTTCGCTATATTTGCCATCTCATTATAACCGACTTCGGTTAACAAAGTGCAAAAGGGAATGGGAAACCGTGATCGCTTCGCTATAGTTGCTATTTCGTTATAACCGACTTCGTTATAACCGGTCTGGACAGTAACTTGCAAACATACTGGCTCGTGCTACGACACGATTAAAGCATTTTTGGTCATCATATTCTTGCTTTCGTGCTTGTTCACAAGTCAGACGTTTTCTCACTAGTCGACTCGGGTGACAAACACACCTTACTTTTTCTTCCAACATAGAATGAAAATGATCCCTTAACAACAAACTTAAATTTAATTGGAACTGAACCACACACCAAAAAGCACAATCCTTCGGGCATAATCTGAAACAGGCAAGGAAGACATTACAGAGTAATCATGCCTTAAACCAAAAAGCAAAGTTCACGCTCGAGACAGTCCCAAGGAAGAGATTAGCGAGCCAAGTGCACGAGCTCCCACTCTGCTCGCGAAGTGGGCCTGCCAATCCCTTCTTTGGGACTGTCCACGGGGCAAGCTGTTTCGTGCGTACAGTTTTAAGACGCTCACTGTGCTTGCGGTTGACAATCTCGCAGGCGGCGATCTCGTTCAGGTTGTGGGTGACTGCCTTCTGGTGCCATCCCCACAGTTTGCTCTTGGCCTTGTGCTGCAGCGGTGTGATCTCCACCTTCTCACCCGAGATGCCTGCGAGGGTTTCATTCATTCGTTCATTAATGGCCTCCAACAGGGGCGTCGCATCACTGATTCTCACAATCGTGGCAGGGCATCCTCCATAGCCCTTCAGGATTTATAGAATTTTCCTCAACGAAAAGAGAAGAATGTCTAAAAGGTTTTTTACACCAAGTATTATTATAGCATGTTTATTATTCATGTTCATACGGATTATGGCTGCATTCTTGACAAACGTTTAGTCGTTTCTAATTAACTCTCCATTATTGATACTCTCTCGCCGTCGCTCGATCGCACATTTAGATGTGGTTCCACAAGAGCCTTTGCTTCGGATTAAAAGACTGCCAAATACAGTTCGAGCTCGTCGTGATCTCAAAAATGACCTTATCCAAGTGCACCCTTAAAGACACATATGCGCGAAAAACTAATTGGAAATCACAAATTTTGAAACATGAAAAATTAGTTACACATTATTTTCCAGCGACAGCCATTATAGGGACTCCTCGCAATATCCATCTATCCATCCATCGCTTAGAGCTCCACCAGCTCCATGCCGCACCGTCCACGTTGCACCTTTCTGCCCTTGTTCAGTTTAGCTTGTTGAACCTCTACCATCCTCTTCCCCCTTTGTCTTTCGGTTGGCATCCAGGTTCGTGACTCCCAAGTCATGTCACTTGCAGTCCTAGGTTATGTGCTGCGCAACACTGCCTTTTCAGGTGTCATCATCGGGCATAAAGTCGACCTTGGTGACTTTAAAACCAGGCAAAAGTTATAGTGCCTGAAGCTGGCACAAAGTTTGACAGTGACAGTCGTCACGGAGAGTTCCCAGCCGCATTTCTGGCGTCGGCGTTGCACCAGGCAGAAGCTCAGTCAGCGCATGCCCTTGTAATAGTACACGTCTTAATTTTGTTCTTGGGCAGGAAGTTAAATCATGATGCAGTGTGTTCCCTTTCTAGTACTTCAGTGACCACGAGGGCGTATGTAGTATCGAGTAAATATAAAAGTGAATATGCCGAAAAGTGTGCAACTACATATGCCAATACCAGCTGTCGCTGCTAGTTATTCGCACACTGCGGCAAAAAGCTACGGACTTTTATATACTTTCACCTATTGTCATTGTCCTTTAGAGTTGGGTCCCGGGCATGTGGATTTACACGGGAAATACACATAAACACTCCCAATGACACATCTTGGCTAATTATAATTTATTAAGAAAAAAAAAGGCAGTTTCTCTCACTGACCTGAGCTCATATTAGGGGAAGTATTATTTTGACAGACCAGTATCTACTCCAAGAGTACTGTCGAGACCAGTTATAACGAAGTCACTAGGATTTGGAAATCACTTCGCTATATTGGCCATCTCATTATAACCGACTTCGGTTAACAAAGTGCAAAAGGGAATGGGAAACCGTGATCGCTTCGCTGTAGTTGCTATTTCGTTATAACCGACTTCGTTATAACCGGTCTGGACAGTAACTTGCAAACATACTTGCTCGTGCTACGACACGATTAAGCATTTTTGGTCATCATATCTTGCTTTCGTGCTTGTTCACAAGTCAGACGTTTTCTCACTAGTCGACTCGGGTGACAAACACACCTTACTTTTTCTTCCAACATAGAATGAAAATGATCCCTTAACAACCAAACTTAAATTTCATTGGAACTGAACCAAACACCAAAAAGCACACTCCTTCGGGCATTATCTGAAACAGGCAAGGAAGACATTACAGAGTAATCATGCCTTAAACCAAAAAGCAAAGTTCACGCTCGAGACAGTCCCAAGGAAGAGATTAGCGAGCCAAGTGCACGAGCTCCCACTCTGTTCGCGAAGTGGGCCTGCCAATCCCTTCTTTGGGACTGTCCACGGGGCAAGCTGGTTCGTGCGTACAGTTTTAAGACGCTCACTGTGCTTGCGGTTGACAATCTCGCAGGCGGCGATCTCGTTCAGGTTGTGGGTGACTGCCTTCTGGTGCCATCCCCACAGTTTGCTCTTGGCCTTGTGCTGCAGCGGTGTGATCTCCACCTTCTCACCCGAGATGCCTGCGAGGGTTTCATTCATTCGTTCATTAATGGCCTCCAACAGGGGCGTCGCATCACTGATTCTCACAATCGTGGCAGGGCATCCTCCATAGCCCTTCAGGATTTATAGGATTTTCCTCAACGAAAAGAGAAGAATGTCTAAAAGGTTTTTTACACCAAGTATTACTATAGCATGTTTATTATTCATGTGCATACGGATTATGGCTGCATTCTTGACAAACGTTTAGTCGTTTCTAATTAACTCTCCATTATTGATACTCCCTCGCCGTCGCTCCGATCGCACATTTAGATGTGGTTCCACAAGAGCCTTTGCTTCGGATTAAAAGACTGCCAAATACAGTTCGAGCTCGTCGTGATCTCAAAAATGACCTTATCCAAGTGCACCCTTAAAGACACATATGCGCGAAAAACTAATTGGAAATCACAAATTTTGAAACATGAAAAATTAGTTACACATTATTTTCCAGCGACAGCCATTATAGGGACTCCTCGCAATATCCATCTATCCATCCATCGCTTAGAGCTCCACCAGCTCCATGCCGCACCGTCCACGTTGCACCTTTCTGCCCTTGTTCAGTTTAGCTTGTTGAACCTCTACCATCCTCTTCCCCCTTTGTCTTTCGGTTGGCATCCAGGTTCGTGACTCCCAAGTCATGTCACTTGCAGTCCTAGGTTATGTGCTGCGCAACACTGCCTTTTCAGGTGTCATCATCGGGCATAAAGTCGACCTTGGTGACTTTAAAACGGGCTCTGTGAAACAAACACTCTCCCTAGAAGAGCACATTTTTAAGCTAGGAGCCAGGGCTAGCTCGTGGTTTTTGCCTTCCAAAAATTGTCAGGTGCAAACTTCCTAGGACCCAGTCCCAGCAGTGACTAAACTGTGAACTGTTTCTGCTAGGAAGAGGAGAAAACACTGGCATGGTCCAGGTACGACCATCCGCATCGCATTGTACGGACAAGCTCCATGTCGCGGGCCTCACCTCCTGCTGCATTCGCAAGCAGAATAGGATGACTATTACTTCGCAAGAAGATAAGCAGAAGGTGGTTACGGCTGTTCTTGGTTGATAAAAGATGGCAGATCCTACTTCTGAGCATTCCCGCGTCTACTCGGTGCTGAATGTGGCCCCCTTTCTTTGACTTTCACTCGTTCAAACTTTGTTTAATTCACGCTACTTTAGCGTCCCCGTGAAATTCAAATTAGAGAGCTTTTACCATATTTACGTAGCGAGCCCCATTTAGCAATTCCAAAAACATGATTCTATTTCGGGGTCAGTGACCGAAATAGAAGCATGTTTTGGAATCGCTCTTAACTAAAAATTAGTCTTACCGCGTAAAATTGCACTACAGATATTTTTCTTCGTTTCAGGGAAAGTTTTTTTTTTTTCCATTTATGTCATATCCAGGCACATTTCCTTTGGGGAAGTTTATATCATGACATACATATTTTATATGTATAGGCACCTCTTTTAAAAAACGTTTATTTGACAGTTCAGTATTTTTTTAAATGCCTCTGACCTGGAAACGTTTTGTCACGATACGGAAGCGCAATCCCTGGGGATAAACCAAAGTACCAGAGGTGCGCTTCTGGCACTGCGAGGGATCCAATCGGATCGAGTGAGGAGCATATTGGGAGAACTTGGGAGACGTCCATATTTGCTTCAAGATCTCGCCAGGTGTACACAAAAGCTTTATGGCTTTTCCAGCATTCCAAGAGATGGCACCGATAGCTGGGACCTACGCCAGCATCGTCGGAAATGGGTCTGAAGACGCCGATGCGAACGAGACATCGCTGCTGGGCGCTGCTGCTCGAAGGCGATCAAAAATGGGGAGGCTTAATAACAAGCAGATGCCGAGAATGAGAACTGGCAGCAACAACCATTGCAGCAACTCCTAACTCTTAATTGTATCGAAATGCTCTCTGTCCAAAAGCACAAGCAAACACATGTTTGAACTGTGACCTTCGTCTACTACTTGTCACTCGTGTTTTAGTGCAGTTTTCATTTTCAAACTATGTATGTACTGCCGTATATGGATGAGATGCGAACAGCAGAGTGCGTGGCCTTCTAAACATGCTGCACAACCTAGAGGCAACTAGGAACTAATAAGACTGTCGATTTACGGTTCAGTACTGATGAGGGTGTGTGCGCCTACTCCAATGTGCATGCACTCGTAGCCGTCCCCCTGCCACTCGTCGGCAGTTTTATGAGTCGCCTCTAGGAAGGCGACGTGCTCCGCCGTTCGCATTTCATTCCTATCCGATTGTACATACTTCCAACTAGCCCAACTTTCCGCCATACCAAGTTTGATCCGTGATAAATTTATCTTAAAAATTGACCGACATGTTTGGCACGCGGGACTACGTAATTGGTTTCTCAAAGGTCTTGCGCACAGTCTATATTACGGAGAGTTTCTAACTGCTTGACGGGGTCACTCGGTTTTTGGGCTGCATTTGCAATTGGAGCTGCGAGGAGGTGGCAAAAGCGTCTCCACCTCTTTGCCCGCCTTTCTCCTTGCCCCGAGGCAATAACAACAACCATAGCAACACATGCACTCTTGACCGATCTCCACAGTAGATGTCAATCATTACACTGCAAACGCTCGCCATGGTTCGACCCTCTCGTCAATCTAGGCTTTCAAGCGTGGCGCTGCCCTACTAGCGACACCTGAAGCAAAGATTACTAGGTCGGAAAGCAACAGAGTCTCCACACCGGAGGCCTTTAGGGAGCGCGGTAATATTGATCCCAACTACGAAGAGTCGTCGCGGGGGATACTGCGGAGCGGCGGCACCGAGGAGCGGTCGAAACGAGAGCGGAGAGGAGGCGCCGCACCGGCCTAGGAAAAGGAGCTCGGCCCTCACCCAGCTGGACCTCGGTGTTGCGGCCAATCCGCTGGAGGATGGCGACGTTGAACGCCTGGTACAGGTGGGCCTCCATGGCGGTCATGTCCCGGTCGGCCCACTCCTCCAGCTTGGACGCAGACGGCACCACTGCGAGGGCGGCGGGCAGTCGGGCCTTCTCAGTTCCGCTAAGGTGCCTGGAGAGCGTCTACAACCGGCGTGTGCGTCGTCCTATTCCGCCCACGCATCCAATGTGGTCCCAGAGTGGCAGCAACTTATGTCGCGAGAACCAGAGTGTCGTGCTGCCACCGTGGAAGTTTACAACAGAAAGGACAAGCGAACGCGTGTGTTTCCGTCCTTGCAGCGTCCTGTACAATGTCTCGGCACGGACCACTTTTAAGTCCCTATCGGCGACTCGCCATTCACTGGACTCACTATTTGAGCCCATTCTGTGGAATGCAATCATTAGCATACTCGTGAGTTAAAATGCGCGTGCACATTAAGTTTTGTATCAAATGCAAATGCGGCATTTTTGTAGCTACTCCGAAACAAAAATTTAATAATAATAATAATTGGGGTTGTGTAGATATTTAGACAGCATGTAGTTGGTCAGCCATTTCAAAGTTGCGACGAGTCACTCGCTGTAGATGAGCCATTTAGCCAGTGGAGTACAAATGCTAGCCTGGGGTCCTTAACGTGCACCATGCAGTAGTGATACACGACCACACGCCAGTACGATGCTTATCCAGATCGAAATGGGCAGGGGTGGGGATTGAACCCAGGATCCAGTGTTGGGAAGTACTTGAAGTACATTGTACTTAAAGTACTACTTCAAGTAGGTTTTGATCAATTGTATTTTACTTGAAGTACAATCCTGATACATATACTTGTACTTTACTTTAAGTACTTTTTACAAGTACTTTGCGGGGGAAAGTACAAATTCGACTTCAAAGTATGTTCCCCAAATTCGGTCTTGCTGAATTTGTATCACAAATGATGCTTGTTCAACTTTGTAGAAACACTGGAACGCATCGCTCCGTTTGTACCGTGGGCGACTTCCCCGCAGCGTTTCAACCTCTCGCTGCTTCTCCCGTTCTCTCTCAGTCAGTGGCAAGGAGAATGAGGAAGAGGCGATCTTCACGAGAGTGACGAGTGGGTGGCCTGCGGAAGCTAAAGACCGGCCGACGCCATGCCCTCCTCTCCTACTGTTTTTAACCATGGGTGTATGCTTGGTGCAAGCCAGTGTGTGCGGCGCCAAGTTCACAGGTCAGAAGATTCGAGCAGTTTACGGAGTTCGCGGCACTTCCGAGTTGCAGAGTGCGGCGCAGACGATGGCTTCTTTACGGGAGAAGAAACTGCCAGCGATAGTTGATGGTGAATTCTTTGAGATCACACACTCGGATGGCAACAAATTCTGTGCTAAATGCAAGCTCTGCCCGCTAGGTAAACAATCTCTGAGCTCGCAGTACGATGCAACATCAAATCTCACAAAGCATTTGAAGGTAAGTGAGCGCTTGGTTTCGTTTTTCCGCAGAATAATCTTTCGAACAGTTGTCCTAGTCTGCCTGCAAAACTACAACTTAAATGTTTACGAAGCATTGCGCGGAACTTAAGAAGCTGAACAGCCCCGGTAGCCTTAGTTTAGGAAGGGTTTCTTTTTGCATCTGAAACTACTGCGCATCGCTTTGTCGTTACAGCGGGTCCATATTTGTACAAGCGAATGACGTTTTAGCAAATGATATTTTAGGGCATAGGAATCATTTGAGCGAATGAATGTTTTCTCGAATGACGTTTTGGAAAATAGGCTGTTCGTAGACGGCGGCAGGCTAGCCTTCGAAACAGACCGCGCTACTCGCGTCACATCGCTATCGCTCGGGGGAAATTAATATAATATCAAGCCCGAGCGTGCATCGCTTAGGGTTTACAGCCAAAGGTTCGGCAAGCAAGGCTACTAAAGCCTAGATCTATTCGCTACCACGAACGCCGTCATTGTCATTCGACGAAATGTCGTGGTTTCGTTTGCATTCGCTGAAACGTCGTTCGATCAAGTGAATGCCTCCGATGCGGGTCGAGATACGTCAGAAATTTCAGAGGCGTCGTAGTACCAGTAGTACTCGCGGTCGCAGTTACTTGAATGCGTGTCCCATGCCTCGAGAGTTATTCAGCGATGGCCTCCGTAGACGACCGCAAAATACAACTACCTGTGGAAATGCACGCACTGGCGACGGGGGCTGCAGAGAACAGCCCGTAAAAAATGTTTGCCGGCGGCACACATTCTTTGAAAATATTGTGCCGGGTGTCATAAATCTAACTACACTTATCGGCTAACGTGGGTTGGTCTAGCTGAAATACAACATTTCTGGATATATGCAGTACTCTCCTCCAGCCTTCCTTCTATTTATCTTATTTCAACGTTTACAACAACAGTTAGATATACATTTGCTTACCTCGTGTTTCTTATGTTTTCGTTTAGTTGCGTTTCTTTTGCTGGGACGTGGTTGAAAGTGAAAACCGACATTGCATACTTTAATTATTTCGCGGTTCTTATTTTTTTTTTTTATCAGCTTTTCTTTGCCAGCACTTGGAAGGGTATATTGACGCGAAACACAGACTTCCCTAGTACGTACCGATGCCATATTTCATTTCACACTCATAATGGGAAACGTATACCAGGCAACACTTATCCCCATGCTCTTCTCCGCTGCTTCGATGGCCCGTGCGTTTTTTTTTTTCATAACGAAATATTATTCGCGGTCGTCTATGGAAGCCATCGCAGAACAGTGCACACGGGGTGGGACATCACGCTCATGCCAGGCGGCTGCGACCGCCGGCACAGAAACAACCAGGAACAAGGACCACATAAAACCCGCATACACTCAGTCGATTAGACATCACTGCCGGCAATTTGTTTCTCGAGGTGCCGTGCCAGTTACCGACAATAGTATATATCCACTGCATAAAATAAAGCCAGCCAATAAAAAAAAAATAGTCACACCAAGTTACGCGCTTCTACGGTGACCACTGAATTATGTCCTTTTTTTACACTTGCATCGCTCCGGTGCAGATTCTGTTATTTGACTGCACGAGTGCTCATGCAGTCAGACAATCTTTCGAGGTTATACATGCTGTCTTATCATGTTCACGCGAACATTAAATGGGAGTTTAAAAGGAATGGTTTTCGGTCTTCCCTACAGACTCATCCTGGTGGTTTTGAGAAATACCAAGAACACAAAACAAGACCAAAGGAAACAGCCAGTGCACACGGAACACAGATGACGCTTCAACAGACCATCGGTCGTTCCACGTCGGTTCACCAATGCAGAGTGAATGACGCCATCACCAAATTCGTTGTTAACGGACTCCAACCTCTTCGGATTGTGGAGACGGATTACTTCAAAGTTTTTGTTTTGGCGCTTTGCCCGAATGCTAGTGTTCTGTGCCGAAAGACCCTTGGAGACAAGATTGAGAAACGATACTAAGTCATGATTTCGAGCATCAAACGAGAGATGAGCAGTGCCTCAAGCATTTGCACGACTGCAGATATTTGGTCAACCAACCACAAAAGCTTCATGGGCATGACAGCTCATTGGTTGACAGAAAACCTTCAGAGAGAATCCTGCGCCATTGCTTGTCGTCGCGTGACAGGCAGACACACATTTGACAAAGTTGGTGAAATGATCTCGGAGATCCATGGAGAATTTGTTGGTTATGACCAGTGCTCCAAAATTGTATATACAGTAACAGACAACGCAAGCAACTTTGTAAAGTCGTTAAGATGTTTGGTGTTGTAGAGGTACCTGAAGATTTTCAGCGCGTTCCACCTGTGCAGGATCAGGTAGGCGAGCCTGATTTGAGTTCTGGCTCTGACGATGGAGGCGATGGTGATGAGGATTCTTTCTCTGACATTTGTGAAATCATGAACCAACCGAATGAGCCCCTAGTGTCACTTCCATCACACATGAGGTGCGCCGCTCACACATTAAACCTGATCGTAACCACTGACGTGACCAACGCTCTATCGAAACAAGGCGGTTCATATAAGAAGCTCTACCGTGGGGCAATGGCAAAATGCTCCAAACTGTGGTCAACTTTCAATCACAGCGATCTGGCAGCAAATGTGGTTCAGGATCTTACTGGCATGTCTCTTCGAACGCCAGGAGAAACGCGGTGGAACAGCACCTTCGATGCCATTCGTAGGTTGACAGACGAAAGAGTGAAGGACCATCTGCCAGAAATTATGGAGAAGCTAAAATTACCCCCGATTTCCCGCAATGAAGTGGAATGCTTAGAGGAATACGTCATTGTGTTTTCGCCCTTGGCAGAAGCCCTCGACAGACTGCAAGGGCAAAAGCATTGTTTCCTGGGCGAACTGATGCCCACTGTCCAACAGACTGTGAAATCAATCCGTGTAGCTCAGCGAACTCTCAAACACTCTTCAGAGCTTGCTGAAGCCCTCCTTGCAGGGTTGCAGAAGAGATTTGGAGACATGATTAACTTCGCAGAAGAGAGTAAGGTCTTCGCGGTTGCGGCTGTTTGTTATCCCACCTTCAAGCTTCGTTGGGTTCCGAAAAAAAAGAAGGAGTGGGCAAGAAATTGCTTCACTGAAGCAGTAGTGAAGAACGCCAGTTTATGCGTAGGGGAAGCAAGCTCTCCAAGGCAAACATCAGGAAAACAAGACTCATTCTTCGATTTCGAGGAAGACTGTGCAGGCCCCGAAGTTGAGCACGATGAGTCTGTGCGGATGGAGTGCTTGCGATACTTAGAACAGCCCGCTGGTAATATCGAACAGCTAGAGCTGTGTCCTCGTGTTAAGGGTGTTTTTATCCAACTGAACTGCGTGTTGCCTTCCTCTGCTCCGGTAGAGCGTCTTTTTTTCCACCGGAGCTTTAGTTGAGACGCTACGACGGAACCGCTTGTCGGACTCCATGTTCGAGAAGCTGTTGCTTCTCAAAGGTAATGAGAAGTTTTGTAAGTAAATCGTTTTGCAATAAATGATTTCGGTTTATGGCTGTATGAGTAAGCTTCCACAGTACTTGTCTTTTTCGTTGTTTTAAGAAGACAATAACTATATACTCGGTCTCAGTCGTTGTGAAAAGCGCTGGGAAAGACAAGGGGACGAGCGCGTTGATCTGGGCAGTGCCCAACTATTGCCCGAAGGCTCGGGGAAGTCGAAGCTCTTTCAACAACCACGCGCTCGCGTCCGAGGTTTTCCCAGTGTTGCACATAACTGTTGATGTGAAGTATAAGTTCGTGCTAACTTCGAACAACACAGTGGCGGATTGTCTTCATGTGAAAAGGCGCTATTTGTCTTTAGAGACCTCATCTGGTCATTTCCCTGAGGGAAGTGATGGTTGCTATAAGATTGACGCAAATAAGCGCATTATAACTTTATTGTATGGAATAGATCGTCAGCGCGAGAGAGTCTACTGTGTGACCTCTTGATCATGTTCAATATTCGCTGCCATTCCCGCAAATAATTAATGTCCCCCTTTATTACGCGCTCAAGGACCCATGTGGCTACGCATATAATAGACAATTGTGTAAAGAAGTACTTGTACTTTACTTTGAAAGTACATTGTATTTAAAGTACTTTACTTCAAGTACATTGCCCCCGATGTACTTACTACTTTACTTGAAGTACATAACCTCTTATCTACTTTGTACTTGACTTCAAGTACTTTTTTTATGTACTTTACCCAATACTGCCAGGATCCCTGGGGTTTGCAGTGCAAGCTTTCACTCCACATGCTCCGAGCTGGTGTGCGCTAGCCCACTCGGCCACCGATCCCCCTAAAAATTTACCGAAGACAGCCACTATTGAACCAGCTTTTGCTGGGAATGGCATCACCTTAAAGAGGCACTGACACATTAAAATCATTTTTTTTTAATTATCCGAAATGAGTGAAAACGATGCCAGGACATTACCCTCAAAATTCGAAACTTGGGAATTCAGTATTTGTGAAGTAAAAAAACAATTTCCATATGCCGAATTTGAAGTTTCCGCGCAATCCCCGCCAGTGCAGTGATGTCAAATTTTGCCGTCTCCTGCGAGCCGACTTTCTTTCGCACCTCTGCTCCAAACCACCGCGACCCGAAGCGGGGAGGTGAGGAGCGGGAGAGAAGGGCGCCGGCGGACCAGGAAAAACCAGTTTGTTTGTCTGGTTCCCCGACTCAACGACCATCTTCTGCTCGAGCGCCGCCAAGTTTTCCGAGGGCGGATACAAATCCAGGAGGTGACATCAAACCGGACTCTGATTTTTCGTATTTCAAAAAGAAATGCAATGCGTTTGCAATTGCATTAAAAACATGTTTAACGATTGCTGTTTTTAAATGTTATAGAAATGTCGCCTACAAAGCTTCTAAATTTCATGATTTTTGACGTCACCAATCAAGAGAAGCGAGGAGGTGAGGAGCGGGAGAGAAAAGCACCAAAAATAAAAAAATGTGCGCACGCGTGGGAAACTTCTTTTTTTTGCAATGCGTTTTTTTGCATGTCTATGACTACAATTTGCATCGTTTTAGACAATAAAAAAATATGACCTTTGGGGTGTCAGTGCCCCTTTAATGTGCCATATGCATAAAGAGTTGTTTTGTTTTGCGAAATTTAGATATAGAAAACATTTCCAATTATACTGATGACTTCGTTATAATTGGGTTCATTTGTATGCTGAACACATACACATATGCAATTCATCTAATTGGAGTGTGCAGACAGTCTTGCAGTAATGAACAGATCGCAGAAACTATAGAATATTACGGTATCTGAGGCAATTTGTGGCACTTTGAAGCAGTGGTTGGTGTCAGTGGACATATCTATCACTGAAACTCGAAATGTTTGAGTTTAATGTCATAAAAACAAAAACAGAAATACTCTTAATAGACTGAAATTACTGTACCAGATAATTCACGGCATATAAACGTCAAATGGGAAAAGTATGGTACATAAATATAATTTTCTGAGCATTCCAATATACTAGCCATCATGAGTACTATATTAAAGAGCAATTGCCATGTAATAACATATTCCAGTATTCATTCTTTCCTCGCACCATCAAAAACTGGAATAACCCACCCACTGAAATAGTAAATTAATTCTTTAACCTCATTCCTAAACACACTTCGAAATCCAGTGAATACTAACTTTGTTTTGCTTGTACAATAGAACCTTAATGACACGTTTTTCAGGGGACCGGGGAAATAAAACGTATGATCCGGGACCACGTAAGAAATGAGAACGCCCTTCAGGGGGCGCTAGAGATGAAACAGGTGGCAACCATCACAAAACAATTTATTTTACGCAAACATTCGTAGGTGCGAACTCAAACTGGCTCAGAAAAAGTTTGTAAACATACGTAGGTATAAACTGAAATAAACATGCTATAAAAGTTTCTAAGAGTGATTTGTAATATGTTCAGAAAAAATGTTAAAACATTCGTCGGTGTGAACTCGAATACGTTCAGAAAAAGCTCGTAATTTGCACCTGGCGCTTTGAGTGAGTGAAGTGCGGGAGAACAACAAAGTCCTGGGCTTGCTGAGGGGCGTTTGCCAATGTCTTCATCGGTTTGTTTCCACACAGTCATGCAGAACACTTCAGTACACCAAAACCGCAAAAAAGGTCTTGCCGGATGACAGGCTGTAATGCACATACAGGAGGTCGCGGCGTATTACACGAGTTTTGACGGAAGCTTCTTTACATGGACCCGGACGAATACCAGAACCTCCAGCGTGTCAACCGGGCCAAGTTCTTCCAGCGTCTCTCACATGTGGAATTAAGAACTGCGAGACAACGCGGACCAGCAAACCAACAAAGACAGAACAAAGCACAATGATGCACCATCTTTGTGCTGCTCTCTAAAAAGAAATAAATTTTTCATTGTCAGACTAACCATATTTGAAGCGTGGTTTGAAGTAAAAAAGTTAGCAAGCGGAAAGGCGCTTGGCTTTTTCAGTCCACTCTTTTCACAGATTTTTGGCAGGGGATAACTCAAGAACCGCTTTGTCTGGCAACAGCTCATCTTTTTTTTTCTGTCAAGCAAAAATAGATGGCGCATTGTTTCCTTCTGTTTCTTCATTGGTTCGTTTTGCCACACGATTCTTGGTTCCACGAGCGAAGAAAGCTGCAGAAACCGTTCCCGGCCGATGCACCGCAGGTTCCGATACTCCTCCAGGTCCGCGTCAAGAAGCTTATGTCAAAACTCGTCTAGCATGCCACACTCTGTCCTGGACATCTATCCAGCCTCTCAACCAGCAAGACCAAGACCCAAGGAGGTTGAGAGAGACATTTTTTGCACCTGCTGTATATTGAAGTGTCGCGTGCGAGTGCGCGGGGACGAGGACGCGGGCAAACGCCTCTCTGCCAGCCCAGGAATTTGTCGCTTCCGCTCCGACCCTCCTCGAGTGGGACCACTCTTGTGCTATGCCTTGGGTTAGTAAAGCTAGTAGCGTTTCATGCTAAGCCTCTCACAGTCTTCTGCCTCGGGCGGCACAGAACAGTAGCACATGATTCTTTTTCGTATATGAGATAGCGCCACGACCGTAGTGCCAAACGTCGCATTAGCTCGTGGACGACAGTGCCACTATGCAGTTGTTAAGTGGTTTGGTCGATCCTCGCTGTCTCCCCCTCTGTGTGAATGTGCTTGGGAGGTGGACGATCCGTGGATATGTCGTCACGGGATCAATCTGTCCGCGAATCGGTCCGTCGTGTGAATCGGCCGGCGCCGTTGGCGCTATGTCGGCAGCTTTTTGAACGCAAGAATCAGAAAAGCCAATGCCCTAAGCAGGGAATTAAAACATGCACTCCAACGGGAGCTCGGCGGGACCGATGCTCTGAACATAAAAGCCGGAAAAATGCAAAAACTGGGAACGAATGAACAGGGTTCCACTGTATGTATTTTTGTATTTTCTCTTTTACCACGTGTTTCTTTTAAACATTCGCGAAATGTTATTCTTTTGCCATTTACATTGCTAACCACTTTGGCCGTGTGTTTGTTTCTGTATTATCATTTATGTACCATTCCTACGGCGGTCCTGAACAAGGAGCAGTAGTATAAATAAACAAGATAAAAACTCACTGTCTTCCGAGACCAGAGTGAACTCGAGGGTACCGCTCGACCGTATGGTGGTGTCCAGGTCAATGGGGATTCCTACTTCCTTGTGATTCTCTACGTGGAACTCGGGTCCTGCATCAGACAACACACGTACTTGCAGCACAAACATTCAGATATTCTTCGTGAAGACTTAATTGTCGCCCATTATCACGAAGTGAAAAAGGACAGTAAAGCCGACGAGAAGGAAGTGGAGCCATTACTTTTCCCACCTGCTAACAGGATACAGAAACGGATGGCAGACACAGACAAGCACATACCGGAGGCTGGGCGTTCGAAAGAGGCGCCTTGCAATCCTTGTCCTGTCAGCGACCATAGCTACACAATCAGTGCCACCATGAGGCCAACACTCTAGCACACTCTTCACTCCCAGAAGAGCCAAGAAATGCTGCCTTGAGGCAGCCTACGAAGTTTAAGCCAACTTGTTTGCCGTTCGTCAGTGACCCCAAAGGACAACAGAGAGAACAAACGGAATACACAGAAAGATTAAAACATGTAAAGGACGAACACAGACACACGCAGTTCTTTCAATGACCAACAAACATTTATGACCAATTTCAATGATTTTTCATTTCAATTTATCACCCATTTCAATGATATTTCAATGACCAACAAACATTCAATGAGCAACAAACATAAATGTTTGTTGCTCATTGAAAGAACTGTGTGTGTCTGTGTTTGTCCTTTACATGTTTTAATCTTTCTGTGTATTCTGTAGTTTTTCAACAAGCTCTGCTATGTGCACTAGAACAAACGGGTTGCTTCTCTCCTGGTGAAACTCGATTGCTGCCACCATAGAAAGCCCTTAGAGCCTCGGAAGAGACAGAGAAGCTAATGCAGACCCGCAGACAGGTTCGGCGAGGACCTGGCTATGAGGCTGCCTCGGAAAGGCATGCCACGGCAGAGAGCTTACCTAAAGACCTGAGCAGGCCTTTCCTGCGCTTGAGCATCTGGTCCAGGACCTCCCTTAGGGTGGCGTCCAGGCTGGGGATTTGCACCTTGCTGAAGCCGTCCTTGGTGTGGCTGTAAACAGTGTCCCCCGCCATGTGATTCATTGCTAGGCAACGTCCTAGCGAGCCACTGTCAGGCTAGGAACGCCACAAGCCTCTCGCAGAATGGATACCTCGCTGTACGGGGATGCATAAAGGATACCTCTCCACATCTCGAAGTCTTCTCTTACAAACAATATAAGTCACGTCACATCCTGTATCCGGATCACCTCATGTGTCTCTTATTTCTCAGATTAACAACTTGAAAATAAAGGTTAAAACTTTCAGCCTTTCCACTGTGGTAAAGAAGGAAGAGCAGCGGAGCTATAGCTTCCGTTCTTGGCGGTGGCTTTCCAGACGAGCGATCTGCTCTTCTTTCGCAAAAAATCTGAAGCACTCGACGCACGTGGTGGTTGCGGACCCATTTGCGCTGCTGCGTACGTCGCCGCTCCTTCCGCACCCGGTCTTTTTTCCCCGAAGAAAGGGCACGCGGCCGACCCATCGTGAGTCCAAACTGAAACTGATTAGAGCGTAGGAAACAGCGCGCAGAACAGACGAGGACAAAGAAGAAACACACGTGACGTGCGCTGCGCTCGTCACGTGCGTTTCTTCTTCGTCCTCGTCTGTTTTTCGCGGTTTCCTACGGTAAATTCCCACCAACTCGCCCAACTATCCATTCTTCTATCGTATTATATATAGCTGGAAAGGTTGCCGCCATCTATGAGCAACGGCGGCAACCAGAGTGGTTGCTTGGTTGCCGTCGTCGCTTATAGATGGCGGTAGCTGTCCAGAGGTTCGTGTAGGTTTGAGTCGACATTTCTTTGGTACCGGACACGATCCTGGGGAACCTAGCCCTTAACAGCTCGGCTGTCAAAACTCTCCTCTGGAAGTACCAGGTATTAGGAAAATCTTTGCGATGGAACAAACACTTTAGTATGTTTTTCTTTTTGCCACAAAAATAAACCATGTTTTATCGAATGCTTGGTCTCTGCTACGATGCAACAAACACATTTAGGTGATGCCACTTGATTTTCTTTTAGTAGTGTTACAATCAGACTCCTCTGACCACAACACTAAACAACAGGAAAAAAGGCAAAGACATGTTACTTTTCAATGATACTTAATACGAACCAACACTTTTCCAAGAACAACATGGCTTTTGAACAATGTTTGAATGACTGTGGCCATGTAATTGGCCACTCCCGCTCAAAACATCACCCTGGCATTAGAACCTGCCACAGATTCGAGGGTAAATTGAGCGCATGAATGCCTTGTGAACTGTTTCCGAAGAGCTCGCTCCTCTAGTGGACGGCAATGTTGAGGCGGTGGACGCTGTGAATCCGAAGTTGGTTGGTTTCGCAGCAGACGACTCTTAGCCAGCAGACAACAGTCGGTTCCTTCGGGCCTCACATTTGGCGCAGCGACACGAACGCTTCCGTGACATGTGTCCCGCGCCTCACTCCGACGCTCTTATTGGGTCGCGGGGGTTGTAGGCTCCACAGTTCGCCAAGTTATCATGAACGGAGTATAGGCGGAATGCTCAGGTGAATGATACATGCATGATATGCAGCCTATGAATGAATGATATACGGCTTCATGCAAAAGCAAAGAACATAAGTGCAGTTGGCTAGTGGCTAATTAGCGGCTAGTGAAGTGGCCGTGCTAGAGGCTTTCCCTCGCAGCACTGGTTTTTTGTTTGGCACGCGATTCACGTGATTGAATTCGGCAAATAGCGGCGTGGCGGTTCGTGGAAGACAGACGTGCAACTCTGGCTCCCTGTCTGTGCTTCCTCCCCGGCTAGAGCAGCCAGTGGCATCACCTAAATGTGTTTCTTGCATCGTGGTCTCCGCTCAAATGCAGTGCTAACAGTCCGGACCAGAAGCTGAAGTTTCAGAGTTCGTCTAAATAAAAAGTTGCAAACAATTTTCGGAAATTTTTAAAAATAAAATGGGGTCCATTCTTGGTTCAGTCATCTCAAGAACCCTCATGGGTTCTTGAGATCCCAAATTTCCTCGGGCGTCCCTGCCCCCAAGTGTCCACACATTGACAAACAACGATAGGCCAAACATTTCCTAACATGTGCATTATTGTTAACCAGGTCTTTAGCTTCCTGCACTGCTTTACTGCATCAATGCAGAGGCCGGAAGGGGTTCCTTGGCTGCCGGGCAGGTAAGGGTCGCTCGAGACAGAGAAGTTTCACAACCTTTGCTCTAGAAGATACAGTCACCTCTTGTTAATAAGAACACCGTTAACAAGGACGGCCGGCAATATAGACAAATTTTCCTGGGACGAACTGGGTAAATACTTGCATTTTTGTCTCACTATTAGGGACAACTTTTTACATCACAAACGATTTTGGGGGGAATGGAGGTGTCCAATGAAGGAGCACTGTATGAATTAAAACAAAAGTCTTTCATATGCCATGCGAAAGCTCTGTACTAATTTAAGTCTCTCAAAGCATGGAACTGCAGCTGTCCTGATCTGAGGGCCTCATGCACGAAAGTGTTAAGGATCCAGAATACTAGAGTCTGACTACTACTTAGGCCTGTACCAGGGACAATCAATGGTCTATGCCCCTTGCTACAAAATAAAACCCAGTAGGAAAATTTGTATTTCTCAATGTTAACATCCTCGAACTGTAGCCACTTAGTCCAACAAGACTGCAAAGGATAACTAGCCTGAGAAAATATAACCTTCCTGCCTCACAAGATCACCCAGAAAGGTAACTATCAGCTCCCCCCTTGCAGAAAACCCTGTCTCTCGAAAGAATCTTCCTTGGGTGCTTTCAAACAAGTGGATGGCTATGAGTCAGACACATTAATATGGCTCCCAGTAACATTTTTCTAGCAGAATATTATAAACTATGAAATTCTCACAAAGAGCTAATATTTGCAATAATTTGTGATTAAAAAAATTATACAAAAATCTCATCCCACCATCACATCCTTCGTAGTAACGCATAAATAGCGCACCACACCCAACCACGAAATTTCGAGCCCGCAACATTTCCAAAACCTGTACTTCGCAGAATTCACACAACATCAAAACGACAACAATGAAGTTGTCTACGGTATTGAAGAGCCTCTTCCCAGAGAAAGGAATTTCGGGCAGAGGGCCGACAGTAACTGCTTGTAAATCAAAGGCGAGAAAAGCAAACCTCCCACTCTCCACACTGTCTTTTCTACCGAGGATGGTACCATCATATCCCCAGACGTAGCTCACCTAAAAGCGAGAGCAAATTGGGTGAAAATGAGGAGTGGGCTACCTTTCGGTGTGCAATCAAGAAAGTTTTTAAGAATGCTAGTACTTCTATATTCTGCAACCTGCCAAGCTTGTTTTTGCATTGATGGGCAATGGAGCATAAAAAACTGTCCTTCCCAGTTTGCAACGTTCGCTTATCGCCCGCTGTAGCTGAGTAACTCTAATTTTGCCGAGGTCATCATGGGCCAGAGCCCTGCAATTACTAGAGGTGGGCTATCTTTTGGTGTTTTTGAAAGAATAGCAAATTGTGCCAAAAATAGGGGCGGGTAATCTTTTGGTGGAGGGGCATATCTCGGGATATTATGGTAAGTTAAAGGGCAACTCTGCTTCATTTTTGGTTTTGAAAAAACAATGCAGTCCTCTTCAGTATCGCCTAGGAAGACCACACGTCAAATATTACGACGCAGTTCTGTCTAAATGTTTCTTAAACGGTCCAGCAAACTTTGCAACTCGCCAAGTTGCCGAAATCGGCTGACTCGAGCGGGCGAATTCAGGCGCAACCAACAGCGCAGTCAAGGCTACGTCATGTGCGGAGCCGACATTGAGCTAAGCGTCTTCATCACGGCCCCCTTTTGCTTTTTTTTTACTTCTCCGGGCGAGCGTAGCGCATAACGTCAGCAACGTTGCCTCTCGGCGCTCAGCGGTGTCCACGTGATTGGCGTAACGCGCCTGTGCAGCGCACTTCTTGGGAGCCATCCGGCCGCTCGCCGTGGTCCCGCCGTTATGGCCGTCTTCCGCGTCACAACCACCGTCGTCGTCTCACTGTTTGTGATTATTGTCTCTCGGAGTTTCGTCCACACTATGGGCACCACGTGTGCAGACTTATACCGCAGTTGTGCAGACATCGTCGAATGCCGTAGACAGCAAAACGTGGCGAAGAGTGCGATGCAGATGACACTCGCACCTGCTACACGCCCCCGCCCCAATCTCGCCCGTCGTTGGGCCGAGGATCACGTGACATCTCGTACCACAGGATGGCCATGTACTTGGTGGCCCGAGGTCAATGTTGCCGGACGGAGCCGAAGTTTCGGTTTCGATTTCCGCTCGTGTTTAAAATTAGATTTAAAAATATATATCCCATTTTTCGCGAAGCAAACGACGTAGTGTCTTTTACTAGGGCTTTTTAATTCGAAGTCACTCATTATCCCGAAATCTTCGGAATTGAGCGGAGTTGCCCTTTAAAGCCAGAACACAGAAAAACTTCAGATAAGATGAAGTATTTTCGGGGTTCACTTTTCATAAAATTCTGGGATGTTTTATCGGGGTTTATTATTTCCCACCGATTTGGTGTTTATTCGGGCTTACGTCGAAGAAAACGGGACTCCACCACCTCCAGAGAACATCCACGTGACCTATACTCTTCTAAGACATCCAGGTACTGTTAAGAGCAGGAAACGAAACAAAGGTTCACAAAGAAAACCTCGCAGACAGTTTAGGGGGGGGGGGGGGGGGCTGTGTTGCAGGGTTAGCAGAAGACTTGTATATAGACGGTATCTTCCCATTAATCTTTCTTACTCGAGGACAGCTTTAATTTAGGGTTTTTCGGTTTTCCCCCATTCATATGAAGCAGGCTCAGGGTTTACCCCTTGGTGCTTATTCATGTACACCAAAAACACAGAGCCCCATTAAACCATAAAATGCTTTCTAATAGAATTCCCAACCTCAAATTTTAATCCACCTGTCCGCACATTTTCCATTAAATTTAGAGAGGAAATTGAGATTCTGCAACCTACATGCCAATTCAGACTCAATGCTAAATTTAATGAGAGAGTCCACGTCGCATGACCTAAACACTGATTCAGTTTCTCCGCTAAATTTATTGAGGAATTTGACGTCACATGACCACGAGACCTATACACAAATTCGGTTTCCCCACTAAATTTACTGGGAAAATCGACGTCACTTGACCTATGTCAGTTCCCCCTAAACTTAGCGGGGAAATCAATAAAAGTATAAGTTCTTCTTCGCTCTCCGAAACAACTGTTGCATGTCTTCTAAAGAAATTTAAATAGTTGCTCCTTAAATACACTGCATTTCATGCGTTATAGGAAGGATTCCATGTTTTCAGTTTATTTTTGGCGAAATTCGGAGAGTGTTTTTCAGAGCTTGTTTGTCAGTTGGAAATTCGGGGTAGTAGATCGGAGTTTATTTTTGTTAGATCCCCAATTCTCCGAAACTCTGAGTTTAATTCTACTTTGTTCTCAATACTTTTTAAAATAAAAATAAATACTGTTTAAACAAGAACATACACTAAATTTACAAAAAAATCACCGGTGCCAAAACATTTTTGCAGCTGCATTTGCATTTGTGCCCTTGAGATTGGCAGTACTAACTGTCCCACAACAAATCTTGACAACCAGTGCTAATGTCAGTACTTCTTTGAAATAGCCAAACTTTTGGATGCATAAATCCTTCAGTGGCCATCCCAGCCTATGAAATCGACAAGTTCACATTTTTCACATATAATATGGTTCAAACTGGAAACCGGAACAATGGCCCGCCTCCGAAAAACATTCACTGGTATGCGAGTGTTTTTCGGAGACGGGCCATTGATCCGAAAAACACTCACTTACCAGTAAGTATTTTTCGGAGTTTGTCGGATTTATCTGAAAACATGGGAACCTAGTAATTATAGAACTTCATCGCGAGACCGGGGGAGAGGGACTCACAAAGTGAGTAGGGTGCCCGTAGGGAAGTCCTCCCGGTCCAGCTGGGCCAGCGCCAGGAAGGGGAACTCAAACTTGGAGACGGGCTCCCGGGGGTCCAGGGGAGGGAAGTCCTCGTCAATCTCCCCGCTCTCCTCCGCTATGCGCAGGCAGTAGTGAGACACGCTTGGCCTGTAGGAGGAGGTGCAGTCCAGTCGAAGCGTCTTTGCACGTGATCGAACCTCGACACACAAATCCTCAGATCACCGAACCCGTCAACATTCGAAGCGTAGAAAAAGCGCCGAAAGAGACGAGGACGGAACAAGCTGAACATCCTTGCCTCTTTCAGCACTTTTCTACACGTAGTAGATATGAACAAACTGGCCCGACTATCCACTCTCCTGCCTTCATCATTTCTCAATGCTCCGACGGGCTTATGGTGAATGCAGCACTCTGCCCTAAGGGACGCAATTATGGGAGTAGAGGGGCCATTCCTCGGGTCTGAAGAAGTCAACACGAGCTGGGTGCATAAAAACACACACCCTTCAAGAAAACAAGAAAGTGCTACAATCCTGGTATCATAGGCTGGTCCTTTCTATTATCGAAAAGTTTTCCATACAGAAAGTATAGGCTGTTGGCTTACGAACGATTTGAGGGATTACGAAACCCGAAATCAAACCAGAAATGTTGTTATTTGTTTCCATAGTTCGAGAAAACATGGTGACATTTTTTGCTGTCAATGTGGAGTAGTAAACTTTGTGCTCACACCACCTCCCCCTGCAAGGAGCCTTCGACTGGTCCTCGACTGTCAGTTGTAGCAGACTGCGTTATTTGCTACTCTCGGAAAAAGAACTGAAACAATTTTCATCCGCATTTGGCAGAAGCTACCATTATCTCAAGAATTGCCAGTTTTCATCAGGCTAGAGGCGACTAGTGTGGTTATAAATCTGAAGTCACTGACCTTCAGAGTTTCCACATCCAGACAATGAAGTTCAACAAAAAGTAACTCATTTACACCTCACGTCACCTAAGTGCTAAGTTTCCCAATCTTAAGAAAAGTGTTCTGTAATGTACAACAGTTTTTGAGAATGTGTGCAGTTGCAAGTCAGCGTTTTCTGTGCTAGCATCGAAAAAAAGCTATCTGAAGGACCGAAGCACCAATAAATTTATACCATAAAGTGCCGGTTAAAAACACATCCGTAGCAAGCAGGGTTCTCCCCACAGTGGGTGGCAGTGGTTTTGCCACCCACCAGTCTGGCTGACTGTCCACTCCTATTATGTCCAACCCACCTCTATATCTTGCCCCCGCCAAACAAAACAACGCTGATTTTGAAAATGCATGATGCCTCCCAGATTGCTGTGTTCGACACACTTGCGTGCCACTATGCAACAGAACTGCATAATCCCTGCAAACAAAATTACCGATGTGAGGCAGAAGAAGTGCAGAGAACAACAAAAGTTTTGGCAATTGCCCCCTCCTCCCCTCAGCACCCTGGAAATTGTCACAAGTTCAGATCTCAAGAATTTCTGGAAAAAACCCTGGTAGCAAGACAAAGTTATTGGTATGCTAGAAATAATGCTGTCATTTAAGTTAAGTATTTTCTCCATACGAAGAGGGACTGTTGCTTCGACATGCTGTTATGATTTGAGACCCAAGGTTCAGCCGTCTCGCTGAAAACTGAATGTGCATAATTCGATTACATTCCAGCAGATTGCCTCATGAAGTAGTACCACTTAAAGATGTTAGACATGGTGTTTTGAGTTCAGACAGTATTTGCCTGCTTGACAGCAGTGGCTGGTAGACAGCAATAGCATGGGAAGACATTCCTAGCATAGCTCCTCAATTGTGACAAGATGAAATCATCAGGGTGTCCATAAAACATTTCAGTGGAGAATTCCTTGGCAAGTATCCATCCAAGCAAAACATTGAGTAGCTTGACTTGGGAAGTCAAGGCTGCCATGTCTTTCGATTTCAGGTGGATGGCAACACTGAACTCCAATAAAACATGAACATCCTGAAGATTGCCCCACATCATCATTACTGAAGCGATATGAGATATGAGTGGTGCGCCAAAGCAGGCCGAATAAAATCGGGTTATGGACCATATTTAGCCCAAACCCGTTTTTATGCATGCGCAAAAAGTGGATCTTAGTTTGAAGCGAATTCGAAGCTAATTGTGGTTTTGGCCAAATACTTTTGAATCAAATATTGAATAGTTTGTTAAACCTTCCACTACTGCAACAGACTTAAAAGAAAACCCAGCTGAACTCGTGAAAATTGTTGCCAAGCCTTCACTTCTCCATTTCTGGGGTAAGTTAATTTTAATCTAACTACAGTCTGGCCTCCGAAAGTCCAGTGCCTACATTGGAAAGGTAAGTGTCACGATTCTTCGGAATCGTGGACGAAGGGGGCCGAAGCACCCGCCGAGAAGAGACGACTCGCAGCCTGGTTGTGAGGGTGGACGATGACTGACCGGGATGGCGTGCGCTCCACGGCGTTTATTGGCGCGACAAGTATGTAGCGCCCCCTCCAGTCCACCCGGCTGTGGCCGCCAGGCTCGGCGGGCAACATTGGTCACCGCGCCAATAAACGCCGTGGAGCGCACGCCGTGGAGCACACGCCGCCCCGGTCAGTCATCGTCCACCCTCACAACCAGGCTGCGAGTCGTCTCTTCTAGGCGGGTGCTTCGGCCCCCTTCGTCCACGATCCCAAAGAATCGTGACAGTAAGTAAACAACCCATTTGACATAAAATAAGCCTATAAAGATGCTCAGCTAACCCAAATCAAGGGGATTTATAAATGTTCTTGCTATATGCAACTGTCTTTTCTTCAATCGCATATGATTAACACAGGTTGTCAGGGCACCTCTGCTTAATTCTATAAACTCATGCATGCCAGTTTAATTTTAAAAATTTCACAGCAATGCATATATCAACATTTATGAAGTTTATACACCGGGAGTTTTAATATTTAGCTCAAAAAGCAACATAATAAGTGTGGTGGAACTGGTAACCTAGGGTTTTTAACGTGCATCATGCAGTAACAATTACATGAGTAAGCGGGGGCCAGTAGAATGCCAACCCATAGACATCCCACGCCTGCATTATGAAATTATTTATAGCAACAGTTTGACAAAGGCTGCAAATGACAAATTATTTATTAACAAACAAATAATTGGCAGCAACCTTTGTCTTCAGTCCTACAACGCATGGCACAGTAGAGAATTAGCATATAAATTTGTTTAGAAGACATCAAACTGTCATTCTGGAGAAGGAAGAACATATTATTCTTAACTGATGTCATGTGACTTGATGTAATTATGTGGTCACGAAACTAAATAACCACATGGTTAAATCAATGTGTAACCACATGATCAGGTTACGTAATGTCAAGCAACGTGATAGGATCCGAATTGGTGTACAGGATGTGCGAGGTATTTGAGAACACAACTTCAGGGTGCATAACTTCTCATACTCTTACTACATCTGTCTAGACGCTTGAATTTGCCTTTAACAGCATCTATGTAATCCAGTAAATAGTTCAAGTATATCAATTTCAAAATGGCACCTTCCAGTCTGACACAAGAAATGAAAAGGCATGCCGTTCTGGTTGCCTCGGCCGCCAACCACAGCGATTTGGATATAGAGTGGCCACTTTCTTGAATGTGTAAATGTCCTTTGTTTTCAGGGTCAGAAAACAGCTTTTGGATTTTGACGGAGACATCGCATTCGTGGCCAAACTGAAGAAAAAACATTCCTAGGGTCAGATGTCATCAAGAAGAAAGCTGAGTTGTCCAGCAGGCATAGGACATTGTGAACGACGACACCAGCAAGTCAATGAGGGCGATTGCCAAGCAGGCCGAGGTGGCAGAGTCCACTATTAGGTTTGTGGTGCATGAAGACCTTAGAAACCAGTCGTATGAGATCAATAGAAGGCAGTTTATGTCCCAAAAAACCTAGGAAAACCGTGTCATGCGGTTCAAGTGCTTGTTGAACAAGCTCAAGTACCCTTAGGAACCCGATGTCCTTTGGTTTTTGTCAGACAAGAACAATTTTGACCAAGACCAAAAGGTCAATGTGAGGAATGACAGGTGGCTCTGTGCGAGCCCCGGTGAATCATGCGGACAAAGTGTCCGTCATCTGCGATGGTCCTAGCCGTTATGAGCAACGAGGGTCACGTCATGCTGCCGCACTTCCTTCAACGGGGCCTTTGGGGTCAGCTTAAAAGCCTATATTGAGGCTCCAAACCACCTAGCCCACGCGACCCAAGATTGACTGGCTGACAACCTTCACTAACAAGTAACCCCCCACCCCCTTGGCCTCCTAACTCTCCAGATGTAATCCTCCTGGTCTACAATGTCTGGGGTGTCGTCGAGAGAGACCAACAAGCAGCCCCACAACACCAAAGAGTCGTTAAATGCTGCATTGTGGATGCCATGGCACACATTAACGAGGACCACTTGATTGAGGCATGCAGCCATTCTCGAAGCTGCACCGAGTCAGCCATTGTCGCCGAAGGTGGTTTCATCGAATGAAGTTCGAGAACTCGAATAGACAACAGCACCTGTACCAAAGTTTATGAAAATATAATTATATTTTTAATGCGAAAGCATTCTTTAACTACACCCCCCTAGATTTCTTGGACTTTCTGGCCTCCTAATGCGCAGTAGGTATGTACAGTAGACCATTTCAGCTTCTATTCTCACACTCCTTCAGATTTGCACCCTCTTCGAAGGACCTCACAACCTTGAGGTTGTCCTAGATGTCATCTTTAGGACGTCTTCCTCTAGTATGTCGTCCTTGAGACCACCCTAGAGGTCGTCCTTAAAATTGTCCTAGAAGCCGTTCTTGACGTCGTCCAAGAGGTCGTCCTTGAGGTCGCCCTAGAGGTTGTCCTAGATGTTGTGCTCTAGGACGTCGTTATTGAGGTTGTCCTAGACGAATGCTATCGCAATTCATAGACAACCAACGATAGTGGTTTTCTTAAACATCTTTCTTTTTTTTCTGAAACCATCAATATGTTCTGAAATACCACGCGTGCGCTGTATAAATATATACACCCCTTCAGTTTCTTCACTAAATTAGGCTCGAAAACGCTTCTCGCGTGACACATAGAACCAAGCGACGCAACCTGAATTGGAGTACAGTCAAACCCGTTTATAACGAACCGCAGGAAACACTACGATCAGTTCGATATAGCAAGTAGTTCGATATAGCAAAAAACATTTACAATGAACTTCCTCGATGAGTTAGTTGTAGGGCGAGAGCCTTCTCTTTCTTTCTCATCTCTTTACTTCCGCCTTGTAACAACGCACTAAAAAATATTTTTTTGCATGCGTGCAGTTTTTTTTTTTTTAGCTTATCTTTTTCTGAATTTCTTTTCTTCTGGGGCAAACGCTTTGGGATGAAAAGTTATTTTTTTCTGTGTGTGCGTGTTCAGTGCATTTTTTAGCTTTCTCCCCTTCTGAATCGCTTCTCTTCGCTCAATTTCGTTCGCAACTTGAGCTTTTGGAAATTTTTTTCTTTCCTACTTCTTTTTTTAAGGGAAGGGACAGGCTAGAAAACGATTGTTTGTGCGTTTCTGGAAGCCTTCCCAGAGGGGAAAAGTTTGATATAGCCAATATGTTGTTCGTTATGAAACATACTTTTTACATGCATTTTTATTTCAGCTTTCCGTGAGTTTGATATCGACAATAATTCGCTATACGTGGGTTCGTTCTAAACGGGTTTCACTGTATAACTGTATACAGGGTGTTTCATGAAAAGTGGACAAATTCGATATTGCGAAAACTATGCGTCGCAACAAAAAAAGGCTCGTGTCGTTTTGGTCCTGGGCCAGGGGCCTATTTACGAAAATTGTTAAAGTCCGGGGTAATTAGATTGTTAATTATTTTTACGTAATTAACTTTTTTAATATTGTGTTTAAGGGCTTGGTTTCAATTAGAAACTTGCTGAACATCATGGAAAAACACTAAATCAACAAATTGCAGAACGATAGAAGGCGCGCGCAGGATTTTACGGCTTTCTGAAAAACCGCACAACTTCGACAGGTTTTTAAGTTTTGGTTTGCAATCGGAGCGCATCTCGGCCCCGATGGCACCGCGCCCCGTGGAAAAATAGTGCATCCAACCTCTACTGCGCTGTCCTTGTGCAACGCAGCAGAGGCTGGTTGCACTATTTCTCCACGAGGCGCGGTGCCGTCGGGGCCGAGATGCGCTCCGATTGCAAACCAAAACTTAAAAACCTGTCGAAGTTGTGCGGTTTTTCAGAAAGCCGTAAAATGCTGCGCGTGCTTTCTATCGTTCTGCAATTTATTAATTTTGTGTTTTTCGATGATGCTCACCAATTTTTTAATTGAAACCATGACCTTTAACACAACATTTAAAAAAAAGTTAATTACGCAAACATAATTAACAGCCTTATTATCCCAAACTTTAATAATTCTTCCGAAATGGGCCCCTGGCCCAAGACCAAAACGTCACAAGCCCTTTTCTTTTGTTGCAATGCGTAGCTCTCGCAATTTTGAATTTGTCCACTTTTCGTGAAACACCCTGTATATCAATTCAATTTCCTCGCCAAATTTGGTGGGGAAATTTTTGCGCGGGTGCAGAAACAATCAAACTTTGGAGAGTAGGTGTATGGTGCCTGCAATGCGTCTCTGACCGGTGGCCTTTACAGCGTCCTAAAAAGTGGTGCCTCGATTTCCATTCGACGACTTCATAAAAGTGCGAAGCTGTCACCGGCCGCAATCCTGGCAGGGTCGCGGCGGTGGTGGTGGATGTGGCAGGCTCCTGTCCTGCTGCAGGTCGCCGTCCAACCAGACAATCCACGGAAGGCCACAAGTTGGGACGATGGCGACACTTGCGTTTGCTCCTACTTTTGCCGGGACTTCTATCACCAACCGCCAGGATCGTGACACCTGACAATGTGACATTTCGGCTTCTGCGACGTCATGTGTTTTGGGACCAGTTTCGATGTGTGGACAGGATGAGATGCTAAACACACCAGTCAAAGATGCCTTCTAGGCACCTTTTAGAAAAGCCCGCTACACTTAACCCTTCGACGGTCGAGTGTTTTTCCCAAAAGATGTTTCCCAGTGGTCGGGTCTTGTTTCCAAAGTATCATATAAAGAAAGGTTCGATGCATAGTTTTTTCTTATTTAGTAAGAGCACATACAGAGCTTGCACGCCGTTTAGGTTTAGAGCCATCAAATTAAAATACTGAAGGCAAAAAGTTGTCTCCTTTCTTCCATTCGGTTTTATTTTGGTGCATCCCCTTCCGCGACATTCCAGCGACTTCAGATTCGTAACTGCAGGTACTTTACGGAACTTTTCCGTCGGGTCAGGAGCTCTCATCCTCTAAATTTTATTCTAAAAAGCGTCGGAAGTTTGAACCGGAAGAGACGGTGCTCCAGGGTGGCCGATACGCGAAGTGAGCATCACATGCGCAGAGCGTCTAATTTGATAACTATAAATAGCCCAGCAAGGTGAACACCTTGCGAATATAATGTTCTATACAGGGTTGGGCAGAAATACTCAAAAATGTATTTGGAAATACAAATACTGGGATACATTAAAATAGTGGCTAAAATACTGATACTGAAATATATCTGTAAAAGTGTATCGCGATACGTATCAGAAATACATTTTAAATAGAGGCAAAAAGTATTTGGCAATACAAATACAAGAATACATTTCAGGGAGGGCAGAAATACAAATACAGAACCAGACTTGTGCCTATCTCAAATACTCTACTCAAGGTACTGTATCTTTAATACTTTTTGGAGTATCTTAGTATCTTGCAAATACCTTTGACGGAGAGTATTTAATACTCTATTTTAATTACAATTCTGAGTATCTTGTACTCATTATCTTAAATACATTTTTGACATTCCGCCATTTTCCGCGTTTTTCGGTAGGAAGTGGCGTGGGCGTGGCACGAGCAAACGTGAACATTCTTTCGAGCAACCGAATCCTGTTGCTAGCTCCGATTAGCTACGGTGACTTTAACTGAGCTCGTGAAAATATTGCTTTTTTGACAACTGTGACTCATCTTTCAGCCCAAAGTTCGTACAATAAAGGTTCTCCCCTCGTCTTCCCAAAGGCACCTTTTTTGTATAAAGTTTCTCCCAAAAAAATCCTCAAACAAAAGGTGTGGTTTTACGGAAGTAAAGATGCCACCCTGACCCTGAGGCGCAAGCAGACCGGGAAACGACCAACGAGAACAATGCAGACTTGAATGTCAAGAAAATAACAAATAGAAGAAAATGAGAAGTGGACACACAAAAAAGTAGACATTTTTGGTTCGCTTTTTGTATATTTAACCCCGCTAAGGCAAAACGTCGAGTTTTTTTTTTTTCTTTTCTTTGTGTTGTCAGTCCGGCACTTATTGCTCTGGCGAACACTGTCTGTAAGCGAACATTGATAAGCAGAGAACAGTACAGGAAACGAACTAGGAGCTGGATGACTCTCAAAATGCCAACAAAGTGTCCCCCGACGTTTTGAGTGCTTTTCTGAACGCAACCTACTTGAAGAAGGTGCGACCACTGCCGTGGCTATTATATGGGTTCTCTTTGTTATTCATTCACTGATATCCGTGTCCCAAGTTCGTTTATAGTGAGCTCCCCGTATAGGGAATATGGATTGTAGTTAAACGATGCGTCTAAGGTGCGCCGCAGGATGTGATATTCAGCGATGTCACTATTGGCGATGCGCTCTGACCCGTTTGTCACCCCCACACCTCGGTGTTTACCAACACAAGGCCTGTGCACATTCCCATAGGCCTTGTGGGCATGTTCGTGTTATCTTTTTTAATAGAGCGCAAGGCACAGTAATGAAAAAATACAAACAATTAGTGATGTGACGTTAAGTGCCGGATCTCCCCCGAAAGCAGTCGTCAGGGGATGCGAACTTGACCCACTTTGGCTTTTGTGCTGAGCTGGGCACTGTGCATGCTGCATTGTTCATGCAGGCCGGAGTGGTAACAAAAGAGCCCCTCTTTCCCCTCACCGGAGAAGACGAACTCCAGCCGAACGCTGACGCCGCGTTCGGTTAAGTCAGCCGAGCGCTGAGCCATTGTATTTGTTGTCCCCATCCATCTAGTTCTAAAGTTAACCGCTTGGGGCGCCACGGTCTGATCTCCTCCCCAGTAGTTAAAGCGACCTCTTTCTTGTTGTCCCAGAAATAATTTGTAACATCTATCAGTGATAATGCCACGCGCGTTGCCCAGCGAGCGCATGGCCGAATGGTTACCGCGCTCGGTAACCATTCGGCCGAGACTGGGACGAGACTGACTCTGGACCGCCATTGGCGGTCTAGAGTCAGTCTCGTCCCGGCGGTCGATCTTGCTGTTTCGCCGACATCGACGCCTGCGACGCTAGCCTTTATTTTGTTTTGGGAACAAGTTCGCCCCCTTAAAGGTTTAGTTTCTTTAGCTATTCGCCGCCTCATCATTTATCATTCGTGACAATATTTTGCTTTTTATAGTCGGACTGCATAAAATAGCCCTACGATACTTTTTCCCCTGTTTTGTGTTGTTGCGTGCTAATAAACCATTCTGGTAACCCAGATTTGCGTAGCTGCATAATTGTCGTTGTCAATGACGTCGATACAAATTAAGCAATGCGGAAGTATCTTCAAAAGTAACTGAAATACATTTCTAAGTATTTGTACTCTACTCAAGATACTTTACAGTGAAAGTAACTTGAGTAGTATTTTAACTACTTTATGAAGCAGGTATTTAGTAACTTAACTTAAATACTTTTATCGAGTATTTTGTCCAACACTGAGAAATACTGATACTGCAATACGTTTTTTCAAATTTGTTTGAGACGCCAAACGAGATGAAGCTGGAAGTTGGAGGTGGAAGTTTTTGATCCTGAATTTACTTTCCCGTAGGCTTCACACTTTGCCTTGAAGGTGGTGATTTCGGACGACGAGGAGTCTTCAATGAGCTCAAAGAAAAACAAAAAAAACGTTCCATCAAGGACTGACCGCGGTCCCTTCCCTGACATCCTGTCTGTCTGACGAGGGATGCGAAAAGACTTCGACCTCGAAATAAATTCTATGTCGTCCTAAATCTCATCAGAACGTCCCCACGCCCCTGTCCAATAAGGACGCCCCTGTCAACATTTATCACATGACGTCACGGTGGAATGAACTGGTATTCTTTATCTGTAGGTGTGGCCTTGAACATAAAACTTCATTATGCTGCTGTATGAAAGGACAATACATACTTTCGTTGTTACCTCGTTAAAGATCGTGCAGGCAGTGTCATTTGAAATTTTCGAGAATAGTGGACCACCTGAAGCCTCCTGGAACACATGACTTATCTTCTGTTACGGTTGAAAAAACGATACGGTGGCATCTCTGTTGTGAAGGTCCTTCCTGCCGACCCTCCGCCACCGACGCATGGATTGCAGTCCTCAAGTTTCACCTAGCATCATCCAAACAGAGGCCTCGTGGAGTGCGACCTGATATTACCGGCACAGGTGCGAGCTCTCCAAGAAACAGCGCGCTCGAGACGAGTCGCAGGTGTACGAAGTCTGGGTCGGCACAGCGAGGCCACGTCTGACCTCCTTCATGGGTTTCGGATCAACAGAGCAGCGGGTCACTTTCATGTCGGCTGATGACATACTTTTGAGCCGTGCAATATTACGGGCGCAGCCGCAAACGCATTGAATATGTGTTAAACTTTACTGCGTGAGTCATCCTACTATTTCAGGTCAACCACCGGCAGGCTCGTGCTGCAACGGACTGTGACTCAGCTTTGCCGGCTGGGTGTACTGTGTACACTAAGGCAAGCCAGACGGTTAGCGGGCTTTGGATGCCAGCAAACAATGGCTCAAGAAATCCCTCCTTTTTTGTTTAGCCTCGCACCCAGCCATGTTTCCCCCGTATCTGGTATGCGTTCCGAAAAAAAAAGAAGCAATAACAACCCGGAACAAGTAATAAAATATAGAAGGGACATAACAAGAACGACTGACGGATGCAATTAAAATGTTAACACATTCTACTGGCGAGGCAAGAAGAAAGCAATGTTTTCACGCATACCGGAAGTTCCAGAAATGAAGATGGCGGCGCCCACGTAGAAAAGGTACAAGATGCTCTGACTCCACTCCTGGCACGCCACCTGGTTCGAGTCCCCAAGTACGCAACACTTCTCAAAACTGAGAAGAGGACGCATAGAAAAATAGTTTGGAGAATCGGAAGGAACCTTGGTCAGCATGGTAACAATGCCCCAGCATCTCCTTCACCCTGGTGCCCTTAGAAGTAAAAAAAACAAAAACAAAAATATGCGTTCGGGTTTGTTTTTTTGTTTGTTTTTCGGGGGGGGGGGGGGGGAGGGAGTATTTCTCAAGAAATGTAACGAAATACATTTCACCCTGATTGTATCGCGATACAAAGAAACATTCAAAATGTATTTCGATACAGGAATACAGATACTGGTGAAAAAAAATGTATCGCGATACAGAAATAGAGATACGAAATGTATTTCTGAAATACTATCGCGATACATTTGTATCGCGATACTGCCCAACCCTGCTTTTATATAGTAGTTCACCAAAGGCACGACAAACACCAACACCTCCTGCGGTGTGCTCAGTTTCGCGTTTACCTAGGTGGGCTCTTTCAAATGTGCAATCGCCACCGTGCATGCACGGCATCGACCATCAAAGGGTTGAATAAAAATCCAGAGCCATTTCACTTCCCGCACCAGACAGCGAAGGTCGCCGCAGGGTGCAGGTGCCACCATCCCCACCTGAGCTTGGGGGAGCGTCCCTCGTTGGTGTAGTGCCAGCAGACGAGGCCGATGAGGTCCTGGATGCGGGCGCCGGGCAGTGTGGCCACCACCAGCGGGTAGCGGCGCTCTTCCGCAGGCTGCACGCTCAGGAATACGCTGATGCACCGGTGGCCCTGCTCGCTCACCTGGAAAGGAGCCACGGGGATGAACTCACTCTACCCGTGCCAAGGAGAGGGCATCCCATTAGCCTCACATTACCCAGTGGATCTCGTTCGCTGCAAATAAATCTCGAAAATCAATTTGGCGCGTTATGGCGCCGTCACTCACCACAGAGGTGTGGCTGGGTAGTGAGCTTGTTTTTTGAAGATATCCGAGTAGAAACTTACCTCGAACGAAAGTTAAGAATAAAACTTTTAATCTTCTCGCGGTTCAGTGCAGAGTTGAGCCCTTTTAAAGTAAATGTGGAAAACCATTCTCATGGGCCATCGAGGCTGTTGAAGATTCAAACCAGATTTCTCGCGTAATAATGCGCGTGCAAGTCGAAGGGCTTTTTGGCGTCGCGAGAATGGGTGCCAAGTGCCTAGACGACGACGATGTGAATAGAGTGGAACGAGACCGAGATTGCCATTGCCTCGGGACAAAGAACAGGAGTAGTGTTTGTGTATGTTTATGTAAAAAGTGTAAGTATATCTCGTCTGGATTATTAGTCCTACCTGATATTGAATATTTTGGTGCCAAAATAAGGGAGCTTCGCTTTTCCTCGGTGAAGTGAGCTGATCCACTGAACGAATAAATGGTCAAGTCCTCTTCACCAATCACCTCTAAATCGAGCCAGTGCTCCTTCGTCACTGAACATCTTTCACGAGAGCGTAATTTAGAGGCAATCGGTGAAGAGGACATGACCATTTATTCGTTCGGCGGATCAGCAAACATCACCAAAGAAAAGCGACGGCTCTTGCGACTGTGATTGAGGAGTCAATACAGCCGCAAGGAGCACCGTGTAAAGGCACTGGAGATGGAAGACATCTGTACTGACTGACTGGTTGTGCCCAACAGTGTGCTCAGAATCCCCGGAATAGTGGAGCTAAAACGAGCAGATGTCACCTTTCCACCTGCCCGGAACACCACGCAAACAACTGAAATCCTGGTGGGAGCTGACTACCTACTATTGGCAGATTGTGAGTGGTAAGTATGCAGATGGCAGAAATCACTGATTGCTGCGAAAACGGACTTTGGATGGAATCTATAGGGTCCTATCACACAAGCTGTTAACGTAGTGTCCTTCTCCACGGTGGCCGTTCTGCGTACCAACATTGCCGACCAGATGTCGAGCCTCTCAAACGAGCTACGAGCTTTCTTGGAGCTAGAGAGCCTTGGAATCGGGGCAAACAACTGTCCATATGGAAGAGAGGAAGTGAAAGTGAGAGAAGAGTTCGCTTCATCCCTTGACTTCGTCGAGGGATGCCACGAGACAAGGCTTTCAAGCAAGGGCCTAGATCGACCCCTAGAAAGCAATGAGGCTGTGGTACAATGCCTGAACAAACAGGTGCGCCGTGCGGCACCTGAGTAACCACGGTGAAAGACTAGCACAGTACGACACAGCGATTTGCGACTACCTGAAGGAAGGTTTCAACAGAAAGGACCCCCACAGCGAGTCAACGACCCTACGGGACGGGTCTACTACATGCCACACCGAGCTGTGTTTAGGCCAGATAGCTTCACAACAAAAAATTGACCGTATCTCCACGTGGTGAATGATGTTGCTTGGGGCAAAGCTCTGGTGGTGCTTGTCTGCGTAGACGCCGAGCCGCAGCATGCCGAGCCTTTTCATTCATGTCAGTAGGAGAATGTGTGGTTTTCTTCTTTTTCTTTTTTTAAGCAGACAGATGGGATGGCATCTCAGAACCCCCTACTCTTTTTTTTCTTCTTTTTCTTTTTTCATAATTTTTTTCATCTTTTTTTTTCCCAATTTTTTCTTTTTGCCCTACACGAGCACGTGAGCATGTGCTCACGTGCTCGTGATCTCACGAGCAGAAGCACGAGCACCCGACGCCGGGCCTACGGCGGACGGACATACGGACATGGCTAGCCCCTAAGGAGCTTTGCCCCTAAAATAATATGCATAGTTTTTGATGAATCTGCGAAGTCGCCGGGATCTCTATTCCTCAATGATGCAATGGCAACAGGTCCAAGCCTTAACCCAGACTTCCTCCAGCTGATACTCGACTTCCGTATCTATTCTATTGCTGTCACTGCCGACATTGAGGAAGGCCTTCCTGCAAATTGGAATTAAAGAAGAAGACCACGACGGCCTCCGTTTTTTATGGTATGCCTCTCTGCCTACTGAAGACTCGAGAGATGCGAAGAACAACGTGTGGCACATGACTCGTGCTCCATTTGGTGCTAGGGGCAGCCCCCTTTTGCGCGCTGTTCCTAATTTCTAACTTCAAGCTGGCAGCAACAATCAAGCACCGCCCAGCTAGGGTATCGGAGGACCTGTCTATTGCTGCAAATGTATTGGACACCTGCCTTTACGTAGATGATTTAAATACCGGTGCAGACAGGATAGAAAGGGCGAACAGTTTGTACGAGGAAGCCCAACAAATTTTGAGTTCAGCAGGGACGAAACTAAGAAAGTGGAACCCAAACGGCGACATACTACAACATCCATTCAACGAAGATGGCCTTGGAAACCCTTCCTGTGATACGGGAACACCAAACTCATCCGTGACAAGGGTGTTGGGACTGGAGTGGGAAAGAGACAGGGACGAGCTTTAGTATTCCCTGGGAGCCACGTTGGAGCTTTTCACACTCAACCGCAATACCAAATGTTTCGTCCTCCAGATCTCGGCAAGGATCTTCGACCCTTTCGGTCTTCTCCGTCCAGTCACGATAACGGCGAAGATGATGTCCCAACAACTCTGGACATTGGGACTAGATTGGGATGCACAGTTGCCGCCGGCCGTCAGTGAGAGGGGGAACAGATGGCTCGATGCTCTACCTCACCTCGGGGACATCTCGGTGCCCCGTCGTCCCGCTGGTAGTGGCTACGGAGCTGTTGCCTATTTTTTGAAGCGACAATGGTGACAAGGTGACTGTGGCGTCAGTCCCGTCTAAAACACGTGTTGCACCAATCGAGGCACTTTCACTTCCACGAGGGGAGTTGATGGGAGCATGGATAGGTCAGTGGCGTCACAAGGGGGGGGCGGGGGGGGGGTGCGGACCGCCCCGGGTGCAGGGCTCAGGGGGGTGTCGCGGCGGGCTACTGCCCCGGGTGCCGCTGACCCTCGTGACGCCACTGGGATAGGTGCAAGAACGTGCTCCTACCTCCAAGGAGCGATGAGATTGCATTTTGCTACACTGATGCCATGGATGGATTCCACGATAGCACTACACTTTGTTAAGGAACCCGGGTCCCAGTGGAAACCATTCCTGGCAAACCGCGCCGTCGAACTGCAGGAGAGGGCAGAACCCAGCACGTGGAGGCACCGTCCGGGTGTCGACAACCCCACGGAATCTGTTGACCCGTGAGGTCTCTCTGGACTCGATCGAGAACTGCACCCAGTGGTGAAAAGGGCCGACGTGGCTGGTACAGTCGCCGGAATACCGGCCTCGTACGCCCAGCAGTACACAGAGACTCGTAACGGACGAAGAAAGGTCCTCAACACTGGCTAAGCCACATCATAACGAGCAAACTGTAACCCGCGCTTGCCATCAAACATTTTGGCGAGCCGAATTGTTTGCTAAGAATCACGGTCCGGGTGTTGCGCTTTGCAAGAAATTGTCGGCGTAGCGAGTTCGGAGAGCCAAGTTTGGAGAGAAGTCTTTGGCGACAAGCCCATCCGCGTCGAGAGAGGCGAAAGTTTCGGTGTTTTGTCGGAACTGCACAGCGTAGGTGCACTTCTGGACGACGAGGAACCGTCACGACAGAAGGGACGTCCGCAGCATTCGAACCTCGGCTACAAGACGGCGCATTCGATCGTGTAGTCCGTGACACATCGATTTGTGGAACCCAATTCAAGAAGCACACCGACGGCTTTTGCGTACAGGGTGTTTGGACACTCCGACTCAATTGCGCGAAAGCTTCCAGATCATCCGAGCCCTATGAGCGGCGAAGAGGGTCCTGGGCCATTGATTATAATCAGTACAAAGATACGGACAAGAATGCCATTGAGCCAGTGGCGCCGCTACCACGAGACGGAGTACCAGAGGCAGCTCCCTTCGCGGTCGCGGGTCTCGACTTTGTTGGACCCGTCATCACCAAAGACGAAGGCAGAAGTATTGGTCGTACATTTTGTTACCGATCCGCACCGTAACTACGGCAGTGCATCCGGAGGTGGTGAGCAACACGTCTACAGAGAGTTTCCTTTTGGCCTTTCGTCGCTTCGTGGCACGGCGCGGGCTCCGTTGCGCCATGCACTCCGACAATGCCGGGGCGTCCCGTCGAGCTTCGGGCGAATTGTAAAAAATCTGGATAACCATACATGACGACAAAACTCTCGACCATTCATTTCAAGAACGCATCCAGTAGAAATCCATTATGGAAAGAGCTGCTTGGGGGGCCTTTTGGGAGTGCACGGTGCGTTCGGGTGAAGACATCTGCCGAAGAAAATTCTGGGGTGCACTTACGCGACTTTTGAGGAACCGAACACAGTCTCGAAGGAAATTGAAGTCGTCGATAATTTGTGACCTTTGACCAGCGTCGCTTCCGGCAAGGAGGAGGCGAAGCCATCGACGCCGGCACATTTTCTTGCCGGTAGGTGCCAAACTTCGCTACCCACTCGGCAAGGAGAGCCCGCCGTTGCTTCGGCCAAAGAACTCGCTCGTCGCCAGATGTACCGTGAAAAGTCATCGGCTGCACTCTGGAATCGTCGACGTAAGGAGTACTCGCGCACGTCGAGATCCTATTACCACTCTACGTCGACAACCGCGAAAGATTTAAGGGTCGACGACTCGGTGTTGATACGCAACGACCATCGTCTGCGACAAACCCGGAAGACTCGTCACATTCTCGAGATTTTCCCGGGACATGACGGACACCTCCGTTCCTGCGTGCTTTGTCTTCCCGAAGGAATTGCGCTTTGGCGGCCAATTCGGCTCGTACGTCCCTCGGAGAAAAGTGAGGAACGAGCTCGCCCATTCAAGGGGGGAGTACGTCGAAGAATCAAACCAGATTTCTTGCATAATAACATGCGTGCCAATCTAAGGGTTTTCCGGTGTTGCGTGAATGGGCGCCGCATGCCCGGACGACGACCATGTGAAGAGGGCGCAACGAGACCAAGATCGCCATTGCCTCGGGGCAAAGAACCGGAGTCGTCTTTATGTATGTTTCCGTAAATATTGTAAACATATCTCGTTTCGATTATTAGTCCTATCCGATACTGAACAGAGGCATTTTATTGGAGAAAATGGGAAACGAGAGCAAAGTCGGGATGATTTTCTTTACCCTCTTTACTGTTTTTATTCAACCATGCATTCTAATACGTAGCCCTCTGTGGCATGTTTTTTATGGTGGCATAAAAGAGGCATGGCTCCACATTAGTCCATAGGAAATGTATGGCTTCTTTTGTAACTTTTAACCGAGGCAAGTCTGCACTTGGAGAGTTTCGCAAAACAAACGAGCAAACCTAGCCGCACTCTCGCGGTAAGTTACAGTGCTGGAGCATGCAAAACTGATTTTCTAGAATTATTTTAAGTGGGTTAAATCTAGGTATTTGGCCCTTGCTGTAGATGAATTCCCTCGTCAAACTCTGCTTCAGATGGAGATCTTTTTTTGTGTGTTGCCCATGAGAGGGCACACGCTTCACATTGGCAGACATCATTGTCACCATGAACAGCCCTCCATCGTGCGTATGTGAGCAACAAAGAGCTTGCAGAATATTTAGACTGCTGTTTGTTTTTTGTATAATGGGGGAACACTATAACAAAAGCAGTAATTGTAAAAAATGACCGCATCTCCACGTGGTGAATGATGTTGATTGGGGCGAAGCTCGGGTGGTGCTGATGATACTGATTTTGGTCATAGGTATTGCTGCTTGCTGTCGGCGTTGACGCTTTGCCGCCGCTTCCCGAGCTCTCAACTCCAGGTCCGCTTGGCGTTTTTGACGCTGTGCAGCAGCTTCTCGCGCCCTGGTCTCCGGAGCAGCTTGCTGTCTACGTAGACGTTGAGGCGCTGCAGGCCGAGCTTTTCGGTCCTTTTCATTCATGGCAGTAGGAGAATGTGTGGTTTTCTTCTTTTTCATTTTTTAAGCAGACAGATGGGATGGCATCTCAGAACCCCCTACTCTTTTTTTTCTTCTTTTTCTTTTTTCATAATTTTTTTTCATCTTTTTTTTTCCAATTTTTTTTTTGCCCTACACGAGCACGTGAGCATGTGCTCACATGGTTTTGAGCACGTGATCTCACGAGCAGAAGCACGAGCACCCGACGCCAGCCTACGGCGGATGGCGGACGGACATACGGACATGGCTAGCCCCTAAGGAGCTTCGCCCCTAAAACTATTGGCTTATTTCAAGCAATTTCCTGCAAATATTTTTGCACATAGACAGCGCACGTCGTCTACATCTTCGAATCATTTATCTGATTTAATAGATGCATCATGCAATGTCTCCTTGGAGAACTCAAATCGTTTGTACATGTCTTGCTTTCAATGCAAGGCTTCAAGGATCTCCAGGAAACAATGTAAATTACGGATTACGACAGAAACACTTTAAAAAAACCTTAGAGAAATGTGCTATATAAAGAACTCATAAAATCTAGGGACTCAAACATGTTTAGAATTTTTGTGTCTTTTCATTACAACTTACTGATAAAATTATGCAATGCAAACGTTATGTTGTACTGTATATGACTTTATTTTTGCAAGCTCATTTCTCAAATTCTGCAAATTGTGTGTTTCGGGGAATATTCTGCAAGTACAACATTTCGTGATTGAGAGTGGCATGCTATATGTTCGTAGCCATGGGATATTTATCAAAACACAAATACAGAAAAATTAAATTGCTTAAAGTATTTTGAAAGTTAATTTCTTTATGCCAGTGGTGATATAGAGGTTAACTGGGAAAACATTAATTCAGTACTGAGTTATTAAGTTTATTACTTATACCTACTGATAGAATTTCAAGTAGTGACCAGAAGCTAACCGGTACATCCTTGGCCAACGCGTTCAAGCGAAGAGCGGCGTGCGTGCTTTCGCATTCACAACTCATATGAAGTGCTTAGGTGCACCTCGAGTCTTTTTCTCTCTTATTTCATTTCAGGAGCAAGCAAGCCTGGGGTCCGATTTTTGTCACCGCAAGATCTAATTTGCCTCCCGCAGAACGAGCTAATATAGCAGGGGTGGCCAGGCTGACCCGGCCTAAGAGCCGCAAACAAAGCCACGAAACTTCCAAGAGCCGCGGGGGGGGGCAAGCTTTTGTCTGAAGCAATCAACAAAACTCGAACTACTTCCAATCTGTTCGAATCAAAAGCAGTCCAACTGTACGTCACGTAGCAATAGCACAAGAATACCAAACCGCAACCCGTCTTTCGATTTAAAACAAGTTCCATGTCTCTTTTTGGGGAAGTGCTTGTGTGAACTGCAGGGAGGGGGGGGGGGGGGGGGGGGAAGTAAGCCGCGAGCCGGACTTTAACTCGCGAAGAGCCGCATGCAGCTCGCGAGCCGCAGTTTGGCCACCCCTTTAATATAGCATTTGTAGACAAACCGATTTGCCTGCTAGCATGAATGAAGAATGCAGTCCATCTGCCACAAAGCGTCATTAGCAGACAAAAATAAAACAAGAAAACGCCTAATGTCATCTGCTAACAGATAGGGAAAAAAAGTTGATCGTCTGCTACGAACCGCGTGCCGCAGCGAACTGAGACTGAACACAGGTTGAAATTGTGATCATCTCTTATTTCACGTTGGAAGCCATTGACAACCCAAGCTTCTTTTGCAAATCTCAAGTTGTTCTGTCGCCATACACAAGCTGACATTGACCGACGGGTGAAGGAGTACTTAGGACATGAACATCGGAGGCCACGAGACCACTCTCACTATATTTGTACGTTGGTGAGACATTCTCACCAAAATAGTGCCCAACTGTAAAGTCGCGAATGGGTGAAAAATGCCTCACTGGGTTGGTTACGCGCAAGCTATGGCGCTACGTCCAATCAGCAGCTGAGAATGCTCTTGCCCTCACCTTGACTCAAATCGGACCCCTGGTGCTGAAATCTAGGAGGTCGGGATCGACTTGGGATCGACTATCATGTGGCAACGAAGAGAAAGCTAAGAGCTGTATTAGTGCGACAAGTAGTACCGGACCTTTTTGGTTTAGGCTTCAGTTTGAGTTTTAACGTGACAGACATACATTCCTTACAGTTCATCTCTTTGTATGAGGATCGCTGTTGGGGTGCTGAACCGCGATCGCTGAGCCCCATATCCATGCCTCTTTCCCAACTTTTCACCCATTTCTACGGACGAGCCAACGCTTTGACTGAAGCACTTGGACCCACTTACGAGGTAAATTACACCGTGGTCGATCTTGTCAAATTCTATTTGTCTCGCGACTGATACAGATATGCAGCATCCATTTGAGAAATGTCGTGATTTTCCTCGGTGCAGCAGTTTTGAGGACATTGATACGTAAACTCTTCTGGTGCTGAAGACTCATAGCGTGGGCACGATATATCGGAATAGGAGACAACACAAACTATGGCACGAAGACAAATCCCATTTGGATGGCAATCAGTTACCGCTGGCCCTAGGGGAGTCGGTGGAGCACCACAGCTTGGAACACATATAGCGGAAGCTCGCGCTTCAGAACACAGAGATCCTGGGCTCAAACCCTACACTTGCTCGCTTACGCCAGTGAGTTTGCTAATCAGTCGGTATATGAAAACAATGGAGAGCTCCGGTTCCCTTTGTCTCACTAGAGCGTACATGTTGCACATCACTCGCTTGATTCGTTTTGACAACTTTTGGTTGCCAAACTTTGGAAAAATTCTACTGGGCAAAGAAAGGAGTGGCCTCAGGGAAGGTACCGACGATACACCATACCGACGAAGCACAAAACACGAGAAAGAGGCCACGTTTGTTTTGCAGGAAACCAGAAAACATGTGGCGAACTTAAACCAAGAAAGCCCGCAGGACTAAACAAGAAGTGCTATAAGTTTGACACATCTTGACTAACATTGTGCAATCAAAGCTAAAAATAACGGTTATATGTGCAATTGGTTAAGTTACACTTAGCAAATTATTCTGGTTTAACTATATTCAGCTGTGCAGTGAAACGGTGTGCTTTGGCTCTGTAGCTTTGGATGCAATGCCACAGAAAGTTGACCTCAAGTACAGAGGTAACTTTGGTGATATGAAACAAAAATTGACCGCATCTCCACGTGGTGAATGATGTTGCTTGGGGCGAAGCTCTGGTGGTGCTTGTCTGCGTAGACGCCGAGCCGCAGCATGCCGAGCCTTTTCATTCATGTCAGTAGGAGAATGTGTGGTTTTCTTCTTTTTCTTTTTTTAAGCAGACAGATGGGATGGCATCTCAGAACCCCCTACTCTTTTTTTTCTTCTTTTTCTTTTTTCATAATTTTTTTAATCTTTTTTGTTCCAATTTTTTTTTGCCCTACACGAGCACGTGAGCATGTGCTCACGTGCTCGTGAGCACGTGATCTCACGAGCAGAAGCATGAGCACCCGACGTCGGGCCTACGGCGGACGGACATACGGACATGGCTAGCCCCTAAGGAGCTTCGCCCCTAAAAGACCACAAAAGGGAGGAAAGACTTTTTGCCAGTGTCCAACCATCAGCCCAGGGCCCCAGCAAAGGCTGCAACAGATAACCAATGGTTCCCTTTGGGAACAAGAAGGAAAGCTACGGGAGCAAGCGCCGTGCTTCTAACTTGGGCTTTACAACTTCCTAAAGGCCGACGCACACTTCATGCTTTCCACTCATGCCCGCCTCCTCCTTTCCTATATCCTCTCCACTTTTTACCTTGCCCCAACTTGGCTCCCCTCGCAGCTCAGGAGAGGGAAGCGCTAAGAAGATTATCTTCCCTGCAGAAGACCAAGGTTGTATGTCGGTCTTTAATGCGAAAAGGGCTGTAAAATTTCTTTCACGGAGTTTGGGTAAAGATCAAACAATGAAAAATAATGAAAAGACGGTCTCTCCTCTTGATGGTCTCGGTACGACGCTTGGTTTTAAGGCTTCAATTAATTATACCAATGCTATACTCAGAAGACAAAAGCTGTACTGCTACATAATTGCTGAGAATTTAGAACATCATTGTAATCCATGGCATGAGCGAATTGATTGAGAGAGGTAATTAATATACTGTAAAATCCCGAGAGATGCCCCACCCCCAAAAGATAGCCCACCCCTATTTTTGGCTTGATTTGTTATATTTTTTTAAACACCGAAAGATAGCCCACTCCTAGTAATAGCAGTCTTGGGATCAATGATGGCCTCGGCGTAAATGCGGCTAGTTAGCTATGGCGGGATATAAGCGAACGTTGCTGACTGGGAAGTACAGTGATCTTTGCTCCGTTGCCCATCGCCACCATATCAAACTTGGAAGGGACACAACCTAAAAATAGCAATTTTTTTCAACTTGTTTCGATTGTACACCAAAAGTTAGCCCACTCCATATTTTCCCCCGATTCGCTCTTGATGTTAGGTGGGCTATCTCTCGGGATTTTACGGTACATCCATTTCCAGTCCCAGAATATGATACACACCGAACTAAACAAACTGTCACACACTAAGGATTTCAAGCAAGCCAGTGCATTTTGTTTTCCATTATATGAAAGCATGTTGAAAAGAAAACAAGAACTAAACAAGAAAATATTTGTCAGGCAATTCTTGACAAGGCACTACACGTGAGAGTTTGTCGTAGAGGGATTATGCGTGTTGCACCGAACACGCGAACCATTTATGACCAATGGCCAAGAAGTGCGGCAAAGAAGAAATTTGCTAGAAACTGCCCAACATAAGAAAATAGTTGCACATTTCCATCCCCTCGACAACAAAGACCGCAGCGGCAACTCCAGCGCTCAAAGACTTGAGGTCCCACCTTGCCGTCAAAGCGAGTGTACTCGTTGAAAGGGTTGTTGGGTGCCACGGGAAACTGGTCCAACTGACGAGCCAGTGCAGAGGACCTCCGGGCGGTGGCCACGTCTGGGACATCCCGCGACCGGCCGCTGCTCCTAAGGGGGTCCTTGCGCGGAAACAGCGCCTCCAGTTCAGAGGCTGTTTGGGGTCGGTAGAGCAAAGGGATTGGAGGAACGAAGCTTAGTGATGGGCTCCATTCAAAAAGACACTTATGACATAAAGCATGATACCTTCTCTAGGGTGTTGTTGCATCGGACATCAGGGTAAGAAACAAAAGCGATAAAGATCAACCTAATTAGCTAAAATCCAATAATGAACTTTTTAGAAATTATTCTTTTGTGGCAGATTCCAATCAAAGATTCATTGCACCCAAAGATGCCATAGCAGCTCCTAGAAGTCAGAAGATTAAATTCTCTGTGCTATTCAATGGTGAAGTTAGGCTGTATAATCTGCATAGTATCTGTTCAAATAAGATCATGCATGCGTGTCCAGCTGACAATTTTGTTTTTCTCCATACTATGTTACTCCCCAATGTAGTACACAAAAGAATTATTTCTTTTTTAAGAAAAACAAAATTTTAAGATTGCACTTGAATGGCAACCTCTTTTTAATGTTTTGTTATTTTTGCGAAGTTACACGGCACGTAATAGACAAAGTACAGATAATGAAACACTAATTTTTTTAATAAAAATAGTAGTGTATAATATTATAGTCTTTGTAAAACATAGCATTGGAATTTTTTTCATACATTGTTCACATAAGGTTCTATCGTCTTTATATAATTTGTTGTCTAGTTTATAAAGAAAATTTTTTACAGTGCTCAAACATGCCACAAGGTAAAAAGTTGCACAACTTCAACATGCAAGCAAAAAAGAACATCCAATTTTTTTTTAAATTTTTCCCCATTAATTATTATGTTTTATCACTAAAACATGTTGCATTATTTTGTCTGCCTAAAATATAGCTAGGGTTTCGGGTTTTCGGTTTTTATTTTTTCAAAATTCGGCATACTTTTTTCGGTGTTTATCTCAAAATTCAAATTTTGTTTTTTATCGGTGTATATTTATGCCCACAAACGTTTACCGTTTTTTTTCAGTGAATATGAAGGAAACACCATCGGACACCGGATCAGATGATCCTTCTAGCTCCGATATTTGTGATCACTCAAAGAATAACGGCACATATACATTGAGAAAAAAACATGGACACTTTATTTAACAAATGTGTGCAACCGTAAAAACAAAAAAAAGTCAGTGCCCAAAAAAACATGGAACTTCACCTTCTGTACATCAGGATTACGTGATCTTATTATAGCAAACACGCATGTACTTTTCCAGGTTCTCCTCGTTGATTCACGCTCATTCTTTCCTGTTAATGACCCCGGGCTTCGAGAATGCCCTCTCAACGTTAACACTGGACACTGGCAGGCTGAGGAGATAAAGCGCTGCCTGATCCAAAATCGTCCAATCAACCAAATGTGACTACCAAAAGAGACACGGTGCGACGTTTTTAAGCACAACATATTTCGTGTTCTCACTAAACTCTGGCTGCAGATCTTGCATTAACCGAAAGAAACCTTATACTAGCCTACACCCAAACTTCTGTTTAGGACCAGGAACTTGACACACTAAGCCCGATCACAGAAAGGACACAGATGTCCCGCAAAGGACAACCCAAGACCTCTCTTGTTGCATGTTGAACCTTGGTAGAGGGCAGTCATGAAGAGCTCACACATTGTTGAACCTAACAACGCCCTCTCTCCCTTCTCCCCTCCTCTTCCCGCCCATCTCGACGCGCCCCTAAAAATCTTACTATTTGCAGTTAAAACAGAATTTTAGAAAATGGATTCGGGGTATTTTATTGGTTTAAACCCAAAACGCCGAACCTAATTAAAAACTGACCTTTTTCGGTTAAAACCGAATTTCTGAAAATGGATTCGGCATACTTTTATCGGTTTTTATAGGTTTAAACCGAAAACTCCAAACCCTAAATACAGTCAAACGCCTGTATAACGAAGCGTGTGGGACCGCGATAATTCTTCGTTATATCCGTCGCGCACTTTAATGACCGCAATAAAGCAGATGTACAGGCTATTGAAGCGTTGTACAGGCAATTTCGTAGTAGCAGCGTTCGTTGCAGCGGCGTTTGACTGTATAGCCCTTCGAAAAGCACGCATTTGGCTACTTTGACATTTCTAGTCTATATTTATGATTTCGTAACTCGTAGTGTTTTTAAGATGTACTGAAACAGGGTAGCTTGCTGGGCTGGTTGGTTGAACGACATAGTGAAAAACAGTGCAAAAAAGACAGGCAACAAAGTAGAAGACGGACACCGGACATGCGCGGACTAACAACCGAAGGTTTACTGAAACTTCCATGTGCGCACAGTGGCACGCGAAAATATATGTTCTTCTTTTTCCTTCCAAGAGAAATAAATGAGAATAAAGAGAAAAAGAAAATATGAAAAAAAAGAATGTGAGAAGAAAAGAAACTTTTACAGCGACACAAGAAAACCTTAAGCCCTAATGATGCGTTCGCACCACGATCAGGACCATATCGGGACGTTGCGAAATGCGTGATGAAAAAAAATAGTTAGAAAAATTATGTTTTGACAACGGCACGAGACAACGTTAAGCTCATGCGCTGCGTTCACACAACGTTCGCACCAAGTTCGCACCACGTTCACACCACATTCAAGACACATTTTAGACTATTATGGATAGCGTGTGACACTATACTAAGGATGGTCACAGTTGAGAAATTGTAGTTCCCTGTTCGTCAGATGTACTGATCGACACTGATAAAGTGATCTGTTTTTAAGATATAGTGATGGAATTTTTTTCAAATATTATTCACATAAGGTTTTTCTTTTTTTGGTCAAAAAACTGCATTTGTTTTAATAATATTAATTTTTAGTGAATTGCTATCCCCCCAGCTTTTTATATTTGATAAAGATTGTCATATTAATTAATTCATCAAAGGTTTCCGCCGAAAAAAATATTCTTGAATCATCTGCGTATAATACAAATTTCGCCTTATTAATAATGTTTATTAATGTACAAATTAAAACAAAAGGCCCCAATGTGCTTCCTTGAGGAACACCTGATGTTGTAGGTATGATTGTAAAAGCAGTAGATCATGTCCGCAAATGCCACAGATTTCAAGCTCTTTTTAATAAGACTTTGTGACGAAGACAGTCAAATGCTTTTGTAAAATCTAGGAACACACCCAGAACTAGTTTTTTGCTTTCAAACTGTTTCAAAATAAATTCCTTTTAATCAAGTAGGGCTGCCTCTGTTGAACTGCTTTTCCTAAAACCAAATTGCAATGAAGTTATGAGGCTACATTTATTCGAAAAGTCTACTAAACAATGATGGAGCAACTTTTCAAAAGGTCTGAAATATACAGGCAATATAGAAATAGGTCTATTCGCCTCAATATCGAACCGAGTCACCACCGTGCGGCCGAAAATGGAAACATGCGAAAGCGGGGAAACCGCCGTGCGTTGTCTGTTATCGGCGCACGCTCAGAAGCATGGATCTCGACGACGCAAGAGCGTTTCCGGCTGAGCTGGGCCCTCCATATGAAATGCTTGTTGTTTCTGTTGTCGTTTCTTCTTACTAAAAGTTGTGTTGTGTCGTTTCACGTGCGTGGAAATTCAGCAAAGCAATTAACATTAAGTCGTATGATGTCATAATGTTAGCTTTGTGGTATGTGCAACCGCTGGTCCCACATATTTTTGTTATCCTGCACAATCCATAGCTTTCATAAAACATTGAATGTTGATTGGGGTGATTAAAAGATTCACCCGACCGATTGCCACGCTTTATTAAACTAATCAATTGTAAATCCGTGATTTGATTTTTCTCCAGTCATATTGCATGAAAGACGTTAAAACTACATTTTTTTACTATTTTTACTTTGTCTTAAATGTCACATTGCAGTCCAATTTCAAACTTCACATAGTGATGCCTTCAGAAGTATGAACACAGGAAGCCTTTTAAGGTTAAGTCATTTTTAAGTTATTATTTAAACAGTGTAATCAGCCTAATGACAATTACAAGCATTCTGAAGTGATTTACCGTGCAAGCCTGTGTCCTAAAAAAATAAAAACGTCAAAAATATTAAAGCAGGCATTTTTTTTTCCTTTTCTTTTTCCTGACTTTTTTACAAAACAAAATTCCAATTAAACGGCAAAGAAAAAAATATTTCAATTAAAGCATTACCTGAATATTCTGAGGGTTAATCAATCAACTGCCCAGTCCTGATATGCATTAGGTTAGGGTGAAGGGTTATGAGAAACTCTCGGGAGAGTCACTAGCCATCATTAGCAAAAAAGTGTCGCTGCAGCCGATGGACGTGCTGCAAGTCGTTTGTTGGAGCTGCAGAGTCTACTACGTATGAATAGAAGAATATTTAGCCAGAAATTTATAATATCATCCGCTTGAGACCCGCGGCCCTCTAACATGTACACTGCTGCATCGCTCATTTACACTTGCTTATTCCACCCTTAGCAGATATATTAGAACAGTTTGTTTCACTTGTTTCAGTTGTCCTGCCAACGAACAGTTTGTGGATCGTAAATAGAAGAGGTGCTCTCCTCATCGCAAAGTATTCAAATTGTTTCGACTCCGAAAAACTTACCCACCCCATGTCACAAGAAAGGAAAAAATTGGCTGCAGCGGAACCTTTTTCCTCATGGAAGCTAGAAATATCACGGTAATTTCCAATACAACGCTAACTTTACTCAATGCGAAATATTTATATTACGGCGAAAGCTAAATGTAACGAAAACAAAAATTCATAGAACCTGCGATTTGACAACCCTCAGTACTAGCATTATGTAAGTATCCGGGTTGGAATTCCTTGTTTTGTTGAATTTCCACGCTAGTGAACTGATATCTATTTTTAAGTAAACAAAAATTTAACATAAATAGGTTGTATTCACTGGGCACCATACTTGAGCGCAGCGTTTACGGCACATGGTCAAAACAATACCCCACTTTTCTTCTAAGAGGACTTACAATTTTGGTGGTGTGAATTGCATGTTGCAGAAGCATTGGGGAAGCTCATCGTGAGCTCGCGCTCTGCGATAGCGGGCTCAACTTTGGCCGCCAGTGAATACCACCTATAGTGCTGTACACCCGGAAACAGGCATCCGTCGTGGTGATTTATGCTTCTCAACGTCTGCCTAGAACAGACGACGCATCCACAGAAGCGATTATTTAAATTTAGGCCGTACGCTGGTAGCACGATTCAATCTTCACTGAAGCATTGAACGGTACCGCACCATTTCCGCTAAAAACGCAAGAATCTACACCGCCCCGCGTGCGATTGTGGAGAGCCTATGGGGCAGCCATACTTCTATCCTTGCTTTGATGATGATGATAGAGTCACAGTTGCACCACCTCTAGTTCGATTCGAGGCCAATAGTCACCTAACTGATTTTTATCTCCCTTTTTGTACAGTACAGACACCTTTGCTACTTGCATTCGTCTGGAAAATACACAAGATTCCAGAGAAAGATTAAAAATATAGGTTTACACGGGAGCAATTAGGTCAGTAACGTGCTTAATTGGGTGAGTTTGCATTCCATCCCCATCACAGCTACCGCTATATTTTAGGTGCATAATCAGAGTAGTGATTTCTGAACAATTGGTTCTAAAAAAAAGTAGATTTGCAGTTCCTCTGACAAATATATTTGCAAGGATAGGAACCGAACAAATCTTAGTAGAAACGAGAATAAACACTACCGTAATGTCCCGAATCATCGCCCACCCCCCTGCCACCTGAAATTCATAAAAAAAGTGGGGTGGGCCATGTCTCAGTGGGTAAGCACAAGAAGTTAAGGAAAAGCTAATAAAACGCCCATTTTTCCGTACGTATCTAGCGCAGCCGCACAAGAGATACATTAAGCTTAAAACTCGAATTAGTTTCAGTGTTTTATTAAAGAAAAGCCGATGAAAGAAAATTTTACTATCGCAATGTCCGTTGCTTGTGTAAGCGCGATGAACACCGCCGATCGGCATACAGTGCGAGCGTTTGTTCCGCGAAAGCACGTTGCTAACACTGCTATGTTCTCTTTGCTTAAAAAAAGAAAAAAAAAGAAGAAAAAAAAAGTCAACAAGGAAATAGAAAAGTCAACAAGGTGCACCGAGCGAGCGAGCGGACGAAACAAGCGACGAAGAGCGATGCCGGGGAAGCGGGATAGCGAGTCGGGCGCCTTGTCGATCGCAAGGAGGAGGCTCTTGCGCAACGTTCTTGTTTCGTGCATACATGCGTGCGTCCATGCGCAGCGTGCTATCAACGCGGGTTGAGGTGGCGTTGCCGCGTGGTGTACGGCACCACGAACACGGAGCTCGAAATGGAACGCTCTACAAACGTCTGTGTGCAGCGTTTCAGCAAATCTTCATTTACCCGTTGGCTTTGTCTTAAACATGGCGCAACCCTATCAACCGCCTTCGCGACTTTCCGGGAAGAAGGAGCGGGTTCGCGGTGAACTTCGGCGGAGACGGACTTCGACCTTACACTCGGCGATTACATTCCAGGATATGGGGTGTTCGCTGACCTCGCTATCCCTGCGGGTTACTGCTTGTGTTATCCTTCCGATTTTTTTTTTTGTCCGAACGAATTTTTTTGCAATTCAAACAAAGTTTAATTTTATCTCCATCGTTTTCCTCTCGCACGCATGTACTACGACTTCGGAGTCGCGGAAATCGGGGAAGAAATGCGTAAACAGAGAGAAGTGTATTTCCCTCCTTCGTTTTACTTTGTCACGGACCTCCTCCAACTGTAAGGTCCGCGGCCGCGTCATTCGGGTAGGATGAATGTTCGCGGATCGCGGAGTCCGCGTTGGGGTATTTGTAGGGGTGGGCGATCCCTCGGTGTTTTCTTGGAAATTGATATTCGCCCAAAAGAATGGGGTAGGCGATGAGCAGCGACCCATGAAACAAAAAAGAAGGAAGGGCGACGCTTCGAACTACTGCCGGGATTAGTGAATGAGTTTATAGCCTTAGATATCTGAAATCTGTACTTGGAACAAATTAAAAATAAAGAGAAAATTATAGCTTTTCTATACAACAAAGGAGCAATTGAGGCCACGGGCTGCAACAAAAATGTTGGTCTGGGAGGTACATCCTGGAGCGCAGTATTTTTGACGAAGACAAAATAATGCAACATGTTTTTAACGGGAAAACACGGCAATATGGTGTAAAATACTTCACTTAATTACGAGACTATTAAAATTTTATTGCTCCTTAGATGCACGTTGAGTCTTCGGAACTTTTTACCTTGAGACATGTTTGAAGCGCTGTAAATAGTTTCATTTATAGACTACAAAAGGAATTTATATCTAGATGATAGATTCTTTTGAATAGAATATGAGGAAAACTTGAATAGTAAAGCTTAAAAATGGTACAAGCTAACAGCTCACCAATATTGGGTAAATATGTCACTGTAGCGAGATGTGAGCTTTTCGAAGAGCTATATATTATATGCGGACAAAATAATAAAACATTTTTAATGCAAAAACACGGCGATATATAGTGTAGAATGCTTCACGTAAATATATTAAAAAAATCCAAGATTTCTTTTTTAATTGCACATTGAGATAATAAATCACAAACATAAAGTAAAAATGTCAATGTAGTCAAATATGCGCTTTTCGAAGTGCTATATTTTAGACGGAGACAAAGTAATGCAACCTGTATTTAATGAAAAAAACAAAACATGGTGTATGTATGGCATAGAATGCTTCACCCAAATAAAAAAAAAAAATTAAACGTCTTTTTTTAAATTCACGTAATGTTGCAAAACTTTTTACCTTGGGACATGTTTGAAGCGCTGTGAATATTTTTCTCCATAAACTAGAGGAACAATTATATACAGACGATAAACCTTCGTGCGAAAAATATATGAAAAACAAATTCTAATTAAACTTGAGAAAGAAAACGAGTTGTCCGTCCTTCTCGTTTTCTTCCTGAAGTTTAATTATTCCTATCAACCCGCTCGTTCTGTCCTTACCAAATTCTAACGCTACATCTTAAAAACAATGTGAGATAATAAGTCACAAATATAAAGTAAAAATGTCAAAGTAGCAATGTTTGTGCATGTTGACCGGTCACGCGTGCATGATATTATCTGAACAGATATTGCCAAGTGACACCGCGATGCCATGTGACTGCGACGTGAAGGTATCCCGCTATTAAAGGATGCTTTTCATCAACATCATTTCGAGCGCGGAGAAGAGCCCATATCAGCTATCAACAATCCAGCAAAGCGGCCTCATCGCTGGCAGAACGGGCCGCCCGCTATCTTCGGCTTCTCGGCAGTACATGCGTGCGTCAGGAGAAGCGATCTTTCGGGAGAAGCGACTCGCGAGCACACGCGGGGGTCGGAGGCCACCACAATCTTGCACCAGAGCCCAAAGGGCGCCGTTCCTTCCTTCTCATGAGTCTAATCTAAGCTAAACCACACGAAATTTAGTCGCACAAGAATCGGCCACTTCCGCCACCTCAATAATAAAAAGTCGCTCTGCCGTCACACGCACAATGCAATTCACCTCTGGATAAAAAAAAAAAAAAAAGGCACGAGACAAGCACATTAGCGGTCGAGAGATCCTTCTCAACCCGTGTGTGGGCGAACAATTATCACCAAAATAGAACCCTATCGTGAACTCTCGAGCAGATAAAAGTAGTTCTTCGTTTTTCTACAACATCCGCACAGCAAAAAGCTGCGAAGTTGTTCTAATCTTCACGGACACCGCGTATTTTTTTTTAAATTATTATTAGGAGGGAGCAAAGACACTGGACAGATAGCCAAACCCATGGAACCTTGAAACGACGGTGTACTGAAACGAACGCGATATCTCAAACCCGCGACGGGGAGATGGACGGAAGACGAGACCGAGACATCAATGTCCAGTAGCATAACCAAGACTTTTTTTTTTTTTTTTGTGGTGTGTGTGTGGGTATGTATGTGCGTGGGTGTGTGTGGGCGGACCATCTACCCACGTCGCTGTCAGGATGCGCAAGGAGGCAGGAGTCGAAGTTATTACCGAATCCTGACCTCGAAAATGCGCGACGGAGCCGAGAAGCTCCCCGGAAGCAGCGTAGCCCTCGATCCGGCAGGGTTCTCGGGCGTCCCGATCCTGCAAGCGGCGCGCACCGGAGACGCGGCCCGCAGCCCGGTCCGGCACGGGGGCGCGTCCGTCGAAGACACGGGAGCCGCCGCGCTGTCCCCCGCCTTATTTATCGCCTCGGCGGGGCTCGGGTGGCCGCGCGTCCCGTTTCCCAATTGGCGCCATTCGTCAGCGACACCCGAGCCGCCGGGGAGCTCCTCTTTCGGCCCGTAATTACCCCCGCGCTCAATTAGCCTGCCAGCGAGCCGAGACAACCGACGCCTCCGAGAGCCCCGCATGCCTCGTCCCGGGTGCCTGGCAAAGGCAGGCGAGCCAGCCAAACGAGCCCAGCTCCGAGCGGAACCCGGGACCCGCCCTCAGGCAGGTTCCCCCGCCATCCTCGCGACACTCGGGAAACCGTCCAGTGTCGCGGGGTAGCGAAAAACACGACCAACTTTCACCGAAGATGGCCGCCGCGAAGAACACGTGCCAAAATCAGGACAGTAGCGCGCAAATCCAAGTTCGAGCGGAAGTCTCACTGAGAGAAAGAGAAAGCACGGGCGCAGATGTTCCACTGTTAGCAAAAAGGAACATTCCATGGTGCGATAATAAAAGTCCAGCGGCGCGATGCATTTCGCAAATAACACGTTGGTAGCCATCTTCCGCACCGCAAACGAAAGTTTGATTACTTAGGCGCCTGCTCCGAGTCTCGAGATTACTCAAGTTTCTATTAGGATGCGTGTCAGCTGGGTGTTTCCCGTACGAAAGACCCAATTTTTATTTCTTGACCTAGCGACAGCGCTCATCGCTCCCACCGAAAGTAGCGGAGGAGGGGAAACGAGCTGGATAAGAGAAAAACGAGCAAGAAATAGACCAGCGGGAAGCCCACTAGTCCGAGGAAGATGATCTCAAAATGGGGCCGACATGGTCTCAATGAAACGTCGCTGTCTAGCTTCCCGTCTTAGTAAGAACCAATTCTGCTTGTATCTACGCATCCGATGCCACTCTCGGGCGCATCCCAAACACGCTTCTATGCGATCGAGCCAGCGTCATAATGAACGGGACACGTCGCACAATGACCGCCGTGTTTCGCGCGTCCTCCGTCTCTAATTATGGCGTTCGTCAAACTCCATCCGACTCGGCAGCTCGGATTCCAAGTCGCACGATGATCCGCACGAGACAGCGGGCGCCCAAGAGACGGCTCTGCTCCGCGCGACCGCGCCCGAGAAGGGAAACAAAGCGAGCGTCCCCGCTGTTATGCACCGCGCGGAGTGTGCGTTGACGGCTCTCTCGATGCCGCGCTAACGAGTTTCTCTTGTCGAGGGACAGTCCAAAAAGAAGGAGAAAAAAAGAAAAAGAAAAGCCGCGACAACAACAACAACGCCGGGGACAAAAGCGGCATCCGCGAGGAAGAGCGGCCACTTTCCAAACAGCGGGGGAAACAAGCAGGCGCGTCGTAAAATCCCCATTAGAGAGTAGCGGCCGCTCATTTCGAGCGCCGGCCGAGTTGTGAAAAGCCCGGCACCCCCCCCCCCCCGACGACACAGGCAGCGCGCAACAAGCGGAGCAGAGAAATGCCGACCGCGAACCGGCGTGCTTTCCGGCAAAGCAACTAATTTCGAAACTCGCTAAAAAGAGGAAGAAAAAACAAACAAAAAAAAAAGCAGCTTGGCAGTGACTTTGTAGTGTTCTCCGAGACTTTGCGCAGTTTTGGAGGGCCGCACTGTCACGACGCCGGGCGCCCGCGTGCTCCGGCCTTCTCGGAATGGGTACCCCGATGAAAGGCACGAGCGACACGGCCCGCAACCAAACGCTTTGGACCGGCGGCGTTCCTCGATATTCGCCGGATAACACCGGGCTCTTAACCGCGGTCCTACGCCCGTCCGTCGTTCAGTGTTAAAGCATATGCTTTATAACGCCCGTTCATTTTCCGCTAAATTTAGCAGGGACAACGACGTCACGTGGCCTGACATCAGGTGACCTAAACGCCAGTTTAGTTTCCTCGCTAAAGTTAGCGGTGAAATTGACGTAGCTTGCACTGACGTCACTTGGTCAGGCATAATGGGGGAAAGAGCGCGTGAGGGTGTAGCTTCCGCAGCGTTAGCTAGTCGCTTCCGGCCACCAGAAAGAGGGGCGGACTTGGGGAGATTGTAGCATCCACTGCGTTAGCGATGTGCTTCTGGCCACCTTAGAGAGGGGCGGACTCGCGTCCCACGCAACCCACGTATACACCAATTCAGATTCCCCGCTAAATTTATCGGGGAAATTTAGGTCGTGATTTACACACTTCACGTCACATGACACCGCATACACTTCCCGCTCCCTCCCCTTTCTTTCCCCATTCCTCTCTAACCCCTGCCCTACTCATCTTCCATCGCTCCTTCCTCCTCTTCTTTCTCCATCCCATCCTTCTCTCCTCCTTCCGCACCTACCGTAAAAGGGCAGCATCTTCGGTGCCCCTTTACGGTGCGACCAACACGAGCAAGCCCAACTCGTCATTTTGGAGCAAGCCCCGTCCCACCAACCCCATCAAGTGCCACCTTCACTGGCATTTGACCGAATGTGTATAATCCAGGCGATTAAATCGATAGGTTATTCACTCGCAGAAACCGCTGTTTCTGTCAGCACAGGAAAGACCGTTTCTCTATAAATGCCTTCTAATTAAATGTTAACGATAGCTCCCGAAATACTTCATTTCATGCACAATAGAACTGTAGAGGTCGCTGCTGATTTTTGTTTTTAAATTTGATTTAAGACATCCAAGCGACCACAGCAGAAACATGCGATTACAATACTGACAGCGACGATGGTATACGGGCTATTCAAGAAGCCAAATGATGGCGAAGAAGCGATGCCTGACTTTCCGCGTAATTGCTTCGACGGTTTATGGCGCCGCGCCAGTTCAGAATAAAAACCGACAAACTACACCTTTTTTTTATTTATTTTTTCTTATATTTCGCGAGTAAACGCGCATGTTGCTTCGCGTAAAAAACAAACGCCGAAGTCTACAAAATCCCGCAGACGACTTTCGTTGGTCATTAATTATAGAAATACTGGCGTACCTCGCTGGTTTTAAATATCGCTATCTCCGGTCGTTCACACTTTTCGCCCGATAATAACTGCGCATATTTTTGATTCGATGATTTCGAGTGCTGCAGGCACGGCATGTACGTTTCCATGTTTCACACGAATCTGTCAATCATCGAGAGCTTTTTAAACGAACAAAAATACACCGTGTTTCAAGAGGCGAGAGCACCACTTTTCACGAGAAACTCGCTCGCAGCCTGGGTTAAGCCCGTGCAACGGGAGGCCACCAACGTCCACGAGTATGCGAGGTCGTGCCTGGCTCTTTTCCCTTTCATCGCGACAGTCTGCCATCATTTATACATTTGTAAATGTCCCCATTTCTTCGGATCTTCTTTCACTATTTCCCAAAAATCCAAAATCAAAAATAAAACACAAAAAACAACCTTGCCATGACTATTAATTTTGATGTCGATGGCGTGCCATGATTTATACATTTGTAAATGTCCCTATTCCTCCAAGTCGTCTGCCACTATTCGCAAGAATTCCACGATGCGCCACTACGGACGGTGTCCCAGAGGTCGACCGTCAAGCCGTATTTACAGCCGCCGTTCGCTATTCGTACGATTCTCGATGGAAGCGCCGGCAATCACACAGGAAAATCTTCCCTGATTTTTGAACCACGCACGTAAAAACAAAATTACAATTTACGACAGAAAATACTATACACTTTTTTTTTTCTCTAAAACTTTCTCGTGTCTCGCAACCTTTTGACTCAAGCCTCCGACAAGCCCCTGACAATTGTCCCTAGCAGGTCTCTAGCGAGTCTCAGGCAAGCCCATGGCCAGACCCTAACCATCCTGGGGTCCCAATCTGCATGGCGGGACCGAGACATGCTTGCCTGCTGCTATTGGTCAGGGGTGCGGAGCTGGCCAATCGCAGCAGGCGGCGATGTTCCGGTCGCTTGGTCCCGCCGTGTAGAGTATACTTCGTTTCACCTTATGTGCGAGCGAAGGCAAAACTGGAAGCGCGAGCACGGAAGCTCCGTGCGTTCAGGCTTTGCTCGAGCGAGCAAGCTGGGGAGAAACGCAAAAAGCGCTGGTCTCGCGCTTCTAGCTTTGGCTTCGCTCGCAGATAAAGTGAAACGAAGTATAGGGCCCCTGGATGACTAAAATTCCCCCACCAACTTCAAGCTTTCTCCCGCTCGCAGTAGACGATAAGAAGTTTCTAGCGAGACTTTAGAGAGTCTATATCGAGCCTTTGGCAAGTCCTCGACTTTCCCGGACGGCTAAAATTCCCCAAACAACTTCAAGCTTTCTCCCAGCCGGCAGGTGCGAGGACGCGTGGGCGCCCAGTCCCGGCAGAGACTCACGGGAGAGGGTCTTGCTGGGCGACTCCCTCCAGACGACGTGCCTGAGCTTGGCCTGCTGTCGGCGCTCCTTCTTGAGCCGCTCCAGCCTCTGGGCCGTGTTGGAGCGGCGCCTGTGGGCACCGATCAGCTCCATGTCGGACACGATGTCGTACGACTGGCCCATCTCGGGCTGGTCCTGCGTCGGCGGCGGCCCGTCGCCGCACAGCAGCAGCGGCGGCTCCCAGGGCCGGGGCTCGGCCTCGTTCAGCATGGCCAGCTCGCACATGCCGGTGTCGTCGCACGTCACGAAAGAGTGCCGCACGTGCGAGAGCAGGAACCGACGGTCGTCGAAGAAAGCCATCGGCGCCCGCCTGCCGCGCAGCTCCGCTCCGGGCCTCTAGCTCTGCGCAGTCGGTACACAAGAGGAGCGCCAATCAGCCCGCCCATGCTTCGTTTCGTCACGCGAGGACGCCGTTGGAAATAAGCGCTTCGAAAGAAGAGTCTGCGGTAAACGGGAGCCAGAACAGCGCAGTTGAACACACTTTTCTGAACCCTTTGGTAACACAACGAAGCAAAACAAAACAAAAACAATAAAAACCCTTTAAAAAAAAGTATGAGAGGTTGCGAAGCAATGGTCAGGGTGCAGGCTAGCTGGTGTAATTTAGCAGAGTTGTAAACCCGAGACTGGGGATCGGGACAAGGGACGAAAACACCGAACGACACGGACAAAGTCTCAAAACGCAGCAGGAAACTTTATTTCACGCGACAAACATATAAGTCACTCGCCACCAGAGGAGACCACTGGTGGCGAGTGACTTGCATGTTTGTCCTGTGAAATAAAGTTTCCTGCTGCGTTTTGAGCCTTTGTCCGTGTCGCTCAGTGTTTTCGTCCCTTGTCCCGATCCCCAGTCTCGGGTTTACAACTCTGCTCATATGAGAGGTTGTTTCGTGGAGGTATGAATGTTACGAACGCAATGTTGTTAACTTAGATAGAATCCAAGCTTTTCGCTAACAAAATGAGCCAACGAAACATTTTTCATCGAAGACTTCACCCCTGGTGGCTGAAGGGGGATCGGTGGTTGAGAGTGTGAAAGCACCGCAGTTCGGAATGCGTGGAGCGAAAGCTTGCGCTGCAGGACCCAGGAATCCTGCGTTCAAGCACTAACCCTGCCAGATTCGATCTGGATGAGCATCGTACCGGCGTGCGGTCGTGTCTCACTACTGCGTGATGCACGTTAAAGACCCCAGGCTGGCCGGTGTACTAACAGTTTCGACGCGCTATTTTTTTTTTTTTTTTTGTGGGTCGCAAAATAGAAAAGCTTGGGAATTACAGATCTACTCAGATATTCTAATTATATAAGCTAACAAACAAAGCTATAAAAAAGTCCATTTTGTGGAAATTGACCTAAAATTTTAAGATCCTAAATAACCGGGATGTTAATAAATTTCACCATCATGAACAATAAACCAGTCAGATAACTCACACACAGAGCTATGCACGGACAACTGTAGAATGTCTCTGTTCCAGGGTCGTTCATTCGATATAGCAAACTGAAGGAGGCAAAACTAGTCTGAGCATAAGATGCAATTTTTTGGGAGAAAAAGAAATAAAAATTAGCAGAAAGCCATTTTTGACGTCTAAAAGTAGTCCAACGTAAATTCAAAAAAAAAGAAAAGATATTAATGTAAATAGCAATGTTAAAACAAACAAAAAATTGCGACCCACGACATTCCATAATTTTGCCTTCTCCCTTAAAGTGCTTTCCTCTCTTCCGTAACGTGATATTGTTATCTCAGAAACCGGGTGATCCCAAATATCCACGAAGATCTAAATACCACTCCCGACAGACTCGGTTCAAATAGAAAATACCTTACGCATATTTGAAACAATATCCTTCTGAATGCGCGCCCAACTAGCACGAGACGAACGCGTCTCGGAAAACAAGCGCGCAGTTCCCTAATTAGCTCTACTTGGAAACGACCTCCTGAAGCTGCAAGAGCGCTACCTAAATCCACCAAAGTCGGAGAAACTGGGCGAGTATTCAGCGCTCCGATAAATCGACTGGCATATGCTGTTTACATACGTCCATTTAACGGCGAGGCAAGACGAGGTCGGGTTTGACCCTCCCTGCAGAAAACCTGGTGTCCCCCGTTCTCTCGTTTAAACTGTCCTTCATAAAAAGGCTTACGCCCAAAATATTTATATTTCCATATTCTAAGATGTAAAATTGTTCCTGAATTCTGCACTTGGATAACATCCTTCTGTTGTAGCCAGGTCAATCAGCTGTTGTCGACTTAGAGCCCTACCAGCTCATTCCGTCGTCTCGGGAAGACTCGGTCGGCATGCCTTGAGAGTCGACTGAGCCCCGTTTACAAGAAAGGAGCGAGTTGGAACACAGGTCCGCACCCCTTGATGAGTCGATGAAGGATATCTCTGATCAAGCCCCGATGCTTCGTCGACGATGGAACCGAGCAATAGGACAAGGCACATTGAAAGTCGCACAATTGAGCCGTGACGTTGCGAACTGCGGTCGAACCTCAACTTGAAGTGCATGGTTTGTGAACTTTTGGCAAAATTCGACGAAGTTGGACTTTTTAAACAGAGCTGCCGGACTTTAACAACGACAAAGAAAAATGAAAACGTTTCTATATATATATATATCAGGGGTGGAACTCATGAAATGTACTTGGGAGGCCACGGGAGCAGCTGAAACAGCTGTTTTGGAGAAGGTTGGGAGCAGCTAAAACTACATTCCGGAGCAGGTAGGAGCAGCTCAGATCAGATTTCATGCACTTCAGCTTGTGTCGAAGACAAGCACGCGAGCAATTTCAATTGTGCTTAGCAGCACAGATGAACATGAGTAATTCGGAACCTAGGTATAGATGGGATAACAGTGTAACAGATGCGAAAACTTGGCCTTAGTGAGAACCAAAAAGCAAGTACCATATGTTTCTGAAGATAGTGTCCTTGATATTTTCTGAGTGGCTTTCAGCTGCTCAAAACGCAAACCAGCACTGCTTATAGCACAACCCCAACGAGCTCGACATAGTAATTATATGTGCGAAACATGTGACGTGCGTAAGCAACGTACGTGCAGTTGCGCAAAGGAGCAGGGCAACAAATTTTGAGTTTATCCTATTGTACAACTCAGTATCAAAGCAGCAGACTACGATTAGCTCGAGTTGTCGTATTCGAAGCGATGACCCGGAGCAAGATTAAAGTACGCCGAGCAGATCTACCGCTCGGGTGAGAGCTGCTGGCCGGCAAGGTTTCGGATCGGACCGCGTTTCAGTTCAATCAAATCACGAGTTATCTTGCAGGAATGCGGTTCCAACTTGTAACGATGAAGCGTAGTAGTGCACTGAAGTTACCGCTCGTGGAGCAAATACAAAGCTAGAGGTTGCGATAAGGCGCCCGCGCGATTTTTCCGTCTCTTATCTAGCCCCAGCCTTGTACCTGCTCCACGAGTGGTAACTTTGGTGCACTACTACGCTTCTCACGCGCTCAAAGTCTTTCTGAAAATGACTGATTTAGGGGTTTTCGATGACGCTGAGCAAGTTTCTAATTGGAACCATATGTCTATTTTCATTAATTAAAAAGTTAATTAACAAATTTTAATTAATTAGCCGACTGATCATTACGATTAGCCCACTATAATATGTCCCCCTGGCCGCATAACTTACCTCCACAAGCGGCATAAGTGTAACTTCCACGGCGTTTTTTAAACAAATCTGTTAAGCTTAAAAAAAAACAAAAACACCCTGTATATATATATAACGGGCACAGCAACAACGGACGATTTAACCTTCGACGTTTCGGCCAGAGTACGGCCTTCGTCATATATTTTATATATATATATATATATATATAGAGAGAGAGAGAGATAGAGAGAAACGAAGCGCAGGATGACGAAAAGTATAAACGGAAGAAAACGCACCTGAGACGGTTGTTGGAGTTTTTAAAACATAGTGTTGGTAAAGCTGGCCTGAGCCAGACCTAGGTCTGGCTCAGGCCGAAACGTCGACCAACTTTACCAATACTATGTTTTAAAAACTCCAACAACCGTCTCAGGTGCGTTTTCTTCCGTTTATATATATATATATATATAAACACATTGTTAAAAAAACTCATTTTTACGCATTAAAAAAGCGGGCACGCACGCTTTTAATCAATTAATTGGTTTGTTAGAATGCTGCACCCCACCTACGCCAGGCGGTGAAGCTGGTTTTCATTTCACGCATGTGCGCATAATAGTCGAACTTTTGCTGCACTTCAAGTTGAAAGTTTGAAAAACCGAGCCTGGCCGGACTCGAAATTCGGAAGCTTCGCGCTCATACAACTGCGCATGGAGCCCGGCATTGTGATTATTTCTTCGCCTCGTTCACTTCTGCCGAACAAATCAGCTCCGCGATGAAGGCGTTCCAGCACAAACCCGCTGCGTGGCGTTCGCCGAGGCACGCTTCCCCTTACAGACACTCGTATTGCGGGAATGCTCGACTCGACGAAGCCGCGGGGCCTCGCTCGTATGTGTGCGTGGCGTCTGAGATCGGCATTTCTGTGAGGAAAGTCATGCCCGATCAATGAATTACCATACTTAAGATAGATAGTGAATCTAAGCCTAAAGTATACCTTTCACGTTCAGAAATAAGTTAAACATGATCAGCACACTCTGCTAATGACAATCGCGCGCTTGTATTTTGAACGGATAGCTCTATTTTTCGTTCCAAAGGACCGATTCCAGCCAGCTCTCGAAGACCAGCCATCGGAGAGCGCGATGCATCACGGGAGACGTGACGTCAACTGGCCCAGCACGGGCAAAGCTGCTTGGAGGCTGGCGTGGTTAGGCCCGCTTCAGACGGGGCAATTTCCCCCAGGAACTTAACGTCGCAACACCAGCAACACGGGCCGCCCGCGGTCAAACGCAGCAACCAATTGCTGCGATTTGCCATCATAATCATTACATTTTATTTTTCTTGCACTATTTAGACACCCAGTTACGCGCTATAAACGTGTCTTTATACTTTACATGGCGTTGGGAATACTACCTGATCTTTCTAAACCGATCCATTGCAAACCAGAACCAAGTCTTTAGTTGCCATCATCACCGGCACGGGGTGTCCACGTTAAAATATCCCGTCCCCGATTCGCTGCCGCCGCTAAACGTCTCCGAGTTGTCCGAGTTGCTCGTCCGTTTCGAGCCGGACGCGATCCGAGCAATTCGTGTCAAACTAGGGAAAGCTAGGGAACAACTCGCCAGGAACACCGAAATTGCTGGGAAAGTTGTCCCTTCGTATCGCCAACGGATTACAACCCGACCGTTTTAGTTGCCCCTCCCCGCTCCCCGCAGGAGCTGAATAGGCCAGAAGAGAAAGGGAATCCGGTTCGACAGGTTTCACGCGCGTGCAGCTTGGGGACGTATTTTCGGGGAGCGGCGCTGTTTTGAAGCACATAGTGACGTAACGAAATTCGGTTTATTCCCCATAAATAAAGTTTTGGCGTCTTTTCGAGCAAAAAATCGGCGTCTCTGTGGTGTGACAAGAACGTGGTTGATATGTAAACAATAAAATAGGCGCTAGAATTTCGTTGCAGTATCCCTCAAACATTTTAGGAGAAAGAGTGATTTACAGGCAGAATATTATAAGACAACAGGATGGACTATTTTGGCGACGCGACAAATAACCATTCGTGTATTATGCACGTCGTTCTTTCTCCGCCAAGTGGCGTCACTCCTGGAATCTGCTTTTTAGATGTATGAGGCCGCTTGACAAGCGAAGACGTGAATTGCGAGCTTTCTTCTCGTTCTTGTTTGTCGAGTCGTCGATCCCCTCCTCTATGATGCGTACCCTCGCGTTTATTGTTGGGCATTGTATAGTTCTGCCTTCTTTACTGTCACTCCTAGGCACACCGTTTTGCAGCAGCTAGAGAGATCTTGAACTCTTTTGCGAAAGAAAGTATCACGAATCTAGGCATTCTGCTCAAATCGCAACATTAAAACTAGCGAGCGCAAATTATCGCATTTAGCTATTAATATTGACTATTTGGGGGGGGGGGGGGGGGGCGGTAAAAAAAACGAGCTAAAATCTGTGGGGTTTGAATATCTCGAAAGCGCAATCTCGTACGCAAACGATTTTAACGATTTTAAAGACCCTCGAAACAAAACAAGAAGGAGATATTCAATATCAAAGAAATAATTTTTGGTTTCTTTTTTCGTTTCCGCACGTACCAGAAGAGAGCATCGAAGAGTTCCTGCTTGCACGATCGCTCGCGCATCAAAAATGCCCCCAGAAGCTGAGACTTCGCGCCCAGAGATAACTGTGAATATGGAACGAGCAACTCCGTTGCACGTTACGGTGGACTGGCGTGGACGCTACGAGCCATTGCAGCCAATCCAAAGCGACGCGCCCCGACGCGCGACATTCAGGCGGCATTACATTGGCTCAGATCACTCGTAGCGTCGCCAGCAATAAAAGAAAGGCGCAAGCCCCGAAAGGCGCGATGGTACTCGGCCGTAGCCGACGTCGGTTCCCGGGCCCCACTGGCCGGCTCCTATCACCTTACGATAGACCGCAGGCGACGAGCCATCGGAGCCAAGCCTATGCCGTGTAACGTTAGTCACGTGATTCTTTCCCAGCGTTGGATTGGCTGGAAAGGCTCGTAGCGTCCGCTGCAGTCCACCGCAAGGTGCAACGGAGCGCCGCGGAGACCCCCGGCCCCCTTCCAGTCCCCGAGCGTCGGCCCGGGGCACTCCCTGCTGGCGTCGGGGCCCGGCCTAATGGCAAAGCCGTGTCGGCCTCCATTACCGTCGCCCGTAACTCCCTTATCGGAGCGCGTCCATTATGGGGCTAATTCGGGCCTCCATCATAGCTCCGTGACGCATCCCGAAGGCGCTCCCGACTGACACCTGCGCCGAGAGTGGCCCCCTCCCCGACCTCGGACTAGAGCGCGACCGCCTCGCCTACAGCCGGCCGCCGCCACAGCCACCAGGGGCTCGAGGAGGAACGGAGGCAGACACCTCGCCAACTCGGAACGACGCCGTGACGTCATCGGTACAAAAGGGAGCGACGAAAACACTTTCTTCTCTCGTGCACGACGGAGATGGAAGCGCGGGCGCACGCTTCCCCTCCTCGGAAATGCCGTATACACCTTTTCCACAAGGGAGCAGCCGTCTTGAATGTCATCACTCCTGGTATGCGGTAAAACATTGTTTCGATCTCTCCACGCCGTTGGAAGTTGTCTACCAAAAATGCGGGATTGTCACACATTCTTGTTTTGCCTCACCCCTATTTTCACGCATATTCCAGGTTGAAATGTTTTTCGTTTCGCATACCAGATACGGAACCCACGTGACTGAGAACGACAGGAAACAGAAAACGTCTATAGCTGGTATTTACCGCACGCCACGTTCAAGTGCGCTGTTCGCATGCCCACAACGAGTGCACACGTATAGTCCAGTCTAGTAAGACCGGTGACCTTGATGGTGCGGAATACACGTTGCAAAAGACACCGTCAGCTTGCGACCAACAATCACGGACTAAGCTAAGGCCGTGGTCGCCAATGAATTTCCCCAATAGACAACAGACCTGTTGCTAAATTACCCAAGCATCAAGGGGAATGCAGGGATTGGTGTTCCACGCGCTACACGTGCACGCCTTCCCCGTATAAAAGATTCGAAGTAGATAACAAAAAGAAAGCGTCGACGAATGCGCGTGCAAGATGCCATTTGTTTCAGGTATTTGCTTTAGAAAAGTTACCACTGCTGAGGCCGGCACGTGCGACGCGTGGAGGACCAATCCCTGCATTCTCCTTGATGCTCGGGTAATTTAACAATAGGTCTATTACGAGCATGGTGCCCCGACCCCAAGCACGTAAGCACGTGCAACGTGCGCGTGAACGCACCTTTGGCAAGCTTGCAATCGCGCGAGCGTGCCGCGAGAGCAGAGACATATGGAGGCGGCCAGTCGCCCAGCTTACATCTCAGGGATCGTCCATTGCTGCGTGTTTGCGCGTTTCGCACGAGCATTTTCTGGCTCAGTTGCGACCGCGCGCTGATTGGGTTGGGATCTACCACGCGCGGGTTGTGACTTTTGTAAACAGCGCAGGCGATTCCACTGTGAAAGATTCCTCTATACTTACAAAGCCTGGAAGTTCGACGACGAAGCCACAGAGTGCCCGGTCGAAGATTTGGAGCGCGAGGGTCTGGTAGCACAGAGCATCAAAGAGCCCTTTCTCGGGGAACATGGACGTCGGCGAACAGCTTTTGCCGTGGCCAGGACCCGAAACACACTTGTTTGCTCGGGAGAACTGTTTCAACGTCTCGCCGCAGCGGAGCGCCAGTCGCGTGGCTCTCCTCTCATCTCTTGTCTGCCGCTCCACCTTTTCCATTTCGGCGGCCGCTTCTCGTGGCGATCTGCCAAGCTTTGTCAGTATATAGCAGGCTATGCCACTGTTTACAAAAATCACAGTCCACACGTGTTAGATGACAGCTCAGTGAGCGCGCGCTCGCAACTGAGCCAGAAAACCCTCGTGCAAAACGCACAAACGCAGCAACGAAAATTGCCCGGAGACGTTTACTTCACGGAAAAGCCTCATTTTGTGATTTTCTCGCGAAGACAAAAAAGGAAAACCACTCGTTCGTTCCAAATTCACGAGCCGCATATTCCTTCGCAAAATAATACGTCGAGAAAAAAAAAAAAAAAGGCAACAACCATTAAAGTTGACACCGAATCCTACGCTACGCACGGATTCAACCGAGCTCGGCGGTTGACACGCGACTTCCTCTCGCTCTGCCAGGCTCTCCAATTAGATGTTCCGTTACGCAGGTGCCATATATGAACTGCTTCATTCATTTAAGAGCCAAGAAATAATCCGACTGGATTACAAGTTGAGCAGCGTCGTCTCGAATAGCCCGGTCACACTGCCGAAGCGTCATACAGAGTCCGCGGACAAAGGCGCGTTTCATACAGGGATTGCTCACGCATAAACTGTCCGCAGAAATGTATACGTACGAAGCCAGCATGCTTCCAGCTGGCGCCTGCAGATCCTTCTCTCATCATCCCTGCAGCGAACAGCACGTCTTTTCTGCGTTGTACGAGCATGTGACTGCGCGGCTTTACGGTGTCACTGGCATTCATGCACCCAACGACTGTCAAGGCACGTTCCGATTGTCGGTGCAAAGTGGCAGGGAGGATATTTCCAGGCCTTGGTCTCGGAGCTGCTACAAATTTACTTCTTAAAAGTTGCCGAACGAAAGCATACGAGCGCCTTCGTATCCCCGTCTTGACAGTAGGGACAGCCGTGTCAGACCACGTTAATATCGACGCGCCGCAATATACACAATTTTGGGGAAAAAAACTGGATAACTACGTGTTTGTCTCGTTATTACAAAGGGCTCGCAGTATGAACGATTTTTTTTTTTTTGACGTCATGATGGCGCTTAAGACGAGGACAAAAGGGAGACTAGACAACACGGAGCGCTACTTCAACTGTTTATTTTTTAAAAAAAAAGGGGGGGGGGACATATAGACCAGCACGCGGCACTGACGTCACGCAGCTGCGGTGGCGCTGTCGACGGCACTGCGCATGCGCAGACGCTTCACTTCACGCGAATTTGGTTTCTGCGCACGCGCAGTGCCCACACCTGGTGTGGGCAAACGCGGGCTTGTTTATAAACAGCGTGTTGGTGTATATACACTCAAACCGCTTCACCTCAGCCAATCCCGGGCCTCACCGTCGCACGCAAAAACGCTATCTCTTTGTCTATCAGGTCAATGGAGGCAACGCTGACACATTGTGCTCCAGACTGTTTTATCAAGTCTGCTTCTATTATTTCCCTGACCGTCTTATCCTTGTGTCTGGCTAGAATCGCGCACGTGTTGAACAAGGGCCTGCACCCACAATCGTGACAATGAACTGAAAGATGACCGTCACATATGTGTATATATGTCCCCCCCCCCTTTTTTCAAAAATAAACATTTGAAGTAGCGCTCCGTGTTGTCTAGTCTCCCTTTTGCCCTCGTCTTAAGCGCCATCATGACGTCAAATTCTCAGTACCAACTAGCCCAACAATCTGCATTGATTTTTTTTTTTTTTTGGGGGGGGGGCGGGGGGGGGGGGGGGGAGTGGGGTAGTCAACGTTAACGAGACAAATAAGTCAACACCTACAAGTGCGCACACGTCACTCCTCAAAGCCTGACGACAGAAACTACTAGGCCTCTTTCGAAGGTGGGCTGTTTTCTCCCTCCGCCGGAGCCTCCCCTCTCGCTGGAACCTCGAGAAAACAAACTTTGGGATACCACGAATCAAAGCAGCGAAGAGGACCCGGGAGGACCGAATCGATTTAGACCACTAGAAAAACATGCGCACGAACTTTCTCTTCCTGTGTACGCGTGCGTTCCATTTTTGACCTTTAACGGTTACGCGCGCAAAAAGAAAAAAGAAAAAAAAAGAGAGAAAACGTTATGATGAACGTTTAAAATTTTTTTTTTGTTAAATAAATGCAGACTCATTGTGCCCATTCGTGTCAAATCTACACACCAAACACTATAAACACCAACCGCGTGCTTTCTGGAATTAAGCGGGTTCATATGCAGAAACCATGGTATGCACGACCGATCTCACCAAGCTCTCGCCGCATGCGTGAAGCCGCCATACCTTTAGTTCAGAGCAGGCAGGCGGCAGTGCCACTGATCTCTATTGTAGTAGGCTGGATCGCGGACCGCGGCCTCGGCAGCTGGGGCCGAGTGTCGCCACTGGCGGCCATTGATTGACACCACCAAATGCATGGGACTCTATGGGAAAAACAAGAAAAAGTGCCGTTTTCCCCGTTTCTAAGCTGTTGTTGGCACTGAAACATCTTGACTGCTTTTCGTTAAGCCCGTCAAATAGCTTGCGTACAAACATTAAAACTGACAGCCCTTACATTTCTTATAAATCAATAGTTTGTGGTCGAGAGTGACTCCGCTGGGAGAAAGATGTAGTGCAGCTGAATGAGGCAAGAGTTACCTAGAGTTACCGCGGAGTCGGTGGCGGTTTCGTTGAGTTGGGGCAGACGACAAGCTCGAAGGCTTTGCTACGCGGAATTCGCTCACTCCCGGAAAGCCGCTGTCGAAATGAAACTTCTTTGTCATTCATCAACTTCTGGGCTTCCCCGAGGACGGTCTCATTGACGGCAAGTTCCTTTGTTTACTCCACTACGAGAGCAAGCTTGCCAGCTCAGCCGTAAGTGCTCAGGTGCGAACGTTTGACAAATACCGATTCGATCTCCAAACACCCAACATAAGGATCGCAGCACACCGTAAAATACTCGCCTCCGAGCACAGCGTACACGCTACAATATTCTTACTTTTGTGCGTTTCTCCCGTAGACTCCCGATCCGCGATCCAGCCTACTACAATAGAGATCAGTGGGCAGTGCCCAAGAAGTTGTGGCACGTGCGTAAAGACTAAAGTTCCCTGGATGCATTGCGGCAACGGTGGCGCGGCTAAATTGGCTGGTATATTCAGTGGACGCCATATTTGCTGGGGTATTCACTGGACGCCATATTTGAGGGCGATGTTTAGAGCGCATGCTCAGAACGAGCTCACATTAACAGGCTGCTAAGACCTTCAATCTTGAGAGTGCGGAATGCACGTAGCAAAAGAACTGCGGAAGCTTGCCGTAAGCACGCGCTCAGCCGTCGCGCACGCAAGCTATGGTCGCCCAAGAATACTCCCAATCCCCACTCCTGCCCGTTTCGATCTCGATGAGCATCGTACCGGCGTCAGGTCGAGTACCACTACTGCGTGATGCACGTTGAAGACCCCAAGCTACCAATGGTACTGCACTGGCTACATAACGAGACCAGTGTCGCCACACCTCAAAGGCAGACCGACCTTACGCTGCCTAAAAAAAAAAAAAAAAAAAAAAATAAATAAAATCACGTTTTTTTTTTTTTTTTGGGGGGGGGGGGGGGGGAAAGCTTTGAGAAAGATATACAGGGTGTTTTTTTTTTTAAGCTTAACAGATTTGTTTAAAAAAAGCCGTGAAAGTTACACTTATGCCGCTTGTGGAGGTGAGTTATACGGCCAGGGGGACATATTATAGGGGGCTAATCGTAAAGATCAGTCGGCTAATTAATTAAAATTCGTTAATTAACTTTTTAATTAATGAAAATAGACATATGGTTCCAATTAGAAACTTGCTCAGCGTCATCGAAAACCCCTAAATCAGTCATTTTCAGAAAGACTTTGAGCGCGTGAGAAGCGTAGTAGTGCACTAAAGTTACCGCTCGTGGAGCAGGCACAAGGCTGGGGCTAGGGGTATTCACACGAGGGAGAAATCCCGGGGATTTCTCCCCGGCACGCGTGCCTCACGAGATGAAAACGCGAGGCTTTTGCACATCGCAAAGCTTGACGTTTTCGTCGTGGGATGCGCGTGCCGGGGAGAAATCCCCGAGATTTCTCCCTCGTGTGAATACCCCTTAAGAGACGGAAAAATCGCGCGGGCGCCTAATCGCAACCTCTAGCTTTGTACCTGCTCCACGAGCGGCAACTTCAGTTCACTACTACGCTTCTCACGCGCTCAAAGTCTTTCTGAAAATGACTGATTTAGGGGTTTTCGATGACGCTGAGCAAGTTTCTAATTGGAACCAGATGTCTATTTTCATTAATTAAAAAGTGAATTAACGAATTTTAATTAATTAGCCGACTGATCATTACGATTAGCCCCCTATAATATGTCCCCCTGGCCGTATAACTCACCTCCACAAGCGGCATAAGTGTAACTTTCACGGCTTTTTTTAAACAAACCTGTTAAGCTTAAAAAAAAAAAAAAAAACACCCTGTATATCTGTGTTTTAAGCCACACACCAGTGGTGCAAATATGGGCGGGAAATATAAAAGGGCGGACAATAGGGGCCAATTTTCCCGACATGGTGTGCCAGAAGCGAACCCACTGCGGTAAGGACCAGGTAAGCGGGTCTTCGGCGAGGCCAGCGAGCGGCAGGGTAACGACCGCGGACGTTTGGCGCGGAAGCGTCGATGAAGAGCTCAAATCGGGGGAAGAGTCGACGCCACTTGCCGAGATCGGCGTCATTTTTCACGTCGACTGCCGGCGTCCAGCCGCCCCCGGTGGGGGAGGGGGGCGCTTCTGATTAATGAACGGACGGCCAGGCGCGCCCTCGCGCCTCCGATACGCCGCCTGTTGAGCCCCGAAGAGGCGCAGGTTAGGCGCCGGCAGCCCCGCCTGACCGGACACCTGGTTACCGGCACGACCGTGCACGTGCAGTCGATCGGGGACGACTCCCCGCTCCGAGGGAAGCGCCGTCGCTTCCCTCGGAAAAGGCGCCGACGCACGAGGGGCTTTCCCCAAGTACAGAGCGCGACACTGTTAGCGCGAACATGCGATCGCCGGTTTTTCTCTTTGAAACCAAGGGATGTCATCCAAGTTATTATTGCTACGGAGAGAGCTCATTCAGTTCTATAATATAAGCGATGCAATTTCGTGCTTGCTAATACTATTTAGAAGTAGAACGCGAAAATGCGGCGATGTCGTGTTCGCGCTAACGGTGTCGCGCTGTGTACATCGGAGGGTCACTCGGCCGCCGGAGTCCTATCGACGGGAGGGTCGGGAAGGCTACCCTCCACGTGCTTACGCTTTCGTCTTCCCGGTGCTTCAGACCAGGGTGCCACACGCGCTTCGCGTGGCACGACGTGCGGGGCGTCGACGTAAATATAGAGAGAGATTCGAGACAGGAGACAACTGAAACCATGGAAAGCGTTCGCTGCACATGCGTGCGTTGTCGCGTGGCGAGGAGGAGACTCGGAATGGGAGGCTTGCAGACGTTCCACGCTTTTGCCTCCTCCTCGCACCTTGCATTGCGGCCGGCCAGTTGGAGACACTCTCTGCATGTTCCCCGGACGACGCCAGCGCAGCGATGTTTGATCGCAGCCGTTACACCTACTCCCGTATCCAGTCTTGCCGTTGGTGGCTACTCTGCGCCAAATTGGCTACTTTTGAGCACGGCAAGGCTGACAAAAATTTTAAGCTGGCTCCTTGGCCTTTTTGGCTACTTTTAATTTACATTCTGGAGAATTTTTAGTACAAAGAATATTTATACTGGGGCAGCAAGATGACAGATTCTCTGACATTGGAAATACCTTTAAAATAAAACTATGAAAAAGACGCTGCATGTTCTGGTCATCACGATACTGAAATTGCGGTCAATTACAAGTCCACAAACATAATATAAACGGAAGCAACAGCTGCGTTAGAATCAGTCTTTCTTGGCAAACTTAGTTTTTTCCTTTTGTTTGTCTAACAGGCCCAGAAATGATACCCGGTATCATTTCTAGGCATTACCACGGGCTTTAAAAATGATAAGAAAAAGACTTCTTCCCGGCTATCACGACAGTGAGCGGCCGCTTACAGGGGCGTTTCTGGAGTGTGGCCTTTTCCACAACTCGCAGAAGGTGCGCTGAGACTCCTGTCGCTTCCAGTGTCGAATCCGGATTCCGAGCGCGTGTTTTCTCAAGTTTCACTAATAAAAACTCAATTGAGAAACATGAAGCTGGACGTCTTTGTGGCGATCCTGAGTTCGGGCTGCGGCTGCAAGAGAAAACGACCTCCCCATTTGACGTGCCTGCCCATCGACTTGTTCAAAAAATTACCCTCAATTACTCTAGACGTGGGAGCATTTATTCACGTTGATTAAGGCTGTACATAGCCTCATTTTATCACTTCGTACGACGATTCCTTTTTAGAAAAACCGATGGCGACATTTGTGGAGCCAAGACAAAATGACTCCTTTTGACCCGTGTTTTGGCTACTTTCACCGACCGCCCAACGGCAACACTGCCCGTATCACTTGCTCTCACGCCCAGATTTGAACGAAGGCGGCAGCAACGTGGGCGCGCCTGTTGTTGCCGCACAAGGCGACGTTGCAGCGACAATACGCGCGTTGGGGAACATAGCGCGCGCACAATAGTTCAACAATTATGGATTCGCCGCTTTCGTTAGCGAAGTAACGAATCGAACGGATTTCCCTATGCAGCGAATCGCCCTGCTAAGAGTTGCTCCGTGATAAACGCGCGTCGGAAAAGAGTTGCTCCGTGATAAACGCGCGTCGGAACAGTCGTCCTCGTACCCGGAAACGGAGGATCAACAAACGCGCGTGAGTCCCTCCAGACAGGCTGCGCTCTGCGGTCTTCTTCTGCAGTCCGGGCACGAGATGGCCGCCTCGCGGTCCACAGAAAGCAGGCTCACAAAAGCCCCTCGATGTGCCTGCGTTTGTCTCGCAAGTGTCTCGCGCGAGGCCTCGTGCAGGCCCTTGGAAGCAAATGGCGGCGCAACACCAAAATCAGCGGCCATTGGAAGCGGATTGCTGCGGGGCACTGGCTCGTGGCCCGTGTTTCGCGCGTTTCTTAACTTCCATTCCAATGTTGAGGACAACATAATTTGAATTTAAACTCTACTGAAAAAGCCCATGAACAGTTGGGTGGCCTATTTGGAGGTGTTAACTAAACAAAAATTGAACCTAGCTATGTCGCAGCCCAGCTATACATAACCAATGTGAGTCATCGACCCTTTCCCAATACCCAAGTTCAAAATACTCTTCCTTAAATCTCAAACTTGAAAGAAAAAGAAACACGACCCCGACCAATGATACACGCGATTGGTCAGATTGCTGCGGTCTATCACATACTAATTCAATGCATTTTTTTTTAATTATAGACAAATTTGAGACAACTCCGTGGGCACAGTACTGCACCAGTGCGCGATGAAAAGTGAACTAAACAAGGCTAATCCACCACTTTACGCAGATGTGGCGCCCCGTGTCAGAAAGATATCTGAAATAAAATAAAATAAAAAAAAAAAGCCAGAAGGCAGGAGAGGGGACAAGCTTCTTTGTGCTAACTTGGGAGTGAAAGATAAACCCCAATGGACACTCAAGCAATGTCTCCGGAGCTGAATGTCAGCGCCCAGTGGAGCTAACAGGATCTAGAGCAGTGGTTCTCAACCACTGATGTTTCGCGGACCCTTTGTGGATCGACGGAGATGATGAAGGACCCTTTTCACGGTGACGAGAAGGGAAAGATATAGGTTAATTATGATAGCGATTTAATAAATGGATATTACAAAGGGCTAGTGCGAAGTAGACTTCTCTTATTGACATACACACGAGAAAACTCACCCTAAAATTGTAAAATTTCTTCTCAATTTGAGAAAAGACAATTTTTATTGCCGGGCCTGACTGATGAGGCTGGGCTTCGCGGACCCCTAGAATGCCTTTGCAGACCCCAAAGGGTCCGCGGACCCCCATTTGAGAACCACTGATCTAGAGTAAGAAATATTCGCGCGCGCTCGTGCCACGCCCACACTTCTTCCACCGATGAAACCCTCGAACCAGCGTTGCGGAGTTGCCAATCCGGAATTGGAATGATTCCGGAATCATTCCGCATTTTCGCGACCCCGGAATGAAATGGGAATAGAATGGCACTGGGAGAAATGGAATGGGAATGGAATTAGCTGATTTTCCGGAATGGAGCGGGAATGGAATGGGCTCGGTTCTTATGCGAGCTGTGTCGGTTATCATCTAGGGGCCTACGGGCTGATGGCGCAATTCGCTAACGAATGGTAAGTGGCTCTTGGAACAGCATCGTTGCACTGGAGGTGACTGACGGCTTGATTGTCTCACTGGCCTCCTCCGAGGATGAAAATGGCGGGCCCTCAGTGAAGCAACCATTGTGAATAGTAGACACTGGCCGAAATGAAGTTAAGCCAAGCTGCAAGCGGAGTCGTCTCGACAAGAGTGGTGAGGAAGCAAGAACCACGGGACAAGCGCCTTCAAGCAATTCTTCGACGCTACGATGGAACCGACAGCACGAACATCCTCGCGGCGTGCGCCCGAAACATTTCACTATGAGTAGATGTATCTATAGGGTAGAGTGACCATTCCCAAATAAATTCGTTTTGACAAACTTGAATATTTGCCGCTGTCTTTCGATTAGTTACCGGGACGACTCATACCCAGGAGCCCCGGGAAATCAGGCAGCATCTATTACGGTAGTAACATTGGTTCAACCAGCTATTATAAGACATTCCAAATATGGCCTCACCCGAGGTTTTTCATTTTGGAGCAATATCTTCGGCACTAGAAAAATGACTCGGAGAAACCAAGTTTCTTCAAGTCTGACGAACTGTCACAGCAACAAATTGCACTATGACGAAATGCCGTATGTGACGAACTGCCCTGCTACCAATTGACCAGCTACGAATTGCCTTTCGACAAACGGCCCGTAGCCCTGTTTTATGAGTCATAGTCCAATTACAGTTTTTAAGCCAATCACTAATAATGACTAGACCAATTTATACAATTTGCGAAAAGGCAATGGTCTTTGAGATATTCATCCATAATTAAGTTTTCGCACATTTGTTGGCAGTTCAAAACGTGGGGCCTAGAAGAGCGTCTTTCCTGCAAGAAGTTCGAACCAAGAGAACAAGAGAATGTAAGCACAAATCAGGGCACCATTAGTCCTGCCAGTCAAGGTGATCCTTGACTGCCAGGGCTGGCACTTGGAGAGTTATTACACAGCGACCATATATTGTCAACATTCAGAGATTCTGCCTAATGTAGGACATGCTGTTAACCAAACGATTAGGCAAATATTTCAATAAAACAAGTTTTCCTGCGGTGTAGTTATCATACTAAGAATTCACGAGACAGTATAGTCTACAACCGAGACCTGGAACAGCAATTGTTTTGTCAAAAGAAGACGCTTTCGAGATGAAAGTTTGGCAACACAAACTTTTGAAATTGTAGTAAAATTATACCCACGCAAATACCCTTATGGGGACTTCTGCTTCCCCGGCAAAACAAAAACCTCCCAATTTAGAAATCAAAATTTTAAATTTTAAAAGATGTCACTTCAGCTCTTCCAGCTCCAATACAAATTATACTCTGCTTCACTCAATGATGGACTACAGTCAAAGGTACGGACTGCCAGTTCCAGTTACCCTAGTTAAAAACCACAAGGTATATTGCTTCAACATGCATGCGAGCAATATACTGTGATGGTTTTTAACTAGCTTCTGACTGGGCTTGGGGTTTCATAGTTTTGGCTATACCCCATCTTGGGGTGAGATGAAGTACACAGCTAGCATGTTTCAAACTCTCCCTTCTGGCAGTAGTTGCACTTGAAAATTAAGATTAAATTGAATACCTAGTATATATTACGCTTTTGAGTGCGATTCCATATGTATCTATACTGAATCGAAATTTCGAGCTCACAAAACAAGGCTCGACAGATAGGCGGGACGCTGCAAAACAAAAAAAAAAAACATCACTCGTACAGTGATATCTCTAACGGATGGCCGTATTTTTGAAAAAGTGCGCGGTTGAACACGGTTGACGAGGCCGACGAGGCAAGGCACGTCACGATTCCCATTTCCTCTCCTCCTGGCTACGTCCCGTCGAGCTGATGAACCGAAGCGAGGAGAGAAGCGAGGTCGCTTCCCCTCATTCTCAAATTCTCCTGGAGGACAATGACGTCTAAGACCTCGCTTGATCGCACCCTTCTTTTCCAAAAGTACGGCCATCCGTTTGAGATATCGATGCATGAGTGATGTTTTGGAGTTCATAGCGTCCCGTTCAACGCTTTTGTGGCATTATTTTGCGAAATGGAAATTTCAGTTCAGTATCCCTTGAACATGCAAGACTAGTTTTACATGGACATTCATGCACACTTTAATTCAGCACACAAACAGGATGTACATGCTTCAAAGCATTTCACTTTGGAGGCAGTTCCTACAGATTCTAAAAGCTCATAATCATTGCATTGTGAATGCACAAAATGCTGGCTCACAAACGAGGCAGAATTTTAGTGCAGATAACCGTGGAGTGGAAGAGATATCGAATTATGATGCAAGTAGACAAAAAATAGGTTTCTGTCAATAGTACAAATGTAAAAAACACACACAAAAAAACTTAATTTGCTGACGAGGAGCTCAGACTGTTATGAACTTGTCCTCCTACGGCAACAAATCGAGAAAGCTTCTCAGAGACATGGCAATTTGATAGCAACCTCTTTTATGCTTGATAGTCACCAGTTAGCCACACAAGAACTTGTTTTTTAACATGCAGCACTCTACAAAAAGGCTGAAGAAACCTCAAACCCAACCTTGTCCTGTTTGTAGGCAAATATTTGTGTTTGTCACAAAAAGCTATATATCTCTTGCATCTTTTGCTCGCCTATAGCTGGAAGAATGAAGGGCTGTTCATGAGGTGCACTCCCATGTTATGCAAATGGTGCATTGTGAATCCCATCCCCATTTTGGTGCACCGGACCAGCAAGGTAAGCATGGATATACTTGCAGTACTGACTGTGAAGGGTGACAAAACACCATTTGACAGGATACCATGCAATAGTTGACAGCAGAGCCATTCCCAGATAGAGAAAAAGAAGGAAAGAAAAGCATGCAGTTACCAGTTAACTCTTGTGGTTCCAAGGTTTAATTGAAAGAGTCTGACAAAGTGTGTCTTAGAATAGCAATAACCTAACCGGATATTGTGTCTTAACAGACTGAACCTTTGTCCTCACTTTTAGCAATATAAATAATGCCCACGGTACTTTCAATCCAACACAGCACTAAAATGCACCTCAAGTAGCATGTGAGAAATGCCAATTCTCATTACCATGGTTAACTAAACTGGAGGCACAAGTGAATGCAAGGTCCTTGGATGTCCAGAGGAAAATTCTCAACGCCCCTGGAAACGAATAGAGTTGAGTGAGGGGCCAACTGGATGGATGAACGGACAGATGTTATTAGCCCATGCCTGAAAGATTTCGTTGAGCAATCAAAAAGCCTTTGCAGCAATTCGAGAATTCCAAGAAGCATTAGTGGCTGAAACCTCTGCCAGCATCACAAGGGTGCATTCAAACCTGCCGACGCACACGAGACACTGCTGCCAGATACTGCTGCGACACACAGCAAAGTTTAACTATACTCTGTTTTACCTTTAGAAGGACCGGGGCAGATGCTATGAGCCATCAGAGCCAATCCAATTCTGAGTGAATGTCAGGCGACTTTTGGTAGGGTTGCAGCAATGCATAAGGTGTCTAGTCATATGATATGATCACAACGTTGGATTGGCTGGAATAGTAGCTTGTATTGCCTGCTGCAATCGACCATAAGGCAAAACAGAGTATAGTCCTACCAGACAGACCAGCTTTTATGAGGATGACGCATGGGAAAGCATGTTGCAAACAAGAGTAGATGGCTGACAGCGTTATCTACCACAGCAACCTGCAACAATAAAAAGTAGGCTTGTGCAAATATTCAATATTTTCGAATATTCGATCGAATAATATACTATTCAAAATTCACTTCGATCCGAATCCTTGTAATAAAAAATTTGGAAGTATTCAGCCCGAGCGAATAGCGAGTCTTGCTACAGTCTTTTTCAGTGGTTTTAGTTTCGTTCATAAAGTAGTAGCGCTATCAACACAACCTACCTTTTCTTCCGCAAAAGCCGCATAGACGGACCATGGAGTTATTTAATGTACGCTAGAGGTTCAAATGGCGCTAGTGTGCTGTCGCAAATTGAAGCAGACAGGAACCAGTAGAAAATTGACTTCCGGTAATGCATTCCCATGGGAAAAAGTAAGTGCGTTTTCTCCCTGCGCTCGATTATAAGAGTAAATGTCCCCAATATTGTCGAGACCGGTTATAACGAGGTCAACGGGAATCGGAAATCGCTTTGCTATATCCGTTTCTTCGTTATATATGAACTCATTTAAATAACATGAAAAAAAAAAAGAGATAACACGGGTTGTCATGGGCATATGTTTATCGAGCCTGCAGAAAGCGGTCGAGGCATCCCTGCACGCGTCCTCTGCTAGATCGGAGCCGCTTCTCCCCAACTGCGAGAAGCTCCGGTCAAAAAAAGATCCTGCTACATACGGACCGTGTCAACAGCTGCGACGGCCCGGCGGAGGACGCCGGCAGTGGATGGCATTCTTTACGTTTATGCACACTCGTCGAGGATGGCATGCTTTTGATTCAAGGAGATTGCCTTCGTCTTCCCCGTCAAGGTGCCGGCGGTGCCGGGACTCTCCATCGTTGAGTGGCGATGATTTGCCGAATCAGTGCTTGAGCGAAGTAGACTTTTGCGCAAGAGCGACCTCACCGACCAGAGGCCGACATGGATCACAAAGCAAACAAAGAAGCGTGCACGGCGCCGAGTTTGCACTCAAGCTCGTCTGTCGTCGGTATAGAGAGTCTACACTTTAAAGATGGGGCAACTGCTCGACCGGTGCCACGTGGTTTGTGGGCCGTGTTTGCAAAACGAGCTGCAGCATGCAGGGAGTCAAAACTCAAAAGCATTCACCTTCTGCAAACGTGTCCTCCTCTCCACCCACTTTCCTCGCCACACTGGCCACGCGACAATCAATACAGGCATACTTACTGCTCCCTCTCTTAAATCTAGGCTCTCTCCACCATCTCTGCCGGTACGTTGTCGCTAGTGCTCCGAACGCCCATATTGGCATGCCACGACGGCTTCTCAGCGTGCAATGAGGTAAAGGCGCTTCCTCAAACGACGTTGCAGAGGCTGCCGCCTGCAGCCTTTCCAGCATCTTCTGCAGCATGTTCTTGGTGGCTTCTTGGCTGCGGCAGCAAAGTGCGGCGGTCCGAGACTTGGTAAACTTTCTGAATTTTATCATTTTTTTATATTATCACAAAATTTCCCTTCGCTATATCCGCGGGAGCCGCTCAATTTCCTTCGCTAAAAACACACACAAGCGCATCGAAAAAGTGCAAACGGGAATGGGAAATCGTGATCACTTCACTGGAGCCGCTATTTCATTATAACCGGTCTCGACAGTAATTCATACATACTAGGTAGCTTGGAACATTTCTCAGTCAGGCAGACGAAATAATTGGTTAGTTGCGACGTTTTTCTTTCAAATTTATTGCACTAAATACGGTACTAAAACAGCTTCGTACATGTATTTATGTGCACTGTCAGACACTGTTAGCGCAAACACACCGTCGGCGCTTCTCAGCATAGGGGATATACGTACCAAACAAACGAAGGACATCTGGAAACCCAAGAAAGAAGGCAAGAACTATGCTGTAGCACTGGATCAGTAACTCCCTGTGCATGTACAATCAAAATAAATTGAAGGCCACATAATATAGTCTGATTTTCAATAAGTGCTGCTTTATTCTTTTTGCTTTGTGCAAAGATGCTTCTTGTACGTTCAAAACATCACCCACACACTCAAAATCTTTGAGAACAAGTGCCTGATAAAAGCTGCTGGCATAGAAAATAATAAAAAAGACACCTTTCATAGCCCACATACTTTATCCTTTACGTTTTGAATGTTTAACCGCTCAAAAGATGCAAAACGGAGTCATTTTTATATAGTGACAGGACTGGCATAATAGCAATATATAAGCGTCACCGGAATGCTTGCAAACCTTGAACACACTCTATAATCCTTTCGATTGTTATTTGGCTTAAAATCGCAGCTTGTTTCTACACAACTGCTGTGGAACACATGTTTGGGCCTTGAAATAAAATGAAGCTAAGCATTGTTCACTAATGAAGAAAAATGCGCTAACTAAAGCAATTCCACTTTTACAGTGTTATTAATAAAGGTACATACTATTCGGTACGACCCAAATAACAAAAGTGTTCCATGTTATTTTCCGGCGAAGAAACAGTGCACGGCTGCACCGCAAAAGTGGGCCAGTTCCTGTCTGCTTCAATTTGTGTCACGGAAGTCACATAGATACTAACACCAGTTGAACCTCTAGTGTACATTATAATTGCGCTAGCTGAACTTCTAGCATACATTATAATTACTCTACGAGACGGACAGGCCTCACAGCCTGGCCAAGCCAAGCCAAGCCAAGCCAATAATCAGATCGACTGGCAACGTCGAACAGTGCTGACTGGTCTCGAATTATGCTGACCGTAAAGCATGCAACTATGATTGGCAACCTGATCTGGAACTGGTCTCGAATCATGCTGACCGTAAAGCATGCAACTATGATTGGCAACCTGATCTGGAACTATCTTATAAAAATTCCGCCGGGCACTGAAGCATGATATTTTAAGTGCAGGGCGATTCTGAAGACCCCGACAGGGCCTAAGACAACGCTGGCCACGCACCTAAAGCGACGCCTTGACTTACACAAGGCCTACCTGGACGAGCGTCATGCACGTGAATGCGCAACAAACCTCAAGCAGGGAAGCAAGCCGAGCGTTCATCCCTCGGTTGCCGGTAGCCTTAAAGGGGCACTGACACGCCAAAATCATATTTTTTTTTATTATCCGAAACGATTGAAAACGATGTCGGGACATTACCCTCAAAATTTGAAACTTTAAAATTCAGTATTTGTGAATTAAAAAAAAAACAATTTCCAAATGCCGAATTTGAAGTTCCCGCGCGATCCTCGCCAGTGCAGTGCCTCAAATTTTGCGGTCTCCTGCGACTCGACTTTCTTTTGGACCTCCGCCGTTGCCACAGCGACCAGAAGCGAGGAGGAGGGCGCCGGCGGGAAACAACCGGTTTTTCCCGACTCGCCAACGAGCGCCGGCAAGTTTTCCGAAGGAGGGTACAAATCTAGGAAGCAACATCACACCGAACTCTGATTTTTGGTATTTTAAAAAGAGGAGCCGTAGTGCGTTCGCAATTGCGTTAAAAAACATGTTTTACGATTGCCGTTATTTAATGTTATAGAAATGTCACCTACAAAGCTTCTAAAGTTCCGGATTTTTGACGTCACCGATCAAAAGAAGCGAGGAGGTGAGCGGCGGGAAATACAAACGCCAAAACTAAAAAGGCGCGCGCGCGCGCAAGAAAATTTTTTTTCGCGATGCGGTTTTTTTTGTGTGTCTATGACTACAAGTTACATCGCTTTAGACAATAAAAAAAAATACGACCTTTGGGTTGTCAGTGCCCCTTTAAGCCGAAAATGAAAGCTTCGACACCTGAAGCACAACAAATAACAAAGATGATCGATTGTTTCATTGCACGCGGCATGCACTTGTACGTGACTGAAGAAGGTGGTTTCTTCGACCTGACGAACTGCGCCATGCCGAATTATGTTGTGCCGTCATGAACAACATACTCGATGGCCATCATCTCAGAGCTCTACGAATCGAAGAAAAAGAAGGTGAAAAAGGAACTTGGGGAGATCTTTGCCAGCAGAGTAAAGTGCTTCTCACTCAAAACGAACAGTTGGACCTTGCATACTAATGAGTTACGTGTGTGCAGCCTGCCATGTGATGAACACAACATTTGTGCAACACGTGCGTGCATTGGCATGCACTGCGATGCCAGACTCGCACACGCCGAGAACCTGGTGCTCTTCGTTGCAAGTGTCATCGAGGAGTGGGAGCTACTATCTCAGAATGTGCCAATCTACATTGTCACGGACAATGGAAAAACTTCCCATCAGCAGTTGCACGGTCGGCCTGGATTGGTGTGCAGTGCTTTGGGCACATGCTTCAGCTCTGCATTAGCAATGCTAAAAGAGAAGTGGCTGGATTTTCTCTGGTGTGCACGAAGGCCGGAGCAATTTTCGTCCGTTACAAGAGAAGTGCAGAGGCTCCAGGACAACTTTTCGAGATCCAAAGGAACATGCATATGAATCCTCTCGAAATTGTACAAGGTGTCCCGACGCGGTGGAACAGTGAGCACACAATGATGGCGAGGCTTGTGAAGCTTCGTGTGCCCAACACTGTAGAACTTTCAGATTGTGATAACATTGAGGGCCTCAGCACAAGTGAGTGGAAGCTTATGATTGCAGCTGTGAAGGTTCTGCATCCACTTGAGCAGGCAAAGACCAAACTATCTGGGGACTGCTATCCAACTCTGTTGCAAGTAATTCCCCTGCTGAAATGCACCGCAGTCTGTTTTTGCGCAACATTCAGCGGAGTCAGGGGACGCAGCGTCAATTTCCTCGAGTTTTTCAAAAAGCACGAACACTCGGTTTCCGAACCTCAAAATCTGCCACCTCCCAGCCCTGGCAATGCTGGTGGATCCAAGATACAATGATGCTACATCCAGAAACCTGAGAAAGATGTGGGCTCGGAATCTACTCACAGAGGCAGCAGAGGACACATTGACACATGATGAACATAATGAAAATGATGATGCAGCAAGCAGTGCCAGTCAGTGCTTGGAAGACACAGTGGGAGACTCTGTGTGGAGCGCCTTTGCAATTTTGAGTTAAAATGTGCCTCTGCAATCGGGCCCTACAGTGGCAGATGAGGCTGCGGACTACCTGAAGGCCCCCCTCTTGGTGTGGTGCAAGTGCCAAGGAAGCCTTCTCTACCCATCCCTGGTTGGGGCTGCTTGTAGTTATCTTTCGATACCAGCAACGCAGACAAGGAGCGAACGGCTCTTTTCAACGGCCAGAGCTGTTGTCAGCTGCAGAAGGGAGCACCTCCTCATTAAACACGTCGAGCAGCTTGTCTTCTTGCACAAAAATCTGTAAACCCTGAAGGCTTGTGGAAATAAACGGCTGAGTGAATGCCCTTGCTGCTGCTTTTTCTATGTAGATAACAACTACTCTAAGTATTTGCTTCAAAATTATTCGACATCATTCACTATTCGCTTTGAACTGAAAAAAAAAAAAAAAACACTATTCGCACAAGCGTAGTTAACAGTATAGAAAATATAATATCTGTTCATACAGTTATAATTAGTAAACCTTGAAATCTACCTGAGAAGATTCGCTTTTAAGACTATTTTATTTCTCATACAATGCTCGTGGGGTCAATGTCGCCTTGAAACAGCAGTGGCATCAATTGCATAAAATTGTTACAAGACTGGATATAAGACAGTTTCTAGACCAGAGACATTGGAGGACTGCAGTGAAACTCTAGCTTAATTTCTTCAAGACATCATTCCTGTTTAAGCCTTTAAACACAAAATCTTATTAGTAGAAAAGCTTCCTCGCACTATATTAAAAAAAAGAAAATGCTGTTACATTTTTGAAAACATTGACCATCTCAAATTTCGTCCATGATACTAGGAACCCCTTTTACATAGTCTAGTATGTTGATTCAGAGGCATATGCTAGGTTGAACAGAAAACAAACTGCTTCTATGATCGTGCTCAGTAGCTAAATATGTCTATCTCTGTCATGGAGGTAGGAAGAAGAGGAGGCAACATACCGGTTCAAGCCAGCCAAAGGGGAAAATCCTGGGTGAAGCTGGAAGTAGGGGTCGCGGTCGGTGTAAACGCCCTCAAGGGTGACCAAAACAGCTGTTGGCACCAAATCAGCTGTCCTTCCCGTCCAATAGTGTCTTTTGGTTTTGTTTGTTTTTGGTCATCATTGGGGGCATGTCCCTCCAAACTGGAAGTCTCCCCCGGCTTCACCTCTCCAGAAGCTTCCCACCTCCATGCTCTCGGGCTACGCTGGGGTCTTCCACCTCGCAGCGAGGTGCCACTCGTAGACACACCACGATCCCCCCTCAAAGAGAAGTTCCTTAGGGGGCAAGCCTGTCCGGAGGATTTTCGTTTCTGATGGACAATGACAGAGGCAGAAATGGTTGCTGGTTATGGCCACTTAAATTTGAATCACCTGCTGAAGCGGGTGATTCAAATTTAAGTTATGTTAGGTTCTTTGATATAAGTTGTGTGTTTTTATGTCCCTTTTAAAACAAAAAGAAAAATGAAAAAAAAAAATACACAAAGTAAAGGTTCAAAAAGAGGAAGAAGTATAAAACCACAGTTGGTAGTCCAGCAGTATGTCTGTCCCTTTTTCTCTCTATATTCCTTTTTCCTAAGTTCAGTTGGCCCTATTATAGTATTATGCACCAACGAGCTCAACTAAAGCCCATTACCAAAAACAAATACAACGAGAGCATCTGATCATCTTCAAATACTTTTACAAATACATTTTGTTCCTATAGTCTGCCAGTGCCTAAAGTCTCCCACCAGTGGTAGGGGGTCTCTGTCATGGTCACCTCGGCAGACAAAGGGGGGGGGGGGGGGGGGAGGAGGAGGAAAGGAGTTTGTGGGACATATTTTGACAAGCAGTTTTCCTTTAAACTAATTACATGTACATGCATCCAAAAGTTGACACAGCACGTTTGGCTATGCCAGCATTTGGCTGACACAGCAGAACGCTGCGACAGATAAACGCCCAAATAATTAATGTTGCACCCATGGGTTTAGTTCTCAACTTTGCCGCTAGGGGCTCGATGGTTTCATGTACTTCCCAGAGGGGTCTCAGACTCCCTATCGAAATCCTAAAATCCCCCAAGACCGCCCTGACTTTAAGCACCTCTCACATCTTAAGACTTAAATTTAACCCCGGGTAAAACAAAGAGACCGTGACCAAATAAAGAGTGGAGTCTATATATATGCCAAGAATCAAGTGCTTAACAAAAACGTTGCAGCTCCAAAAATAAAATTTGTTTTTCAGGCGGGTACAGCGTCAGGAAACACAATGTATTCAACAAGTGTTTAATTGTAAAGGTTCAGTCAAAGCAATAAGGCCTCTTCAAACAATGTGTTAATTGCGACGTCTAAAAGATGAAATCGACCAACCCAAAAGTCAATAATTGTACCAAACCCATTCATTCCTTGTTCTACTCTTCCTTTTTTTCTTCCATGTTTATTATGAGCAAAGCTCAGCAAGCTTCATGTCCTTTGCACATGACTCCAATCGTGAAGGGTGTGTAATATTGCATTAGATTGAAAAAGAACAGTGCTCAAAATTGTATTTTGGCAGTTTTGTAAATACAAGTATTTAAAATACTGAATTTTTAGTAGGATTATACAATTGACAATCACATTAGGCAATATATAGTTAATTAGAACATACAAAATCCTCAAACTATTTTAAATACATACAGTATTTCAAATATTTTGAAATACTGTCCATCCCAGTGAGTGAGTGGCTCCAGCTGCTCCTCTCACAAGAATCCGCATTGTCTGCTTGTGACTGCTGTCTTGCTGGAATAAAGGTTTTGAGACAGTCTCAATCAATTCCAACATTCTCCTCCCAATGTGACGAAGGTGCTCGGCCCGACTCAGGTGAGCAAACAATGGATCTTCCTTCATACGCTGAGTAGGAAGTGCTCAAGCTTGTTCATGTGTAACGAGCAGGGAAAAAGGAGAGGCAGAAGCAAGAAGTCCGAGAAGGAATGCACATGAGAGTCATAAAGGCTTGGCCAGGAGCGGACAATGTCAGACAGTTCTAATGCAGATATCTGTACAGAAACATTGTTACTAGGGCTGGGCGATTCATCGATCCACCTTCTGATAAATCAATGAATACTTTAATTCCGATACATTTTTTAGACTGGTTAATCGGTTGCGCTTAAAACCGGCTAAACCAAAACAAACAAGAAAAAACTTCCCTTGCCTTTTTTTTTTTTTGCATTTGGCGGCGTTCACGACGACTCGGCAATCCGGGGTTTTTCGGGAAGCATTTATTGTCCAGCAGCCAGACGGAGAGACCCTTGCTCATCAGTGCAGCCGATTATATCTGCTCCAGACGAGAGATTACGCCCTCCTGACGAGGCAGGATTCAGGCAGCGCATATCGTATATCGCAAGAGCGCGCCATCAAAAAAGCAACATAATATTACCTACGTGCTTTTCATTTCCAGATAGTAAACACTAATATTCCAGCACGAGGGCCACCTTTAATTTACGAGAAGCCCATCAGGGTCTCTTGGCGATGGTGACACACAGGAGCGCGACGTCCAGCGCAGAGAGGGTGCTCCTCAAGGACAGCAGGTTCCAGGCAGGTGGAGATTCCCCAAGAGGGACAAAGTACCACAGCTTCCCTCTCACTAATCTGCCTGTGTACCCAGTCAGTGGCATACCTGTCTGGGTTTAAGGCTTTTTTCCCTCGCTCCTGTGACGTCAAGGACCACCATTCGGAGGCGCTCAAGGGGACAACTGGAAAGACATTTTTCATAATCCGTCGTTGAGGTCGGTGCTCCCAACGCTGCAAATCTTCTCAAAGCAGCCGACTTTCCCAATGGGTCAGTCGCACTTTCTGCCGCTCAATGGCGATGCCCACAATGTTTACTGGCCAACGGTAAAGCCTGGGTGTGTATCTCTATCATTTCCCAGCCGACGTGAGGAACGGCGAAATGCAGTGGCGATCGATGGGCTTCCTCGGATCTGAAGTCGTGAAACAAATATTATGTCTCCTAATTCGACGTCTCTCGTGCACCTGTGTAGTGCAGCTGGATGGTTGTGAAGAAACAAGAAACTTGCTCATGTCGGATAGTATCAGAGAACTCCTTCCGTTATGCCCTTGACGGTGGAATAATAATCTAGGAGTATCTTTAGACTGTACTCAACTGCACGTTTATTCCCAGCTGAAAATGCACAATGAAGCGTTTCTCACAAATAAAGAAGAATTGTGCTCTAGCCCTTTTGCAGCTCTTAGGCCTAGAAATTAATGCGACCTTAATTTTATATCACTGTGGTGTAACCAGTGGCTTATGAAACTAAACACTGACAAATGTAAATTTATGAGAGTGTCACACGCTCAATCGGTGTGTCATATTTATCGTCTTAACAGCAATCCTCTCACTCCAGTGTCTGTTTAAATATATCTTGGTCTTCATACAACGTCTGACCTTTCTTGAAAAATTCATATTGAATAGGTAATCAAAGGTTTTCAATTGTACATGACATATGAGAGCCTAACCACCCAGAACAGAATTTGCGGCTCGAAATTCGGTTTCTTCCCGCCCAAAAACCGCCGATCGAGAACTGGTCGGTTTGAGTCGTGCTCACCCTCTTTTCCGTGGTCACGGGCTGTCTTCTAAGGTTTAGACACAAACACCAAATTTAATCAAAGTTGTGGGTGATTGAAGGCACACACTCAATATTAAAAATAGAAAAAAATATGAAACCCATTTTTTGTGGCTTCTAGAAAGCTACAAATACGTTGATTGAAAAAAAAACTTTCAGCCTTTCCACTCTGGTGAAGAAGGAAGACCAGCAAAGCAGTACTATGGTCAGATAACCTCAAGGACGACTTCTTGGACGACCTCAAGGACGACGTCTAGGACGACCTCAAGGACAATGTCTAGGACGACCTCAAGGGCAACTTCTAAGACGACCTCGAGGACGACGCCTAGAGAACGACCTCAGGGACGACATATAGACAACCTCAAGGACGACGCCTTGGACGACCTCAGGGACGACATCTAGGACGACCTCTAGGACGATTTCGAAGACAACTTCTAGGACGACCTCAAAGACAACCTCGAGGACGACGTCTAGGACGACCTCAAGAATTATTTCTGGGACGACCTCGAGGACAATCTCTCAGACGACATCAAGGACAACCTCAAGGACGACGTCTAGGACGACCTCAAGGACAACTTCTAGGATGAACTTTCGGACAACCTCAAGGACGACGTTTAGGACGACCTCAAGGACGACTTGAAGACGAACTCGAGGACGACGCCTAGGGAAATTCAGCCTTTCCACTCTGGTGAAAACCAGAGTGGAAAGGCTGGAAAGGTTGTCGCCATCTATGAGCAAGGCCGCCAAGCCGATTGTCTGGTTGCCGCCATCGCTCATTGATAACGGTAGCTGTCTAGAGTTTTGTGTCGACATTTTTTTGCGGGGGACACGATCCTGGGAAAACTAGCTTAACAGCTCCGCTGTAAAAGTTGCACAGAGAACCGGAAGCATTCTGTGCGTTCACTGCACAATTCTCAACATGGCGTCGTATCGCGTATCATGGGACTCGCGGACCAGACGGCGATGACGGCGGACGACAGGCGTGGGACCTCTACTTCAGAACTGTCATTCGTGCTAATGGCGAACCAGTCGTCCTTCGAAAGAGAAATTTTGGACCAAGCAAAACAATTATGATTCATTCCGTACGACACGCCCGACCACCAAGCCGATTTGCAAGAGGACGTCGCCGAGTTGTCGCCACTTCTCACTGCTGAAGACATCGTTTGTCTTACGAACACGTTACTACGAACGAGTTCCCCCTCGTCTGCCTGAACATTACGATGTTAAAACTATCATACTTCAAGCTCCATGATAAGAAGCTGCCTATGCCCAAGAACATCCACAAGTGTATGTTGTTAGGAAATGGATATTCTGCGGGCTAGAATAGCTCAGTGGGAACGTGTCTGCTTCACACGCAACGGACCCGGGTTCAACCCAGAAAGCGGGCAGACAGTTTTTTTTTTTTTTTTTTTCCCAAACATTTTGCATTATTTACAAATGAATTTTTTTTCAATTATTACTGAAAAAAATAAATGTTGCGGACAAAACGCCGCTGAACTAAATGGAATGGGACTCCCTTTTTGGCACCTGCAAACTCAATGTAGTCACTTTCCACAAAATGCAAGGAGCATATAAATCGGGTAGCGTTTGCTTTTCGAAGTGTCCGTAACTGTTCTGCAGGGATTGCAGCCAGCCATTCGTCCCGATCCCGTAGATCTTACGGGAACTCGTGCAGACTCTGCCGCACAATGCCACTTTCGGATGCAGAACCTGTGAGGCAGCTCTTCAAGCAACATCTTGGGGGCATTCCTTTTGAAGCCGATCACGGACATTCACCACGAGCACTCGCTACTAATTTCCAAATCTTCAATGTATGAAACAACTCATCTTGAAGTGCAGAACAGCGAGCGGAACAAACATAACTGCAAAGCAATCGCACGGCAAACGGTGCCCGCAGCGCTGTCCACAAACTTGTCTGCTGCGCGCAATTAAAAAAAAAAAAAAAATGAGTTAAAAAACAAAGTGTGGTCGTTTGTAGTTACGTGAATTCTGGCACACTCTCCTCCTCAATATTTCTCTGACCTTTGTGCGCAGGTTTCGGTTTCGGTTTCGAGCAGTGGCGTTTTCTGGCTTTATTAAAAATATATGTGACTCTGTGGCAAAATATTAATTGGATAGTCTTGTCACACCATATTGAATCGCCTGGCAAAAAATGAAAACAATTTTTGGGGGAATGCCAGTGTCCCCTTAACAGTGCTAACAAAATGTTAGGATACTTAAAAAAAAAATAATTTCCTTCATGCTCCGTCTTTAGGAAAACTAATCATGTGCAAAACCCTAATCCGTCCAAAATTAGAATATGCTGCTGCTGTGTGGGACCCTGCTCACCCTTTCAAAACCGCTCAGCTAGTTTCATATTGACAAACTATCATCACACTGCCAGCGTTTCTACCATGGAAAACACTTTAGCTCAGCCGTTACAAATTCACCGCCGAAAAATCTCTCGTTTGCGTCTTTTTCGTGAAATATTTCATAAAAATGTCACCCTTCGTCATAAACTAACTACTCCACCTTTCTACATATCTGCTCGCAGCGATCCTAGCCACAAGGTTTGTATTTCAAATTTTAGGACTTGGTTATTTGAATATTCTTTTATGCCTCAAACATCGATAGACTGGAACCACCTTCCCGCCTCAATTGCTAACATCACTGATATTATTTTGTTTAAACATGCTATTACTAATATGTGCACTTTATAGTTAATGTTTTACAGCCCTCTCCCTTCTACAATGTATTTACCTTCGGAATATTTAAAATAAATAAATATATAATAAACAAATTAGTTAATCAACTAAAAGGGTGTCAATTAATCGGGTTAAAAGTTTTAGCCGATGCCCAGCCCTAATTGTTCATAGAATCTTATTCATAGAATGACCACTTAAAAGTAGGGGTGTGCGAGTACTCGAATATATAAATTTGAATCGAATAGCAAGTTCCCAAATAATTCGATTCGCGAATTGAATTCCTAGTATTCAGTCACTCGAATATTCGATATATTCGGCCAAAGACATATTGGTCGGCGCGGATCTGACAAAAGAGCCTTTTTTCTTTCCGATGATGTTAGACAGACCAAGAGACACCTATTGGTCCTATCATTCCACAAAAATCTAACGCGCAGGTTAGAAAAAAGAAAAGTAACACACGCCACAAACTTCATAGCACGCAGATTTACTCATGATCGTGACACAATCTAATCTTGAATCACAACCGCAACATCCCGTTTGCGCCTCTTCCAGAGAGGAATTGTTGGGAGGCCGGAATTCCACGCCATGCCCAATTCTTTTCACGAGTAAAGCCCCTCGTTTCAAATTGATGCGCCGATGTAGAACACACTTGCCACACTCACAGAAATCAGCGACTGCAAGATCACAAAAGGAAACCACGTTAACCATGCTGATGAAAACAGCCGAGTTGTCGTTGTCTACTTTTGGAACCGCAAACCGCAAATTCTGATTTGTAACGAAACGGAGTGGAAAAATGGTGTGCCTAGATCTGAGAAAGTTTCCAACCGTTCGATAGCGGCGTTTGAATTATAAACTGCTAAAGGTGACGAAAAGATGAAAGCGTCGATCAGGCAGGCGTCGTCGCTCTTCCGCTTGCTCACCTCCTTTCCACGCGACAACACAACACACGCACACTTACGACCAATCTGTGCAGGAGCCGTCTCCGTGTTTTCAGTTTCACTTGCTGCCTCTTTTAAATCTAGGCTCTCTAAAACAGGATAGATAGACGGAGGAATGGATGCATAGCGGCAGTTGGACGGTGACTTGCGCCACCTAACCACATGATTGTTTTTTTCTTACTTCAGATCATACTGTTTAAGCCTGTTTACTCAGAGTTAACAGCTATCTGTTAAGGAATCGGATTTGGTGGATTGCAAATTGGATGCGGATGCCAGGGGCTGCAGATGCGGATGTCCTAGCATTTTTATGCTAGGTCGACAAGTTCATGTCAGAACAGAACAGGAGGAACCAGCACTACTCATAATTACGAACCAGCGCACAGGTAGACAGTCACTCAAAAATTCAAACATACAAAAACATACACGCACACAGTGCTCAACTATCAACTCATCTGTATTTCAAACTTCCTCTCCTTCAACCCCAAGGAATAGGCTGCCAGCCCAACAAATAAGAGAAAGGAAGGAAATATTTCTCGTTTCTTTTCATATTTCTGATATTATTTTAGGGGATCGCTGGCCGAGTGGGCTAGCGCACACCAGCTCTGAGCATGTGGAGCGAAAGCTCGCGCTGCAGAACCCAGGGATCCTGGGTTCGAGCCCTACCCCTGCCCGTTTCGATCTCGATGAGCATCGTACCGGCGTGCGGTCGTGTATCACTACTGCGTGGTGCACGTTAAAGACCCCAGGCTAGCGGTTGTACCACACTGGCTGAATTGCTCATCTACGGCTGAGACACCAGACGCCCACTGAGGCAGACTAACTTCCGGCTGTATAAACATAACCGCAACAATTTTGATATTATTTTTTGTAATTATTTTCTGTAACTCTAGGACTCTTTGTAACTCCCGGACCATTTATACCAAGAGTGTATTTGACAGTAGACCAGCATATCACCTGGTTCATATATGTTTGTGATTAATTTTGTAATTATTTTTGTAAATTTTGTAACTCTAGGACTCATGAGTGTTATTATTCTCCTTTCTTTTCCTTTTCTTTGTCTTCTATTTTCCTTTTTTTAGTCTTCTATCCTTTTCTTTTTTACCTTTCCCCCCTTTGCCTTGTCTTTCCCTTTTCCTTCCTTTCTCCTGTTTGTTGGGCTGGCAACCTATTCCTTGGGGTGGAAGTGATGGTGCCGAGACTGACGTTCGCTAACACAGTGCTGTGTCCATCAGCCACCACGCGGGAGTACTTGGAGAGGAGGCAGTCCAAGGTGGGAAGGCTGGCCCTCGGCACTCATGGGACGACACCAATTGAGGCAGTGCAGGGCAACGTCGGGTGGTCCTCTTTCGAGGCCCGTGAGGTGGTGGCGAAGCTCAGTTTCGAAGAGCGCGCCTGGGGCCTCGGACAGGAGCGGTGGGTACATCAGACACCGGGGCGGCAACCATAATGGACGAGGAGAGTCCGTGTGCTGTCCAACAAGTATGGGGTGCCGCTGCCGTCGATCAACAGGCTGAAGGAGACAAGCCTAGGATGGAGGGAGCTGCGTGAGCAGGTCAGAGCCGTGGAGACCCGGAAGTGGGAAAGAAAGGCAGCTGACAAGCCGGCACTATAGACCTACATCAGCCACAAGAAAGAGATCTGCGAGGAGCAGTTCTTTGATTACACACTGGGGCACAGCCTGCTCTTTGAGGCTACCTCCGGAACGTTGAGAATGAAGTGGTGGCGGGTGAAATGTGGGAGAGTCGAGGCGAGCGTGATGTGCGCCATCTGTGGGGAAGAGGAGGAGGCTATGGAACACCTGGTGCGGAGGTGCAGGATGCTACGGCCACTCCAACCAAGTGAAGTGATGCTGGAACGGGCTCTCTGTTTCATTGGCCAACCGCCAGAGGGAGATATGGGAGCCAGTGACACAGGGGGCGCGGGTGGTGCAGCAGCAGGGGGGAACGGCGCGAACGTGATCGAGACAACAAAGCGGCGACTGAAGAATTGGAGAAGGAAACCCTGCGGGGGAGCGGGAGTTTCTCATTACTAAGGACAATATATGGCTAGAACACGTATGGAAATAATCCATACTGTAGTTTCCGCCCGTTAAGAAGGGAATAGCCAAGAGATCCAGATTCAGATCCAGATGGAAGAAGGGGAAGTTTGAAACACAGATGAGTTAATAGTTCAGCGCTGCGCGAGTGTATTTTTTTGTGTGTTTGGATTTTTTAGTAACTGTCTACCTGTGCACTGGTTCATAATCATGCCTTACCAACTCGTCCAATCTGCAGTATTAACAGCACTTCTCCATGAAGTAGCCAGTTGTTCACAATCCTAACCAACAATGAGACAATGTTAAGTCCCGTTCCTCTTTCAAAGCTTAACATATACACTCGAGTAACTAACACACTGTTTACAAACAAAGCCTACAGTGCCACTCTTCCACACAGAATGTGGGTTTCCAATCGTTACTATCAACAAAAAGAACCCAGCGATCTACTAGACGGAGATAACATCTTCAAGCGAAAATGCTATCTGCGCGTATTGCAGTTTTGAGGAAGTTTATTTTCACGATTTCGTTACTGGCTCGATTTTTTAAGTAGAATGTGATGATTGGCTGGATGTATGCTCTGCGGGGAAGAACACCTGCAGGCTGAGTTCACAAACAATGTGTCGGTTACTCGAGTAAATAAAAATATTGTATGCTGATGCCCTCTATCACTCAGAAAATCAGGGCTTTACTTTGTATCCTTTCTGACCTGTTCTAGGTCAAGTGAGCAGAGACTGTGTACAACATAAACGAGTCTTTACTCATTGTCGCATGATTCGGTCTAGTTAGCCGTACTCAGCAAGGGCACCTGAGAAAGTGAGTCCATAACAATATTCAATACTTCTCAGTATTTCAAGGTCGATATTTCCAAATAGAAGCACGCTTCCAAATCGTTCCTTAGTCCAAATGTGTTTTGTGAAGTAAATACTGCGCCGCCATTTTTCCGGGGAAAGTTTGTTTTGTGACATGTTGCCTAAACCAGGTACTTAAAGGGCAACTCCGATCAAAAACAAAACCAAAATAAACTACTGGTGTTGTTTTAATGGCACAAAATATGATTGCAGCCAAATATTACGGCAATGTAAAGCCGCATACTATACTAAACCCGATTTTAAAGATGCGACCAGCTGCTTTTTAGCAGGAAGCAAGTGGGTTAACTTCATGTCAAGCAATACTGGGCAACGCGTGCCGCAGCACCACCGTGACAACACATCGTGGTAGTGCTGCGGTTGATTCCGCACATTGTACAGCGATCGCAGCACCACCATGACGTCACGTTACGTCGCAGTCATGCAGCTGATATCACCGCATTTGTGGCCGAGTGGGATGAGTGCGCAGCTCCCACACAGAATACCCGGGTTCAAATCCTGCCAGTGATGTGTAGTTTTTCGTTTTGTTTCACCTCTGGACGATTTTAGATCATTCTAGTCATTTGTTGCGCGTTCTGGATTAGAACATGCTGGAACAAAAAGCGGCTATAAAGCAGCTGCAGCGCAACGCACAGTGTCCGTCTTTAGCCAGGGCTCAATCGCGCTGCAACGCCGACATTGACGCCTGCGATGCCCAGTTATTTCATTGTTTGTTTGGCACAAGTCTGCCACAGTAAAACTTTAGTTTCTTCATTTCACCCCTACATCGTTGTGCGTCATTTCTGACATTCTGGTGGAGGTGCGGGATAACGCACCATTCGTACGACGTCCCTCGTACACCACCCAGGACTCATCAGCCAAGTCCCACCCCAAGCCTGGCGAGAAGACCACCCTTTGAAAAACCCGAAGCTCGGGCCAGCCGCCGCATTCAGGGAGCGGACCCTGAATTCGGTCTTCTGCAAAACAAGACCAAGCTGAAAACAAAGCTGGTGATGAACTTGCAAGTGCCGCATACAAAGACTCCTCATGCAGTGTCACGAGTCGTCTACCTGCCTGTTGCCCCTCGCACGCCGATACCATTCCACGGTGACGTCAGCAAAGATGTGGAGCACTGGATGCAGCATTACAAATGTGTGGCCCGCTACAACGCATGGACGGCAGAATGGCACCTTCGTAACCTTTACTTTTAAATGGAGGGAACGGCGAGGCACTGGTTTGAGAACCACAAGGCTTCTCGTAGAATGTGGGAGACCTGCATGGAAGAGCTGAAGCGGACCTTCACAAACCAACAAAGATGCCGAAAAGCCGAGGACATTCTTTAAACGAGGTGCCAAGGTTCTAACAAGAGCATGACGAGCTTCGTTGAAGATGTGCTGTGCCTATGCGCCCGTGCCAACCCTGGAGCCGCCGAAGACAAGAAGCTGCACGTCTTGATAAGAGGCACGAAGAGCGAGATATTTGGCGGCCTCGTTCGCAATCCCCCGATGACCGTGCATGAATTTGTTGCCGAGGCAACAAACATGATACAAGCGCTGTCGGCCAAGGTGGGCCATTATCACAGACTCGCCGGCGTAGCTACCACCTCATCCCCTCCATCTGCCTACCTTGATCTCGGCGGTGTTGGCACCGATAACCTTCGGGAGGTCATTCGGATGTTGTTTGAGCAGAACCGAAACAATTGCTCCCTTCTCCGCAACTACCAGTCCTTGTTCCGATCTCAGAGGCTGTTTGCGAGGAGGTACACCGGGTGCTTTTGGCGGAAATCCCTGTTGTAGTGGCTCCCGAACAGCCTGCCCCGACCTACGCCGCCGCCGTCAAGAGAGCACCTCCTGTCTCACGACAATACCAGCCAGCTCCCTGACGCGAGGCGCCGGCGCCGCAGTACTCTCCACACCCGGAACAATGTGGCCCAAGGAAGACCAACGTTTGGAGGACGGCAGACCGGGGTCCCCTTTGCTACCACTGCAGAGAGGCAGACAACATCTACCGGTGCCGTCTCTACCGCCAGCTTGGACTTCACGGGTTCATGCCGAAAGACCCGCGTCCAAGGTACGGCAAGCACCCATGTGAAATTGAAGATGATCTGCGACGCTCACCATCCCCGGTGCCGTCTCCACCTCGAGGATCCTGCTCCCCGTCACCACGACGTCCTGCGTTGCCCCCTCTGCCGCTCTCGCCGGTATAGTCTGTCCCCAGTCAAGGCAGGAAAACTGAGTGTGGCAAGTGGCGTTGCCAAAGACGAACGAAGGAAAGAGCTTCCAAGAACGCCGGAGAGCTCCCACTCTAACAACAGCATGCAACATAACGACGCATTCATAAAGCTGTCAAACAACCTCAATGTTATAATCGACGGCCTCGACACGACGGCGTTCATTGACGCCGGTGCAGATTATTCCGTTTTGTGTGGGAAGCTCTCTCGCCGCCTTCGGAAAATGACGACTTCTTGGGAGAGCCAGCCAATAACAACCACCGGAAGTAACCCGATTATTCCAACAGAAAGGTACACTGCACGCGTCGAGATACACGGCAAAACCTCTCCAGTGAAATTAATCAAGCAGGACGACTGCTCGAAAGAGATTATTCTCGGAATAGACTTCTTGTGTGAATACAGCGCCATCATCGACCTCAATGAAAACTTTCCAGAAGATCGAAGACCATTGCCATCGGCAGTCCGAGTACTTGCCGATTGTGTGAGCCTGCCACCACGGTGAAGTGTCCCGGTACTCGCCGGGACCACCGAGGTCACTTGCGGAGATGCACTTCTAGAAGGCAGCATATCCTTGCTCCTAGGCAGAAGGCAGCATATCCTTGCTCTTCGTGACATTGCCAGGAATGTCACGAAGCTTCGAGATCGCCGCACAATGGTTCTCGTTATGAGCATCTGGAACGAGCCACGGCATCTAACCGAGGGCACAACTGTAGCCCTCGTCAAAGACCTCAGCAATGTAACCAAGGGACTTGCGGTAACAGAAGCATCTAGCGTACCCAGCCAGGAAAAGCTTGCACCATCATAGCTCGACATCAACCCGAAGCTGTCATCGCAACAGAGACAAGGGCTCCTCGAGCTACTCAATGAATTCCACAACTGCTTCGCCGCCCCATCAGAAGTTCGCCAGATGACAATCCCAAAGCACCGGATTATCACCGATGATGATGTGCACCCAGCTTGTCAACTGCCATACCAGATTTCCTTAAAAGTAAGGGAAGCTATTTAGGAGCAGGTACAAGGAATGCTTAATGACGACGTCATTCGGGCTTTGAACGGCCCATGGGTTACCCCGGTGGTGCTAGTCAAGAAGAAGGATGGGGCCCTGCACTTTTGCATAGACTACAGCGACCAAACGAGATTACAAAGAAAGAGATTTATCCACTCCTTCGTATCGACGACATGCTCAATCGACTCCGCCACGCCCGTAATTTTTCATCGGTAGACCCGAAGAGTGGATACTGCCAAATCGAGGTTGAGGGAGACGAGGGTGGAAGACGGCGGGACGAAGGGCACGTGGCAAGCGGTTGGCCGAGGGGGCACGAGCTGGCGCCAAGCAGTGCGTGCTGTGCGAGGCTGTGGCCAGGCAGGAATGATGGAGCCGGTCTGGCCCATGGTGATCCCAGGAGCCGTCCACCAGTGAGGTTAGGACCGGAGGGAATGGCGAGCCCTGACCACACCGGTCTAGGCCACGACGAAACCGGAGTGGTTCCGCAGCGAGACTCGGACTATGATAGCTTGAAACAGCTAGCCTATGCAGCGCTGGAGTGGGAAGGACGATTTGAAGGTCTGGACAAGGACTCCGACTGCGAGCTCTGAATGACGGGGGACAACCAGGGTCAGACAACCAGGGTCAGTGGGCCCGGACTTCTGACCCTCGACGACGGGCAACCGGGAAGTACAGTAAACCCATCCACTGTCTTCTCCTTCTGTTGTGTCACTCCTTGGGAGACGACCGAAGCAAAGACCGATCAGTCGGCGATTATTATAGAGCGACCCCAAAAGGTAGACGAGCAGGACAGAGAAAAGACGGCCTTCATCGCTCTGAATGGACTCTACGAGTTCAAAGTGATGCCGTTCAAACTCTGTACGGCACCACCGACGTTCCAGCGCGTCATGGACACCGTGCTGGCGGGACTGAAATGGCAGATGTGCCCGGTCAACCTCGACAACATTGTTTTTTTTCAAGCACCTTCGATGAGCATCTTCAGCACCTCAAAGCGGTACTGCAGGCCATCAGGAGCACCGTCCTCACCCTCAAGCTGACGAAGTGCCGCTTGGCCTATGGCGAGCTCAAGTTTCTCGGCCACGTCATCGGCAGCGAAGGAGTTTGCCTCGAGCACGAGAAGACAACCACCATAGTTCATTTTCCCAATAATGTCCGACAAGAAGGCCGTCCGAAGGTTTCTGGGTCTGTGTGCCTACTACCGACAATTTGTCCACAACTTTTCTTGGATCGCCGTGCTGCGCAGTGACCTCACAAAAGATGCCATCGCCTTCGAGTGGAAAGAGGAACAACGGTATGCGTTCGACAAACAAAAGCGACGTCTGCTGTCAACTCCAGTACTGGGCCACTTTGACCAGGATGCCGAAAGAGAAATCCACACAGACGCAAGCAACACCGGGCTCGGGGCAGAGCTTGTACAGGTGCAGGTGCAGGTGCAGGTCATTGCCTATTCAAGTTGGGCCTTCTCAAAGGCAGAACACAACCACTCGACAACGGAAAAGGAATGCCTCGGAGTTGTCTGGGCAATCCCCAAGTTCAGGCCTCACCCGTATGGATGCCCGTTCCGGGTTATCGCCAACCAATACTCACTGTGCTGGCTTGCCAAAGTCAAGGACCCCGCAAGACGACTTGTGCAGTGGAGCCTGCGGCTGGAAGAGTTCAACATCACAATTACCTACGAGTCAAGCCGCAAGCGCGACACCGACTGCCTGTCGGAGGCTCCTGCGGAGTCGGCCCCGACGGACACAAATGACGAGGACATTTTTCTCGCAGCACTGGACGCCACGGATATGGCAACACGGCAGCGCAGCGACCCGGAACTTTGGGAGTTGATTGCCCACTTGGAAGGCCAGGGAGGCACAGTTCCCCGGATATTCATATGCCTCCTACCTACTTTTAGCCTCTGACACGGTGTTCTTTAAAAGAAGAACTTTGAGGCTGGCAAGTGGCCGTGGCTCCTGGTTCTGCCGGAAGATCTATGCGAAACAATCTTCGAGGCCTGCCAAGACGATCCCATCGCCGGACTTGTCGGCCACAGCCGAACGCTCCCACGCATTCGCGAGAGTACTACTGGCCGAGCTCCCGAAGTTCGTCCGCCGTTACACCTGGACCTGTCGAGAGTGCCAACCTCGAAAGATGCTGCCCGCACAGCCTGCGGGACTCCTTCAGCTGATTGCACCGCTGGTGGCTCCGTTCCAGCAGATTGGTACGGATTTACTCCGTCGATTCCCTACTTTGATGTCGGGGAACCGGTGGATTATTGTGGCGACAGACTATCCGACGCGATACGCCGAGACGAAGGCCCTTCCTTTCAGAACTGCTGTGGAAGTTGCCAAGTTCTTCGTCGAATCTATTGCTCTCCGGCAGAACACTCCTGAAGTCTTGATAACTGACCGTGGTTCCACCTTCCTGCCTCAGCTAACTCGAGAAATTTTTCGTTTAAGCCACACTGGCCATCGCAAGACGACTGCATACCATCCGCAGACAAATGGCTCCACCGAAAGACACACCAAGACGATCGCTGACACGATTTCCACGTATGTAGGTGTGGAGCATGAAACCTGGGAGGCAGTACTGCCGTATCTTACGTTTGCATACAACACGGCGGATCAAGAAACGATGGAAATGACGCCGTTCCAACTGGTACACGGCCAAAGGCTTACCACGATGCTCGACGCCATGCTAACTCGCATGCCAACCGACGAAGGCGACAACGACACAGGGAGGAGACCCGTCAACTGGCAAGAATTCAAGACCAAAAGCGAGTCGATGCATGCCGGCATAACCTCCGTCGTTGTGACAACCACTTTCAGCTTAGACACTGGGTATGGGTGTGGACACCCACAGAGTTATTACAATGTACGCTAGAGGTTCAAATGGCGCTAGTGTGCTGTGGCAAATTGAAGCAGACAGCAACCAGTCGAAAATTGACCTGCAGTAATGCATTTCTATGGAAAAAAGTGAGTGCATTTTCTCCTTGCGCTCGATTATAAGAGTAAATATCCAGAATAATTCGTACGCACTAGGTAACTTAGAACATTTCTCAGTCAGGCAGACGAAATAGTTGGTCAGTTACGATGTTTTTCTCTCCAATTCGTTGCATTAGAAACTGCGCTAAACTGGCTTCATACATTTATAAATGTGTACTGTCGGACACTGTTAGCGCAATCACGACGTCGGCGCTTTTCAGCATGGGGATATACGTGCCATACGAACAAAGGACATCTAGAAAACTAAGAAAATCAGCAAGAACTATGCAGTAACACTGGATCAGTAACTCCCTCTGCCTGTACAATCAAAATAAATTGAAACCACATAATATAGTCAGATTTTCAATAAGTAAGAACTGCTTTGTTCTCTTTGCCCTGCGAAGATGCTTGTTCTACGTTCAAAACATCACCCATATGCTCAAAATATTTGAGAACAAGTGCTTCATAAAAGTTGCTTGGCATAGAAAATAATAAAAAGACGCCTTTCAGAGCCCGCATACCTTATTCTTTACGTTTTGAATGTTGCTAACCGCTCATAAAGATGCAAGACGGGGACATTTTCATATTTATTTATTTGATTATTAAAGACATGACTGGAATATTAGCAATATATAAGCGTCACCGGAAGGCTGGCGAGCCTGGAACACACTCTGTACTACTTTTGATTGTTATTTTGCTTAGAATCGTTGCTTGTTTTTACACCTGCTGTGGAAGGGAGGTTTGGGCCTGAAATATAGCAAAGTTAAACATTGTTCACTGATAAAAAAAAAAAAGTGCTAACTAAAGCAATTATTACACTTTTACAATGTTAATAAAGGTACATACTGTTCGGTATGACCCAAATAACAAAAGTGTTCCACGTTATTTATCGGCAAAGAGACAAAATGCACGCGAGTTTTCCAATACGAATGTACAGGAGCACCGCAAAAGTAGACTGGTTGCTGTCTGCTTCATTTTGCTTCTCGGAAGTCGCATAGACACTACCGCCAGTTGAACCTCTAGCCTACATTATAATAACTCTATGTGGACACTGATATGGCACCGAGGTCTCAGCGAGAAGCTTCTGAAATGCTACTTTGAACCCTACAAGGTTCTTCCCCACCTTGGAGATTTGAACTACGAAGTGCTGTTCGACAAAAAGCATCCTTCCTCATGCCGTCCGCCGCGACCCGAGGTCGTTCACGTCGTTCGCCTCAAGCCGTACTATGACCGATAGGACTCTGAATGCAGTTTTGCCCGTTTAGGAATCACTGTTGTTGTTTTTATTCTTGTTTGTTTATTTGCATCAGGACGACACATTTTTTCAAAAGGGACAGTGAACTCAATGCCACGTGCATGGCTGAGTGGGCAGTGCACGCGGATCCCATGCAGGATACCCGTGTTCAAACCCCACCAGTGATGTTTAGTTTTCTTCTTCATTTCTCCTCTGGAAGTTTCCAGATCATTCTAGTTATTTGTTGTGTGTTCTGGATTAGAACATGCTGGGACACGAAGCGACTATAAAAGCAGCCGCAGCGCAGTGCATCGAGTCAGTCTTTTGCCAGCGCTCGATCCTACTGTTACGCGGACATCGATGCCTGCGACGCCCAGTTATTTCATCTTTTGTTTGGCACAAGTTTGCCACAGTAAACCTTTAGTTTCTTTATTTCACCCCTGCCTCATTATGTGTCATTCGTAACAATATCAGTGTTGCCATCCATCTCTAGCAGATAGTTTCGGTTTTGCCGTACACGCCTAAAACCAAACTTAGAGCTGCGATATTTATAAAACTATGCCGAATGTAAAAATAAAATTAAATTATATCTCGTAATTTAGGGACACTGACTAAGCTGAAAACAGTCTTAATCCCAAATTCAGAAATATTGACGGGGGTTTCCCTATAAGAAAACAATTTGTATGAGTTCAGTGTCTTTTTAAGTTCTGAATGCAGCTTGCGCAAAACGTTTCAGCCCCCGGTCATACTTGCAGCCATCGAGTTCTCGTCCTATACCTCGAACGAAATGTCAACGTGAAATAAGAGTGGCAATGTGGCCCCACCATGGCTGAACAAAAGTGCCGAGGTCGTTTTGAAAGAAGAGGGTAGGGCTTAGGGCTCAACAAAGAGAAAGGCTCGTGCAAAGTCGACTGGAGCAAGGACTCGAGATTGAACCTTTCCTGTCTTAAGATTTTAAGGTGTTGCGGCAAGCTGCGTGCCAAAAGGCTATCAACAGGTCGTAGTTGCGGGGCAACTTCACTCCTCGGTAAAAGTGTCCCGTTGTAATGCAGAATTTATGTGTCTCACATTACTAAAGGAGAGTAGTGCCTGACCCTGGCACAAGCAGTGTGGAGAGGAATGGCCTAGGAAGGCAATAATTATTTTAGGAAGGATGAACCCCGGTCCTCTATCCGGAAAGCTACCCACGTGTGAAATTTTGCTAAAGCGACGTCCTCGTCACCTTGGTCTTCTTCCCAACTCATGAAGGAATTGTATGTGCCCGTGCCAATGTGCTTTACGGACGAAACAAAGACAATATCAGACTTTTTGCAATTAATGCGTTTTACAACTGCAAAAATAATCAAAAAGCTAGATAATTTTTCAGAAACTTTAGACGAGCGTCTTTTGCCAAAAATAAGGTGCTTTCAGAGACCAAAATAGCGACAGAAACAACATGTCTGCATCATTCTCTTTTTCATCAGTCGTCAAGTGGCTTTACAACGATCACTCGACAGTGACTACGCAGACGCGCGATTATTGCAGAATGTTTTCCGGCAGCTGAGCTTACAAGGTGGCATATGCTTCCACTACGGCAACACGTGCAACCAAGGCCTTTCTTGAAGCTGCAGATTCATGCCTGTGCAAGCGAGCAAATTGCACCAGAGTCGTCCCTTTTTCAGTCTTCAGATCTCAACTGTGTCCCTGTGGAAGTTTCCATCCACTTTCCATTGTTAGGGGAAGCTACCACCGGAGCAATATTCATTGGGCCCGTATCATTGATTTCCGACGCTACAAAGCCTACTCAAATGCGCAACTGTATCAGCTGTCATGCACCGCGTAGTAGGGGTGTGCGACTATGCAACAACACCCGATGAACAAATAAGCCTTGCTAAAAAGGGTGTGAATAAAGATGCGCATGAAGTCTCAGAATATGAAGAACGAAGAAGATGCAGACTTTGAGAGAATATTTACACATGCAACTACTTGAACGTCAATGGTGGATACACAAATAATTGGCCCTTGTCGCGTCAGGCAGTAAACACAGCCGTGCTTGTGGACACGACTATTTCCGTCATTCTTAAATATCGCAGCCATCAAGGTGCACAAAGTGGTACAAATGTCGTCGCGCTTTGTTGTGCGAACGTTCCCTTCATGAAGACATATGTCAAAGGTTTTACGAGCTTACATTGCACGTCGTCGTCTTTATGCTGCTTCTTGGATTCGGGGCAGCTTCCGGAGAGGCCCTCGAGATTCGCTGTTCATGACCTGAAACATTACGAAGTGTGAGAAACCGACACTTGCTGCTAGCGCTGGTTTGGTGCCAGCATGGCAACTGTCTGTGCGTGCAACAAGGCAAAAAGCTAGACGAGCTTCTCAACAGGCGCTTCAGTGTTCTTTGCTTCGTTGGTTGGTCTCATAGGAAGGGCGCCTTTGTTATTTTAAGCCCAATTGATGTGCACCAAAGTAAAAATAATATAAGTAAGCGTTAGGTGCAAAACTGGCAGAAAGCAGACTGACCAATAACATGTACCTGTGGTGAGAGGGGCTGGAGGGAGCGAGCACTCTTTCAAAGACGTAACAAATCTTTGGAAATGACAATGACGAAGATGACACTACCCTGTCAAGAGGGTTGTATATGAGGATACCCCTCAGCATCGCAATGTCCGCTAGCATGGCCATGGTTGGCACCCGCTGGCATTATAGGTAAATAAATAGGGGCATATGGTGGTCCTAGGTTCCAGTTTTTGTCACCCCAAGAATGAGATCTAATTTGCCTCTCACGAAGCGGGTGAAAATAGTGCTATTGCAAGCGAAGAATGTGATTCTTCTGCTAAGAAGCATACTCACAGATGGAAATAAAACGAGAAAAGACCATACATTGTGTCTGCTAATAGACCGAAACAAAGTTGACCACCTGCTACGAATCGAGCGCCGCGGAGAAGTGAGATCGGACGCTAGTTAAAATTGGGATCGTCTGCTATTTCGCATTGAAAGCCATTGACAACTCGCGCTTGTTTTACAAATTTCAAGTTGTTCTGCTGCCGTACACAAGCTGACATTGACCGGTGGATGAAGGAGTACCAAGGACAAGCACATCGGGGGCAGCAAGACCTCTAGCTATTTGTATTTTGGTGAGAAGTTCTCAGCAAAATTTTGCTTGATTGTGAACTCGTAAACAAATAAAAAATGTCTCATTGGCAATTGATTATGCGCAAGCTGTGTTGCCACGTCTAATCAGCAGCTGAGAACGCTCTCGTTCTCACCTTGATTGAAATCGGACAATAGCTTGCGTCACCTAGCCAGCATGCTACAAGTTATCCGAGTGTTGATAAAGTAGAAGTTACACCTGAAAAATGCTTCTAAAACTTGGTAGCATTAAAGACAGATAAGCTCGAAAGCGTTCTCATCAGTATCTATGCACTGCACAATATATAGCAACATTCTACAACTCTGCTATGCACTATCCAGGAGCACACACAGCGACTTTTTTCTCTCTGCCACCTGAGGCTTGAAAGTAGCCAGACGTGGTATCATTATAGCCAATTAAGCAAAGCTATACTGCAAATTTCATAAAATGTTTGCCCATGTTGTTTTGGTTCCTTAATTTTTCCTCGACCACTTGATACGACTCAGTTATCTCGTCATGCTCTGCAACTATAATACTGTGTGCGTGTGAAGAAATGGCACCTCCTGAGTTCAATCCAATAACTCAGTGTAATTACAATTAGTGATGGTAAAAACATTCTTTGTGCTGCAGGCCTAGAGATCTAATGGGAAAGTTTGGAAAGTTAAACAACAACCAGATCGCTGAACCAGCAGTAAATAGTTCCATATGCTTCTGTCCTTGTAGAGCTGAGATATTCAATGACCCTCACACTTCCAAGCTCATCGACCAATATCTTGAAGCACGACATCCGAGGAAATACAAATAGCTCAACTCATACTTGTGATGTACCAAATTTTATTATTTAGTCACGAGATTTTGTCCGATATTCAAAAAATCTTTGAACAAGCTTATCCAGCGTGTCACCTACAATGTAGAAGAGACAGCATATGTACAGTGCTGAACCATAAAGCCACAGCATTCACTCATATTGCAAGCTGAATACACTGACCCATGTTTGTGGGGCCCAAAATCTAAAAATGCAATATGCTCAAAATGCCAAATCCAAGCGATTCTTCCCCTCGAGTAAAACATGTTATTTTCAACGTCAATGAAGAGAAATGTTGACATCTAGCAAAAGCCTTACATAATTCCCTTCCCCAATGTTGGAGCAAATGTTTTCCAGAGATGAAGTGTACCTTTTGCACACCGAGAAACCCCAAACCTTGAACGACTAGAACCAACGCTTGCACTCGAGCATGTAGGATAACACGCGGTTAATATCAAGTTTCGAATGAGCTGCAGATTGGGCCCAGAACAGGAGTCTATGCAGGGGCGTCGGAACTGTTCAGGAGATGGGGGGCGACAGTGGTCATAGTGGGGGGGGGGGGGGGGGGGGCGACGGCGATTTTACGCCCCCCTCCCCCATATTGTTTCTATTAAATTTCTAAACTGTTTGGGGGGGGGGCAGTCGCCCTTCCCTGTTCCATTGCCACCGGGTCTAAGAGCGCAAACCACGACGACGCCACATGTGGAGCGCAAGGCCCAGCGGTTGCACTTGAGATGTAACTGCATCGACCTTACAGCACACTTTCTGGTCTCAAACGTTTCAACAAATGACTATACTAGTTCCCTCGATTGTCCCAGGCTTTTTCAGTAGTGGAGCTGAAAGCAGGCACCAACTGTTGCAAAGTTGTTCCTTCCAGTTTACGACACATTGTCGGTCTCGAATCCGAATACTGACGAGTTGCCGCAGGGTTAACAGCTCGGCAGCTCGTCGTCGAGAGGCCCACACAAGAGTGGAAAGTCGAGCGCCATCTTTACTTGGGGGCAGCGAACCAAATGGAAGGGGGGAGAGTCCCGCAATTTGTTTTAACGACCGCACTGTAACACGCTTTTTGAAAGAGGATCAATGCCGCGAGAGACGCAGTAGTGCGATTGCCTGCTCATCCACCTCAAGTTTCCTCAATGCTGATGAAACCTGGCAAGTGAAAATGTCTTCTTAACAACCTTTCCCGGAAGTGTTCGCTGGCCGCCTCCACGTCGCCGATGGTAGGGACTCTTGCTCGAGACACCCACCGTCTAGCCTCTTCTGCAACACTCCCCGACTGCAAAAGCAGGGGCTCCAATCTTCCAATCTTTTGGTGTTTTTGTATGGCATTTGTGGGATACGAAGGAAGGCCAGAATTGCCCTCGTAAGGCGGGGCGCTCGGTACTTTTACAGACGGTATCTGCACACGTACACGCTGACTGCGAGATTCCGGTGTGTTTGGACCATGGTGGAACAAGAGAGACGCGTCGAAACGAGGCCAGGGAGGGAGCCGAAATTTCACCCAGGCGTCATTTGGCGGGGGCACTGTTGGGTTGGTACAGAGCCGTATATGGGGAGAGTTTGGTCAGTCTATGATCTCGCCGCCGTAACGCTCTCCTCCCGAGTGAGCCAATCAGCACGCGGCGCAGAGCGAGAGGCATGAGCGCATGTGTTTGAACTCCCGGCTGCTCCCAGCTGAGTGGGGAGGGCCGCCATTTTCGTTCATTCTCCCGGCGGAATGCATGAGATGGGCATCTAAATCTCGATTATTTCCTTTTATATCGCTTGCTCTGGCAAGAAAATGATATACTGTTATTCCTCGGTGGGTTAAAAAGCTAATAAATGAGGTTTTATTGAAATATGGCCCCAAACTTTTATTCAGGCGAAAAAGAAGTTGGCCCGAAGCAGACGACGTGTAGCCTCAGCAGTGCTCTTCTCCGACCAGTCTCCGACAGCGTTGCGAAAAAATGGCGGTCGTCTCTCCTCTGCTCCCTTCTTTCTCTCTCTCTCCTTCGGCGCTCTCCTCCCTTTCATTTACTTTTCTCCTCTCCGGCGCCTTCGTCGCCACACCCACTGGCCAAACTCTCCCAATATACGGCTCTGGGTTGGTATCGGAGCGCCGCACAGCCAATTCGCAGGCGCTGTCGTGTGCCTCGCGGTTGTGGAAAGGTGTGTGCGAATAAGGACGATTCCTCGAGCTCCACCGATGGTACGCCATCTCCAGACGTTTTTCATAAATGGGAGCAAACCTTCGAAACGCTTGCTCCTTGGCGAGGAGGCACCGTTCGGACATCACTCTTCTTCGCCCGTGACTCGTGCCATAGCTTAAAGCGTACTCGAGGAAGTGCAGGTGTCGGATGTAGGCCAATGCAACGAGAATACTTTGCGTCGTTTTCTATAGGGCCAAACGTGCCGGTGGACGGTACAGGTCTTGAACGTATAACAGCATAGTTGTGGTGTCCTCAGGGACACGGCAGAGAAAAAGAACAGGACCAGCCCAGTCAACGTTTCAAACCAGACTGTCTATTCATGAACAAAAGACAAAAATGAAGTACAGATCATATGTTGGTGATGATGATTTGTACATATGTTGCTAACACAACCAAGTTACAAATACTAGAACACAACAATAGTGTTGCAACTATCTCTGTCAGCATGTGCACCAACGCTTCGATCCCACTTTGGACAATCCGCAAAGATAATTTTTTAACGTATTGCGCTGGGATTTACTACAGAGGGGTGGCTAGGTGGTGCACGCATAAAGTTAAAATATCAATGAATAAACTTACCTCGTTCGAGAAAGAAAAAAGAAGAACCTGTTTCAGGCAATCTACTGGCACCGTTTCCCGGGCGACGCAGACAGTGTTCGTTGACTTGGAGACGCTGCCGACAGATGGCGTATGCATGAAAAAAACTCTCGCTAGATTGTCTGGTATCGAAACCGAAATCGGCACGCCTTAGGTAGCTTCTCCAAGTCAACAAGCATTGTCCGTGTCGCCCCGGAGATGGCGTTGAAGATTGCCCGAGACAGGTTCCTCTTTTTTTCCCTTTAACTTAATACGTTTATCTTTCGATATTTTAACTCCATGCATGCTCCACCTCTGTAGTAAATCTCAATGTGATACATTAAGAAACCAATTTTTGCGAACCGCCCCAAGTGGGATCGGAGCGTTAGTGTTCAGTTGGCAGCAAAGAATTGCTGGGCACAGGAGCGCCAGTCGAAATGAGACTCACGCTTTGCACATGCGCTTCCTTTTGTGTTTGCAGTCATGTTTTCTGTGCTCGCTTCCATCCAACGCCCACGAGATAACAGGGAGTGGCGCAAGGTGACACGAAATGTTATCTGTAGCATGTGAGCTCCGTCACCCATCACGGTGGCTGAGGCAGACGCGCTCATGAGACTGACCAAGCGGCACCTTGCGCCGGTACTGGTTATCTCCTGCGCATCGGACGGAAGCAAGTAAAAAAGACACATTTGCGAGCATGAAAAGGTGCATTCCTGAAGCGTGAATCTTGAGAGCAGCCGCACGCCGTCAGAAGGCGCAACCCGTCCTTTCGGCTGGTACTCCCGCGCCCTCAAACTTTTGCTGCCGACTGTACATGCTGTAGAACAGCGTGACAGACACAGAGCTGTCCCTCAATGCTGACGAGCATTTGAGCAGAGAGATCTCCTCCGCAGTTGCATCTCACTCTTGCTTATAGCATTGGCTGTGTGGCCACGGGCATGCAATGTTTCAGTGCCAGGCTCAGAGCGATATAAATCAGACCTGAGAATTTGACTCACAATTTTCGCATAGAACAGTGACTTCCGCAAATGGCACGCTCGCTCCTTGGTTTGTTTCGGTTTCCCTTCCCCATGGTGATGCAGTCCGAGTAGGGCAACCAACATCGAATTTCGTCTGATGATTAATCAAAATCAGTTTCCTGGCCACTCGAACAGTCTTCCCCAGGACTGCTCGATCACAAACTCGTTGGAGCACCAACTCGCTCTTCTGCATTTATTTCTAGACGCTCAAGATAGTAGCGCAATGTTTGTAACAAGGTGCGTGTGTCCGCAAGCAGTTGTGTTGTTTTTTTTTTCTTTTTGCTCAGGTTAAACGGGGACCTCCTAATAATAACATTTACTTGCGAATGAGGAGGTGAGTCTGGGTGGCGTTCGAGGCTATGTGCAAACGTTATCCCGTACGCGAGTGTGCCTACCAGCCAAGATATCAAATCAAAATTTTCACGCACGCACGCGAGAGCTTCAACTGACCCAAAGAGGTACTCACGTTAACATTACTCACATGAATGTGGACGGTCAGGACCATGGGCAGCACGCCATCCCGTGCGTCTCGCGAAACTGCGGAAAAGTCGCTTCACCCGGCGAGCAGAGATGCAAACAACCGCTCCGTCGTAGCACTGGAATCACGAGAAACATGTAAATCGAAACAAGCTATTTTAGTAGGACCAAAGCTTTTGGTGAAGCCACACCAAAAAGCGTTAACGAAGTGACTGCTACAGACCTATATCACGGCTCGAGCTAAGTTATAGGCTCCGCGATTGTGTGCGATGGTGAGCCGAAGATGCAATAAACAGTGGCGCTTTCATTATTATCAAGCAATCACCATTCAGTCAAAAAAAAACTTGACGAAACAACGAGATATTTTGACACAAGTTTGCACGAACCAATCGGCACTTCACGAGAACGCACGTTCCCTGGACTCGGCAAGCTCCTTTGTGGTAAAACGGTGTAGGGCGATGAGAATGCCGATAAGAACCTTCGCTCAGTAGCTAAATTTCGACGGAATATAGGTAAAAATATACTTAAATTCGATATATTACAACCAAACCAAGCACCCTACAGTTCCCAAATAGAGCTGCCTGGATGTGCTGCCATCTAGAAGCAGTCAATTTCTCTTTCTGGTCATAATATTCTTAAAAATTCAACGTCATACTCCTAGTGATAAAAATACTGACGTTAAATATTTAACAAAAGTGTTATTTGTAAATGTTTTTAAATGAAAAAGTATATTTAGTTCGAGCAAATTCCAAATGAAACTTTTATGAGGGTTTTTGTAAAGCCTCCGAAAGACGAATATTTTAATTATTATAGTTTGTATGCGTTTTTGTGCGTATACCAAGCAATTTTAATTAAAAAAGTGCCATAATAGTTCGATAAATTCTAAAAAAGAGGTGCCAATGTAGAGGCGCTGCTCGCCAAAACCAGAACGCGCATGCGCGCAGAGGTTTGAACCGGAACTTCCGGTTGTCGTTTATCACGCAGTGGGCGGAGCCTCGTTGGAGGGTTCCCAAGTGATTGACACCCATCCTGGGTCCCCACGTGACGACCTTTCGGCGCGCCTATTGGCCACTTTCTTTTATGACGTAGCTGTCGTCACAGCATACGCTCATCTTTTATGGCGAAGTGGCTTGACTGGCATTATCGTTCAACCCACCCTGAAGCCGCTCGCTGTCCGTCAAAAGTATTCCAATCAAAACACTCAATTACAGTTGGTTTAGCGTCGCGTGTGTGCGGACTTATGGATGGTGGTGTTCCGGCATCGGTGGCTGACGCCGTGTGAGGCCTACCGCTGGTGTTTGTGGCCGGGCCGCCCGTGAAAGGTGCCTCCGAGCGATGGACGAGCAACAAAGAATGATGCACCCAGTATCACAACATCCCATCGTGAGCATGGCGGGTCATGTTGTGCCTCAGCATGGCTACGGAATGGGCCCGCAGTCGCACGGTGTCGACCCGACGGGCCAGCAGGCCGCGCCGGACCAAGAGCCCAGGAAACACGACATTTCGGAAATTCTCCAACAGATCATGAACATCACCGACCAGAGCTTGGACGAAGCCCAAGCGAGGTACGTAGCCCGCCCGCGACGTCCCTGCCGCCGCACGCAGAGTTGCGCCGCTGTGCCCGACGCCCGAGGATTGTGTTTGCGTGGTGGCGGCCGATTGTGCGGCCCGGGCGACCGGCCCCGACCGGACGCCGCTCCCTGTGTGCCCGTGCCTGTGCGAAGCGCGCTGGATTCCCCGTACTCCCTAACCCTAACGCCGGAATCGTCGGGCTCGGAAAGGCTTAGCGCCGCTTTTCCGACCGAGCCCCCTCCGCGGTGCCGGTCCGAGCCCCAGTTTGGCTCACGGGGTGTCTTTCTGCCCTCTCTTTGCTAGGAAACACACGCTCAACTGCCATCGGATGAAGCCAGCCCTCTTCAGCGTCCTCTGCGAAATCAAGGAAAAAACAGGTGAGTCCGGGCTTTAGGCTTACTTTTTGTGGGGGCCGCCATGTTGGTTGCCGGAGTCGCGAGCCTGTTGTGGTTCCTCTTTTGAAGTCTGTACGAACGCGCATAACGGCCCCCCGGAGGCCCGGGTGCCGCGACCCGGGGTCGCCGGTCACCGGCCGCTGCGATCGGTCGACCGCGCACCGAGTGTCAGCGCCGCCTTTTTTGAAGGGACCGCTCCGTGCCTCGCGCTTGTCAACATTGATAAGCGCCGTCACCCAGTGCGCGCTACAGCTGGGCCGTTTATCGGCGATCGCAGGGCCGGCCTGTCCCCGCGTTGTCAGTGCAGGCGTGCCGCCGCTTAAGAAGCCAGCGCACCGAGGCAGCGGCACCGGTGTGCAGCGTGTCGGCTGCCGTGTCGCGAGCGCTGACGTCGTACGCGCTCGGTAAACAGCGAGCGTCGTGCCAAAGCGGCGTCCCCTGTTTGCACAGCTAGGGCCTTTCGGCGTACTCGTTAGTGCCGTTCACTTTCCCAGCCTTCTCGCGTGTGTTCTTCGCGCTCCTTCGGGAGAGGCGTCCGTGGACACGAATTTACGACGACGCGCTGCCTCCGTGTACCGCCGCACGTGTAGGCCCTCGCTCCATTCCGCGCGGAACAACGTCTCCGTACCTCGGGGCCCCCTCCTCGTCGGGGTGGGGATCGGCCCAGTTTGCTCCGGGGTGCCATTGTTGGGGCACCCTGCCGCCTTTTGTTGTCGTCCGACCCCTGTCCGCTCCCCGCTGCCGCCGCCGGCCACTTTCGCCGGGCCCCGGCGAGCGAGCGGAACCCCCGGAGCTCGATGACAGACCTCGCGCCGAGCCCCCGAGCGCCGATCTGCCGGGGGCACGAGCAACAGCTCTCACCAGCCTCCGCGGTGTGCTGCCGGACATGGTTTGTTCGTCTTCCGTGACGGCACGCGTTCTTGACGCGTCGAATGGCGTTTTAGATTTTCCATCCGCACCCCGGGGGAGTGGCCGTCGAGTCTGGAGTCAGGTCAAGAAACCCGGGGCGTGGCTTGTTGACGCTTCTGGCCTCGTGATTCGTTTCTACCGGGCTGCAGTCTCATTCGTCGAGGAGCGAAGATACTCGTGACATGCCCCGCCTTTCTGAAACTGTCAGTGTCTTAACTTGAGCAAGTTCATCCATGGTAAATGTGGTTGGAACTCGGCTTCGTAGTTCTGAGTGTCCGCTCTTTCATCGTTTCTCCCGCGCGAGTCTCCATTCTTCACCTAGTTGCAGCCGCTGTCTCGAGTTTCCCGTGCAGCCGAAAGCCTCGCTCGCCACGTTGGTTCGTCGTTTCGAAATACTCGCAAAATCTGTTTGCCGTTTTCTTTTGTGTGTGTTTTTCGATCCTTGGCCAGGTACGCTGAAATGTAAACATCCGAAAGGCCGCTTATTTCCTAGTGAACTTGTACCACCACGGGATACTGTCGAAGTCGGAAGAGCACGGCCGCCCGGGCCGACCGGAGTGCTTGCCGGCGGGCCTTCCGCGGCACTCGAACGTCGTGACGCCGATCTGGATCGGCCGCGAGCACGGCGTCTATTGCGAACCTTTTACGATCCCCGCTGTTCCGCAGACATTTCCCGAAGGAGCTCCCAGCGAGCATTGGAACCGAAGACGCCGCGGCCGTCTCGAGCACGCCGCCGACGGGCTCCTAATGGGTTCATTAGCTGATAGGCATCTGAACGAGATTAACCTCGCCAGCCGCGCTTAATTGATTGCCAGCCGGCCCCGCTTGACCCGGACGCGTTGGGACGGCGACAGCTTCGGGGCTGCGAACGACGGCATCCAGTCTCGGTGGTCGGCCACGTCGCCGATGTCACCGGCAGGTGTTCGGAGCCGCCTTCTGCCGTTGTCGCCGGACAGATGACGCGTCTTGGCGGGCCCTGCTCTCGGTGTCGTGCGACGGGCACGGCGATGCCACGGCGCTATGGCCTTGCCGAATCTGCTCCGGGTCGAACGAAGCCCACGCATCTTGTCACTCGGTGCTAGAGTCGTGTACGAGAGCATCGTGCGATCGCTGCTCGGCCTCTTCGGTGCTTTCAAGTTTCCGTTTCGATCCGGCAAATGAGGCGTGCTCGATTCACTTGACACTTCTGTCGACTTTGACGTGGACGGACATTGCGCCCTCGCGCACGGGGACACTACAGCGGTGCCGTACGAGTTTCAGGCTCGATGCATAAGCATTCACGTAGCCAATTTCTTCCCGCTCGCGCCTAATTTGTTACGTTGTTTATGTATAGACCTTTTTGCTGTTTACAAACATGAACTGCCGCTTGCGTCCAAAGCGACTTCCGGTCGCTCCACCTTTGCAAGCCTGTCGAGCTTGCTTATGTCACCTGTGCTAGAAAGCATAAATGCTACACGGACAACGAAGTAGGGGATTTAACGACGGCTTTCGGCTGTATAATTTAACACCTTGAGGAGGCAAGTTGGTTTTACAGGAATATTCGAGAAAAATGAACAGATGTTGCGGTTCTTCGTTTTCTTGGCGTTCGTCTGGAGAGTAGTTAAACGTGTCATCGACATTTCAAGCAGCGGTATTAGGGTGGGCTCTGTTTAATCTTTCTATGAACCGGAAGTTCTCTGGGACGTCAGGACTGGAGCACCGCGTTTGCCATGGAAGGGTGCATGGATTTATTTCACGCAGTGCGTTCAAGCTAGTCTCGGTTGCACGCTATCCAGGGTTTCTGGTCGGCGACGTATTTTGAAGCAATGGTGAGGGTGCAGGCTAGCTGGTGTAAATTGAGCATAGTTGTAAACCCGAGACTGGGGATACGGACACGGGACAAACACAGAACGACACGGATGAAGTTTGAAACAGAACGACACAGACTTCGTCCGTGTCGTTCTGTGTTTGTCCCTTGTCCGTATCCCCCGTCTCGGGTTTACAACTATGCTATACGTATTTTGACGCCGCTTGGCGACAGGTGCGACGGACCCCAGCGCGGGTCGGGGGCCCGGTCGCGGTTCCCGAGGACGCCTTCGTTCCAAGTCCGTCCGTCGTACTCGCTGTGCGTTGCCGCGAGGCGAGCACGCCTGCCGTGGTTGCGCAGCCCAGACTTCCGGGAACCATCGATCACGCTGCGCGCTCCGTTTCGAGTACGGCGTGCATCGCTTTGCGATGCGCTTCTGCGTCGCAGCGTTCTGCGAGGTTTGGAACCCTTCAGTGACGGTGAAGGATACGAGCCGGCGTTTGTCCGAAAGTCCGACGCATGGTTTGAGCAAAGTGGACGCCTTGGCTTCTAGATACCGGGACTTCTTGAGGGTTATGGCGTTCCGCATTTCCTGCGATCCATTCATTTTTATCGAGAGGATCGTTCTAGGATTGAGTCTCGAGCATAAAGATCATGACACGCCCTCGAAACCCATCGGAGCGGCGGGCGCGCCAAAATCTCAAGGAATTTGCGTGCGGTCTTTTACAGCGGAGCCTGTGACGCCGCGCTTTGTTTTCGCCGTCGCTCGCGTCTCCCGAAAACAAGCTCTCGTACCTGCCGTAACACCGCGCGGATGCAGAGGCGGAAAGCGGCGGAGGCGCAGACTTTGAGCCGATTCGCGCGGCGGTGTGTGCTCGAGAGGGCCGTTCCCTCGGAAAGTGCTTGCCCCGCGTGTTCCGAGGCTGCCGACACGTGTTTGCACGCTGCTCGGGACCGACCTCGATGTGCTCGGCGGCGCCCCTCGAGCGGCCGAGGGGCGTCCAAAGTACGCCCCCGCGCCCTCGTCTCGTCGCGCCTTTGCGTTCACTGGGATCGCCAACGAGGCAGAGCCCAGCTCATACGATGGAGTTGGCTCGGTGCAAATCCTGCGGTACTCCATCGATCGAAATTGACGGAGCCTTTGAGTTGGAACTGGCGATCAGGAGGCTCCAGCTTTAGGAAGGTGACTTCGTATGTTCTTGGCCGTTCCTATCGACCCGCAATCCGATTGCCAGCTGAGCGATAATGGGGTGCCCACACCAGTGTTGGGAAGTACCTTAAAGTACTACTTTAAATAAGTTTAAGAACCTTGTACTTTACTTGAAGTACATTCTCTGAGTATGTACTTGTACTTGTAGTATTTTTTCGGGGGTACTTTCCGAGGAAAGTACAATTCCCGACTTCAAAGTACATTCCCCAAATTTTGTTTTGTTAAATTTGTATCACAAAATGATGCTTTGTCAACTCCGAAGAAATACTGGGCGGGATATTCTACTCTCACCAGAGACGTGAGCAGACGACGCATCGCTCCGCTTGTTCTGGGGGCGGCTTTCCAGTAGCTTTTTTAACTCTGGCTACTTCTTGGTCAGTCAGCGCAAGCGAGGTGGTTTAAAATATTATGAGAGCAAAATTAATAATCTAGCACCTGAAACTGTGGTGCAGAACAATTAATCTTTCAAGTCAAAGAAAAAGACAACAGAGGAGAACGTCACAATGTTTTGAGACAGTCTCTTTTGTCTTTACCTTCGACTTGAAAGTTCCTTAATTTTGTCGCACCCCCATCTCGGGTGTCACATTATGATTAATTATCACCAACTCGCTTTCACACTGTTTTTTTCATTAAAGGGAGGACACTCCTCTATGAGAGGATTGCTTGCTAAAGCTACGGGGCTGACGTCATGCTCTCTCCTAGTACATTTAACCTTCTTGGGTACAACAATCCAGTGCAAGCGGCACCAAATTCAGAAGAGGGACTACTACCCTGTGGCCACTTGACTTTATCAAATATTCGCCGCTGTTTTTTTTAAAATAGCTCATGAACCCCTGATTACCCCTGGGCAATGTATACCAGTTAAAAATCACTGTATAGAGGAATTAAATTACATCATGAAAGATTGTTTTAAAATACTTGTACTTTACTTTTAAAGTACATTGTATTTATAGTACTTTACTTCAAGTACATTCCACCCAGTGTACTTACTACTTTACTTGAAGTACATCACGTTTCATTTACTTTATACTTTACTTGAAGCACCTTTTAGATGTACCTTACCCCACACTGGCCCACACCCGGGGCAGCTATCGGTTACCATAGTCCCTCTGGGGAACTTGAGCTGTATACGGCAAACACTCTTGGATGACGAGTGAAGGCAACTTTGTCCCAAGCCTCCTTTCCAGTGGCAAATATCGAGATTGATGACCGTGTACGCAGTTTCACCTTGTCGTCGCTGGACGTTCTTAGGCTCGCTCGATCGCTGGCACTCCCGGAGTGTTCCGGGTGCTTTCTCGTCCGGCCCGACGCGTGATTTTGATTCGCGGTGCTTTCGATATCGAGGTCGGTCCACGTGTCGAGTGTTCCCCACATTTTTCTGCACCTAACCCATCTATAGAATTTCCGCTCGGCTATCGTGTTGTTTGCGAACGAGCCCTCGCGAGGTGTGGCCACTGCGTGTGCGCAAGAACCGCGTCAAGTGGACCGTCTGCGCACGTGCACTTGCCAATAGTAGTTGCACCGCAAAGCCGATGCGTTTGAGTAGCTTTGGCCGCGAAACGTCCTCGCGTTCCTCTTCGCAGTCCCCTCTGCGTCGGAGCAAATGAACGCCGTCAGGTTATCCCGAAGAATCCCCAATGACTGACCCACTTGCCGAACCGAAAACTAATTACAAATGAGCTGGAACATGATCGTGAGCTGTTCCGTAGCGTGCGCGTACGGTGCTGCGAGTGTCGGGGATAGGCGCTTTTAAAGCGCGCCAGGAACGTCTGCCTGGGCCACCTAAAGACGGCCAGTTTGGTCGATTGCCAGGTTTAACGTAATAAAAATGATCGAAAGGCGGGCGATGACCTGGGTACGCTGCACCTCTGACAGAACGAAATGATAAGATAAGAATGATAAGATAGTGCTTTCAACGAGCGTTGGGAATGTACCGGCACCAAAAAGTGCGGCATTGGATTCCCCCGTACCTGCCGCGATGATGGTTCGGAGAAACAGCTGCTCTGTGGGCCTACACTGCGTCGTCACTGACGGAGGTTAACGCGGCAAAACATGAGCAGTCTGTGTAGGAGGCAGCGTTCGTGCGTTGTACGTGTTGGGATTATTCCTTCCTCGGTTTACCTTTGCTGCGTGACGCTTTTGTGGGACCACGTGCGTGGGTTCGAGATTTAATTGTTCCGCCGATTACGGCCGTCCGGGACGCGTGTTCGCGGGACAGGGATAGGGCGATAATCTCGATCAACTCCCAAAAAAACATTCGGCCCACGAACGAACGAGCGCTATAAAATCCACACCGGTGCTTCGAAAAACGCCGGATTCTGGAACATTCTGGGACAATGTTCGCCCGCATTCCCAATGGGTAGACTGCACCGGCGCCTTTCGTTGAATCGCGTTTACATCTCTACATTCACCTCACTGATTGGGAGAAGAAGAAGATTGAATCGTCCGAACAGGTTTTGCCGTCCGCAGTTTTAGTCGTATACAAAAGCTCACTGACGACTGAGCTTTCCAACGTTATCCTCGACATCGCATATTTTCCTGTCGATCGCATTTTTGGTACAGACTCGGAGAGATCTGCTAAGCGAGCGGCGGTCTCCATCGAATGCAGTTCGCAGTGTGCGTGAAAGTCCCGGTGGGCCTGAGAATCTGCGCGAGGCTGCATGAATTTGTTCGTAAAGCAAGCAAGCCGAACCACCAACTGTAGGCAGACACAGAGGCGACCGCTGGTCGTCATGCGGAGCTCTTCTTTCTTTTTAATATGGCAGACACGTTCAGTATCAGCCATAATCAACGTTTGGAAATGCCACGGGTCCCCTCCATCGAAGCAATGCATGGTGCGAGCTGCGACATTTATTTTCCTGCGTTTCGCCGAGAGCGTTAGAAGCGCGGGTCTTGCGCGGTGTTCGGTGAATGGCTGCTGGCCGATAATTCGATGCTCGCCACAGTCTGCGTTTCTTTGTTCCGCCCGAACGCAGTTCGCGCGGTCGTTCAAGCTTCGTGTCCTACTGCTGGTATTATCCGACGGGCATCGGAATGTCTCTTTTGTCGCCGTGATGTCGGCTGCCTCTGACGCACCCAAGCTGTTTTTCTTCCACCGCCAGTTCTGACCGGAATCTCGCATGCCGCATGTGATGCATTCCACGTCGCCGTTCCAGCCTGCCACTGTGTTGTTCGTTTTCGAGAGAAAAGACCACGTGCGAGTTACTGCCGCTATGAATACTATCGGAAATGTTATATCGCGCTCGCTCTAGAGAAATCCGAGGGGTAAATCGAGTACCGTCCGAGGCCGATGTTCCCGGTAGTTTCTAATGTGGGCGGGCGCCCGGGGCGCTGTTCCCGCCGCGTTTGGGGCCGAAGTAACAATCGGTGCATCTCACCGACTTGGCAGAAGCAGCGCTGTGGCAACTCGAGCCGTCTTGCGCGTTTCGTTCACGTACTTGTTTGGGAACGCGGCGGAAAGTGCAATAGACCATGATGATGATAATGATGTTTGAAAAAAAAAAAAAATATGCGAAATGCACAGCGACATCTAGTGGAGCGCCGTAAAAATGCTTCGACTCACCCTTTGGTGTTACCAGTTGGCCTCGACGCTGGCAAAGGCCAGTGCTCGAAAGCGTAGTTCTGAAGAATCCTTCGCTCGCGCAAGCACTCGCGCATAGAAAGCGCTTTTCAGCACAAGGCGCCCGTGGCTCAGCCGTCACTCAAAGCCAAATTTCGAGGTGAAGTGTACGCCGGCCATGTTGGTTGCGGCGAGAAACCAGCGACCGTCGGGTCGACGAGCCTTCTACATGCGCAAGAGCGTAAAACAATATTAAAGGGAAGCTGAAACACTTCTTGAAAAAAACGAGTTAGGGGTGAATTCTGGCGTATTTTTATCCCGTGAATCTGAATATCACATTCGTTTTACCTGGAGATGCAACGAAAAGCGAGAAAACGCGAAAAACCTCCGACCAGTCATGACGTCATACTAGGATCTTTGAGCCGCCAAGCGCGTGTCGCTCGTGTGGGCAGCGCGTGCAATGGCAAGCTTGACAGGTATATTTTTCCGCACTGACCCCAGCCGTGACGTCTCTTTATGACCTTTTTGAAAATAGCGAGAGTGCGCGTGCATAGCTTTGACAGGCGCTGAAGATGCGCGAGAGCAGATTCCGAAAACTCCTATACTCTGTTTCACCTTGTGTTGTACCGCAGGAAAGGCTACAAGCCCGAGCTCCTTGCTCTGGGGCACGCCCCGGCGGCACAAGCTCTCGTGCACCAAGGGCAGCTGCCAACGCTATGAGCTCGCGCTTCTAGCCTTCGCTGCGGTTCAACATAAGGTGAAACGGAGTATAGTGTGATGTCACGCCCCGGAAAGGAGGGGCTTCGGCGGTACTTCAAAAATTAATTTCTGAAGCCTCCGTGCACCAAATGGAAAAATAATCTCAATATTCCTGATCCTGGAGGTAGAATGAAGGCCATTAAAGTATTTTTTCTCAAATACAGAACCGCTTCGGCTTCCCTTTAACCCTTAGCTCGCAGGTGCGGGTGAGAATCGATGACTGTGAGCAGTAGACCTCGGACTGTTACCGACAACGCTAGAAATTGACAGACAATCTCGACGCAACAAAGATGGCAGCGTACAGAGTGTTGCCAGACGTTCAAACTGTTTCGGATATGGTCTATAGACGGGGGCTCTTCACGAGATCTCGAGAGCGCCGAGAATTCGGTTCCTATCAACCAGTTCTTCCAAAAGCAATACACGGGATGATATTCGCGGTAATCGAGAAGACACCAGAAAGAAATGCATCTTAATGCCACGGATGAAGTCGGGATACAAGATGGGCAGCGTGTTTTGAGCCGCGCTCACCCTTATGCCCGTGTCCCACTATAGAGCGACAGACATAGACAAAAGACAGCAGCCTCAAACCCATGCAGCATGCTCGCAATGGTACCTTTGGCAGGCGTTTAGTCGTTCGGTGCTCGTGAAGTAAGCACGAGCGATTGCAAGCCTGCCAAAGATACCCTCGCGTGCATGATGCTCGTGTCTGAGCATAGCCTCCTTTATTCTACAAAGCCTATCAAATTGCGAAAGACTCCGGTTTGAGGCTTGTCGTTGTCTTTTGTTTCTGTATGTCGCTCTAGTGGGACACGGGCAGGAGGCAACGTTTTTGCGGCAGCACGAGTATATATCTAGCAACTCTAACCGTGGGAATAAAAGCAGCTCCTGCTGCCGCGGGGCTAGGGACTGAGCGAGATTTCAGTGGTTCTGTTCTCGCTGGAGTGATAGTTTTGTAAATACAACTGTTCGGTGTTACATTGTCGTTACATTTCGTGACGCACTAGGCTCGGAAACATGAAGTGTGAAAAACTTGACCTATATATTGTCTCGATTATGGTGGGTGTACGATCACCACTTCCAGGGCAAACGCGCTTGTTCATAAACAGTGCAGTGGTGCACTGACGCCGACGAAGCTAACCGAGCCGTGCCGAATGGAGATTGATGCTGTAGTGTTCCATCTCAGCCCTTCACCCCTTCGGCCACGTCTTGCAACTTTGAAGCACCGTTGACGTGACCTAGTAATTGCGAAGGCAGCGATTTGTATCGGTAGTGCTTCGCTCTCCTGTATAGGGGGTTGTGGACCTTGCGTGTCCCGTAGACCAGGAAGTGTTAAGTCACGAGCTTGTTCATTATGTGTCGCTCAGCTGAATCTGTCGTTGCTCTGTCAGTTTTGCTCACTTCGTTTCAATATCTCGTGTGTTCGGAATGGACCTAATGTACAAGCGGCTGTTGCGAGCGTGTCGAGCTATGTTTAACAAAGCTGCTTATAGTACTTTTTTTTTTTTTTCAAATTCAATTTGTTTGGCAGATGTTTTAGCGAGTGACAGCGAGCGCAAGCTGCTAGGAATATGCTCGTGCAGCTCAGTGGGCAGCCACTTTCGTTGGTCGCTGTTGATCGTGGAATACCGAACGTTCTAAGCCGCTCGTTGCACTCGCTGGGTGACTGCACTCTTTTCGTTTGCGTACGGTGCAGATGCGTGTCCTTATTCATGCACCTAAATCTCTCGTTAACTTATCCCGGATTCGCGCGATTTTTCGGTGCCCTCTCCCGCGTGTTCAGACTCCGCTGACAGGTTTTCCTGGTTTCGTTTGACAGCCTCATAGTTGGACCGTCAGCTGCTGATCGTTCTGCCTCGCCATTGTAAATTGATGACGTCATGGAGGGACGGGGAGAACATTGCTTCCTCTTTTCTAGCCATTTATTTTCTTTTCCCTCATCTCAGAGTTCCGAGCTATGCCGTTTCCAAACCAGCTTGCACGCGTCACTGCTTACGTATTGCGGCAACGATACTGGGCAGCTCAGTTGGAAAGGCGATGCTCCTGACGCTGTCGTCAGCTATTGAGTTTGACCGACCCCGTGTCCTGGCGTGGACTGCAGCGACCGGGCGGGGGATGTTCGATAGGCCCGAACATTTCCCGATTAAACCGAGGCGATGGCTTAGGTTTTAAGTCCGCTGTTCTTGATAATTAGACGAGCCAGCAAGGGCGCTTCAAACTGTCCATGTGTACATCGTGGTAAAACAATTGCTCCCGTTCATCGGGCCCGAGTTGATGACGATTCTGGGTACGCTCGAATGTCATCTCGAGAAGGATAATTTGATGTTTGATGAAGATGGGTCTACCTAAACTAACATGACAGCCGACACGGTTAGACACGTCTGCTTACTGCGTATGCTCCTGAAATTGTCAGGTTGTTTTCGTTTCCATACTGCACGTGCGGGGCTTGCGAAGAGACGGCTTATTTTAAGAGAATCGTACCTGTATCACAACGGGTTTTGAAATGTGTATCTAGCTACTTACATACAGACACTTTTAAAGGAGCTTTTAAAACCTCGTGTGTAGAAGTAATGTTTTTTTTTTATGGTTTTTGGTAGTTTAGGCATGGATCACACGTAAGTGCCTAGACACCGCTGACTGAGCTAGATTGACAAAGAAAATAAATCGCTCGGATTTCGTGACAGCTGCCGATTTGCTGATGGCCAAGAAGTTCCCATGCGAGACCTCCCAGATCGGCTAGCTCTCCAACAGCAGCAGTACGCCGCTAGGCGACCCATCGTTGGTCTCTATTTCTTTGCCGAGCAGACGTTATGGAATGCGATAGCCCCGTGTCATTCAGGGAGCGAGTTCCAGCCACTTGACTGATCAGTATTGTCGATCCAGTTCATTTGTGGAGCTCGACCTAGCGTTGATTGATGGTCGGTGTTAGTGGAAGGCCAATGCGCCTTTTTTTAATCCGCAACACAGGCACTGCACTGTCGTGTTTTATTTATTTTTGCTTTATTTTTTATTTACGCGTATCTGTGTATGGATGCAACAGGGAAAGAGTTGTTAAAGATGTAACTTATCGAGCAGTGGACGACGTGGGAAATCTTACGATTCCCCTAGCAACTTTTTTTTTTCTTTCTTACTGTCGATTATGGTGTTTATAGTCATCACGTACTTCGTTTATTTTTCGCAAAAAAGCCGTGCCTTTAACCCCCTCGCCCCGGGCCCCTCCACACACACACGCACACAGACACACACACGCACAACAAACGAAGTCAGACCGACACCAAACAACTAGAGGGACGTCCAAGGTTCCGAAATTGAAGACCGTTGTTGCGTTCCCCGCGGCTACAGTTAAAAGTTTTCGCGAAATCGAAGTATGTTTGTTCCTGTGGTCATAAATAGGGAGTTTTCGAAGATACTTCCGGTAACGATACCCGATACTCCGCCTTTGCGCATACGTCGTACCGTTATTGGGTACCGTTATCGGATGAATCGGAACGATCTACTAAAACTCTCTACTGTTGGATGTTGTGAGCTTCATCGTGGTCTTTTGCGAAGCTATGCCTCGCAGGCAGCTTATTATCTCTTCGCGATCTCGAAGCTTATGTCGTCATCACGCATGGCAGGGGATAAAAGAAGATAAAGGGTGTTCATTGGTAACCGATTCTCACTGCGGAGTACACCGGGATTTCGAGCCGCAACATTTTTTCCTCCAAGGTCGAGCCCTCGTAGGTCGCGTTTCTGTAAAAATCTACATTTGCAAAAGTGACGTGCCAGCGTCCATTTTACCGCACGAACTACCCTGTGTTCTGGGTGTGCGGGGGAAAGCGAAGAAGGAGAAATAAAATAAGGGAATATTTTATTTCTTCTTGTCTCGGGGTTTTGATTATGATGTTTCATGCAGAGTCTCGGTTTACCGTGGCTGCGGAACCCGAGATGATTGCGAAAAGTCGGGGGTGATGTGTTGCGTTGTTTACCGTCCCTTAGTCAGTTTAGTTCCCTCTGAGACAAGGTTGCTGCAGATCTTAAGCTGACCGAATTTCGAGCGAAACAAATTGGCGTACAATCGACCTTATAAGCAAATTGGCTTACAATCGACCTTATATTTCCAAAATCTGCAACTTTGCTACGGAGCCATCGAGTTGAGTACGCAAAGACATTCCTTGGATTACATTGCGTGGGAATTTCGTGCAGGAAAGGGTGCCGATGACTGTCTAAAAGTACTACGAATAAGAAGACATATTTAGAGAACATATACCGAACTGGCCTTGTGCAGTAAATAACGTGTGTGCACTTTTCACATAAACAAGAGGGGATGTGAGTCGGATGTAAACAGCTTGGCAAACGAGCAGTGGTATGCGACGCGTTAAGCTCTTTTCGATGGGGCTGGTTTGAATAGGCGTTCTGGAAGAGGGCGAAACGTGTTTGTTTCCCGCCTTATGCCCGTATATAGTATTGAACCGAATGCCGACGTGCGCTCTTTGAAAAAAAAAAAAAAAAAAAAAAACTAGTAACCGCTTGTCAGACAGGCTCCTGTAATCGTAGGTAGTAACGATCACTAACTAACGTAGTATCCACCTTTAGCTTAACTGGCACTAACTCTCACAAGACACAAGGGGCGTTAGTCAACGTCCAATTCAATATTGGCTAAAAAAATTATTGCCCCTGGGATAGATTTTTCTTTTCACGCGGCTCACGTTCACATTTGCGCAGCATTTATTTCACATTTGCACACGTATTGTACACCTAACGCAGACGAGTAATTTGTTCGCAGAAGACCCATACGCGCGACGACACGCTAACCCAATCGCTACCAATGCGTCTTTTATACTGATCATTCGAAAGAAGTTGGTGTTGTCAGTGACCACCTTGTCCATAAACGATGTTACAAATATAATGCTGCTTTCACACTAATATGTTCTCCAATATTTTTGTTGAACTTTCCAAGGAGTGTATCTCTTACTAAGAAGTAACGGTACACACAGTAATTATTTCTGACAGTCTATAAAACAGCGTCCCAATAGGCTCCCAGCAGCCGTGTTCTCGCTTGCCCGTAGACTGCCTCACTTTGCGCATGCGCGTCTCTGTGGCACCCGCATCGTCTCTAACCTCCGAGCACACACAGACCGTGATGAAGACGTTCTCAGTGTCGAGTAGGAGCGATGCAGCGAATCTTTTTGGACGGCGAAGCCCATGCCACTGAACCGGCCGAAGAATCGCAGTCGAGCGCACGAACGTTAACTGTGCACACCAACACCAGAACATGTCCGCTCCTGCAATATTTGATGGTACAATTGTGTGTGGATACCTCCCCCTGCGTCCCGAAATAGCGCGTCGCTAACGCTGGCCATCGGCGATGCAGCCCGACGCCGCCATCTTGTCCGCGCGTTTGGTTTAGTAAATAGCTAATAAAAAGGTTTTAGCTGTCAGAAATGGTAGTAACTGCTGCAGTTTCTAGCTTTTCAATAGTTTTTTTTTTTTTTTTTTTTGGGGGGGGGGGGGGGGGGGGTCTGGTTGGCGTTTATTTGGCGGGGAATGACTCGAATGTTGCTGCCACGACTCTTGCGACATGAGCTGTCGTCACTGACGTCAGCGTCCCTCGGCCAAGTGTCGGCGCAGCGCCGACCACTGACCTACGTGGTTTTCCGGAGACCTGTTAAGGCCCGTTCACACTCTTGCAACCGAGTACGACCGAGAGAGACGAGATCTGTTAAAACTTCTTAAAATTTCTTAGGACGAGAGAACACACTGGCACGCTGGCGCCATCTATGCGGTGACCCTGGAACTGCATTTCACAAGAGGAAAGGTTTTGCGGGATTTCCGAGGTCAAATGTGCGTAGTACCTATAAGAAAGGCTCGTTTATAACGTTGACAAGTTTTTCGAGCCAAGAAAGAAAGGATAATGCGCGAGAAAATATGCCGGACCGCCAAGTTTACACTGCTACCCAATAGATGGCGCCAGTGTGTCCTCTCGTTGTAAGAGGTTTTAACGAAGACGCACGAGGACACAGCGCACCCGTATCAAACACTAGGACAACGTTCACAGTCACACCAAAAGAAAGAAAGGGACACTGTGAACGTTGTCCTAGTGTTTGATACGGGTGCGCTGTGTCCTCGTGCGTCATGAACTACCAACTCGCCCGAACTTCTGTTTTAACAAGTTTTAAGGAACCCAGGTCGCAAGAGTGTGAACGGGCCTTTGGGGGGAACCGGGCGAAGGAAACACTGCGACGCAACGGGGATGTATCCCGGTTAGCACCAGGTGGCGTCACAGGCCCGCGGCTGCGCACTAAAGTTTACACTTGGGCTCTTCCGCCCAAGTGCGGAACACGATATAGTATAGAACTCCATTGACAGGAGGCTGCCGGGCATAAGCTGCGGGGTTGACAACTATGTGGATGCTCATCGAGCAAGTAGTTAGGAGAGACCGTCACGAGCTCGCGCCCAGAACCTTGTGTTTGGTTGTAGTGACAGGAATTCCCGGATGTTCTTCCACAATCCCGGTACTTAGTGGCAGACTTGGTGACTGTCTGGAGCGCTATCTGCCAGTGGCACTCGAAGCGAAGGGTATATGAAATGCGCGAGGGATACACTACATTGATGCTTTACCCGATTTTACGGGGGGGGGGATTGGTGGCCGAGTGGTCTAGCGCACACAAGCTCGGAGCACATGAAGCGAAAGCTCGCGCTGCAGAACCCAGGAGTCCTGGGTTCAATCCCCACCCCTGCCCGTTTCGATTTGGATGAGCGTCGTACCGGCGTGCGGTCTTGTACTGTGTGGTGCACGTTAAAACTGGCCCTGGAAAGCAAAAAAACAAAACAAAAAAAAACGGTGTCACGTGGTGCCTTTCGATGAGCCTGAGCGCCGTTTGGCAACTTCCGGTTCCTTAGGAAATTTTGTTTCACTGTTGATAAACGACGACAATGAGGTGCAAGCGTGTGCAAGCATCATTCTGAAACCTCCATACTGTAGTTTTCAGAGCCATGCTTAGACAGGCTTGCAGATCATCGTCGTCGTTTGTCAACAGCTGAACTAAATTTCATAAATAACCGGAAGTTGACAAACGCCGCTCAGCTATTTGCATCTCGCGCTTTTAAGGCCAGTATTTAGAGCCATGAAACGGAAAGCTGCTGGAAGGGTCATTTTCTCAGTCATAGGACTACGTATTTGGGGTGTCATTACGGGGACGGCCGATAAAAAATAGCGGTTCGATCGTGGTAAAACTATGAAATCGGTTTCTTTCCGGCTTCTCTCTCTCTCTCTATTCTTCTCCCAATTTCTTTCGCTGATCTAGCGTTTTCCTCAAACCGGCTTACTCCGAACACCGAAAAACGGCTGTTAAAAAAACTGCACCTTTCAGAAAGTAATCTCGTTCGAGAAATAAGTGTTGAAACTGTTTTGTTTTTCTTTGGTACGTTGTCGTCAAAGATAAATAGGTTTCGTCTAAGCGCGCGCACCGCCTGAAGCACTAAACGAGACACTCCCATTTGAAATGAAGCGCAGGTCTCCTAATGCTTGACGCCAGTTTTTCGTAAAGATGCCGCTAGTGCCCTGTGTTTCAGCTGGAACATCTAAGGCGTAACCTGCACGAATGGACGTTTATGAATGGTAACGAAAAGTGAAAATACGCGGACTCATCGAACATTTTTATTTAGCGACAACTGAAAAGGAAAAGTGGGAAAGGACAAGCATTTTGATTTCGGCCTTTTACCCAGTTCTGTTAAAAGCAATTTTTCGGTTATTATTCGCGCCCTTCGTTTCTTCGAAGTGAAATTGGCTCGATTAAAGAAAAAAAAAAGTTTCCTTCATCGATTTTCTCGGTTTACTTCTGATGGGTTCAATGTTACCTCCTACCGCTGGAGCGAAGCTGCGAGTTAAATGTTGATCGACCATAGTTTCAATCACCTGCACAAAAAAAAAAAAAAAAGTTTATCGTATTTATTATTATTATTATTTAGTTCCCGCCACACTGATCCAATCCCCGCTTGGAGGTGGTTGAGAGGCGTAAACGGAGTAGAGTCACTAATCGAATCGAATTCTAGGGTAGTTACGTAACAATACTCGATCCCACCTCCGCTGCTTCGCGTGACTGCGCTTTCAGGCTCAAAAGAGTCATTGGCAGCCTCAGGAAGATAGCGAGTCTCAAACATCCTATCGCTACGCATCCCAATCAAATCGCGCTATTTAAAAATTAAGAAAAAGATATATATATATATATATATATATATATATATATATATATATATATCAATGCGTCATAATCTCGGTTTCTTTCCACACTCTTCTGTCTTACGAGCTAAAAGCGTTGCAGGTAATTAGGCTCACGATTCTTGATTTTTGATTCGGCGCTCCTCTAGACTCAATTGGACTGTCCGCGCCTCGCATTTCTTAGGCTGTCGTTGTCGGTTGTTCTCGTGCGAGAACGAACACCTCTTTTTGTTTTCCGGTGGCCGAGGCCGTCGTTGGCATCTCCGTCTCCTGGTTGATCTTGGAGTCTTCGACCCTCCCTCCATTTGGCGCGAAAGATAGCGCCGTTTGCTCTACTGAGGTTAGTCGGTTCGGACGCCACCCCGCTCGAAACGCAGCAGTCGACGGAGGTCCAACTTTCATTCGTTTCGTTGCCCGAGAGTTTCATTAGCGGATATGCGGAGAAAAATACTACTGTCACGACCGGAATTGATATCAACTTCGTAGTATAAATGTAGCGTATACATGAAACCACGAATGACCTAAAAATAAACGTCAGTCAATCGGGCAGGGCCCGTTTTAGTTTTGCTAGTTCGTGGAAATAATGTTAGGGACACGCTCGTCTCTGCTTTTTGGTGTACTCAGTACACTAGAAATCCCACTTGTAAAACACGCCCCTAAAACGCAATAAAAAAAAAAAAAATCATTGACAAACAAATTTGAGGTTTTTTTTTTTTTTTTTTTTTCATTATACCCTTGTCATCCCAAACTAAATTACCTAGTAATGTCGTATTTCGATTAATCACCGGTTTGGGTGTACTTTTACCAGAAGTGAATAGCATATGGTTGTGCGCTGTCGAACACCATAATTTACCCGCAAGACTTAACTCTAATATAATAATTTTGCGTTCGAAAGTCGCGCTATGGGATTCCATTTGTTCATAAGTTATTAGCTCCAAACCGAAATAATATGTTGCTTATAAAGATGCTGTTGGGAATGCCGAAAAACAAAACAAACAAAACATCATTTAACGGTTTCGGGCTTCGGTGTCAGCTCCTGATTTGGAACGTTCCAGTGATAAATGCAGTGCCGTGATTAGCGAGGCACTGGCTTCATTTTTTTGTTGTTGTTGACTATTTTGCAATTCTCGGGAACCATTTTAACGCTGGTTCTACCGCACCTTCAGTGCACCAACTGCACAAATTGTTGATCGGCAAAAAAAACAAAAAAAAACACTCCTCCGTATTTTTTTTTTGTCGTTTGTTTTTAAGGATTTGTCGCGCGTCGTGCAGATGTTTGTGTCAATAGCTCTCTATTATTTTAATCGCAATCTATTACGTGTAGGCAGAAACCTATCGCCCTTTTATACGAAAAGCTTATTACGAGAGCGTGAGAAAAATAAAAAAAAAAATGCTCGACCGACTTTGAAGAGGCAAGGCACGTGCGCTTTGGTGACAATTCCTCGCATTCGACCGTCGTGCGCGGGCCATGGGACGGGTTGCTTGCGCGCGTGTGTCTCGCGTCGCCGTGTCCGTGGTGCGAAAATGCGAGCGTGGCCCCACTGGCAACGGAGGGCGCACCCTTTGGACTTCACATGGGCGTGAAGGGGCCTCCGTCGGTTGATGTGGCGGCCGACCGCCCCTCGAGCGGGGACGCGACTGACGCACGTCGACGCGTCGGTGACTCCATCGGCCATGCGACCCAGGTCCCTCGACGCTCTTTTCCCCGCCGTGGGCGAGAGCGTCGGGAGGCAGCATGACGCATGGGGGAGCTCCGAGAACCCGACGGAAGGTCCGCCTGCCTGTTGACGGGCGACGCGGACTCGTCGTTGCGTCGCTAGCCGGCCCTGGTCTTCGTTTGGGGCAAATTCTCCGCTATTCATTTTCGTGGGAACAACTCGAAAGATGAACGTTTTGACTTCATTGTGTGCGTGTGTGTGTGCGAATGGTGGAAGCTTGAAATCATTGCGCTGTCAAAGCACGACTGCCAAAACCGTCCAAATTCAAGTTGTTACATTCCTCTTATTTCTGTGGCTGAGAAATCCTTTGCTGACGTCATAGTCAGGATTCGGCCAATCGTGGAAGGCCGACCACAGCGACGCTTTCGATCGCGCACGTCGCCGATCGGTGCGCATGAAATGGGTCGAAAGAATGCTTCGGACATAAAATTGCTACAGGTACCGTGCCGCCTGTCGGTGCGCGTAATGACGGCCGTAACACTTGTTCGAATCGTGTAAAGCACGCTCGTTTGAGCTCGGAATCGCATTACTTCCGGTTGTCAGCTGGCAGGTACCAGATAAGGGCTCGCGGGGCCTTTAATTGGCTTAATTAAAGGTACGGGGAAATGTCTATCGCCGTGACGCACGCATTGCTCTATGCAGTATCATTATCTGCATCGTTGTTTTTTTTTTATTTTCTAGTGGGACAATCGTTTTGAAAGCTAACGGCAACCTATATTTCGTGCCACTCCACGATGATGTTAAGACCAAAGCTACAGACCATCAGGTCCAATCAGGAGCCAGTTAGAAAACCACGTGATATGTTGCTCGGAGGCGCGTCTCGGAGCGCTGACAAGCATCGGCACGTGCTTCCCAACTGGACCTGGCCTTCTGTGGCTGTGCTCTTCATTTTGTCGTAGGGCGAGACCAAGTATAACTCGTACCTTTACAAAGATGTTTCCTGTTCCTCGGATGTTCCGCTGACAGTGTAGCACGCTTTGGTTGGGTACATGGAGAGTTTTTACCCGTATTAGCTGGGAGAGGGGACGTGGGAACACCGTGCTCTGGTTGGAATGATTAGTGGGGAGACGGAAAGCTAGATGGCTTCTCGCTCACTTCCATACCGATTTCCCATATTGACCGGAAGAAAAGAGAGATAAATAAGCGCCGAACGTTCAATTAATGAATCGTTGGAATTAAAATAGACGTCGAAATAACGGGTCAGCTGATCGATTGATACGTTAATGTTCATTCAGTCTGATCGTGTCAACCCTTCGCGTAATCTCTCCCATTCATTTTACGTTCCTTTCTTGCTGCCGGTAAACGCCGAATGTTTTTTTTTTTATTGCAAAAAATGTGTGTGTGTGTGTGTGGGGGGGGGGGGGGGGAGTGAATTAGGGACGCCATATGTGTTGGGCAGCATCCTGACATAACCGACGGGCAAAATCGAGAAACCTAGGGCTATTTATTGCGAGTTGCGCGGTATTATTGGGCTGCCTTATCTTTCAGTGATCGTTATTTGAATGATGCGAAATGAGTACCTTCGTTTCAGTCGGAATATTTGTATCTCGCCTGAGAACAGACCTATGCGCCGAGAAAGGGAGGGGAGAGGAGGAGAAGAGAGGGGACGCCAGGACGCCGAGCTCTGATTGGAAGGATTAGTGGGTACACCTAAAGCTAGCAGCCCTTGTCTCCACTGCACTCGTCGAACGCGTTAGAACGCTGGCGTCCGTCGTTTGGCTTTCGCAATCGAATGTGCTCAATGTATGCAGTGGAGACAAAGGCCGCTAGCTCTAGGTCTACCCACTAATCGTACCAATCAGAGCTCGGCGTCCTGACGTCCACTCTCCTCTCCTCCTCTCCCTCACTTTTTCGGCGCATTGCTAAATTAGCCTAGGATCGAGGAGAATGCTGGGAATGTAATTCTACGCGCCCCACGCGCTCGCCTTCCTGCAGGCATAAAATATTCGACATAAATAACTAAAAATAAGGCGTTGACGAACGCGCGTGCAAGCTGAAGTTTGGTTTAGGCTTTTGCTTTACAACAGGTATTAGCGGCGAGATATTTCGGTGGCTCCCTCGTTTGGTTACCTTTCGTGACGTCATTACCTTGTGAACAAGAAGTTCGATGGTGTTTGTAATGAGCATGGTGAAAGCCTGAAATCATAGCGCTCTCAAAGAAACACTGCACACACCGTCAAAATTCAAGTTCTTCCATTCCTCTTATTTGCGTCGCTGAGAAATCCTTTGCTGACGTCAGGGACATCATTTGGCTAATCGTGGTGGGCCGACCACAGCGACGCTTTCGATCGCTCACGTTGCCAATATTACTGCAGACGCCAGCACGTGCGGCGCGTTTAACTACACTCGCAGCATGCTCCTTGGTGCTATACTTCGTTTCACCTTATCTGCGAGCGAAGGCAAAGCTGGAAGCGCGAGCGCGAAAGCTCCGTGCGTTCAGGCTTTGCTCGAGCGCGCGAGCTGGGGAGAAACGCAAAAAGCGCTGGTCTCGCGCTTCTAGCTTTGGCTTCGCTCGCAGATAAGGTGAAACGAAGTATAGTTTAGCAAAAGGTCTACAGTTTTCTTAATGTGGAAGCTTTCAAGCTCGGGCTTCGGAGATCTGCACAGAAAGACAGCCTGATTTCGACCCGTCGTCGACTGTTTCCTTTTTCTAGAACCGCACCTTTTCCCCTGCTCCGTTTCTGGCATTCAGCTGAATATGTCTCCGAGTTTATAGGAATGAAAGGCACTGGGAAGAGCTTTCTTCCAACGGTGAAGTAATTTAGAAACACGACGATAGAAAATAGATAAGTCTATACGCAGTTTGCCGTTTTATACAAGTCAATTATACTATATATATATATATATATATATATATATATATATATATATATATATATATATATATATATATATATATATATATATCCTCGTTGGAATAATTCATATTGGTAACATTTTGTCCGCATTAGTTTCTAAGCAGCGTGCACAGTGTTCCGTTCTCGCAACTGCGCCACGCACTGCGATGTGTCTAGAGGAATTGATAGCGCCTCGTGCGTGTGTGTGTGTGTGTGGACTTGGAGGGGGCGGGATATCGCTGTTAATTTAACGAGAATTGTAACGTAAACGTATACCAGAGACACCACTAAGTATAAAACGGCGACAGGTATCAGGATGCTGAACTAATTCCGAAGGCCATTGTTTCGGCGCATTTTGTACCGCAAGAATTTCACTAAACCGAATTCTTCTGGGATGAACCGTCCCCTGACGTTTCGTGTAAAGCCCGTTCGAGACGGTGCGATGTTTGTGTAATTTTGGAGCGATTCCCGTCGTTTAGCGATTGAAACCGCAGTCGCAATGTCAACGTTAAACCTTACGTACAAAAAACAAAAATTTCGTGGACAGCAGTTAGCTCGTACTTTGTTCACGGGCTTTACTTATGGCACACAACTTAAAAGTCGAACCGATTTCTTTTTTTCCTGACTGTCGCCCCATGTGGCCTGACCTGTTCCTCAGACCGAATGACTGGGGTCGCCTCCTACGACGACCGTTCACGGCGTCTGCCCTGACCGCTCGGCCGTTTCGAGCGCTCCTCCTGTTCCCTCTTTGTGGCATGACATTAGGGAGTTTTCGTAGATCGTTTGTGCCGTCTCGCAACGCTCTTCACGACGTGCTACGATAATATGAACTCTACAGTGAAAGCTATGGGCGCGCAGGCGCAGTAGCGGCTTCTTCGTTGCGGAGGGCTTAGCGGAGGGGAAAACGCGGCGCTCGGCTTGCTCCGGCGAGCGCGCTTTCTCGGAGATCCGCTCGCGCCCACCAAGCGGACCCCGCGGGATTGCCTCCTCAAGAGTCCCCGACGTGACCGTGGGATATTCTTCGGCGCTCGCCTGGCACTCGTGCACAGTCACCGAGGGCACGAGTCCCGGCGTTGGAAGACGACGACACAGCATTCCCGTACGATCTGCGGCCTCGCTGTGCTGCATCGCCCCCGTGAGCGTACGGACCGATTGTCGGGGAGGCGGTTTCTCGAGGGGTCTGCCTCGAGAAGCTCCCCGAACGATACATCTGCGGGGGGCATCGCGATCGCTCACGGGCGACCGCTCGATCGACTTTCATTGGACGCCGCCGTCAGCTGGGTCAGTCGAGAGGCGCCAAGTGGCGTCTTTGTCTGCCCGCCGAGATGAGGTCTGGCCTCGAACCTCCGCCGTGTAGAGCCGAGCAGTTTTCTACTGGCGCGTCTGTAGTCTCTCGCTCGCATGCATATGCCAACTCCGCTACCGTTTTTTTTTTTTTTTTTTTTTTTTAATTTAGTTTTGCGGTTGTGCGCTCCCACGCTCGAACACCGTCAATGACTCTGATCGCAGTGCACGTTTGGATTGTATCACGATGCAATATATATGCTCCTTCGAATATGCTCTTCGCCGTAGGCTTATTTAAACATTTGTACTATCGCTCCACGTTCAACCGAACTGCTTCTCTGTTTTTTAACATTTACGTCTGCGTTCTGTCCTCGTTCTTGTCGCCCCGGTGGACTAAAGCGCACCCTGTCTTTACCTACCTGCCTTCCGAAGCGGGGCGAAGGGTCCTTTGCTGGACTATAGACTCACTGCATACTGTTACGAGTAAAAAAAAAAAAAAAAAATGGAGAACGTAGAATTTAAATGCACGAACGTGTACCTGCAACGAAATCGACGGCATCCTTCATTCTCCGATGGCGGTGCAGGGCGACTGACACGAAGCTTCAAGGGGAGGTGGGGGTGTTGCGAAGATTTTAAACGGAAACATGCGATAAGTTCTGAGATTTAACTGGTACGTTCGAGATAATTGCGAAGAAAGGTAAAACGAGCAACCAGGCGGGCGGTTTTTGGAGCCCCACGTCATGCATGCTCGCGGGGACCGGGTGCGCTGGCAACTCGGCCACGCACGCCACGGTGGGTACGTACGAAAACAAATCCCGCAAAAACGCGTTACTTTTGTTTTTTTCGAACACGCTGCGTTGTTTTTGTTAGTGTTCGGTCTTCTGTGCCGCGTGGACGGAGAGTCATATCTTAGTCCCTGAAAATATTTCTTCTATATGTTTCGCTGGCGGATTTATCGAAAAGCACCATGGGCGGTTATTATTGTCAGTATGTGATAGCACGATGCTCGGGGCATTCCCTCATTATTCATCGACGTTAGGTTCTATAGACGCGGAACGACACGACAATGACAATGTTAAACTTCGTCTTCGTCGCCGGCCTGTACATAATTTTAGTTGTAGTACTAATATACGAGCGTTAAGAATGTGTGGGTGATTTGCATCGTTAATGAGAGGCCATCCCTCACTCGAATGGTTTTCGATACACCTGTGGGGAGTTATTCGACTATGCGAAGCTGCCCGTTCTTACTCCGACTAAAGAACTTTTCTTCGGCTGGCGGTGTTTCCTGACGCCGCTGGCCACAGTCGACTGGAACTCCGACGATTTTTTGAGCAACCCCCAACTAACTATATTTTCGAAATCTCCGTCCTTTACTCTTTCCGGTATGCTATTTAGTATCGCGAAATTCAGAATAGTTATTGTGAAATCGGCACATGAAAATGACGCCAAAACGAAGACTCAAATATACCCACGCTTTTCATTGCCGTGACGTCACGGGTGGGCTGGCTTGCGGTTCCAGCGGGCAGTCTAAAAATGAACTATGCCGAGCATTTGTTTCGCGCTGCTGCGCGGGAGCTGGAGCGACTTTCCAAAGCATTCGTTTGACACCATAAAACTGTTTGTAATCAGTTGGGAACAAAGTCTACAGCTTGAAGAGTGAACTCATGACGTCACTTTTTCATTGTTGCTAGTAGAGCTTTTCACTTTGAAAAACACGATGAGGACCCAAATTGGAAATTCTGTAACTTCCGCGAAGAAAAGTTTTGTCCAAATATTTTGGTTGCTAGTTCAGCGATGTTTGTTGGTGTTTTTAGCAAGTTTTTATTCAAATCATGGACTATGAAAAAAACGGCGGAGTAAAGCGCGAAACACATGTACGACGAAATCGTCCGATCCGACGTCCGATCACGCAATACGACGGTCGGAGGCGAGGGTTTTCAACGCTCTCCGGTGCTACGAAAATCCTCGCCCCCCAAGGTCATTCCGGCAGTTCGCACGTCGGATCGGACGGTTTCGTCGTACATGTGTTTCGCGCTTTAAAACGCTCTTGCGTGCGATTGTTCGGGTGAGGGTTCAAGTCGAGACGCGCGTTAAGGCTCCCGTTGCCGAACGCATATAGTTCAGGAGCGGGCACAAGGACCTGGCACGTATTGAACTTCTCTTTAATTGACGGACATCCCGCTGCTTCGCAAATACAGACGCCTGCCGAAATAAGATATGTTTTGTTGTTCTTGTTTTGTCTTCAACAGGCAGCGCCTTATTTGTGACGCTGTGAACCCTGGTTGCAATTTAGACCTGTTCATTCCGGACCTTTCATAAGCGGGAGTTTGTCCTGGCGTACATGGCTGCCAGACTGGTGAATGCGGCAGTATAGAGCGCGGCCTATCGTAGCGCCGGCACCGGTGTTCCCGAGAAGAAGAGAGCGACCGAGGAGCGAAACGCGAAAGCGAACGAATATAGCTGGCGTGTTCGTTCTGCCGGCGTGACACGTTGCACGACGCTGGCGTTTTCTGTCCAAGCTAAGCTCAATGCGTCTAGGTACCGACCTTTCACGCAGTATTGTGCCGCTGCTTTGTGTCTGTTAAAGTATCTGCAGTAATCTGGGCCGGCCGGGAGTGGCGCCCTTTGGGCTCACCGTTTCGAGGCGGCCGAAACACGTAGGCACGACGGCGGCGGACCTTTTCGTCCGTATTCATCCGCGAAATCTACGAGGACAGTTTCTGGTTTGTGTGTTGAGATACCTGCTCCGCCGTTGGGTGACGCAGTAGGTGGGAAATGTAACAGTACATCAAAACTTGATTCGTTAATAGGCTGACGAATGGCTGGCATCGATCGGACGTTAAAAGGTTAGAGTGTCTGAGTCTGAGTGGCGGTAGGATATCTCTAATATTGCAGGATCCTTAAATCGGCCCATTACTGCGCCTTCCCCGTTGTATGTAGGTCGCCGCTTGAGGTCGTCCAACTAAATCGGTAATAGTTGCAGCCTAGATTGCGTTCTCCGGACTGCCGTTCATGGCTGCGTGTCCATCGTATGCGGAGAGCAAGTCGTCTGCTTCTTGCGCTGGAGTACCGGGGACGTCAGAACGACGCCGAGCTCTGATTGGCTTTGATTGAAAGGATAGTGGGTAGACCTCGACGCTAGATGCCTCGATTCTTTTCGATCAGCCAATAAGAGCTCGGCGTTCTGACAACGTCGCAACCCATATGCAAGAAGCGGACGAACTTGCGCTCCGCATACGCGACGGTCGCACAGCCTCCTCGGTGCCTCCAAGCGCCGGCCTGCGCATCCCCAGTTGGCGGGTTTCGAATGCCGCCCCAAGTGCCCGCCCCCTGACGGAGGCTTCTCGCGGAGAAGGCGCCGCCCAGCCGGTACTTGGGTTGGGCACCAAAAGACCACCGGGTGTTGAGAATGAGGTCCCTGTCCTTCTCCGGGGTACGCTGATGCCCTTCGTTGTCGTGTCACGTTAAAGAACCGAAATGTGACTTTGGCCACCGTCATCGAATCGAGAGGGAGCCAATCGAGCCTCTGAGTGAGAAGAAATCCACGAATGCTTCCTGTGAACATGTAACAGCATACGAGGTGGTATAGTATACAACTATAGTGGAAATTGAACTAGCTCCGGGATGATTATTGGGCGGGTGATATAAGACCCGTTTCTCTCGGGTCCTCTACCCAGTCGTTCTGGTTTCGTCTGTCGCATCCATGGAAAAGCGGCCCGTGGCTTCCAGACCGCTGACCGACGGCGGTAAAGCTTTTGACCGTTTTCCTCGTCGATCGACCAGCGTGACGAAGGCAAATATGTGCTCATTCAATCGAGCCCTGGTCAAGCCACGTGGCTCGGAGGGCCGGCGGTTCTCCCGGCCGTGATTCCATTCGGATAGCGATGCCAGGCGGCTTGTACGCCTGAAAGTACGGTGGGCGCGGGAGGCGAGCGGAGTTCCCCTTTGGCCGTAGCACATGTGTTGCGACGGAACCCGTCTCGAGTCGTGTCTGCAGGCCCCCCGCAGCTCGCTTTCTTCTATTGTTTGCCTCCTTGCTCGCTCCGCGGACTGCTGCAAACACCTGCGTTCAGGCAGCGGCTCACGGGGAGCCTCCTCGACCACATCGAGGGCCGCCGGTCTGCCGCGCGCTCGCCAGTTGGAGGAGCCCGGGCACTTTGTGCGCTGGCTGAGCGTCGCCGGGCATTCTTGTCGCGCCGAGTCAAACGGGGCGCGCAACGAGGCGAGAACGATAAAAGCATTCTTGTTTACGCCGACTCGGACTGCGCTTTTTAATAATCGGCGGAGAAAAGGGGAAGCATGATCTCCCGCTGCTGCTGTCGAGACACGGTCGCCCCTCGGGTCGTTTGCAGTTCTTCTTTCGTCGAGATGAAATGGAGTTGTTAAAAACGACGGTGGAAGCTGCGTACTCATTGGACCAGTGAAATACCTCTCTATTTTTGGCCACGTGAGCACGCTTATACCGAGGCGCGGGGAGGGTATCGTGAAAAGGAGAGGTTTGATTGGTCAACGCACTGTCAGCTTAGGGGGGAACAGACTTGTACTGTACAAGGACGACGCACACACGGAGCGCTACTTTAAACTGGTTTGATTTTGGAAGAGACGCGCGTACCTCGATAACGACACATCGTTAAATATCTTTACCCACTAATCGCTTATCACTTTTTTTTTTTTTTCATTTTCAAGCTTTAAGCGTTCGCAAGTATGGTAATCAAAGTTATTGAGGAAGCACTGGCACTTGTCCCTTCGTCGCACTCGGATGTTTAAAAAAAAAAAAAAAAAAATAACACGTTCGTTTTTGTGCTAGGTTAACGGTGTTGTCGAAATTTTGTACACATTCGCATCTACTGCGGTGCACTGCGAGATTACTTCAGGGGGCTGATCGTGTGGACAGGGCATGTTTTCTCAGTCTTTCGTTGACACATCTTGCTCCACCAGACAAAGGGATTCTTTTTCACCTCTACCACGCAACCTGCATTCTTTGACGCGTGCTTTTTCTGACGTACTCGTGAATCTCCACGTTCTATCCCACCGCATCATTTACTCAATTAAGATACGTGGAGCTGCAAGCAGAACCGGAATTCCGCGTTTTCCTCCCACGTTTTCTATGCTATGGCTTAGTTACGCCCATATTACCACTGGTCTAGCTGTTTTCCCGCTCCAGCTTCGTCCTCCCTCCCCGAAGCTTCTTTGCTCTCTCCCACCCTACCTAACACCAGCGCGCTGTTTACAAACGAGTCTTGCCTGCACCAGCTGCGCCGTAACCAGATTCAATGTGTTTGCGCGCGTGCGCAATGCTGGCAGCAGCGCCGCCACTTAAAATCGAGGTCGTATATAGTTTTGTGCGAGGGCACGGAAATTGAAAGGTGTTCCTTTCCCGAGGTGGCCCATCCTAAAGGCTGGAACACGCGGGCGAACAACACACCGAAAAAAGAAAATCTCAAACACAATTTCACGGCATTTTTTTTTCTTTTTCTTACGTATCATTCGTGTGTATTTATTGTACAAAAATCGCTTCTTTTTTTTCTTTTTTTTTTGGGGGGGGGGGGGGGGGGGAGGAGGGAGGAGGGGGGGTGCGCAAGATGGGGGCGCGAGTGAGCTATCGAGCCAGTCCGTAGTGCTGCAGCCCAGACTGTTTCCGTGGGTCTAAACATGTTATCAGCCTCGTTATTCCTCTTTCTGTATACTGCAGCGATTTACTTTCCCGAGTGCTTTGCGGGGAAGGAGACGCTCCGGATTCTTGGAGAACGCGCGGTGTTGACTTTATGTTCGCGTCTTGTTCCGACTGCTCTGGAAATCGCGCATATACCTGTAACGCAGGTTCGCCATTTAGGCGCATCAAATAAGATCGTTTATTTTCGGGTATAGCGTGCGCCATGTTGTCGGATGTTCTGAACTCGGTGCAATTTTCTTTCTCTTAAGATTTGGTCGATAGCGAGCCTAAGGAGTTGAGGGTGGGACATGCGAAGGTGCCCCCAGCGGTTCTGGGCCGGGGCGTTCCTCCGGACGTAGATTGGGACGTAGATTCACCAAATTTAAGATTGCTACATTCAGCGAGCTTAAATTTGTATACAAGGCTAACGTCCCGATTGATGACCCGTTACTTTACCGTAGACGCGACTGGGTCGCGTCGACCGTTTTCTCTCTTTTTACAGCGTGAGTTGTACTGGGGGGCGAGTGTCTTGGTGCCCCCAAAAGAACGGAGCATGCGCGCGTTTATCGCAGATAGATTTGGCTCCGGGGAGGGCGAATACAACGGTTCCACCCCCTCTGCTGATAGTCGCGGTTGAGGCGCAGAGCGTTCGGTCAGTTGAGACTTTGCTGGGGGTCACGTAGTCGCGCTGCTCGTCGCTTGCTCTTTCTCGCCTTCGGTCGCCACTTCCTGGCGTTCCCTCGGCGCTCTAAGCCTTTGCGCGGGGAGCGGCCGAGGCATACACCGAAACAAGCAGCGGCTGCTCGACGGCGTAAACGGGCCCGTGAGAGAGAACGTCGTCGATGTGTAGACGCCGACGATCTAAAGGCTGGACTGCATGGAGCGAATATGCCGCGAAAAATCGACCAATTTTGAACGGCGGCGTTTGCTCCGCGCGTGGCATCAGTACAGTGGCTGCTACGTTGTGCGCAAAGCGAGCGTGCCTTCGGGTGAAGTTCGTCAGTTAATCGTTAAGGCCGTTCACACTCTTGCGACCTCTTAAAACTGGGTTCCGTAAAACCTCTTACAACCAGAGGAGACACTGCAGGGGCCATCTATTGGGTAGCAGTGTAAACTTGGCGGGCCGGCATACTTTTTATTTCTCTCGCGCATTATCCTTTCTTTCTTGGCTCATAAAGCTTTTGTCAATGTTATAAACGAGCCATTCTTATAGGTATTACGCACATTTGACCTCGGAAATCCCGCAAAACCTTCGCTCTTGTGAAATGCAGTTCCAGGGTCACCGCATAGATGGCGCCACAATGCCAGTGTGTTCCCTCGACCTAAGAAATTTTAAGAAGTTTTAACAGATCTCGTCTCTCTCGGTCGTACTCGGTTGCAAGAGTGTGAACGGGCCTTTACAAACACGTTTGTTTAGTTTTTTTGTTTTTTTTACGTTTGTTAATTTTTGCATTGGCAACAGTGGCTTGAACGAGAAACTCGGAACGTATAAATGCATGGATATTGAAACTCGGGAAGGCACTTACCGGCTAACACAAGCGCGACTGAGCGCTGTTGACGCGAGAGCGAAGACACGAACAATTCAATGCGCATTTTTTTTAAAGATTTTTTTGTGTGTGTAACGGTGTTTATACTCCGTTTCACCTTATGTTGTACCGCAGCGAAGGCTAGAAGCGGGAGCTCATAGCGTTGGCAGCTGCCCTTGGTGCACGAGAGCTTGTGCCGGAGAGATGTGCCCTAGAGCAAGGAGCTCGCGCTTGTAGCCTTTCCTGCGGTACAACATAAGGTGAAACAGAGTATAGTAATAGACGGATCTCACCACTCAGTTAGACTACGCTGCCGCAATGCATCGAGGGAACTTAGTCTTTCTGCATGTGCGACAACCTCGCTGGAGCTCTGCGCGTGCGGAGCACTCGACAGCACGAGCCCTCTCGTGCACTGCCTTTTGACTCCTGTAAACTAAAGTTATGGCGGCGTCACGCATGCGCCGATCGCTTAGTGAGATCGGTCTATAGATCCTTTCCGAAAGCCATTCTATGCAGCCTGTGCAGGGCCAAACCTGACACTCTATAATGCCGGCACTATACTACGCAGCTTCTCCACACCAGAAAAAGAGAACCTCTTGGAAAGCATAGAGCAGAAAGGGGAACATTTTTACGTCACCTTCAATTCACGAAATCGAGGGTGCTTGATTTAGCCGAGCATGATCTCCTCTCACCGCCACTAGAGCGGCGATATTGGAGCTTTTGGGGCTGCGGCAAGGTGACTCACTTTTGGAAGGGGTCTATTGTACTTGAGGAATGTAAGTACGTGAGCACGTCACTCGGGACTGCGTGAAAGATGCCCGACTAAAAAGGTGCGAGGCCTGCCGGGAGCTACACTGACACTGCCGAGTGTCGTCAGCGGCCTGGACATGTGCACGCGTCGCGACATGTCATGCCCTCGGAAATCCGTCCACGTGTCCCGCCCAGAGGAAAGACGCCAGAGCCCGGGTCTCGCGAGTCTGGCGATTCTCGAGAATCGATGTCGCTGCACGCTGCGGGGGGTTTCCGCCGAAAAGGGCCTCTCCGATCTGGAAGGCGTATGAACCCGCGAAAGTGGGCCGGATTTCGCCCTTCAAAAAGAAATACAAAGACATTAATGCTCCAGGTGGAAGAAGGAACAAATATTCTTCGAGTGGTTTTGGCCTTAATAAAAGCGATCGTATAACAAACACTGTTCCAAATAATTTTTAAACATGTTTTTTTTTTTCATAATGTAATTTATTTTGTTGTGAGAGACATGATAACGTACGTGATTCGCTATTTTGAAGGAGGTCGACATCAGTCTATAGTTAGTGTCGACGTCATCTGTTTGCGGGTGTACGATTTAGGAACAAGGTCGGTGTACACAGACTTCTCGGACGTCTTCGATCCGGTCGTTGCTTGAAACTTTTTGTGGCCACCATTTCTCCTCTGGGAAGAACGAGGAACGGATATCCTTGCCAAAAATGCAATTTTTTTTTTTTTTTTTGTGTTAGCACATGGTAAAGTGTACTATACTGTTGTTTACAAATAGTATTTGAAGAGATACTTTTAGTATAATGCACTCATTAGTTCCCGGACTGGGTTAATGTACGGACCCTACCGCTGAGACACGAAGTACACTAAAAGTACGTTAAATATTGGAAGCATGTACTTTTCTGTTAAGTACAAAACGAACGTGTTGGCAAGCAGTATCAACCATAAGGAAGAGAAGGGGACAGAAGTCTTTCGTTGTCCGTCCCTTTCTCTGTGTTACCTTCCCCAAGGTTGATATACTTTTCCGTTTCGTAACAGTACTGCACCGTATTTCCCGGAATATAGTCGGATTGAAAGTTGGAAAATGTTCGAGCTGCGGACGCTAGGGCCAACACAGACTTGTTTCTTCGAGGACGTTCATTATGAAAAGACGGATTTTGTGCCTGACATATTGAATAATTTCTGCACGATACACGATTCTTTGCGCGCTAATAAAGCGGGAGTGTTTGAAAGTGTGCCGTGCGTTGGGAAGTTTTGTACGCGAAAAATTATTAAGAACGTAATTCATTTTTATCCAAAATTGGCTTCCGCACAATAGACCGGATGTACTTTTCTTTCTGTATTGCTTTTCACCGAGTAGGTCAATTCCCATCGCGCCCTAGAAAACCGTCCGGGGGTCGTCGTGCCTGTCTCGGTGAGTCGTTCGGACATGGAGTTGTTCGGTCAGTCGGAGAGGTTTCCTCGAACAGTGGTTAGCCAAAGCGATGAGGGCAGTTTCGCCGTCCCTTCGATAATCGGGTGTACGGTTGTCGAGTGTCGGCGAAGCGGGGCAAGGCCACGCACCCGACGTTCGGCCGCTCGGGCTTTTGGGTGGAGCCGGATCGACAATCGCGTGCGATGAACCTGCTTTATCTCTCTTCTTGTTTTCCCGCCACGAATCCGGTATTGAACGGCGAGCGGAAAAATGGCCGCGATTATTACTTTGTGTCGAACGGATACCCCATGGACATCGTCATATCTGGCGCTGTGGCAGTGCACTCCTGGTTCTTTATTTGGTATTGGCGACGTGCGCGACCGAAAGCGTCGCTGTGGTCGGCCTTCCACGATTGACCGAACGCTGACTATGACGTCAGAAAAGGATTTACCATCGACGGAAATAAGAAGAATGAAAGAACTTTAATTTTGACGGTGTTGGCAGTGTTCCTTTGAAAGCGCAATGATTTCAAGCTTCCACCATGCTATTTACAAACACCATCGAACTTGTTGTTTGCAAGGTGATGACGTCACAAGGGGGAACCATAGGAGGGCGCCACCAAAACATCTCGCCGCTAATACTAGCTTCCGTACTTCTGGAGCGGGGCACTGTTCTCTGAAGGAATGGGGACGCCCTTTTTATGTTGGCGATTCCTTCTCGCCTAGCGCCCAGTGAACTGTCTGCCCCTCATCGAGTGGTAGCAGGTGACAGGGTCGAGGTTAAACTTGGGATGCCTGCTCAGGAAGCTTGAGACCATGTCTGAGCCGTGCGAGACACCACCGTGATTGATGGCGCTCGCTCGGCGCCTTTTTTTACCCTCATTTGTTTTTTTTTTTCTTTTTTAGGGGCTAGCCATGTCCGTATGTCCGTCTGCCGTAGGCCGGCGTCGGGTGCTCGTGCTTCTGCTCGTGAGATCACGTGCTCACGAGCACGTGAGCACATGCTCACGTGCTCGTGTAGGGCAAAAAAAAATTGGGAAAAAAAAAAGATGAAAAAAAAAATTATGAAAAAAGAAAAAGAAGAAAAAAAAGAGTAGGGGGTTTTGAGATGCCATCCCATCTGTCTGCTTAAAAAAAGAAAAAAGAAAACCACACATTCTCCTACTGACATGAATGAAAAGGCTCAAAGAAAAATAAGAAAAAAAAGAGTAGGGGGTTCTGAGATGCCATCCCATCTGTCTGCTTAAAAAAAAGAAAAATAAGAAAACCACACATTCTCCTACTGACCTGAATGAAAAGGCTCGGCATGCTGCGGCTCGGCGTCTACGCAGACAAGCACCACCAGAGCTTCGCCCCAAGGAACATCATTCACCACGTGGAGATGTTTATCTGTCTTTTTTGTTTTTTATTTACGGCGATTTAGAAATTTTTGCGTAGCCCGCGAAGCGTCTTTTGGGCTCGCGAACTGGGTGTCTACGGGCCGGTCCCGACTTTCGGGAGCACTTCCCGCGCGGTGTCTCGCAGTCACCGTGCCCGATGCACTCCTGATTCCGACACCAGTGGCACGATGGCCAGTCGTGTCGGGATAAATGAAAACTGCGGGTTACGGTTCTTTTTTTTTTTTCCTCGATATTGACGAAGGATTTGCTGGCATTTCCGCGAATGTGAGCGCGGCGATTCGGAGTCGTCCCGAAGTGGGGCTTTGCCGGCGGCGTGGTGTCTTTGGTGGGCCCCGGGGCTTCGCGAATGGGCGTCGGTGCGGTCAGCCGGTGCCGCGCACAGGTCGTCGCGTCGTTACTCGCGTTGCCCCTCGCCGAACCTGGGAGAGGGGAGGGGGGCGTGGCTGCGGCGGGACACGCCCCCTCTGGCTCGAGGTCCAATGGGCGTCCCGTGCGGGCGGCGGGGCGCCCGAGCGCGGCCCCGCCGCGCGGGAGTCGCACGCCGGATGGCGTCGGCCCCGCTACCCCGTTGCGAGACGGAACGACGGCGTCGAAGGCACGCCGCAGTCGCGTGTGTGCTCGCGGGACGGCGTCGTGCGCCTAGGAGGCTTCCAAAGGTGGGTGCGTGTACTGGGACGGGGTCCGCCGAACTGCTCGAAGAACCGAGCGAAACCACCTCTTGGAGCTGGTCGTTAACCGCGCTCTGCTCTCCCGACTCGCGACTCCGGTCTTCGTAATGAAATAAAGGTTGCGATCTAAACGATTTCTCCATGAAAGGCGCTGGTAGCGTCATTTGGGGTCAGGGCCCACTTCGGCCAACATTTAAAAAAGAATAATAATAATAATTCCCGCAAAATTAGGTTTGTTTTGTTGTTTTTTCTCGGCTAACGTGGACACGCGAGATGGATCCCACACTCGATTATTTCGGTAATCGGACAAGTGCCGCTTGATTTGGCCGATGTACAAAAGAACACGGAAAAAGGCCTTCTACATTGTGTCGACAAATATACCTTGATCACTTTGACGTTACGTTTGCCCCGACCCTGTTTCGTCGCTGTAAAAGGGTACACGTCCACTGCTTTTGTTAGAAAAAAAAAAAGAAAGCACGTCGTCTTTGAATTTTCTTTTTTTCTTTTTTGTTAAGGAGCGCACGCGACAAGTGTGAGTACTTGGAGGCCGCATGCCGAATGGCGCGCGCGAAACGAGAGCGACCGCTGCTGTGGCCTTTCGCCAGAGTGGGGGCCTCGATGTCCTCAGAGAGCACAGCTGGGCGCAGTCGTCCCTCGCCGTCGCGCACACTCGAGGCTTCCGTCGAACGCTCTCGCGGGCACTGGCCAACCAAGCTCCGTTTCACATCACGACCCATCCCAGCCACTCCAGCTCTGGGAACGTGGCACGTGACTTGGCTTTTCACGGAGCTTCCTCTCGACGTTGTTGTTGAGGCTACACTGTGCCCCAACCACGCACACCGCATAGAAAAGGGTGTATGGATTTGAGCCGGTTTCCGGAGAATGTTTGAGGATTTGTCGGTGATCTCTTAGGCTGCAGGGGTCCTCCAACTCTTGGATTTGGAAGAACCCTTCTATCTGCTTTACATGCCGACGGAGGAACCCGCCTTGGCATCGGCGAAATAAAGCGGTGCAGAAGCCTTCGGATCCCGTGAACAGTATGAAGACTGCGGACTGTTTAATGGGAAGCTCAGATGTGGAAGAAAAACAGAGCTGGAAAACCATTTGACGTAAGGGTGGTTAGGGTCGAGTAAACTTGGGAACTCGGGGAAAGCCCCGATAATGGAGATGTCATTTGCCGGCCCGAGACAATGTTTCTAGATTACCTCAGTTGTGGAACTCCCGCGGAAGGGGGTACCCCCCTCACTCACTTCAATCCGCCTGCCGTCGTTCGAGGCGCCATCTAGATTTTCGTTTCATAACTGTGCGTTCCAAAGAGCAGAGCTGAAGCGCCGTATAGGCGCCGGGCTTCCCAACGTACCAACGTTACTACTAGAACTACTGAGTTGGGAAACTCTCATAGAGACTGCTCGGAAATAGTGGCACCGATCCGTACTCGAGAACGGAGCTAATGGCGATCACAACGCCTCCATTTCTCCCGCAGCGGCCACTCGAGGAACTGCACGTGACATCTATTTTGGCTTCAATCGGCCATTTCGGAGCCGAAACAGATACGGTGGAAGGGGTTACAGGGGTGCCACCCCCGTCTCCCAAGCGGACGCGCCGCGAAATACCCCCGAAGTTAAGATGCGCCTAGGTCGGGACGCTCGCTCTACCTGAACCCACCGCTGAGGCATGGTTGTATAAAAACAATATTAATTATGCTGCAAAACCTTGCAAACTAAAGATTTTAGAAAACATCACGCGCCCCTCATTTTGTACTAATAAACTCCAATAAAAGTTACTACAGAAAGAGTTTTTTCCGTTGGTTTTCTAAAACCTCAAGGTGACCACAGTAAAGATAAATGATAGAGTGGCGCTGTTGTCGTATTTAGCTCGGTCGACGCCAGCGGCCCAGGTTTCCACGCTGAGTTTCCCAACTGAGGGTTCTAGTAACGTTGAAACGTACGTATCTCGATACCCATAGAATGCACTGCAGTTACCAGAGCAGCTGTCCGGCGGCGCGTCGAGCGACGGCAGGCGAGTCCTGGAGAGTGAGTGAGGGGGGGGGGGGGGGTACTGTTGGTGCATGCAGCGTCTATGAGCAGTTCCGTAACTGAGCTATTCTAATAACGTTGGCCCGAGAGGAAAGAACCGTCCGGACATGCGCCAACTTATCGAACTCTGCCGACTCTCCCTGGACGGGCGCGCGCGCTCGGTTCGCTCTAGAAGTTCGCTCTGCCTGGAGTTCGCCTTCGGGGATCGCTCGGTCACCGGCGTGAGAGCCATCGGCGTGAGTGCGGTCTGCCGCGCGTGCGACGTGGCGGCGTCGACGTCGACGTCGTGCAGTCGGTGGCGCACGTCTGCGTGGCCCATTGGAGTGGCCCGTCCGGTGCTGCTACCTGGTGAGGGCCGGCGGAAGCTAAGGGGCCAGCCTCCTCTCTCCGTCGGAGGGAGGAGGGCAGACTGCGTGAGCGGGCTGCTGACGCCACTGACGCTGACGGCGCTGCGTGAGGGATTGTCCACGGCCTTCGCTCCAGCGCCCGCGTCGGGGGCTTCATTCTTCGCGACCGACTTTAGCCTGTCGCCAAAGGACTTCGACGTCCTGAATAATAAAAAAATATTCGCTGAAAATAATTGTTGTCATGATTTTTTTTGCATTGTTTTTGTCGTGGCCGAGAGCGACGCGAAACATTTCGCCAACTCTTCTCGCAGACATCGCGGGAGCGGGTTGCTTTTCTGCGTCACGTAGCACATCCAGTGATGGAAGTGCCGCGCAAATTGTGCCACGAACGAAAGTCCGCGATATCTTACGCCAGAAGAAATTTTGCTAAGAAGTGGCATTTTGCGCTTTTTTTTTTTTTTTTTTTTTGCTAGGAAATCGAGAAGAAATGGGAACACGAAGCAAAAAATGACTATTTTATTATTGATCGCTCTTCGGACAAATAGCCCGAACTTATGGTACAAACATTATTTCGCAGCGTCTCTACTCACCGTATAGTTTGGTTTAACTTGGGTAAGAGCACTGTCGAAGGCTCGAACAAATACTACAGCAAACACACGTACTAAAACGCGAGTCACGTTCCACTCGCTGCGCTTAATTGATTTAGCCGATGAAAAAACGCGTACATAAAGATTACGAATGCTACGATGTCGCGCTTTCCTACTTTGTTCGATTGGTCTTACGGTTCGTAGCGTCGACTGCGATTTGACTTAAAATGAAACGAAGTGTAGAGGTGGTCCCGTAATCGTCCGAATTTCTAGACGATGCCCCCAATGTGAGATACCTAAAAGTCGGAAGAAAATTTTTCGAAAGGGTGGGATGGGGGGCGGTTACTGTTACTACATAACCAGGGAGTCGTACTCCCGACGAGATCTTATTCGATTATCGTGTCTGCCACATGGCTTCGTGCCGTGGCTACGGTCACGGCGTGCCGTGGTACTTTCGTCGCTCGTGCACCGCCTCACATGAGCGCCAAGCTCTATTGTGCGTCGAGCTTCGCCGCTTTGCAGCGAAGTGCTAGGAGCGGCGGCTGACTAGGGGGAACGCCCGGGGTTAGCGCCATTGGCTCGGAAAAATGACCTTTCCCAAAAGTGCGAGCTTTTGAAAAGGCTCTATTGTGCGAAGTACTATTACAGGTCGACCTTCTTTGGTTTTGGCTGTAGGTTGACGTCTAATTCTAAAAAGGCTGTGCCGAGAAAGGGGAAAAACGCGGGTCTGCATTTTAAGAAATAGGCTAGGTCAAGGTGTAGCTCGCCTGCAGCAGTCAAGGGCAGCCGACTCACCTCTGGTTCGAACGCGTTTAAATTTGCTCACTGTTACTTTTAAATCGCAACTGTAAATTTCCATAATATTGGGTTTTTAGTAAATAATATTAATTTTTGAGTTTGCTCGGTTCATAGAGCATGGGGGGACGTATTTTTATTGATTTTATTTATTTATTGCTTTGGCGAATGGGTTGGTTTTTGCTGGCATTTTACGGGAATTATATTTACAGGCTAAATAAACCACCGAGTGTGAAAAGGGCAGAGGGAGAGAGGCTTCATCTCAACTGAAATGTTTGAGATATGCTCCATTTTAAGACATTTTTTTTTTTTAAAATACTTATTGTAACTGGAACCCTCATCCTAAGCCTTATTTCAAAAAAAAAAAAAGGAAAAAGGCTGTGTGCCCTTTTAAAAAAGCGGGGAGGGGGGGGGATGCTAAATAAAAACAACCAAAAAATAGTATATATATTTTTTTTTTTTAAATATTCGAACCCAAAAATACTACAGTTGATAGAAAACATATTCTCCAAGCGGCGCGCTCGTAGCAGCACCAGAAGTAGTTTAAAAATGACGTCATCAATATACTACTACCAGCGCTTAAAAATGGGCGTGGCTTTAGGAGGCTTTGTTTACATTGCAACTTTCGTCGAAAAAAACGATGTAACTGAAAAGTTGTTTTTGATTTTTTTTTTCTTTCAGTAGTTCGTATTATTTCCGCAGATGGCACTGCTAGTGGTACATGAAAATACATTTCTTTTTCTCTCAAAGGCTGTTCAGCCATTTTGCGCATTGTGTTCGCAAGTTGTTGAAACTTCGGAAGATTTCAGACTACTTTCTGTGCTCGTCGACTACGTTGAGAGGACAGCGATGCCTCGCTTTTCTTCAAATCCGAAAAACAAGCGCAAGTTTTGCTGCAATCGATACGTGATAGAGGACCAGCAATGGTCGTCAGCCCACGATCGCAAGTGCAAGCTCCGTGAGAATATAAGGCATTGTGCACGATATTTTTTTTTTTTTTTGATGTTGCCGGTGCTGAATTTACTGGATACCGCTCGATAGACATTACTCTTTTTGAAGAGTTCCTCACACAAGTTGCGGCCTACAACGAGTGTGAAAAGGGCAGCCTTTAACTTGCAGAGGACTTGGGAAAGCGCAGTGGCTTTTGGGGCAAGAAGTGCGTGCTGCAAACCCCAGCCCTTGTTGGAGGTGCGCATGAAGTGAATGTGAGGTTTTCGTACGCGCTGCGCTCTATTGGGAAAGGTAGAGAAAGTGGTGCACTGCTAAGTGCTTTGATGAGGAAGCTTCAGTCGTCATCTAAGATGGACTCTTTTTTTTTTTTTTTTTTTAAGTGACGTGCAAAGGCTTTTGCTTTAAAAGCGTCAGTGGCTGCTCCAAACCAAAATATTGCCTGCTGCAAATACTGCCACAAAATTTCAAATGATCATTTCATCACTGAATATCCTTTTGGGTATAGAATCACTCGCTTCGAATCTCCTTTGATTAGTGCTAGTTTTCTTAATACTACTTAAAGTGACTAACGAAAACTATTTTCGAAAAACAACAACACAGCTTTCGGGACTATTATTTAAGCACGTTACTCAAAAAGAAGAAAAAATCAGACTTTTTTTGTATTATTCGATCGGAGAAGTCATTGAACTTAACTTTATATCGCGATATTAACGTGGCTTGCCATCTCCGTTTTTAATTACGTAAGCGAAGGTATATCGATAATCATGAAGCTCAATATTGATTATTACGTGTATTTCTAATCTAGTTACGAAACTTGTCCAAGTTGATTGTTGCCTCATTTGCATCAAACCGGGCCAAAAGGGGCTTTCCCTGCTATGTTTTAGCTTTCACCAAGTTTTTTTTTTGTTTTTTTTCTCGATATGATTTTTGTATTGATCGCTGACACGACTGCTGCGATGTTCCGCAACCCTTTCAATCGTTGGTGGTCGGTTGGAATGGGAGCTCCGTTGAGTGTGCTTCCCCACAGCGAACCGGTGTACCGCGAACGGGTGAAACATTACCCGCGAAGCAGCGCGGTCCTGCGTATGTCGCTTTACCGCAGCGCAGCCTCGTGCCTAGGAAAACGCGACTCCTGAGACGGGGCACGCACGCGTCGGCTATTGCGAAAGAAGGAACTGGCCGAATACTCATGTGACGATCGCTTCCATCTACTTCCATTTCCTGAATTTTAACCTCCGCTGGGATGGGAACTGATCTCTTGGCGTGTTGTGTGCATCAATTGGTCCTTTTCTTTCCTTTGAATTTGAGATTGAATAAATTATAATTACGTGCTCCGAGATTTCTCTTTCTTTTTTAATCTCAATTGTATATTTTGACGAAAAAAAATCGCTAGATTTTTTTATGTAATTTTTTTTTTATGGCCTTTACGTCAATCAATCGAGAGTTAAAACTTTGAGCTTTGGTGGCGGATGAATATAACTTTAGAATAACCTTAGCTTTTTATTTACTTATTTATTTATTCGCAATATACCGCAGTCCCAGGCAGGGTACCCAGTGCCAAGAAGGAAATACAATTTCCGTGCGATGCCTTAAGCTCGATTTCGTTTTACGATGCATATTTATTGTTACATTGCTAATTTTTCATCAGCAGATAATAAAATGCCATCGATGAAAATAATTAAATTTCAAAATCAAGAACCGGATAGTTTTATAGCAACCTTCAGAACTTAGAGAACGCATTCAATCGTGCTCAAAAAAGAAATTTTATTGCGACTTTGTTTTAGTAGAACACCATTGAACCTACCTTTCATTCCATACGTAAGATAATTATTTACGAACGTTCATGGCATGACCTTCCTCATCTAAAATCTTTTAAAAGCGACAGCTGCAATAGGACTTTTCACATTAAATGAATGCCTCTGCGCCGCAGTCATAATATCGTGTCTGGTGCTTTTCAGCGCAACGAGGCAACCTTAGTTGAGTGTTGAGGATTCAAATTGTCTTTCCTGCAACAGATGCTCAGGAGTGTTGGCACAGGAGCGGGGAAGCACGAGGCAATTATTGCCTTTTGAGACCGGACGCAGTACTGGCACTGGAATGATGGAGAGTTAAAGTATGCTCCAGAAATCATTCTTGCTGCTCTAACATGGACTTTTGACTGCTTTAGTGGGTGCTCCTAGCTGACTCGGGACAGTCGCATCATTGTAGGTTAGTTGTGTTCTACAAGAACTTTGCGAGTGACCTAACAGTTAACGGAGGTAATGAATCACTGCTAAATCAATTTACGCTGGAAAGTCTAACGAAGGACATCTTTCAGAGACCTCATTTTTCTTCACGACATGGGGTGTAAAAAATAAATGATGTAACTCGTTAGTATTGACTTTCACGCGCCTCCTAAGCTAGCGCTCATTTTTTCTCCTTTTCTACTCGTAGAATTCTTGCAGTTTCACCATCATCCGCAGTGCAGTGTGTTTTCAATGACATTAAGCTTTCAATATTTGTCTCGATTTCGATTTTTTTTTTTTTTTATGACAGCCTCGCATAACGCTTTGTGTGCCCCGAGTTTGTTTAGCGCTATTGCATTTCTTCCTTTTTTTTATTTTGTCCATTTTTGTAGTAGCTTTTAAATATTGATTTTGCTCGAGAATGCGAAGGATCAGTGCATCGCGCATTTTTTAAAGGGTAACTGCAAAGAAAAACAAGCATGTCACAAAACAAATCTTCCGTGAAAGAACAATTTTTTTAGCAATATTTGCGCCACAAGATGTAATTTAGCCGGAGTCACAACCTCTCCACATTTGAAACTGGCGCTCTTTCGACGCGCGCGGAGTGGCTGCTATACGTCACTATATGACGTATAACACCCATTCCGTGACGTATAGTACCAACTTTGCGGCGCGCGATTTAAAACGGACGAAATAGCCGCAGAATGAAATCAGTCTCGCGCAGTAAATGTTGCTGTAAAAAAATTATTTTTTCGCGGAAAAAGTGCTTTGTTGCATGCTTGTCCCAATGAGACTGTTTAAAAATACACTTTTTTTTTTTCTTTGCAGTTACCCCTTAAAGCTGCTTGTGGTCAGTCTAGAAAAATGAATCGGTGTTATTATTCTGAAAACTCGGGAAAATACCAGAATGCGACGGGCTCGCGGGGTTGATGGCAGGCAATAGAATAACAGGGGTAGCTAGACTGACATTGCCCAAGAGCAGCGAAGAGTAACACATTCGTTTCGGGAAAGGAACCTAGGGAAGTGAAAATCGGTCGCTATTCGAAAGCATACTTATGTTCCCGCTTAAAATATTGAATGTGGCACATTACCACCTTGTACTCCATATTGTAGCTTTTTGGTGCGAAGGAAAAAAAAAAACATTGATTGTTGTTGTACGCGGTGCTTTGGTTTCTTTAACGCGAGTGATGTGTGCGTAGAAAACCTCACCATCGAGCATTCCGGCCGATCGGGGAAAGTTGAAGTGACTCTAGGTGACTACATTCCAATTCACTTCCTCATTGGCCCGAGCACGAGCTGGGTGCCTGGACAGTCCGCGGCAATGCGCACGCACCTGGCCCCACGAAACTTTGCGAAATACAAGATGTAAACATTTAGAAAGTGGAGACACACAAGGGACGGTACAGACAGATCCATGAAAGATTGTCCTGTCTGTATCGTCCCTTATGTGTCTCCACTTTCTAAATGTCGAAAAAGCACCAACACGCTTGAGTATCACAAGTGCAAGATGTGACCAACAATCGCGTCGTGCTTCCTTTCTGAGCATTGCTTTAGGGACGATACCTGTGAAGCAGGGCCGTTTCTATATATAACAAGTCCTCGCACACACTTGTTAAACACGGTAAAAAAAAATATATATATAGTTTTTTTTTTTTTTTTTTTTTGAGGGGGGGATATGTTTAGGCATTTTCCGCTCAGTATGTCTTCTCGTGGCAGCCGTGGGCATTGCGCTTCGAGCTGTGTCCTTGGTTGGCGCTGTTTGGTAGTGGGCTGCCTCATGGTGGCAAAGGCGAGCTCGGCCTCGGGGACCTCTCCGGTTCTCCGACCGACGTCCCGCGGTGGCGCCGACTGCCTGGCCGCCTCGGAGCGACCGGCCCGGAATCCGGCGGTGCGAGGGTCGGCCCTTGGGCGAGAGCGTGTGTCGCTGCAGGGTGGGCCCCGGCGGTCGTTTGCCGGCCGCGAACAGGTTTGGCGGACATGGCGGGAATGCAGCTAATCCCGCTGCCCGAGCGGGGAGCAAGACTCCGCCGACAGCGTGTCCGAGATAATGGCAAACAAGGGCCCCGGGCCCCGCATCGGACTCCCGGCGACCCCCGCTGGTCGCCATTTGGAGGTGGCGGGGCACATCGAGGAACTCGCCTCATCTATCTCGCTGGTCGCGGAGTCAGTCTCTCCAAGTACGCGTCGTATACCGTAGGGAAAGTCGCACGTTATGTCGTATCGCGCAGTCTCTCTCTCTTTCTCTAAGACACACACAGACGCGTATTACCAACCTTGTCATGTCGTGGAGCCGCTGGATATCGTATTGTCACGTACAAAGTGTGGACTCTAGTTGGCTGCGAGTGGGGGGAAGACGTAGGTTTCGACACGGGTGCGACCGGACCCCGATGCGAGACAGGCCGCCTGTAGCCATCTATCTCCGTTTAGCTATTTAAGTAGATAAATATAGGACCCGCTTCCAGGAATCGAATCCGGGCCTTCGGCGTGAAAGGCGAACTCAATAGCAACGCGTGTGCGCTTCCGCTAGGTTCGGTTGCAGTCACGTGGTGAGTGCTAAGTGATCGTGACTTTGCCAGTTCATCGTCGTGAGGGTAGCCCGTGGGGTAAGCGGCTTTCTAAAATGCTAGCTCGGGCTCTTGAACTTATGGAAGGGTCCTATAGGCATTCCAAGTTGCGTTCAGTTTTATCGCCGGTATATGCATGCTCCCGAGCTTCGTTGGCTCCGCAAGAGGAGTGGTTTGCGCGAGTATGCTCTTAGAGTGAAAGCGCATTTGAAGGCTAAGCTACACGTAGCAGAGCGCGTTGGACGGAGTACAGATCACACGAAAGAATAAAAACAGAAAATATACGAGGGACCGAACTCTGTGTGTCTGTCCCTCGTATATTTTCTGTTTTTATTCTTCCGTGTGATCTGTAAAGCTCAGCTATTGGGCCCATTTCTTCCTCCACTTTCCACGGTGCTCTTGGCTCGAACGGCAGGTAACACTAAGCAAATGGCGAGCAAAGTGCCGAGAGACTTTGGAAGGTCAGCGCGTCAGAGCAGGCGGCCACTGTATCAAAGAGGTCAAGTGCCAAACGTACAGGGGTGTGACATCTGCGCCAATTGCGCCATTCTGATACAAACCCAATTTTCTGCGCCTAGTTGCGCCAAGAACCCGAAATCGATCGAAATTGCGCCACACTGCGCCAAAATACCCCCCCCCCCCTCCCCCCCCCCCCCCCCCCCCCACAAAAAAAAAAAAAAATGTTTGCGTTGACGCTAGGTTTAGCGGAAAACGAGAGTTTGGTTGGCAACGTTCAATTTCGTGACATCGTAGTAAAGTACATGGCACGGGTACAGGGTGGCCCGAGCAACCGCCGGATTCGAAGATTTCAGCTGTAGTACCCTTCTATACATATGCCTACCCTTTTATACTTTGATACCTGGTTCTTTCCAGGTTTTCCTTCTACTTTCCGCTGTCATTTGTGACTGCATGCTAACGGTGCGCTGTCACGCGGTCTCGCTGTCTGGTCGCGAGAGGTACGACGCACAGGCTATCAAGATGAGCAAACCTAAGTATTTCTTTCGTTTTGAGAGTAAACCTTTTCTTAAAAGTGCTATTGAGCGCCTTCATTGTGTATTGTTCATTCGTGTCCGTAATCTCGTCGAAATGGACGGCGCCGTCGCCGTCAGTACTTCCGGTTGTCACACACGTGCTTCCAGTGCTTGAGCAATCGAATGAAGCGGTCACACTCCCGTATTTAGCGTGCATGTGATGCTCGTAGTTTTTCTACCAATTCACTATTTACCTTGCGACTCACTTTTGTGGGGAGTTCTTTTTCTATCTGCACGTGCTTTCTATCGTCCGATCGATGACTGCTTGTAGTAAACCGTGCTTCTTTGTTCATGCTCTCGAATCACCGCTTTAAAAAGTTTTGCACTATAATTGCGCTTTGGCACCAGTTCGAATAAGCTTGAGGTACCTGGTGCCCACCTGACTTTGCAGCAAGCCTGTGTTTCCTGTCCTCACTATAGGAGGTATTCACTGGCCGCCATATTTGAGGTCACTGTTTAGAGCGCATGCTCAGAACGAGCTCGCATTAATAGGCTGCCAAGACCGGCAATCTTGGTGGTGCGGAATGCACGTGGCGAAAGAACTGTGGAAGCTCGCGTTCTGCACGCGCTCCGCAGCCGAGCACACAGCTATGGCCGCCAGTGAATACTCCCTATAGGCGCATAAAACTCGCGTTTGCCTTTTCCATTTTTTTTCTTTTATATTTTATCTCGGAGCGCATCGGCGATGATGACTTATTGGGACCAGGGTGGACAAAAATAACGAATAAAAAAGAAAATCTGATTTACGTGATTTATACCAGATTTTTTATGATTTAAATTTCTGATAAGCTGCTAGCTCTAACATTTTCTGCTCCTAATCTGCTCCAAACTGTAGACTTTTGTGCTTCGAAGTTGCTCCAAAATGCATAAACTGCTGCTCCAAAACGAGAATTTTATGCTCCTAAGCGCTGCTCCAAAATCCATATTTTTCTGCTCCAAAAATTGCTCCAAAACCTGCTTCACCTGTCTCACCCCCATAGCAGTTTTCCGATGACAGGACCGGCTGGCCAATTTTCCTTGCGACAGAGATTAGTGAGGACACTTCTTCCACTGGTGCAAGCGAGCGCGAGACTGGGGCCATGCCAAGGTTCTAATTATATAATAATAATAATATATATATCTTTATTGCACGAATAAATATACATCATTACAAACAGTGCGATGAGCATATGGCTCCGTGAGGATTGCATGCGCCTGTCGAAAATTTCATGCCCGCGGAGAGATCGAACGCCCATAATGTTAATTTATTCGAGTTTATGTACATCTTTTAGTGCAAAACGACGGGGAAGAGGGGAGGTAGAAAAAAAAAAAAAACTTAAGAAAATTTGGCATACTGTGAGGGTGTTTAACAAAAACCTAATGCGCATGGTGGCCAAAGAAACGTGGCTGTCGAGTGAGGCCTGAAACCACTTGCTCGGATTCGCGAATCGATGTCTGATGAAAACAGCATCGTCGACTGCGAGGACACACTTTTCGACTTTCCTCGAAAGCTGCACTTTTCAGCCGCCAGATGTCGCGATTTTTTACCACGGGTACGATCGGACGGGTGTGCCTGTGTAGTTTACTCTCGTTCTCGTAGTTTGATGATGCGGGTGACCGAATCGAGACGTCCGCGCGGAGCCCACCTTACCTGGAGGCCCGAGCCCGAGGCTGCAAAAACGGGTAAAAAAAATAAAAAAAATTAAAAAAAAGCTCGACAGTCGTTCTCATAGGAATGCGGTTCATCGGGCGCGATGACGATTTGGCCGCAGTCGTCGCGGGAGATGTTTGTGCGGGGGGGGGGGGGGGGGGGGGGGGTCGTTTCAATGCCGCCGTGAGCGCAGTGCGCGGCGCCCAGTACGGCACGGCTGCAGCCGCACGCGTCGTTGGGCGCGGCTATCGATGCCCAAGATCGGGCGGCGGCGACGCAGCCCCGCGGGGGCCCCGAAAACGTCCCAGTCGATCCTTTCGCGCTCCGCTGGCCGGCTCTGAAATATGGCGGCTCCTTTTCCCCCGTTCGAATCGGTCTGTATAAAGTGCGCAGATAAGAAAGACGCGCTCTGCTTTTTCTTTCTCCTCCTTCGATTTTCGGTCTTGCTCGCGTTGTGCGCGCTCTGCGGAGCTGCTATCTCCGTGCGAATGGGCCCCGTGCGGCTGGTGGGGAGGCGAGGTGCGCGGGGGGTGGCAGCCCCGGGCGCTGCCGATGCTACCGGCGGTGATCTGCGCCGCCGAGTGGGCGAGTGCCGCAACGATCAGAGTCGCTCGTCGAGGGTCGTCCGAGGGCCTCCCCTCCCCCCGCGATCACGCGGGGAAGACTTTGGTCGCACGTCGAGCACGGGCGCTTCCTTTTTTTCTTTGCCGCCTGCTGGTTTGCCGTAAGTTGTAACACTCTTTCCTTCCACCTCGCTACACCGACCTCGCGAGTTTTGTACGGTATGTATACCCGAAATCATGGGCGCGAAGAACCTACACAATGTCTCGTTTCCACAAAAAAAAAAGTGCGTTTTTATATTAATTTTATTGAGCTTATTTCTTCAAAATGCTGCTCAGAACGCTTGAGATGAAATACTTCGAAAAGTATTTGCGAAATGCGACGTGGGTAATTTCGCAAAGGGGGGCGAGGAAGGGGGGCGTCAATGGAAAGAGGGGGGGGGGGGGTTGCGGGATGTAGCCAAACCGATGAAGAGGCGAACAACGCTCTCCCCCTGATCACGTGAGATTTTCTGAACAGCGGAGGCATATGAATCGAGGAGGCGAGAGGCCTTGCTGTGCGTGAGGTTAGTGTGAATAACGACGGGGAGAGGGAGAGCAGTGCCTGTTCTCTAGAGTGGAGTTTTGCGTTCGTGTATGAGCATTTTTCTGCCGGGAAAAGGCACCAACAGCTACCGCTGTGAAAGCCAAGAAATACGCTCTTTGTAAGCTCCTGCTGCGTCTCGGCTGCATAAGTTCCCGGGCCAGCGCCCCATTTTTTCGCCGTGCAGGAGCGCAGCAAAATACGTTGGGAGGAAATCTAAGCTGTGTGCATGGGCCCTTGCGACCGAGACGACCTGTGCCTCTTCCGCAGACTTTACGAGGGTTCGCACCTGCAAAGAAACCTCATGCTCATCGGTCAAACCAATTTCGAGGCGAATAAACGACCGTCACTATGTCGCCGGATCTCCCCTTTAGGCTGTATGTGATTATAAGACGCATTAATAAGCCCCCCGTGAACACAATGTAGCGTAACATAGCGCGTACAATAACAGTTTTCACGTGTCAGAGTAATTTCAGTACTTTACGTTAAAGCTAAGAAAATTTTTCTTAACAGCTTTAAATGTGTGTATCGTGTTAGCGGTTATTAGTCATTCTCGGTAGTTCTGGGTTGGTGTTTGGTAGCTACGAAATTCGATGAGATATATTTTCTGAACCATGCTCTCGATTGGAGGTAATTCGTACGGTCAAATGTGTATGTTGGTGTTCTGTTGGTACGTATATTCTGTTTCTGTAGAACACGCAGTTAGTGCAGAGAATGTCCTTGAGCAGATACGCTATTCTTTTTTTTTGTGTAATTTTTATTTGTTACATGTCGACGATACACTTAGATGTGTTGTGTAGTCGTTCACCAAAACCTAGAGCTTATAATAAAAAATAATAAAAAAACACATTCGAATCGTCCGCATTAGAGTGCGGTGCGATTTATGTAAACAATATCGCTATTATATGTACCTTTATTTTGATCGATATACTTGTTTAAATTTGCGTATATCATACTCTTTCCCCGCTTAGCCCATGCACCGGACACCGGAATGTTTTAAACTAAATAAAACTTGAAAAATGGTTAAAATTTGGTAGCACGTATTTTGCGAGACATTTACTATACCAGTGTACCCTTTTTTAGGCTTTGCAAGCTGCTAGTAGACTCACACAAACAACAACAATTATTATTATTATTATTATTATTATTATTATTATTACTTTCTCTTCGGTAGAGTCAACTTGCATGATGTGCAGTGCGCGACACTGTTAGCGGGAACAAGCGGTAGCCGTGTTTTTCTCTTCGAATAAAAAGACTGTTATCGAGACTCGTGGTGTGGGCGAAAGTGCTCTCTCGGGGTGCTAACCAAAGAGATAAAAATGTACGTCCGCCAATGTTTTTTCGAAGAAGCGCCGATGTGGCGTTGGCGCCAACAGCGTCGCGCAGGGTAGGTGAAAACAGCGGAGAGCGAGGAGCCACACATCGGACCGTTTTGTCCATTTTGTGCGAGACCTTTCCGAAGAACTGGGGACGGCCTTGGCCCGAGCGCCTTTCTTGCCGTGTTTTCGGGCAGATCGGCGTTCTCCTCGGCCGTCGTTGTGAAGTTGCGGGCTAAATTACTTTCAAAATGTAATTGAAATACAATTGCTTTGCTTCAGAAGTAGTTGAATTACAATTACTACTATGTGAAAAGTAATCAATTACAATTACAAATTACTTTATAAAAGTAATGCAATTACTTTACAATTACTTATTTCTTAAAGCGACCCGACTTCGGCCATATAACTTTAAACGAGTTGTATAGAATGCAACGTATTTGGTCATTCCTTGTCCCAATGTTTGAGGAGGCTTAAGCATCGCTGCATAAATGCCACGTGTTCTACTTTACTTTTATGAATTTTGTTAAATTCATGATGGAACTTGACAGTTTGAGGCAATGAAGTACTACGTTCTTATATGCTGGAAGACGCCAGATCGTAAAAGAAAAAAAAAAAATTGGGTTGACAGAGTTTTGTTAACCCGGCAAATAACAATGCGACAATTAGTCATATATGAATATTGTACAAGTGTTAATATAAATTTAAAATTCACACTCGCTAATACGACCGCATTCACATACAAACGTCATGGTATTGCAAATTATTTACATTGAGTTGAAATTATAATGGCTCAGAAATATAGAAGAACCGAATCGAGGCTCCCGAATCATTGGTAACAATATTCACAGGTGCGAGATCAGTCTCAAAATGCTTATGCAAAAAATATACGAAGTAAAACCATCAGGAAATAAACTTGAAAATAATACAAAGAAACAAATATGCGACAGTACAGAAGGACGTAAAAAAACTGTAAAAAATACTTCATAGACAATAGAATTTCGTAGCAGAACTGAAAGCAGAAGCTCAATTTTTTTTTCTTTCCATATTTTGGCATGTTTACGCTATTGTTTTTTGCTCACACAGCAGACGGCGCAACACGGCGCCGTTGAGGTAGGCTCCAAAGAGGATTATTTCTCAGTCCGCAGTTTAAGCAACAAAACAAAAACAATGCGACGCTATTTATGTTGCGCGTGTGTGTGAGTGCGTGTCTTTGTGCGAGTGTTTCACCGAGAGCTAGGCTGCATGTGCGAGCGCTGAGGCTTTCAGAGAGGATCCGTCGGCGCCGCAAAGTTTTGCAAAAGTAATTGTAATTCTGCGTCAACTTTTGCAATTACTGACGCTAGAAAGTAATTAAATTACAATTACAATTTATTTTGGCCGAAAGTAATTAATTACAGTTACAAAGAAAAGTAATTATACTACAGCAATTCAATTACTGTAATTGAATTACTACCCAGGTATGCGACAGGACAATGCACAATGGCGCTGCTGGCGGCACCCGCGCTTCCCTCGCCTCCGTACATGCGATCGGACATCCCGTGAGGTTGTCTGCCAGGGGTGCACAGCGTGGTGCCATTCCCCATGTGCAACCTTCACCCAGCGACGGTCTCGGGAGCGGTGTTGCCATGGCATACGCGGTTGTGGACAGGGACTCGAACGCCGAGTGCAGCAGCGGGTTTCTCGAGTTGCAGAGGCCGTGATATATGGAAGCTCCTAAAAAACACTTCATGCGCGGCGATTTTTTTTTTTTTTTTTTTTTTTTGGGGGGGGGGGGGGGGGAAGGGGGGCGTGTCAAATGCAGAAGTTTCTAAACCACAGTCTGCAGAAGTCGTAAAAAAAAAGTTTCTAATTATTTATCGATTACGTTTGCTAATATTTTCCGAATAATTGCGCATGCAATGTTTTTTTTTTCTTTTTATTACGTTAGTTATGTTATAAGTTTGGTCGCTGTCTAATTATCCGGCAAAAACAATTAAAAAATTAAACTTAAATCGCCAGAGAAAATAATCTAAGGAAGCTGTAGGGACGGCACAAAGAAAAGTCCTTTCCCCGCATAATTTTGACGTTTTTAAGAGGAAGCATACGGAATGGGGGTAGAATGGGTTCGGAGGAAGTTCCGAGACATTCGAACAGCCGCGCAACGCCCGTAATGGTGTATTCACACGACGGAGATTTCTTCCACAGAGGGGAGCAAACCTCACCGCGCGTCATGGTCACGTGTACCTCACCATTTTTTTAATTTTTTTTTTTTTTTTTGCGGGCAATTGTGATGTTGCGCACGTGATCTCGAAGCGCGAGGACGTTTGCAGCTCTCTGTGGAGGAAACCTCCGTCGTGTGAATACGCCATTAGACACGCTGTGTTTTCTAGACTAGCTCGGAGATTCCCAGCAAGAGAGCAAGCCTACCAGGAATTGGAAACACGAACAGCCGACAAACCGTCTTTCAACGAGGATTCCTTCTTCAGCTCCACGTTTCTAGTTTCCTGCACCGAAGGAAGAGAAGGACAGCTCCCTGCATAGTCCTCCGGTCGAAATGGGACGCCGTGAGTGAAGGCTGCTTGAGACATGAGAGTTTGAGCGTGGCCGTTACGACAGGCTCTTTCCACTCTTGCTACGGCCACCGATGTCCGCGGTGTAGTGGAACGCGGGGATTCGTAGCGCGGTCAGTTTCACTCCAAGGCCTACCCTCGTGGTGACTTTGGAGCGAGCTGTGCTGGGGTGTCCCAGCCAGCAGGCGTCGGCTGGCGCCTCTCGGGCTGTGCCGCTGTGTCTGGCGGGGCCATCGGGGGGGCCCCCTCCCGGGAAGAGGGGGCGGGCACCCGGCTGCGGGGTGTAGCGTTTCGCCCGCGAGGCGTTGAAGAGAAACACTCCGGGGCTGCAGGCATTCCGGACGGTCGTTCCGCTCGACGGGGCTCTCGCGGAGGCTCGGGTTTCGGCCGGGGGTCAGGCAAGGTCAAGGGGAGCCCAGATCTCCCCCGCGTAACTCGAGCTCCTCCGAGCCCGGGGCTTCCTCTTTGTCGGGGCGCTGTTTACGTTCGGCCCGGGCTTTTTTCTCGGAAAGCGGGGTCGTTGGTCTGCTCAGGCGGACCCCGGGGGACCCGGTTCTCGTCGACTGCGGGCCGGCCGGAATGAGCGAGGTGTGTCGAGTGACGCGCCATCGTTCACGGGACCGGTTTGCCCGGCGATCCCGCCGACCGGGCACTCCCCGCTGCCCCCGTCCCAGGTCTCGGTGCCCCGCCGGCGGTGTTCGGCCATCCCCGACGCGGCTCGAGTACAGTGCGTCCTGCCGACACCCAGGACCCGTGTGCGGTGCGGTGCCAACCATAAATGTGTGTGTGTGTGTGTGTGTGTGTGTGTGTGTGTTTTGTTGTAGGTAAAAATTAGCACGAAATTCACGGGAAAACAAAATCGAAAGTGTTACGCCCGATGGGTCAGCCTTGTGTGCTAAGAATAGGCCCGTGATACAAGGGTACACTTAACATTTGTGTAAACTCGGTTAGGGAAGTTTCGGATAAAAACTGGGGAACAAGTGGTTTTGGAGGTTGGCAACACTGGGTGTCGCTCATTCGCTGAATATCGGTGCCCTTTCAGGTCTTGGTAAAAGAGGCAAGCGGACGAGTGGCGTATACATAATAGAGACGATGTCATCCCAAGTCGGTCAAGGTGTAAAAGAGTATTTTCTTTTTTTAATTCTTACGAAGACTCTCGTTGTTTTTGAGGTATCTCCGAAAGGAAAGGTTGCGCAAACGCAGTCAAGTTCGGCGGATATTTCCTTCCGGCTTATCCGGAATCGCACGTTTGACCTCTTTCCCCCCTTTTTTTCTCTCTCTCCTTAACTAATGTGCTAGAATATTTGTTGCGGCGCTCTCGGAACAGTAGCTTTTGTGATGTATGAATCAGATTTTTTTTTTTTTTAATGTGTAAGAAAACAATCACGAAGGCTCGAAGTTTGCGGTTTTTATTGATTAATAATTGTGTTGTGGGTTTGTTTATAGAGCCGGAAGCTAGCCTCACTGGACGTCTGCTGTCTCAAATGTAGATGAGACATCCAGTGCAGTACGACTGCTATCTTTTAAAGGGGCTAGCCGTCGTATCACTGGCCTTTAGCTGTCGACGGGTTTACTACGGTTGATCGAACGCCATTTTATCGAAACATGTTTTAGAGAACGGGCACGTTTTATTTACACTCGGTTTAGAGAAAGCGGAGCCTCTATTTAGAGAAACCCTGTTTATCGACAAAGAACGCTGTTTAAAAATGGCTTTCCTGCTTCGCGTGTGTAAACACCCCTGCCCCCCGCGTTTACTCCGCTTCGCGGCGGCTGTCTGCGGCGGCTTATTACAAAAAAGAAAAATAAATGTTCAACTCACCTAAACCATCCGTACACGCCGTTTCGCGGCGGCCGAATTCGCTAAAAGGAGGCTCCTCGCCATTTTCTCTAAACTTCGTTTCTCTATAAAGGGATTCGATAAACGAGGGTCGGAAAAACGGTGTTCGCTAAAACGAGCTTATCTAAACAGCATGCCTCCGCTGTTGACTGCTAATCTTTAAAGGGGCGATGCAGCGTTTTTTTTTTTTCTCTGCGAAAATACCGCTTAGAACGAATCCCTGGTGGTAATGACCTATGAAACGCGCGTTCTCTTTTCACACGCAATAGAAGTTAAAAAAAAAGAAAGAAAAACGAGCGGCGTTCACTTCCTCAACTCGCAGCCAGAACAAGTGGCCACGTTTCATACATTGTTATGATTTTGCTATTATCGTCATAGCAGCAATTGGACACGGGCCACTATTCGAATGCTTGTGGAGCTATTGATTATCACGATCCCAAATCGAGTGCTCGCGCTGTGCTCGGGTCCAATCTATGAGCCGCATTCAAATATCTTCACTGGGTGGTACTGTGACCCCCCCAGCTACTTCATCAAGTAGGGGGATCGGTGGCCGAGTGGTCTAGCGCACACCAGCTCGGAGCAGGTCTTGCGAAAGCTCGTGCTGCAGAACCCAGGGGTACTGGGCTCAATCCCCACCGCTACCCGTTTCGATCTGAATGAGCACTGAACCGGCGTGCGGTCGTGTATCACTACTACGTGGCGCACGTTAGAGACCCCTGGCTAGCAGTCGCTGCACTAGCTAAATTGTTCATCTACAGTTGTTAGACAAGTCGCTCGTTGAAGGCAGACAACTTCAAAGCTGTATAAACATACCCACACAACCATTTTTTTTTTATGTCATGAAGTTTTGCGAAGGATGGATTGAAAGTAAACCCTCAATTTTGTCCTTGGAATTACACCGCCACCAAGGAGTTTCTTGGTCAGTGGTGTTGCGTGCGAGTATACCAAAGTCCCACTAGTGCCAGTGGGCTCATGGTGAAGCACATTCCAAGCGAATATCGTTTCAAGGCCCCTTTAATTCAAAGGGAGCTCCGGCGAAATATTGATGGGCATTTATTCTTATAGAATACTATTCATCGTGGACTAAATATTTACCCGTGAGTATGTCTACGAAAAATTTAATCAAAACAATTATTTTATTTTGAGAAAATGAAGTTTACGCCTACACTTCAGAAATACTTGCTGTCACTCTACTGGCAACAAGGAGCCGGGGAATTCCTGACGTCAAGTGTTGTATCCGAGAGCAGATGACGCTCCCTACCCCATGGCGTTGTCCGTTGCAGTGGTAGTGAACGTCTCTGGTGTTGCGAATTGCGTCTGGTTTAGGCTCTTAGCGGCACGCGATGGAGGATGGGGGCAATCGATGATTGGCTGTGGGGTGCAACAACACCGCGAAGCAGTGCAGCAGAGTGACGGGTTATGGGTTTCCGACCGAGAAGTCTCTGCGACGGACGTGGGTCCGAGCAGTCCGTCGCGAGCGCTGGCTCCTAGCGTTCGCGTCGTGCATGAATACAGTTCACACCTTGCGAGCAAATGAAACCTTCCGTGCCATTCTGCTTGGAGGTGCCATCTGGGTCCACATAACGGCGGATGGCCAATGCAGCCCCCACGGGAGTTCCCCTCGGATGCGATGCCTGCGAATCGAAATGCAAACGGCGAATCGCCTGAAATCTCTCGAACGGAAAATCCTAGAACATTTGCTGGTCATTGCTTCACCAAGACAAGCTCGATGAATCGTAGCGGATTATTTTCCACGGACGATCCCGACGCCCTTCTGACTGCTTCTGACTACAGTCGAAACAGGCTGAACCTACCCATGTGCAGCATTTGACGTCACAACACCATGGCAAATCAGGAAAGTTGCAGGTTAGTTTCGGTTGCGCCGTATCTCTACTACTAAACATTATTTAAAATTTGTTCGGGAAATTTATTTCCTGCTTTAGGCAAAGCAAGTTGTTCAGTGGGTGTCTGGTGTCTCAGCTGTAGATGAGCAATTTAGCCAGTGTGGTACAACCGCTAGCCTGGGGTCTTTAACGTGTACCACGAAGTAGTGGTACACGACCGCATGGCGTTATGATGCTCGTCCAGATGGAAACGGGCAGGGTTGGGTATTGAACCCAAGATACCTGGGTTCTATATATGGGTGTCAGCGTTATTTTCTCTTGGTGGGGTTGTACTGCAACTGCCACTTTTCCATCCTCGTGCCAACGCCCATAAACAACTTTTTTTTTTTCGCTTTTTTGCAGCGCGTAGCTAGAATGTCAGTATTCTATGGGTGGAGGTTACTTCCAAGAACACTGCCGCCAGAAGAAATTCCTGTGTTATCCAGTACCTGTCTTATCATTTGTTTTTTCCGATGCCCTGTTTAGGTAAATAACCATATCTAGGGTGCATAATACCTGACCACCAGGGCACGTATGCTTGCGATGCACTTACGAATGCACATGTAACGGCATTCAATCTCTGATAGAGGCCGTAAAAGAAAAATAACAGTTTGCGTTAATATTCACCGAAGAACTGTCGCAATATCTAGCCGGATCGAAAACTTAAAACAGCATCGTGATTATCGTCGTCGGCAGGCGGTAAGTGGGAGGTTTCTCTGAAAGAGAGAAAGGGAGAGGAAATATTCATTGGGGTAAAACGAAAACCTGGTCCGGCGCTCGAGATTTCTCTGAGCACGCGCTAGGTAAATAATAACGGGACTCGGAACATTTTCCGGCGAAAGTTTTAAATCCTTAGTGAAGTTCAACTACAAAAAAAAAAAAAAAAAGAAAAAAAAATGCGTATGAGTTTTACTAAATGACTTTCTGAATGGATTCCGGCAAAACATTAGATATTATGGCGAGGCAAAAAAATAATCGTTTTTATTCCAAACGTTTAGCGAGAAATCCCCTTTTCGTGGTGCGTTGTCATTAGGTTAGTTGCTGTTATTTGATAGTAGCTTATGGCACATATACTCCTCTATCACGTAATCTTTCCCCGTGTAACTCCGTATGATTTATTTGTAAAGAGTTAATTGCGTTGGCAACTTCAGCGATGGTGTTACCGCGGTGTGAGAATCACGCTCCCTATAGCTCCCGGATGATCGGCTTCAGAATGAAGGTGTTCGCTTAGACCTTCCTGACGTGGAAGTATGAGGTTAAGGCTCTTATATCGCTCGTATTTCACAAAATTAGATTCAGGCGTCGCAGACCCAAAGTCATACCGCTGTTATATGACAATCATCCAGATGAGAGCCATTTTGATAGGAATATATCCTATCCGTTGGTCGAGTTTGAAGTAGCCGGTCCCGGAATCCTGGAAGAAATTCTTGGCTCGATCCAATAAACGTTGAATGTACTTGGATGTGGCGCGAGTCGGTGTTCGCTATCTCGTCGAAGAGGAGGTGGCAGCGAGTGTGCTGCAAAGGGTCTCGCTGCTTGTTCCGGCATATGGGCTGTGACTGTCTATATACTGGCGCGGCAGGCCCCGGTGAGCTCGGCGGCAGCGAGGCTCCGGGAAACTGCGATGGAGGATCCCCCCCCCCCAAAAGAGGCTCGAGAGACTCGTTTGCATTCGGGGCCTTGTTCCTGGCGCGCTGTCTGCTTGTTTTTCCCGCCGTCTTGGGGACTCGCTGCTCGAGATTTGCTCTTGAAGCCCACGGGGTTTGCGAAGAAGAGCGCCGTTATCTCGCCCCCGCACTCTTTATGCGGCGCTCTCTTCGACTGCCGGCGCCGCTCCTGTCCGCTCCCCTCTTTCGCGGATCGCTTCCGAATACGCCCACCCGGAGGAGCCTCGCGTCGATCTGCTGCTCGGCCGTCTGCGCGCTTTTCTGCCTCACATAGACCGACGCCAAGGTGCGGGACCAGCAGTAGCGGGGACACGCGCTTCTGGACGGAGCCCGGAGCTGCGTGTAGAATGCCTGCGCCGAGATAGATGCGTCCCTTCCGATAATTGCAATCTGCGCGCACTGCCATCTTCTACTCGGATGTGGAGCTCGTTCTGGCCATTTACTCGACATTTCTCGCCCGGCGGTAGACAGTGCAATGGCGCGAGAGCGTCACGTGACCTCGGTATATAGGGGCAGCGAGGTGCGTTGTCGCCTGATATGGTCGCAGTGCTGGATTGGCTGGGATTGGCTTCTGCTGCGGTTCATCTCTAAGATGATGAAACTGAGGAATGGGTTGAACTGGCCATACTTTAAATGGAAACTAATCGTGGGGGTACCGAATATTGGTACTCGAAAATGGAAGTGGGAACTGACGCTTTTGGTTTGTAGGCGGCCGATCGCGTGTTTATTTATGTCGGAGAGTTTTTTCGACGAGTATAACCGCGCTTCGAAAGGCTCTCGACTCAACTGTACCCAGTGCACGAGGTACTTTGCGGTTGTACGCGAGCACCGTGTGCATTGCGTCAGGCGGTCACCGCAAACGCAACATCGTTCGCGTATCGACGAGCGTGAAATGTCACGCTTAGCTCGACTCTCCAGCACGCTGGAATTGACGAGGGCGATTCCTTTCCGGAAGACAAGAAAACCAGGCCACTGCTTGTTCGTGCTAATTCCATCGAACCATGGCTGGAAATAAGTTTATTATTATTGCTGTTGCGCCTGCCGTGTGTGTGCTTGTATTCAAGCCAGGCATTGCACCCCGCGACGCCTTCGGCCGTTTCATGGTCGACTCGTGTCGGTCCCCGATGGTGTCGCCCCAGTCTCCTTGACAGCGCTCGGTGCATCGCTGCGGCGTCCCGAAGCGTCCTGCGGCGCTCGTGGGCACGCCGATGGTTGGGCCGGGGCCCGCTTTTGTTTCGGGCTAATGAGTGCGGCGCCGAATCCGGGCGCGCGGGGTGTGTACAGCGGGGCGCGGCGCCTGTGTGTGCGACTCGGCTCTCCGGACCTGAAATTGCTGCGAGGGGGCCGGCCGGACGAGTTCGCTGGCCACCGAGCGCTTTTTGTGCTGCTTGCCGTTTAGGCCGCCGCTTCTTGTCGGCCGGCCTCGGCAGGAGAGGTTTCGGCGGCCGCTGGTAGAGCGACGGGGGGTGGCGTCGTGCCGGTTTGACGAAATGGCCGAAGAAGAAGCCGGCGCCCTGGACGGTCCCATTGTGAGACACTTCCCGGTGCGCCCTTCTTCTTCTCGCGGTGGGGCCGCGTTTGATGCGATCCGTCGACCCGCATTCCTGGGCCGACTGGCGCCGTCCGCTGTACCACGCGCGGGAAGAGGGCGAGCATCGACGACTGCGTACGTGTCCTTGGCGCCTGTCAGGGTTCGAGTTCGACCGCGTTCGGCTACCTTTTGACCCAAGGGCCTTCAGAAGTTCGACTCCGATTCGACTATATCATGCGCATGCTCGAAATTTGAGAACGGTCTGACGCCACATGGCGGAAAAGGGGAAAGCAAAGAACTAAATCGATAATAAAATTACTATGCGTTCACGTTTGTATCGCGTAAACATTCCTAATCATTTTTTTTTTTAAATTTAAAGTGATCTTTGTATGAAATTAGGGTAATATCGCGGGCCAGCTGGTGCACGGTCATTCCTATAAAACCCCCTAGAAAAGGGGGAAACAAACAGGAAAAATAAAATAAACAATGCGTCGTTAAGTAATGCTTTTTATGTTTTTTGTGTCTCGGGGTGTTTTTTTTTTTTTTTTGCTAGTTTATACTACAATACCCCCTCCCCCTCTCAAAAAAGAAAAGAGAAAGAAAACACTTTATTATTAGTGGATTTTTGCAGCACCGCTAAGTCTGCGTAAGGCGCCTGCCAGCAGTCTGCGAGCGCCCAACTCTGGCTCGCTGCGACGTGAAGACGGACGCGCCTGTCGGACTCTGGTCGAGCTTGTGTTGGGTCTGGGATCCAGCAACGATGACGTCATGCGAAGGCAGTCTTCTAGGCGGGATGCCTTCGCTCCTCCCCCGCGTCTCGTTTGGGAAGACAATGACGGCTACTCTAAATCTCCGAGTTTTTAGGCAAGTTTGTGGTCTCCCTCGAAACGGCTCATTACGGAGGCCACCGAACTTGATCCGCGTGACAGACCCTTCGTAATTGTTTTAGAACGACAGAGAACGTCGCTGGCGAAATTGCCGCCTCGGTCGGCTGCTTGCTACGTGGACGGGTCTTGTGCCGGTGTGCGTTGCTCTAATCGTGACCGCGTGATCGGCTCTGAAGAGCCTCTGACGAAGTAGGTATTAGACTTTTCCAGAAACACGGCCTACAGACAGCGGTCATGACGCTGACGGCTGCTACCTACGTTTTGCGAGGGTTCCCGGCAGCTGTGTGGGACGGCGATGGGTTCAAGGGGTCTCTGTTTCGTCGCTGCGAAGGTTACCGTGGCCCGCCTAGAAACGTGCGCGTCGCGTCTAGGGATCGTTCCCCGGCCAGTGAGGCTGCAGTAGTATTCGGTGGCGATCAGAACGAAGCGAGAACGCCGATGCAAATACACTCTTACCGCTACATCGAGTGCGCGTGCAATTGTACTGAATCTTTATACAACCGCGTTCGCAACCGCTTTGCGAACGCGGATCCGCTTCCAGTGTGAATGAGCGGTTAGGAATGGGGGGTGTAGGGGTCACACTCCTTGTCCCATATGCAACACCCCAAAACAACAGTTCGACGTTCAGTGCACCGACGTCGAACTGGCGATAACAACTTTTACGTGCGGCTTGATAGTCGACCGATACGACTTGTTTAAATAGCTAATGTACGCATTAAAGGCTACACTAGGATAATCAAGGTTTTGTTGGCCCTGCTGCAAAACCTGTTTTTTTGTATTATTTGATACGCACATTAGCTATTTAGTACGTTATATCCAACAGTTATCAAGCCGCTCGTAAAAGTTGGTATCGACAGCTTGACGTCAGTGGACTGAACGTCCAAATGTAGTTTTCGGCGGTTACATATGGAGCAAGGGGTGTACCCTTGTACAGCCTCTATTTCTAAGAGTGTAGCCGTTCAGCAGGGATAGGCACTCGCAAATAAAAATGTATCGAAGTACTTAGAAAAAACAATGTTTAATTACGCATCCTATCGCATTTTCCCGATGAAAATTGAAATACAAGATCCGAATACGACGAGAGTATTTGATCACCTCAAAAAATACTTTTATACATTTTGTTAGAAATGCCGTTCACAAATAAAGAGAGAATTGTCTTTACATACCAAGAATCAAGCACTCAAGAAGGAAGTTGCGGCTCTAAATATAAAAGATGTTTGTCACGGTTTAACGTTAGGAAAAGCAATGCATTCGGCGTTTTATTTCGAGGTGTCGGTTTCAAATAACAAAGCCTTTTTCAAACGTGCCGTTAATGTGAAGCCTTAAAAAAAAAGAAAAGAATCACATAACAAAAAAAGGTGCTATACCGATCCCGTTCATTCCTTGACTGGGCTAGGGGCTCTGCAACGAGATGCAGGTGTCACGAACAAAGTTAACGTAGAAAAAATCGTAAGGGTGCACAGGCGAGCTGGTGAATATTAACATGTTGAATTAACTTGAGCCTGAGGTAAACAAGAAACATTAAAACGTAGAAGGGACAGAAAATACACAGGACGGCTTCTCAAAGACGTCGTTCTGTGTATGGCCTGTCCCTTCTACGTTTTGATGTTTCTTCTTTACCCCAGTCTCAGGTTGATTCAACATGGTTATAGTTAACGTCACCGACGGATGTGAGGTCACAGTCGAAGGTAATAACCATTTCACCGAGAGCAATAAACTTTTTCCCCGAGGAAAACCAAATATATGCCCTTTACTCGAATCAAAAGAAATTTGACCTTGGGAGTCGAATCTAACGGGTTGAATCTCCGAACACGGTCCGTGCCTAATGGGGTATCCACACGAAGGAAAAATCCGCCACTTTCCTCCGCGGAGCGCGCATCACGTGAGACATACGTCATCCCTTTTTGACGCCTCGCGGCGCCGTTCTCCTCCGTGGCGGAGGCGCGGAGGCTTCGTGCTGTCAGCACAAAAGCTCCCCAGGTGCACGCGGCGGAGCCGCGGACGGAGTTTCCCGGGTTCTTGACGTCACGACGTCCGTCCGCGGAGTTCTCCTTCGTGTGGATACCCCTTAAGGCCTGTTCACAATCTTGCGACCGAGTAAGACCGAGAGAGACCAGACCGGTTTTTAAGCCTCTTGCGACTTCTTAGGACCGGATGCGCTGCGGCGGAGCTGGTCCTAAGAAGTCGCAAGAGGCTTAAAAACCGGTCTGGTCTCTCGCGGTCTTACACGGTCGCAAGAGTGTGAACGGGCCTTTAACCGACGCCTTTTGGCCAGCTCATGTCACTGTGACGCCGGATGCCCTCCCCCGTGACTTGGGTGTCGGCCCTCGCGGGGTCCGGCCCCTGGTGGCAGGGGGGTCACCGTTGTCGTCATGGCGTGTACGTTTATCTCGGTCACGGCCCGGAGATTTATGGGCCCTCGGTGTACCTGCGGTCGGCGCTGCCGTCGGAGCCGCCGAGAGAAGCAGCGCGAACGGCCCCCGTCGGTCTCGCTCGCGCAGCCTGAACTTTGACCAGCTCTGCCCGCGCTGCACGTCCTCTACTCGACGGAAAGAGATGGAAGCGCGTGAAGCAGAAAAGCGTTCCCGCTCCCGGGATACAGCTGTTGCTCTTTTCTCTCTCTCTCTCTCTTAAGGGCGTATGTTTTAGCGCTTATTGTCGCTGGCACATTTCAGGGTGGTTTTTCGTTGTTTTTTTCTGACTTCGTAACGTCTTTCCCAGAAGTCTACTTTATTTCTACTTCGTTTTCCTTCTAAAGTGCCGCTGAAAGCGAACTCGTTGCAGATAGTTTTCCTCCTGGGTTGTCTCGTCGGCATTTGTAAATCTCTCTGGCTCAGTTTTCGCAGGCTAGCAAGGGTGTTGCATATCGGAATGTTCGTGCCTATATTCTTTTTATTTCCCTCGTTTTTTTTTTGTTTTTTTTTATATTATTGCGTATTATTGTGATTAAATCGAAACGAAAGCAAGAGAAGCAAAATTGCACGGGTATTTTTTTTGTTTTTGTTTTTTTCTTTATGTATCGTAGTGTGATGACGAGTCTGACGACCCACGCGACGACGAGCGCTGCGTCGACGATGTCTGCTGGCCGAGAGACGCGCGCGCGCGTGGCGGCAGGACAACGAGCGCCATCTCTCCGCCGGGCGCGCAACTGCCCATCCCGGATGAGGGCCGACAGCCGTGGGATTCAAACGTTGAACCTGCCCACGGAAGTGATGCTGGAACGGCGTTAAAGGACTGGCAGTTGGCTACTGTTTCATCCCGTCCTTTGTTGGCACTTTAGTGTTGTTGTTCGTCTCTTCTCTATACCGGATACCGACAGCACGCGATCGAAAGAAACAAAAGAAATAGCGTGGTCGAAAATCCGGAGGCGAAATAGAAAGGACAAACACAACGTCTCAGGGGAGACGTTGTGTCAGCCCTTCCTTTTCGCCTTCGTGTCGGGTTTTCGTATGTTAGTCAACAACCAGCTGTTGTCTTCCAATGTTCCGGAGCTATACCGGACGGTGAGAGAAATTTGAGTAACAAAATACAAAGCTTTGAGCTTGGCCTGAGAGACGCTCTTTGGCGTGTTCCGGATGAAAGGCGAGAAGTATCGTGACACAAGGTGGTCCGAAGGCATTACGGGAGGGAGACGTGGTAGCTGAGCTGTCTAGCGCAGTGTCTGGCGAACTCCGTATCTCCCACCAAACAGTCCAGGTGAAAACTGCGGAGTAAAGCGTGAGTCGCGTTTCAGTGACTTCCACCTGAACTCAACATGAGAAATCACGCAAACTCCCATTGTTGTGGTTTCACCCGCTTAGTAAAGAGAAACTTGGGTGTACGCTCGCCACGCTTTCTATTTACCCAAGTTTGAAACGCCAAAAACTCCCGCTACAGGCCCCGGAGAGTCTTGAAGCGGCAACGTTTTTGTCCGTCAGTGATGGCTCACCTACGGTTAGCGGATGGATCTCCCAAAACGGTTCAACCAAAAGGTCTTTGGGGCGCAAAACCAAATGGCTGTGAGCCGAAAGGTTCGTCTCCAGCGGCGTCCGAGTTCTTCCGCCTGCCCCAAATAGGAGTGTATCGGGGAAAAATGGCCCGCGGCGGCGGCCGACTCGTGCCGGTTTCGACGTGCTCTGATGGATCGAGCTGTTTGGGGTGTGTAGGGAGAGCGGCGTGATTGAGACCTTGAAGAGGCGGAAGTGCGTGTCCCGCGGACGGCGATCTGCGGTCCGTCGAACGCCGCCCCCAAGTCCGAACTGCCAGGTCGCCGGTGACGGCCGCTTCGGGAGGGGGATGGGGGAGGGAACGGAGCGCTGGCTCGCTTCGTAGCCTGTAGGGTCGCTGAGCCAAGGACGCGCGCCACGCCTGGGCTCGGCCGACGGTCGCGCAGAGATGCACCGACGTCTCCTCTCCTGGGCGATCACTCGCGCCCTCGTTCGTAGTCTTGCGTGGCCGGAAAACGATCGGCGGGATTTGTACGACGGTGCACTAGAGATTTGCCCGAGACTCGGATGACCTCTGTTGGGTTTGAACTTTTTGGGCGGGATTTTGTTTTTTGTATCATCGCTTACTATTTGTGTCCATGATATTTCTCGTGTTTTTGTGCGCTTCCACACGTAGAAGTGTGATTTTTGAGCGATTTGCGATGGAATAATTGTGTGTTTGTTTAGACTGCGGGAAGTTTTTCCAACCCCCAGTGGGCGGGTCTCGGCTGTAGATGAGAGCCAGTGCAGTGCCAGTGCTGATCCGGGGTCTTTAACGTGCACGTCGCAGTCGATGCTCATCCAGGTGGAAACGGCTGGAGATTGAACCCTGGTTCCCTGTAGTTTCAGGCGCGGAAATGACCTCTTTTCGCTTACTGTGTGCGCCCTTTTGGGTGCTTCCGAATTTCCGAACTACCCTCGTGCTCCGAGTATTAACGATACTTTGTCATATTCTCTCTTTGCAGGTAAGCCGACCTTCCTTTTCCCCGGATATTTGGTACAGCAGTGCGTGTCAGGTGAGTCGGGGGTTCACCATTCAGTCGGTCTCGGAGTGGTCGCCCACCTGGGTCGCGCCTGTAGGCCACCGCGTTGCCACGAGGAACCATGGTGATACTTTCGGGGGCTTGGGATTTCGTGCTCGCCCTCTGAAAAGTCCGTGGACCTCTCGGACACTCTCCGGAAGGTAATCCTTTGGGCCGAATGTTCCCAAATGATACGGCGCGGAGACAGCATGAATACTATGAGTGTCCTCGCGTGTCGCTTCCGCTCGCGTCTGCGCTCCAGCCTCCTCGCACGTTCCGACGCCGGAATCGGTCCGGGGGCTACGAGCAGGCTGCGACCCCCGAGTCCCGACGTCTCGAGTGGTCGCCGTGAAGCGGCGAAGGAGGGCTCGCCGCCGGCTCCCTCCGCTCCTTGGCCGTGGGCTCGGTGTCCCGCCAAACACCGCGGCGCGCGGGATCGCTGCTTGCCGGCTGCCAGGGGGCACAAAGGCCTTTGTGGCCGGCCACATTGTGCGGGTGCCACCCGGCCTGAATGACGTTTCGTCAGCGCCGACGGCCGGCCGCCTGCGCGGGACAAGTCCGCGCGGTGTCGCTGTCCCTTTGTGGGAGGGGGAACGGCTGCCGCCTCGCCGGTGTGCTTTATGCGAGGCCATTGTGGGACCGAGCCGGGGGAGACGCGCGGGGCCCGACGGGGGCCTCGTGTCCTGTTTTGACAGCGGGCCGCGTCTGACTTTGTGACGCGACTTTGTCACGCGGCAGAAAGCCCAGGCGCACCCCGCGGTGGCGGGGAGAGCGTGAGAGCGCCGGACAGGGACGGCCATATGGCGGCCAAAAGCCGGGGAAAGGCGCTTCCGCGACCGCCCTGTTTTTTTCCATTTCCCTCCGCACCCGGTCCAAAAAGTGAAAGAGGGCGACCGAGGTTAGTAACTCCAAGTGTAGCCATCTTCGCCGGCTACGCCTGGTGAGTCGCGGCTCGAAGACGTCGTAGCACTTGAAGCTAGGACTCACCCCGATTTCGTCTCTGCCCGGCCAAAGACGACTAAGCTGCAGTTTTCGTCCAGCAGAGCTTGGAGAGGTTCTCGTGGACAGGCTGCCGGGAGGAATTTCACTGTGCGCAGCGGGCCATATATTTTATATATATCGTACGATGACGCGGTAAACGCTGTCCTCCATCTGGAGGCCGAAAGAGGAGGCGGGCTGGTGGTTTCGGTGCTAGGGCGCCTTGTCGCGTGAAGGTGCGTGCGCATGCGGCGTGGCTTCGCAGCAGGTTAAAATCGTTGAGTGGAGCTTCATGTTCTTAGGCGAGCCCGCGTCATTTATTGCATAATCGCTAAAGTTGCGTTCCTGGTAGCTTCAGGGTGGATATAACGAACTCGGTACCTCCCAGTCCCAAACAAAAAGAGGGAACGAAAGGCTGTTCTTCTTACCTTCGCATTTTTCGAGCGTACTCGGGCTTTGGCCACCGACAGGACCGCAAGGCCATCTCGTCCCGCCTCCAGCGCGAGCTTTCTAACTTGGATAGAAGCTCGACGTCGCGTAAGCTGGTAGCCTGCGCGGGCTGCCGAAGCACTATGGATGGCAACGACCACGTACTGGAAGCCGGGCATCCCAAAGAGACTGCCCGCCCTTGGTTCGAAATACCGTGATTTGAAGGGAGGGCGTTTTGTTTGAGTCAAGAAGATTCCGCGATGCTACGTTTATACGGTAAGCATTTTTTTTATTTTCTTTCTACGCTTTCGGTAGTATTTTCTCGAGACAACGAAGCGACACAAGGTGGAATACCATGCGTGTCGGGCGGCGGAGAAAAGCTCGCCAGCTTATTACGCATGTATAAGTAAAGCTCACCTACGGGTCTGTGAACCGAGCTTTCATTCGACTGGAATATGTTTGCGCAGCTAAAATGCGTTCACTAAACTGATGTAGATCTGTATACGTCATATGAGCATGCGGTTAATCTGCACTTCACGAGCGCTGAAATATATTTTTTTTTTTTTCCGAGTACACTCTTATACACGTTATCGTTCGCACGTCAAAAATAAAATAATTTGCATGGACAACAATTACAAGCATATCCGAAAATATAAATATATCGTTTTTTTTTTTTTTTTTTTTTTAATAGCCGGCATTTCGTAAGTTAATCGAAGATGCCCATATTGCGTAATATTTAAGAAGCAAAACTTTAAATACGGGTCTTTCGATCTACATATAAGGAACGGTTCCTCCCGGCTAGTCCACGAGTAAATCTGGTGACATTCACGCGAAAATGGTTCGCATGAAAGTGGAACTTTGAAGTATGTACTTTGGATTTCGGAGATGTTAATAGACACCGCGCACAATCGTTTAATTAAATGTGAGCTTTTCTCCGGGTCTATCGAAGGTTTGGTTAGCCTAGCTCCGAACCCGAAAAAAAAAAAACAAATGTGCGCGAGCTTTTTTCCGGTGACCTTTTCTGCGTTGAGCTTTCCTCTGGGATTCCACTAACACGACCAGCCGTAAATCGTGAAGGAAGGACAATCGGAGTTTCCCTTCAATGGTCCGTTCATTGATTCCATCGTTGAACTTGCCGTTGGCTAGACAACTGTAAGTAGTTCCAGGCTTGCCACAATGCAAGGCGCGTCGCTGACGTTGATTGTTCCTCCTGAAGGAAGGCGTGCCGTGAAACATCGATTGTGGCGAAAGTCGCTCGGTTTTCCCCGTCATCTTGAGAATCTAGAAGTTAGCCGAGGACTCCCAGCTGCGCGCTTACTTGGCCGCATCTCGTGATTTATGGAAATGTCGCGGATGCAACTTGACTGCTCCAGGCAGCGCTCCCTCTCCCATATGGTCCAAGTCGCGCGGGAGGACGGACTACCGTTTTGCGCTTGGAGCACGACGTGGCGATGATTCCAGCGAGTTGAGAGATCCAACGAGTGAAAAGGTAATAAGCCTCTTGAGTCGTTGGACCTCTTGACTCCCCGTGGATCTCTCAGCTCGATGGACCTCGACTGGTTACTCCTCTTGGCCCGTATTGGATCCCTTGACTCGTTGGACTCTTGACCAAGATTGGATCTCTTGACCCATATTAAATCTGTCGACTCGTTGGATATCCAACCCATATTTGGTCCCTGGACAGATCTGTCGACCCGTTGGATCTCCTGGCGCATATTGTATCTCTTGACATCTCACGAGATCCTGACTCGCTGAACTTCTGGACCCATATTGGATCTCTGGCTGTCACGTGACTGTTGGATCTCTGTTGGAGCTCTTGTCCGGCATCTCCGCGCCGTCCGTCTTCGTCCCGGGCCCCGGCAGACGGTGTGGCGATGCTGGCGTCGGTGTGCGGCACATCCGTCACGATTAGCGCTCGCTCGAGGGCTTTCAAGTTGCGGGAGCGCGATGAGGGCGCGCGCATCCCGCGGGGTGAGAAGACGAGGCCTTGTACGCGACGTCATTGGTGGTGGATCGCTGACCCAAGCGGCTAACAGGCTCAACCTCCACGAGAGTTCGTCTTGGCGACGCCGCCTCCTAGCTTCGCGCTCGTCGTGAGAGCCCGCGGGAGACGCAATGGCGGCGGCGATGCACGCTAGGCGGCGCTGCGTACGTCTACTAGAGTGTGGGGGGAGAGAAGGGTGAGCCCCTGCGTTGTCGTCACTGTGCTCCTCCTGCGGAGCGGAGTATGGCAATGGTGCTCCCAGGCGGCCATGTTGGATCGAAGGTCGTGCATGCAGAGTCTATGAGCAGTTCCCTAACTGAGCTCACTTAAACGTTCGGTCTGCCACTAAACACTTTTACGTTACTTTTTTTTTTTTTGACGTGAGTTTAGGGTTGTTAGTTGAGCCTTGTTTACCGGTGTGTTGAGTGCGTTTCGTGGCAAATCGAGAACGGCGAATAAAACAACGGAGTACTCCTTAAAGCGGGCATTTTCTCTGAATCATGTTGGACACGTTCCGTTCTTTGCTCCAGGCTTTAACCGGTGCGCTCCTCGGTTTCATCTGCCGGTTGCGTCCCTACCCGGCTTTCAGTGACGGAAGTGCCGCGGCATTTGCGCCCAATCGCGCCACGAACGAAAGTATGCTACATCTGACGAAGTGCCATTTTTGCTGAGAATTGCGCCACACCCACGCCAAAATAAGCGAAGTAAGAGGAAAGGAGACAAATATGTATTTCGGAGCATCTCTACTCACCGTTTGTTTTATCCTTGGTCCGGGCACAGTCGAAGGCTCCAACACCTACAACCAGAAACAGATCCCAAAAGAGCGAGTCGCGGGACACTCGCTGACCTCGATTCCTTTCGTGGATGAAAGACCTTGCCCACGAAAATGGACGAATGCTAGGATTTCGCGCTTTGACGCTGGTTGGTCCCATTGGCTCGCAGCCGGGGCTGCGCTTGAAATTCAAGTGAAACAAAGTATTGAGATTGCTCGGTCATGCGCCCTGGTTGCTTGATGCGCCGGCGGATTGATCGCCGACATCGTCTGAATTTGCGGACGATGTTGGCGATGTGAGGAGCTAAGAATTGCGAGAAAACATTGCCGAATTGTAGGATGGCGGCTATTGAGGAGATAAGTCAGAAGGAAGGTCTTGTACTCCCGCTGAGGTCACTTACTTATCGCGTCTGCCGCCTGCCTCCGTGCCGCCTCTCACCACCGCGCGCGTGTCGAGCTTCTCCGCTTTGCATCCGAGTGCTAGGTGCTGCTGCTGACATGGGGAAGCGCCTGGCTTAGCGCGATAGACTCGGTAATTATGCTCAACACTATTTCAGTTCTACTTTTTTTTTTGTCTTAATGTTAGGTTGATCGCCAATTTTAAAAATCTGCGCCGAGAAAAAAAAAATTATGCGGATCTATATTCGCAATTTTTGCATAAACATAGACCAGCATGCAGCTGTCGATCGAAGGAACAGTGAACATTGGCTTCCCTCTTGCTTTAAAGCTGCTAAGGAACAGTGTCACTTGCACAAGTAGGTCTTTATAATATTTGAGGTGGTTGTTTTCGTAGTTTGGTAGGTGTATAAAAACTTGGGGGACGCATTTTTGTTGATATACGAGCTGGTTTTTCCGGGCATTTTGCGGGCTAAATAAACTACCGGGTGTAAAAATGCGAGGGTAAAGAAGCTTTATCCCAACTGAAGTGTTGAGCTATAATTAATTTTTCATATTTGTTTTCAGTACCCATTCTGAATGAGAGCCTTATTTATCAAAAGAACGCTCTGGTTTCCTTTGGCGCCCTATCTATTCTGATTGCAAAATGTAATAGATATGTGCTCCAGTATCAAAGAGGAACCCTCAGTTATTATCAAATATGAACTTAGCGATGCGATCACTTTTTTCGTTTTCAAGTGGTGCGCTATCAGATGTTGGCATCTGCTCCCAAAGGATCAGTGACTGACCAATGTTTTGCCTGCAACAGAACCTGCTACAAAGGGTCAAGTGCCGCTTCCATCATTGGGTGTTGCTTCAGTTTCTTCCGTGTGGCCCGCAACGACGTCTGCCGGGTTTTCAATTCGAGAGGTCGGGCGAGCCAAGGCGTGTCCAACCAGGCAAGAGGTCCGACAGTAGATATCTCGTTGAACCCATGTTGGAGGTTCGGTACTGGTCCGTCACGCGAATGTTGGATCCCTTGTGGGATCTCTTGACCAGAAGCTTCCCAGCGGCGGCGCGCTGCGGAAGGGCGCCCCGAGGCCGTCTTTCTTTCCGGCGAGAAAAAAGCGGCTTCCCCGGGAAAAGAAAGGCAAAAAACAAGTGCGGCGGGAAGAATAAAAGCGGGGGGGAGCGGGAATTAAAACGCTGTTAGTTTTTCTCGGCGAGAATCTGCGCCCCTTTTATGATTATGATGTGGGCCCGGTGGTTTTCGCCCGGTAATAAAAAGGCACTTGAGTGGGCGTCGTTATGGAGCCGGGCTCCCTTCGCCGCTCTTTTGTGTTTTATGCGAATCCCGCCGATGGCTCGCTCGATTTGATTACTGCTCGAGGCGCCGCTCTCTCTCTCCTCTCTCGTCGGGCCCTGGGCGCCGGGCTCGCTGCCGCGCCTCCAGCCGCTCCACTGTCTGTGCGTGCATTCGAAGGAAGTTGGTCGCCTGGTGCCGACTTCTTTTCTTGCTGGTTTCATTTCAACTCTAGCTCCGCTCCCTGGTCTCATAGTGGATTAGACCGTACAGTACGCGTAATATAGAAAAACAAATAAATAAAATTGTGCTGCCTTTACAGGGAGCGCGAAAGAATTGCACTAATCTTTTTTTTCTTATTCTTTCTATCGGCCTTTTTATTCCGTGAGTTTTACGGTATTTGTCTTTGGAGGACAGTCCCTCAAGTTTTCGCCAAAAATAATTTCTTGGGAAATGGACATTTATGAGCTATTTTGTCTCTTTTCGGAAGTGCCCGCCGTCACCACGCCTGCGAACGACCTAGTGATGTTGGCGACTCGAAGAGCCGACACGCAGGATTAAAATCAGTTGGACTGCGGACCTTTGCATGGAACGCGTAGAGCGTGCTTGGACCAGCATCCAGTCGTTGTACTACAGGAGGGCCTGACCGTTGTTTGATGCATACGTTGCTTGTAGTTTCTTTTTTTTGTTTTGTTAAAGTAGTAGGCGTACAGAAGTTGCATGTTCGTGTTTTTTCTTCTTATTATATTGATTCAAGTGTCAACGTTCGAGGCGCGTGTCCCGTGCAGTCATCCGAAAACACATAGCGGCGCAGCAATGAGCTGACCTCTAAAGTCGCCACGTTTTCGTAGAGCTCTCTCGCGAAACGCGAACGGCAGCCTTCAGGGTGTAAGACACGCTGTGAACCGCTGGTCTCAAGGCGCCCTGCAGAACTGCGTTGTATCCAGCTACGGAGGCCAGCGCGTTTCAAACGTGGACCGTCTTCGATGTCCTTCTCACGTTCGCGGAGCCGTTCAAAAGCGACGAGGTCGAGCGAAGCCAAAGCCTGCATCGGTGGCCAGCCAGAACGCCGTGGTGTCTACGAGGGCCCTAACCTTTCCTGCAAAGCGCCGATAAAGCGAAGGGAGCGGGATAAAAACGGCAATGTGGTATCGGTCGCAGGTTTGAACACCGCACGCGCGTGCCTGACAGGCCTCTTGGAAGGGTTCAGGTCCCTCTGCTAGGTTCTGCACGTCTGGACGCCGAATCGGGCAATAGTCGTGTTCCCAGCCGGAGGGGGCGCTGCTCTTCAATCGAGCGTATCCCTCCCCTCGGACAAGCGCAGGTTGGGCACAAAGCCGCCGACATGGGCCGCGGTTCGCGCAACGCGTGTGCTTGGTGCGACGCCCCCCGATGCCCGAGTGTCGCAGGCGGAACGGGGGCCCTCCCGACTCCATCCCCCCCCCCCCCCCCCCCCCCCATTGTGGCCGTCCCAGGCGGTCCCCCCGGCCCCATATGGCCCCGCGCGGAGCCGCCGGGGACAATGGCGCCTGCGGGGGCCGCCCTTTTGTGTCTCCGACGGCGCCCCGACTCGGCCGTAGGCAGAGCGGGCCACTTCCCCGGACGACGCCCAACGGGAGTGGGAACCACGGCCGTGCGGCTCTGCGGTGCCTGGAGCAAGTTACCGATGCAAGGGGCCTGCAACCTGGGCGAGACCAACACCTCCCGATAGGCAGGCCGTAGTGCGGGATTTTTGGCGGGACCAAGCGGTACGGAAACCTCCCGATAGACAGGCCCTACTGGATTTGCTGCGTCACCTGCCGGAGGCCAGCGCGGACCACAAATTGGACGCGAGTGGTACACCAGCGCTCGACTGATGTAGCACTCGCGTTGAGTCGGTTCGAACGCGAGTCCCAGCCGAGCGCTGGCGCGGCACTCCTGCCCAATCGGTGGTCCGCGCCGGCCTCCGGTGCGTGACGTAGCATATACAGCATCATGGTCTGCCTGTCGGGAGCGGTTGGGAGACGTTTTTCGTTATGCCCGTGTCCAACTAGAGCGAGAGACAGAAGCAACCGACAGCGACAAGCCTCAAACCAGAGTCTTTAGCAATTTGAGAGGCTTTGTAGAATAAAGGAGGCTATGCTCAAACACGAGCATCATGCACGCGAGGGTATCTTTGGCAGACTTGCAATCGCTCGTGCTTACTTCACGAGCACCCAACGACTAAACGCCTGCCAAAGGTACCATCGCGAGCATGCTGTATGGGTTTGAGGCTTGTCGCTGTCTTTTGTTTCTGTCTGTCGTTCTAGTGGGACACGGGCATTAGGAGCAGCGTTCTTCGTTCACGGCCTTCGGGAAGCAGGTGGTCGCTCGCACGCGCATAAGCATTCCCGGCGAAAAAAAAAAAATAGTTGAGTGAGCGCCTGCACACCCTTGTTCTCTGCCGTAGCAGTAATGCAGAAACCGCTATACTCTGTTTCACCTCATGATGTACCGCAGGAAAGGCTACAAGCGCGAGCTCCTTGCTCTGGGGCACATCCCGGCGGCACAAGCTCTCGTGACTTAAGAGCAGCTGCCAACGCTATGAGCTCGCGCTTCTAGCCTTCGCTGCGGTACAACATAAGGTGAAACGAAGTATAGTCTAGAGCAATGGACCTTTTTCCAGTAAGCTTCTGCACATGCGTACACCCCCGCTGTCGCCATTTTCGCAGGACACCGGGACGCGGTGCCCTGCGAAAATGGCGACAGCAACATTGCCAGCATCTATCTTCGCGCGTATTTAGTCTATTCGACGCTTTTTTTTTTTTTTAATATCGGTAGTATGGGATTTTAAAAGCACTGAAAACCGACACAAGGGCACGATGCCAATGTGTTTTGACGGGCGGTGGCATGTCGTGCTGCTCTTCGATTGTAGTTCGCAGACAGCTCCCCAGACGGCGCTCGTTACTCGAGAAAGGTCCATTGAGGGATCCCGCTTATTGGAGGCAGTTCAGACATGCGTCGATTTCCTAACGAAAGCCACAGTTCCCAGTGCGTTGAACGTGACCTCCTTCGCCGGTCGTCCAACGAAGGCTCCCGCAAGTGCGCCATCTCGCGTGTGAGGATCAAGACCGGTGAACGCACTTGCGACTGCTTACGGCCGGCTCAGAAGCAGCGCAGCCTGTCGTAAGCCAAGGCTTAAAAACCTGTCGTGTCGTAGTGGGTCGTAGTCAGACGCAAGTGTGTGGACCGGCCTCATCTTCCGGGGTGAGGTGAATTGACTCGGTCTCCTCAACGTATACCGCGGGATTTAAGGGCTGTTCACACATTTGGTGTTGACTAGGACCGATTGAGACTAGAGAGGTTTTTAAGCCTTTTGTGACGGCTTACGACCGGGTGTGCTGCTGTGGAGCCAGTCGGTAAGGCTGGTTTTCAGACACTCGCAACCGACTCTGACACAACCGGTTTTTAAGCCTCGTGGGACTGCTTACGACAGGCAGTGCAGCAGCAGTGATCGTAAGCGGCTTGCGAGCCTGTTGTGTCGAAGTCGGTCGTGGTTGGTCGCCAGTGTGTGAACCAGCCTTAAAGGGGCACTGACACATCAAAATCATATTTTTTATTATTATCCGAAACGATTGAAAACGATGCCGGGACATTATCCTCAAAATTCGAAACTTGGGAATTCAGTATTTGTGAATTAAAAAAACAATTTCCAAATGCCGAATTTGAAGTTCCCGCGCGATCCGCGCCAGTGCAGTGAGTCACATTTTGCGGTCTCCTGCGACTCGACTTTCTTTGGGACCTCCGCTCCACGCTATGAAGCAAAGCGCCGTTGCCACCGCGACCCGAAGCGAGGAGGAGGTGAGCAGGCGGGATAGAAGGGAGCCGGCGCGGGAAACAACCGGTTTCTTCCCCGACTCGCCGATCTGCTCGAGCGCCGCCAAGTTTTCCGAGGGAGGATACAAATCCAGGAAGCGACATCACACCGAACTCTGATTTTTGGTATTTCAAAAAGAGGGACGGTAGTACGTTCGCAATTGCGTTAAAAAACATGTTTTACGATTGCCGTTATTAAACGTTATAGAAATGTCGCCTACAAAGCTTCTAAATTTCCTGATTTTTGACGTCGCCGATCAAAAGAAGGGAGGAGGCGAAAAGCGGGAGAATCAAACGCCAAAAATAAAAAGGCGCGCGCGCGCGCGGGGAAATTTTTCTTTGCGATGCGGTTTTGTTTTGCGTGTCTATAATAATAATCTTTATTTGGACTCCTTGAGTCTCAGGTGGAGGGGCAAAAGGTAAACAGATTTACCTGACGAGGCCCCCCCACCCTACACATTGCTCAGCAGAGAAGCAAACAGACGAGAAATGAACACAAGTAAAAAACGACAATAAATCTTATCAAACAATCTGTCACTGCGCGAAGTAGGCACGAAACAATCCTTCTACAAAATTGTAGAAGGATTGTTTCGTAAAAATGACTACAACTTGCGTCGTTTTAGACAATAAAAAAAAAATACGACCTTTGGGGTGTCAGTGCCCTTTTAGGGGTACTCCGCCGATTTTTAAGTAACCTCACCATACTATATTTTCGAAATCGCCATCTTTTACTCTTTCCGGTATGATGTTAGTATCGCGAAATTCAAAATACTTATTGTGAAATCGGCAAATGAAATTGACGCCAAAACCAAGATTCGAATATACCCGCGCTTTTAAAGGGCAACTCCGCTTCATTTTTGATATTTAGAAAACTATGCAGCCCTCTTCAGTATCATGTAGGAAGACCCCATGTCAAATATTACGATCTAATTCCGTCTATATATTTAATAAACTGGCCAGCAAACTTTCAAATGAGCCAATTCGCCGAAATCTGCCAACTCTAGCGTGCGACGTGAGGCGCGATCGTCAGCGCAGTCAATGCGGCGGAGTTGGAGCGGCCAACGTTGACCCACTACGTCAGAGGCATGACTACGTCATTCTCACGTTTTGTTTGTTTTTACTTCTTAGAGCGAAATTGAACGATGACGTCATGAGTTTCTCCTCCCGGTGTTGGCTCAACAGCGTCCACGTGATCACCGTAATGCGGATGCGCTAGGGTGCCTACATGTTTTTTTATAGTTTGCGCTGCCCTGCGGCTTATCGGTCTGTTTCTCCGCTCCCCCTCTCCTTCGTCTTCTCCCTTTCCCCCTCTCCCCCGGGCCATCACCGTCCACGCCATGCGAAGCGACCTGCCCGCGTCGCGTGTCCTGTCCCTCGCCCCCACGAACTTCAAGAGACCACGTGGTTCGACGTGACGTGGCCATGACTCTGTCGACACGAGGCCAATGTTGCCTGACGCAACCGAAGTTTCGGTTTCGGTATCAGCAGATGTTTAAATTAAGATTACACGAATAATACTCCACATTTCGCGAATCCGAAGACGTAGAGCTGTTTAGTAGTGCTTTGTGAAATGGAATCACATGTAAACCTAATTTTTTCGGAATTGAGCGGAGTTGCCCTTTAACTGCCGTGACGTCACGGGATGGCAGGCTTGCGGTTCGAGCGGGCTGCCTAAAAATGAGCTATGCCGAGCATTTGTTTCGTGCTGCTGCGCGGGAGCTGGAGAGACCTTCCATAGCATTCATTTGACACCATGAAACGGTTTGTAATCAGTTGGGAACCAAGTCTACAGCCCAAAGAGTGAACCCCTGCCTTCCCATGACGTCACTTTTTCAATGTTGCCAGTAGAGCTTTTCACTTTGAAAAACACGATGAGGACCAAAGTTGTAAATTCCATAACTTCGCGAAAAAAAAAAAAAAGTTGGCGAAATATTTGGGTTTCTATTTCAGCGATGCTTGTTGGTGTGTGAAGCAAGTTTTAGGCAGGGGAATCAGGGACTATGAAGAAAACGCCGGAGTACCCCTTTAAGCCTTCGGAAGAGGCTTAACAACCGGTTTTTAGTCTCTCCGGTCGTATGTAGTCGCGAGTGTGTGAACGGGCCTTCTGATGTAGCCACAATCTTCGAAGCTCATCTTCTCTTGGGATTGAGATGTGTGCCCTCGTCCCCTTTTTCCTGCTCGCTGTCGTCGTGAACCACGGCGTGCGCAACAATCGTTGGTTTCCAATTTGGGAGCGCTCTGTTAGGGTCCGTTGGTGGCTCGCCTTCGTGGCCACTCGTGTTTCGCTGGCCTCGTCTTCCAGGCAGCTCGGACAACGAGTTCCCTTCTTTCCGACCTTGTTTCTTCTTTCCGGCCCGCCACACGGAGCGGAGCAGCGGCCCGGAAGAGTACGCGGGAAGCTGCGCAGAGGGATGATCCGGGGAGCAATTTGGGGGGTGCTTCCTCGGTTTCACTGTCCCGGTTCGGTGACCGTCTCTGTGGCGTCGGAGCCCCGTTCCTGCCTCTCAAGCGGAAACGGAGCAGGGCAGTTCGAACCCTAGGTGGTTCCTTCCCCGAGGAGTCTTTGGGGCTCCTCACCTGCTTTGCGACGTAAAACATCAATAGTGGCTTTTTCTTCGGTGTGTGGCACCACTACAGAGCACTCGTCGAACAGAATAGTTCGATAGAATGCGTTTAATTACGAGGAGAGGCGTGTTTACATTCAGATGCACATACAACACGGAGGGTGTTTGATCATCCTCAAACACTTTTTTTTTTTTTTTATAAATGCAATTGCTTCTTTAGTTAGAAGCTCGAGTGAAAAACAAACCAGACATGCCAGAATAAAATAATTCGGTACGTATGTTACGACAATCAAATGCTTAAAACGGAAATAGCAACCTTGAAAGTAATATTTGCTCGAAGATCGCCAAATACAACTCCAGCCTCTAGATGGGAAAAAAAAAAAAAGTATTTTCGGTTAACTTTGGTGCGAGCTTCAATTTCAAAGGTTCAAGGAAACTTTGATGCCACTTAATCAACGCAGCCTTTTTCAAACGTGTCTCTGCAACGTGTTTCAGAACACACACATGAAAGAACCCCATCCAGGAGGGCAATAATTCTACTCCGCCTTTATAGACGTTTCCAAAAAAAGAGTGTGTGGCTGGTGCCATCTTGAGTGTTCGTGCGTATGGCGCGTGCTTTCCTCGATTTCCGAAGCGCCGAACGCGCACTTGCTGGGCTGTGAAGATCGCACGCTGGACTGTGATTTTGTAAACATTGGAAAGGTCTATAGGCGCGGTGTAAAATTGTTGGCTTTCTGGATAGGGCAAACGACAACAAGGAAGATATACGTTCCTTCTGGTAGTTGCTCGTCTTATTATTAATTCGTTTAAACTGCAACGAGATTAATCCGTTCGATATATTATGAGGACACATGGCAAAGAAGCGTGGCCAAAACTGGATTTGATGGCAGCATCGGTGACTGAGTGTGTGAGCGCACCGCGACGTCGAGGACGTGGAGCGAAAGACCTGTGTCGCCACAACTCAAGGGCAGACCGACCTTCCGCTGTATAAACGCGAACGTTAATTAATTAATTAATTTATTTTATTTTTTGTGGAGAAAAAAAGGGGGAGGGAGGATAACAGTTGCGTTTGGATTACTTAATTTTCATAGGTGGAATAGAATCCACAAATACGCCCCCGTAAGAATGCAAATAATAGGCGAGAGATAAGAGGCATTGAGGATCGAAAGAGCTGTGCCTGTTACTCCGTTACCTCCCTCAGCCAGAACCGATATTTTTTTTTTTTTTTTTTCGGAACTTGGTTAATTTGTTTCTGGCGAGTGCAGTGTTGGGGAGCAGCGCCTTGTTTGAAGTCGCGGGGCGAACGTCGCCGATGCGCCAGCATCGATTTCCTCTGCGGAGAACGGCGTGAATCGATGGAGGCCGCTGGGCGCTGTGTTCGATGCAACCGCAACAATGAATAATTGCCGGGGTCATCTCGGGACCGGGCCTGCCGATGCGCCTCTTCTCCTCTCGCGCATTCGGGACTGGCAGAGACCCGAATTTTTGGCAATTTGCTGGTTACCTAATGAATACATCCGGGACGTGATTTTACTGTGGCCGGTTTTGGCGGAGGCTCCATTGACGAGGATCCCAAGTAAGGTAAGGGGCCCAAGCTGAACATCCGAGTATCGATGAGGGCGCCTCATGAGCAATTATGATTATGAAGCGTGGCGAAGAACTTCTGGCCCCCTGCAGTGTGGCGTTCGGTTCTCGTCAAATTATGAGCGATACCTAGTGCTGGCGTTTTGTTTACGCGAAAGCCGGATATGTTTCCCGAATACAGCGACGCGTTCGTTAACTCTCGAAATTTCTTTGGGAAGCTGAAAGGCAAATATTATTCCGCCTTCCGATCAGTGCTATCCCTAACCGCTAAAATGGACTCGTGCGAACTGGGCACGCTTTCTTTGTCCCTTTCGAGTCTATGCAAGTCGGCGGACTTCGGGGACATGCGGATGGGTGCTTCGTGCAGCCCTTTCACGCATTCGTTAAATCGGCCTCCGACTGCCGGGATGAGGAAGGGGTCCTCTAGCTCGTCCTCCGGGCAACAAACGAAAAACAGAAAGTCTCCCTCCTCTGGAAGTTGCGCGTCGTCCCGAGTTTCGTCGTTTGGTGAAGCTGCGAGTGTGTGGGGGGCGGAGGGTCTGTCCGCGTGTCGTGCTCGGTATCGGCGCCCCCGCGTGCCCGACGGAGCGTGCCGCGAGGCGTGCGCGCTCGTTATCGGCGCCGTTTCTTTCGGCCCTTCCGGGCGACTGGGCGCGCGCATGGGGCGACGTCTGCGTGCGCGCCGCTAATGGTTTAATTAATCGAGGCGCGCAAAACAATGCGCGTCTCTTTCTGCGCCCGCTATCGGCGGCTTGCCCCGCGGGCGACGCCGGAATCGTCCCCTTTTATCTCGCGACGGGGAAGCCGCCGCTTTTTACTCGCGCGGCCGGCCGTCACTCGCGGCAGCCCGCACGACGTACTCGCCAGCATCTGCTCACTGCCGCGTGGCGGCGCGGTCGGTGGACCGCCACCCCAATGAAACCCCCCGCGAGTCTTGGGTTGTGGGCGCTGACGAGCTTCTCTGTCTGATCCGAGTGTTGAAATCGTGCTTGGGAGGCGTTTGCGGCTGACGAGGTGCGACGCTTCCAAGTTCAGATTAATTGGAACGAAGGCGAGTGAGTGGATGACTCGATAAGAAACTTGCCCACTCTCCTAACTCGGTTGGCGTCAACGTGGGGCTAACCAATCGCTCTCGTTTCTTCTACCGTGACGTAGCACATACTTTAGGAACGCTCAGGTACTGTGCTTGCGCCATGTTCAGTGAATGTTCCCAGAGAAGTCTTTATTCTCCGCTTTTTGCCCTAGGCACCTTAGGTGCGTATAGCTAGGTCATTTCTGTATGGACACTTCGGTATAAGTACGTTTGCGGTGCATGAACGTTTCGGCGCACGGACGTTCCTGGCGCACCGACGCTTCGGTAATGGACGTGTGGATAACCGCTCATGCCCTCGTTTGCTAATTACTCGGGTATATCTTGGAGATCATACTTTTCAATGCGTTAGCATTAGTGCCCTGGTACATGCGCTGACCTTGGACGTGGTGGGAGCGCACGTTTATAGAGTTCGCAACGTCGCCACGGGGTGGCGCCACAGCCCCACTGGCAACCGAAGATCGCCGGTGACGCCCTCTTTCGCCAATTTCGGCGCCGCGCAGTGGGGGACGGCGGGTGTATCACGGGGGCGCGGGTTCGTTCACGCCGCTTCGCGGCGACAGCCTGCGGATGGCTCGTTACAAAATATTTAACCCAGCTTGGGCCACCCGTACACGGCGCCTCGCGGCGGCCCAAGTACGCCTTAGCCCCGCTGTCCCCCTCTGCAGCTCGGTTGCTAGGTGTTACAGAGAAGAGGCGGGTTTCGGGAATCTTCACCCCGCGGAAAAGCGCCGAGAGGCTGTATTCACCGTGCTTCGTTGTATGTAACCGCTGCGCGAAAGGCTCGCACATTTCTTCGAGAATCAGCGTGGCGGCTGCAGCGATTTCGGCCCATTTTTGTTGTTCGATTTTGGCACGCATTCCGTTTTCGTACTTCGTCGATTTTATAGTGCAATTGTTGTTCGATTGTGAATGCTAGTATACTTGAAAAAAATCAGTAAACGGGCCAAGTAAACCTTATGACACGATGCACCTTTTGTATGTACATCAGTTCCTCGGACGTTTTCAGTTAGCTTAGATTGAAATGCAGTGCGACGAAGGAACATGCAGAATTCGCATATATTTTTACGCTAAAAATTTAATGCCAAACTTCAAATAAATAGGAACGGTATTTGCCACAAGCCCCGCATAGGGTACCGATATGCACCCGAGTAGGGACGCGTCTCCATCCATCAAAATGCGTGCAGCTGGTGTGTTATTCTGAACACGCGTCTGTACACCGGGCCATCCGCATCTCCTAATGGGTCGCTCCACTTGAAGGGAGACTGACGAGGTATTTATGCTCGCCAAGGTTTTTTTTTATCTCTACATGACACGCGAGCCCAACTACCCAGAAAACAATTCGCGGCTCGAAATTAGTTTTCTTTCGCCCTCACTCCCTTCTCCGTGGTCACGTGCCCTTTTTCTAGGGTTAAGACACAATAACGAAAGATAATCGAAGTCGTGGCTCATCGAAGGTGCACACGCAATATTAAAGATAGAAAAGGAATACGATGCCTACTTTTGTGGCTTCTAAAAAAAACTGCAAACGCGTTAATTAAAAAAAAAAAAAAAAGTTGCACAGCCACGTGATATTCGGTATCTATCTCCTCTTCTATATTTCTTCTTCCTCCCCAGTCCAGTTTCGGTGTCGTTTTCGAGCAGTGCCGTTTTTTTACTTTATTAAAAATAGACGTGACACTGTAGCAAAATATATATTGGGTATTCTTCTAACGCCATAATAAATAACCTGGCAAAAAAAAAAAAGAAACCAAAAAGAACAGTTTTTTTTTTTTTTTTTTGTAAGGGGACATGCGCCAGGGAAAATTTTTGGAGGTATTATTTACGACAACTGAATGAAATTTTCACTATTTATAGTGCTTGATCTCTTCTTTATGAATCTGGTTTGCTTTCGCTATAGATTTTTTATGTTATTCTGTATGCAATAGACATACAAAAAAAAAAAAGTTCTTATGCAGGCGTCGGGCATGGCAACAGACTTACAAGAGCCTAGTAAAATAAACGAAGTAGCTCCTTCGAAACAATTGAGTGGAATGACCAACAGATATTGTGTGCGAGACATCTTATATATTTTAATATATTTGGAAATCGCAAAAACACCAATTCAAAGGGCTAACTAAAGTTTCTTAAAGTTTTCATAATTATTAAAAAAAAAAAAAAAAATTCTAACCAAATCTCGATAGCTGCATTTTACACATTCTAAAGCATATGCACGCCACATTTGTCTTGTGCGCAAGCTCTGAAGATGCCCCATAATTACAAAAAAAAAAAAAAAAAAAAACGCGTTTGAATATTGCCATGATCTGTAGCGGTACTTTTCGCTCCAGGAAAAATAATTTTTAAATTACATTTTGGCGAGGAATTTAAGCTACAGAGGAATGTGACTGAGAGAAGACGGCTAGGCCTATTTCTCAAAATAAACGTCAAAGCGGGACACCTGACGATGTAAAGAGCTGCAGACACAAAAATGCTTCAAATGTATGCCTTTCTGAGTCGCAGGCAGTTCTTCAAATATGTGACTAATTTCGCGATTACATTTGGACCTTATTATTTTATGCATGAAATACAAAAATTCTAAGATAATGAAAAACACCCTAAAGCACATTTTCTGCAAAACATTTCCGTTTTTCGGTTCGCATCTTTCATGATGGGGATAGTGCGGGTCGAACAACGAAAAATAAATAAAAATTTAAACTACGGCCCAGAATATCGCGTGAAATATCCTGCGGACGAACTCTTGGTTATGCAGAGACCTTGACACGAACCAGCTGTACCGAAGCAGCTGAAATACTTCCTTGGTACTACCACTCTTCATGGTTGTAGTACCGTAGTAGATTTGCACACTGCTGGTGATATACGCCATCGTGTACATGAGCAAGGTACATATCTTCTTCGCCCGACCTTGGGCCAAGCAGCTCGTCATGGGATTATTTTGGGGCGAGTACCGACTGACCGTGGGTTTAGGGAGGCGGTTCATCGGGTCTCAAGTCTGCTTATCCCGTTTTCCTTTCCCCCGTCCTTATCCACGTAATTCAGAAATGCAATATGCGGTACGACAAAAAAAGCAAAAAGCGTGACATTACGACTTGGATGAGTGAAAAAAGAAAAAAAAAATACGAGAGTCCAAATAAGAATGATCGACAGCCGCGGTTCGAAACGCGAACAACTTTCGCGGTTTGGCAAGAGCAAAGCGATGTTTCCCCGCATACCGGAAGTTCCGCCATTCAAGATGGCGACCGCCGCCGCGTATCGGCTCGGTGACGCGGTGCCGGGTGTTGCTCGATAGATTCGTTCGTTGGTTATGTCGACAGCTGGGCACGAAGCTGGGCAACATTTTGTTTGGTGTCGGCGAGCGTGTCTGGCTCGGTGTGGGCCGCGACGGGCAGCGCGTGTCGCGATGACGAGCGCGGTGGCCGGCACGCGTGGGGCTCCTCGGGCGCAGGTGGGCTCCCCCTGGGGAACGGTGGGCGCAGCCTGATAAATGGCCGGCTGGCGTGATGGGCTCCTCGCGGCGCCCTATCTTGGCCAACAAATGAGCGGCCGCTGTCAGGCTGCCCCGACAGGGTCAAGTTGGCCCCGAACGGGGGTCAACTGCGCCGCTCGCTTGACGGATGGACTTCGCCCGGGGCCCGCTCGCCGGCGTCTCGAGGAATTCGGCCCATTCGGCCCGCCGCTCGGCGGCGCGTTTGGGCGGCCTACGCGTAGCATCTTTGGGACGCGTGCTCCGGTCGCTCGATATGCGTGCGCAAGTTTGGTATCGGGCGTAATTTCCTGATCAGGTTTCTTTCGGTAGTATTTCTGGAGTTTCGTCAAGCAGCTCTCTCGGAAGCTTTGGCGTGTAAGGCTTTGTTTCACTGCTGCTTCAAAGGATGCTCGTCTCTTGCGAGAGGATGAAATATTTTCGAATATAATGCGGGTAAATCTAAAGAAAGTCGAACTGCATCGTAGGAAATGTTTCAATCGATGTTCATCGAACTTAGGCCTGGTGTAGCAGTAGCAGTAGGAAATTCTAGTGTGCCGCACGCATATCTGCTCGGTATACCTTTAAAACACTCTGATAGAATTCCGACCAGATATGTGACTGTGCTTGTCTGTGTGTGTCCGAGAGATTTGGAGAACACGCACGCTTATCGATGCCGCTTCAAACTCGGTCCGGAGGTGACAATTTGCTCGGGGAGCTTGTCCTTCGGTCGCTGCTGGCGCGATATGGCGCAGGTCGCTTCCGTAATACCGAAGTGCCTCTACCTCCGACCGCTCTTTTCGGCTGCGTGTTGATGCAAGGTCTGTAGGCCAGGCTGTCCCTGAGCCTCATTTTTATGCCACAATATCGCACGGAGTGTTACGCGACGTCATCGACTATTTCTGCCCAAACAGCCGATGACGTCACGCACGAGACTCGCGGAGTCTCCACGAATGCAAGAGTGACAGGCCTCTCGTTTTTCGCAGCAGCGAACCGCGGCGTTTCCTCGCGGCGCCCTGGTCCGAGTGCCGTCGAGGGGCGCGTCGGTTGTGGAGCGGGTGCAGCCGTCCCGGACGGGCACCGGTAGCTCCCAATTGGGCGGTAATTGCCCCCGCAGGAAGACGGGGTGCTGTGCAAGAAAGCACTGCAGCTGCGTCTCGCGAAGAGAACGCTCGGCCGAGTAAAGCTCCGTCGTGGCGCTAATGCGCGCTCATTAATTAAAGCGCGTCATGAAACCTGCATTAACGAGGACACAGCCGGATCGGCCATGTGCGCCCTGCTGCGTGCTACCGCTGCCCCCTGCCGCTTTTATTATCTCCTTCATTCGACCGCTGCCGTCGTGCACGCGGAAGATCCGTCGGCCAGATTGCCGCGGCCGAGCAGCGTGGCTCGCCGCCTTTTCCGTCGTGTCTGGATGTCGGCCGTTGGGCACGAGAACGTGCCTCGCCCGAGTCCCCGCCGCCTGCCCTCGGCATACGCTCGAGCGTTGAATTCTCGGTTTGGGGTTTATGTGGGGTCGGAGGATCTCGAGTCGGAATCGCAGGTCCGCAGAATTTTGCTTCGAAAGGGAGACATTCAGAAGGCTGCCCTCGGGATGCCGACAGTCAGTGATACCGCCGGAACGGCAGGCTGCCCCTTCGATCCGCGATTAGATCCTCTACGTCTAACAGGGCGAGTATTTTCTTACGCGAGCGGAGCATGGATTTGCTATTTTCTTGAGCTGCTCAGCTTCGTCGTCTACAGACTTTCTCTAGCTCCTTGTCTCTCTCCGGGAATCGCACCACCTGGGCCGGCCCTGGTTCTCTGTCTGGCTGGTGCGCCAATGTCCGACCTGGCTCAGCCCACACCGCTTGCGTGTGCACTGACAAACATCATCCGGCTTCCGACAATTACGGCAGATTTGGCGGGACGCGCGGGTCGGCCGCTATTTTGCTGGACTTGTATGGACGGGCTTTAAAGGGGCCCACCAACAGTTTTTTGACTGGTTTGAAGTTCGCGCTGAAACGGAGCTCCATGAAAGCAGGAACACCGAGGGAAAAAAATATTACAGAAATTCGCAATATTTTGTGAGTTATTAGAAAATTAAATATTGCAGAAAACAACTTTAAATAAGCAAAACATTGCGCTTCATGACGTAAAATGAAACAGTTTAGCGATTGGAGCAAAGCGGTTGGCCAATAGGACCCGAGTTTGGTTGATAGCCCGTCGGCCCGGTCGGCCATTAGGCCTCGCTGCAACCATCGTAGCTTTGGAATTGGGTTGCCATCATCGATGCATTTACCGGGCTTATCGGATTTTGAGCGCCGAATTCTTAAAAAGGAGTGCGGAGCTGGGCGTCGCGCCGTACGAGGACACACCACGCAAGCGCCGCGACGCGTCTACTTCGACAGCCGCGGAAAGCTCGTCTCCCGCAACTCCGCTACCGGAGCCACCTCGGCGAGTAGGAGGTCTTAATGAGAATCACCGGTAGCGTTGTGGGACTGCGAAGAAGGCGCAGGGGGCCTCGATGTGTCGCTCCTGGGGTATGCCGTCGTACATCCTGGCATGCGCATGGAAAGTGAAGCATTTCTACGGGGGCCAAGGGGTGAGCGACCATCGCGAGTGTTTCGATAGCGTGGTGCTCGTGGTACGGAGGAACGGCGCATCCGACCCGGACCGGGAGCCGTGGTCCCTTCGGCGGGCTTGCCTCTGCCGTCGGCCCTGGAGGACTCGCGCGGACACTGCATCGTGGCCCGTGCGGCGCTCTCCGGCCGGGGGCTGCCCCCCGTTCCGGGAAGCAGCGAGGCAGCTCGGTCGGCGCTGCCAAAGCGCATGATAGATCGCCCGCTGCCTTCGGCCGCCCTAGCCCGCTGATGGAAATGTAGGTTGTTCCGACAGGCCGTTACAAAGTGGTTCCCTCCTCCCCCCCTTTCCCCGAAGCTCCTTTTTTTTCCGTGCCCCCTCCTTTTCGCGCTCCCCTGTCATGCTGCGGGCAACGAGCGTGCGAACTGCGGTCGTCACGCCGATTCGGAACGCTCCGGTCGGGACGCAGTTGGCGAGCAGCGTGGCGCACGCAACTCCGTGTCGTCGCGCAACGCGGGGTCTGCGCCCGGGCGCGTCACGTGCCCCGGGGGGTTTCCCTAGGCTTCCGCTCGAGCTGCGCGCATGGGCAATGCCCCTCCTTCCGGTCTCTCTGATGCCGAGCTTCGTGGTCAGCCGCCCGTCCGCCCGAATGAATTCATTTAACCTGCCTACGTTAAACACGCCTGGTTGTTGAAGGAGTCGCGAGGCTCGCATATCTCTCGCGTCCTTCGCACTTGGAACACGATGCCGACAAACAGCGTAGCGTACGGAACGCTTATGTGACGTTTGATTACACCAGAGCTCCCGTGAAGCAAGCGTCAGTTAATGGGACACGCTCGCATCTTTCAAGGCCTTGTACTACTTACTATCTACGAAGAGGCTCCCCCCCCCGAACAAGAAATAGCATTAGGTCGGTATGCACGCGTCCTTTGCCCGCTCGCCGCTTCAAAGACTGCGAAATTTCCGGTGGGAGTAATCCGTCGACCCAGTCTGTAGCGGTATGCGGCATAGTCGTTGGAGGAACGACGGGCTGCTGTTGGGACGTCGGAAGAATACGAAAAGCGCCAGGGAACAAGGACTGTACTCTGTTTCGCCTTACGTCCTCCCGCAGCGGACACTACGAGCATTGATGGACATTCGTTCTTCCTTCCAAAATGCTCTTCCTGGAGCATCCCAAGGATATATCCTACTGGATCCTCTTTTACTTAATGTCTGTATCAATCACATTGAAAACATTGATGACCAACAGCAGTTTATTAGCTATGCAGGTGATACCAGCCTGTTTCTTTCTGGAGATGTTAGTGAGACGCTAATATGCAAAACAAACATTATTTGAAGCGCGTTTTCTTTGGACTCAAGGTAAACACAACGAAGTCTAAAGCAATTTTACTTAGATGTAGAAATAAACGAGTCGAGGTAAATATTGCGCTCAAACTTGGTGCTTCGATAATAGAACTAGTGAGTGAGCACAAAACTTTGGCTGTATTTTTTGTCGGAACATACGACATGATATGATCACGTGAACTATGTGATTGTTCGACCTTCACAAATTGCCGGGGCAGTGGCTAGTTGTCGTAATATTCTGCCTCCTAACGTTAAACTAAAGTTTTATCGCGAATTATTTCATCTAAATTTAAATGATTGTCATCTTGCGTGGGCCACCACGTCCAAAACCAACCTCATAAACATTATTGCGACAAAAGAAAATTTCAAGCTATATTGCGGATGTTTCCAGTAACGAACACAAATAACGAATATTTTCCAAATTAGAAATAGTTTTTTTTTTTTATATAGAATGCCTGTCTGAGTACGGTTTACTATATTCTATTCGCTTCTCGTATCCAGTTTTGGTAGAAATGTTATACATTCTTTGAGAACTTACATGGCACGAATGTAGTAGTATCAGCACACACAGAGATGTGGGTCCTTCCTCGATTTCGTACGAACTGTGATTTCCAGTCTGAACGCTATAATGTAGCACTCCTATTAAACGGATGTATAGAAAATGGCATAAAAATGCACAGAAAAAGTAAAAGTGACATCCGTTTGCACTTTTTTTTTAAATGTATGATTAGGTTTTTTTTTGTGAATTTTGTTTTTGGTGTTGTTTTTTAATGTCGTTTTATTGGTTCTTTTCATTTTGTCGTGTATATTTATCGTGTGTTGTTGCTACCAATGTAATAGGGAAGCCAAACCTAGTGGAGCTGTTTGTAACAGCTTTTTACAGCAGAGCTGTTAAGGGCTACTTTTCCCAGTTTCGTGTCCGTGGAAAAATAAATCTTGACACAACGCTCTGGACAGCTACCGCCATTTATGAGCGACGGCGACAACCGGACTGCCGGTTGTCTGGTTGCCGCCGTCGCTCATAAATGGCGGCACATAGTACAGATCCGCTGCTCTTCCTTCTTCACCAAAGTGGAAAAGCTGAAAGTTTTTTTTTTTTTTTTTCTGGAGATTTTTTTAGAAGTTTTTGGAAAATAAAGCTCGATTGATTGATTGATCCCAGCCAATCGAGCTCTGTGAACGTAGCAGGCGACTACGCTTTCCGCGGGCGCTTCGTCTCGAAGGTCTGGCGAAACTCGCACGAGCGACGCAGCGGTCTCAAAGACGCGGCCCGCAACTCGCTGGGACGCAGGCAACCGGCCACGAGCCCCCGTTCCCATGTCTCGAGCGCTAGAAATGGCATGCGTCATAGCGTCTCACGTCGCCGATTCATTTCCGCTTGAAACGTAGCTCCGCTCTTGAAGGTAAACATCTTCGACAGACGTCTGTCTGGTTGGGAAGTAATAATGGGAAAATAATAATGCGTGCGTGGAAGAAGACGAGGCTGCTTCCACGCACGAGATCAATCGCCCCTGAAGAAGGAACCGAACAGGTTTTGAAACGTTGGGTCCGAGTTTAGCTCTGCTCTTGTAACGTATTCACAAAGTTTTACACTATTCTCTTCTCATTTGCACTGCTCTTCGTATTAATTTTTGCTTCGCAGACTTTTGTCACGTTAATCACCTGCACGACATTTCCGGCCGCAAGCAGGAGCTTTTCGCTGAAGGAAGCACCTCGGCTGCACGAACTTTCCCTCAGCACGAGCAACTGCCAAAAATAATGCTATGAGCTCGAGATTTTCCCCTTCAGAACTGCACACCTTTTAGGTACGGGCCCTTGGCTTTTCTCTGGTGTCGCGGCTGTAAAAAACCTAAATAATATTGTTATTATTATTATTATTATTATTATTATTATTATTATTATTATTATTATTATTATAAAATATCACGATTATAAATTTCCCAGACTTCTACACTCTAAAAAAAAGTTTGTGCGTCTACTTTCACGCACAACCCTCGGAGAGCCAATCACCGCAACTTACGGAGGCAGCTCAGCGAATGGCAATGCTGAAACATATGTTTAGACCAAAAAATGCAGTCTGAGTTGTGACATTAAGCAATGCAAAACGTCACGCTTGCATTGCTTAATGTCACAACTCGGACTGCGTTTTTTGGTCTAAACATATGTTTCGGCATTGCCATTCGCTGAGCTGCCTCCGTAAGTTGCGGTGATTGGCTCTTCGAGTGTTGTGCGGGAAAGCAGACGCACGGGCTTTTTTTTAGAGTGTAGTATAAAAATCACCAGGAAGACGAAAATTGACGTATAAAGTTTTGTTTCGTTTTGTGTGTGTGTGTGTGTGTGTGTGTGTGTGTGTGTGTGTGTGTGTGTGTGTGTGTGCGTGTGCGTGTGAGATGAGGAACGGGAACTACGGTGTGCTTGTTGTCTTGTTCTATTAAAAAATGCCAGCGCGTTGGCGGAATGGTGCCATTTTCATTGTTGTTATTACACCAGCCAAGGTCACACCTAAAGACTGGCAAAACTGCGAGTTTACAAAAAAACAACAACGAAGTAACTCAAGGTCCGTTTTCGATGAGATGTGTTGTATCTGCATTGAGTCTTTCGGGGTTGGGGTACCTGGCCCCCAGACTGAAATGAGTTTGAGCCCTCCTAGCGTCCACTGCGGATGGACGTAAGGTGAAGTATCGAAAGAAGACAAGCGGTCCGTCGTTTGTCTTATTTCTAGTCCCTGGCGGGTTTCGTATTCTTGCGTTAGCGACTACTCGTCGAGTGGTTGATGAGTGGCGGTCGGAGACTCGCGGCGAGGGCTCCGGCGACGGAAGCGGCGGGCGCGCGCATGCAGGTGCCCGGCTGACGAATGCTTCTCGGCGGCGTCTGACCCCGGGTTGCCCGCCGTCTGCGACTCCGCGGCCGCCGAGTCCCCGCTGTCAGCGGCGGCCTGAGACTCCCCAGACGCCTTTCGGGGGGACGGTGGGGGACTGTGGGGGAGGGGTCGTCCTGCCCTTTGGAGTCTCGGGCAGCTCTCGCTTAGGGCCGTCGCTCTCCTCGCTCTGTCTGGGCCTCGGGCAGCTTCGGTGTATCCAGACAGCCGAGGAATGAGGGTCTCTTCGTCGCCTGTATTCGGGAACGAGTAGTCCACTTTTTGAGCGGTTCTTTCGGTTTCTCGCCTGCCTGGCATTGCGTTTTTCTTTTTTCGGGGCGGTGTTTGGAAAAGGAATGCTGCGCCCGTGTGCGGACGGTTGCTTTGTTTTGTCACGTGTGGACTGCGTCTGCTCGACTGGGCACATTGAGTGAAATTGAAGGGTCAAAATGATAAACTCTATTTTCGGGTCTGCTCTTTTCATTCGATCATTTATTCATACTGGCAGCCCTTTAAGGGCTATTACAGGGTGTCGGACTTTTTCTAATGAAACTGTCGACTCATTTATCCTGGCAGCTTCACGACGTCTTTGAATGTTAACAAATGTTTTAAGTGCCGTGTACGTGGTCACATAGGTTCCTCTAGAGAGTTGTTTTCTGTCTTTTTTTTCTTACCGATGATTACTGTGGCGTTTCGTTTTTAACGGGCATTGTAAGCAAGAGCTTCATTAACTTTCTAGTTGGACAGAAATTGCATTTATATACATTTGTTTCTTTTTTCAGTTTAAGGTAGAGCGTTTGGTGATGATCAGTAAACTCCCATATCCGTCTCGTTTTCCGAAATGTTTTCGAGATGCTCGAGAATTGGAGAGCTCCAAAAACGTGAAAATGCTGCATGATCGGAACTTGGCTATATCTCCCGAGTTTCGGCGCCTTGGTTGGTTGGGGGGAGCTTGGAGGAAAAGTTCGAGAGCGAGGGCACGTCGGCTAGGCATCGCGCGGCGAGGTTCCGAGTTTGTGCCCAGGTGACTCGTTACAAGAGCAGCCGTCTGTCGAGGAGAGCAGCCTATATTCGAGCCATCGATCTGGGACGAGCACGGGTGCTGCTCCTTGGGACGCACTGGCGTTTGTCCGGGTCATGCTCGCCTGGACCGTCCCGTGGGCGATCGGTCATCCCGACTCTGCCAGAGCTGTATGGGACCACCCCGGACGTAGACGCCGAGATTAGTTCGGTTTGCAGTCGCCCCCTTTCGCGGGGAGAGAAAAAAGAAAGCGAGACCAAGAAGCGCGGCTGCTGTCGCCGAGGGCACACCCTCCGAACCTCACGACCGCTGTCACAGAGCCGCCATTGTCTCGGCCGTGGGCGCTTCCTGTTGGCTGAGACAAAGGTGGCCTTCTCCGGACGGCTCGGGATGGCGGCGAACATACGTCGGGCACCTTCACGGGGCGCAGGACGGGGTCGGGGCCCTTGAACCCGCTGAGAGGAAAGCGGGTCCGTCTCGAGTGCCCGCCGCCAGGTTGCTTTTTCTCCGACGAAAGCTGGTCACGGAAAATCGTCGAATTGTATTATCCACTTGTTCGAACGATGCATCAGTGGTGTCACTCTCGATAGAGCAGTGGAATACCGTTGCGTGATGGGTGTGGTGTGCCCCCGAGCGAACGAGCGACCAGCACTCGTCGCCTGCGGAGCAAAAGCCGCTTTTCGACGACGCGTGTTTACGAGCCTCTCCTTCAGTTACCGGTTGGTGGACGTTCAAGTGTGAGCATGAAGGCCCAACTACATGAGGCGTTTTCTTCACGTGCTTCGCTTACGTCAGCGTTGGCGCGTGTGAAAAACGGGCCATGTGGATGGGCCTTCACGTGACATGTGAGCAGGGACGAGGCCAATCACTCACTCGTCTTCGTTAGGACCAGTGACGCACTCCGTGAGCGGGACGGTGGTACGAAAAGAGCGCACTTTGTCCTCATCCCTTTTCTGCGCTCTGAAACAGTGTGTAAGGCTCGTATCAGAGTTGCCCGCTGTCTAACCATTTCTTCGGATACGTTACCCCTTGTTAACCTCCGTTTTTTTTTTTCGTTCTACGATGTTCACCTAACGGGGACGAGAGGAGGCAGCGCAGTCGAGTAGCTCGCGGACTCGCATTTCGTCTTGTCCACACGTCTGACTTTTACGAGCCTTCCCTCTAGAAGATGTCTCCCGCGTTCTGAGGATTTTCTCGCGTTCCTTTCTAGGCTGTCGTCCCAGTTGTGGTGACTGAAGGTTCCATGCGCCTTCAATATCTCTTTCCTTCGAGCGTGCTTGTCCTCCGACTCCTGGTAGGCTGTCAGAATACCTTATGAAGGACTATACTTGCCGCATTCGTTTCTTTCTGAAAACAAGGTGCGGCATTTTCGTCCCCTTCTTCACCGTTCACTAGAGCGTAGCACTCATCCTTTGGTCTTTGATCGCCTTCTGTCGTGCGAATAGTTCATTACGCCATTAAAACCTCAATCATCGTATCATCCGATTAGCCCTCGTAGGTCTTGAGGTTAGTTGTTCCCAAAACGTTATTCTCCAGATCATCATTGTCCAAAAAAAGTGTATATCTTGCCGCCGGGCTGACGTTTTTGAAAGCAGAATCCTTTTTAAGGGACGACTTGGCACATTCCAGCGTTACGAAGAAGCGCCACCAAGAACTTGCTTTTACGCACCGATTGTTACGTGAGTTAATGACGTACATTGTCCCGCTTTGTATAGGTATAAGTTGTGCGCGAACCTTTAAATCATGCAGGCGCATGTGCAATTTTGGGGCAACACGAAATCAGTTCGGCCGTGCCTATCAGGCTACCAGCACGTCATACATCTTCAGGTGCCGCTGAAATAGTACCAGGTAAACCTAAAGTCCTTTGATACTTTTACAAGTAACGACAACCAATAGAAATGACAAAGCACATTCCGCTGTAACAAAATGGCGGCGTTCAGTTCAAACCTCTGCTGTGTGCCGCCATTCGCTTCCTAAAACCTGCGCCGTCACGCAGTCGGCGCTTTAAAGAATGTCGCTACTTGTAGCAAGCTTTTATCTAGGGACTTTAGGTAAACCTATCCGGTAAAAGGCAGCGTACCGAAACTTCTGGAACTCGCTGCCCGAACTGAGAACTTCCGGCTCCTTCGCACACATCGGACTATCACGTTTGTCTTCTTGGGAAGGCGATGATGGCGTTGGCTGGCAATTTGGCTTTTTGAGCATTTTTGGAAGTCGGGCAAACACCGAGGAATCTCGAGGGAGGGGGTCCCGAAATGTCGACGAGGAGCGTCTGCTTCTCGTCGCAGTTGGCCTCGCTGCTCCCTCGTTTCGTGGATGCGCGGCGGGATGAGCGTCGCTCCGGAGCGCAACCCCGCGCCGTCGACTGGCATCCGCGGGTCGGCGCGCGAGCCGGGTGTCTGGCCGCTCTCGGGAGGGAGGGGGGACGGAGGAGGCTCCGGGAATCCATCAAATTTGCGCGGGCGGCGTGACAGGGCGCTGTGGCGACGCGGTCGCCCTGCCGGCTCCCCCCGGACGCGGTGACGCTCTAATGACGGTTGCCCCGAATAGGAAGACGTCGGTGCCCCCGCGCGAGGACCCCGCGCCGCCGTCCGACCTCGGAGGGGGCCTGTTGCGCGACCCCCGCTTCCAGACGTTTCTGGCCAAAATTAGATTCCGGCAGTTTCCCTCCTCGCGACGGTCCCACATGCCGTGGGAGAAATCCAAGGCTCGAGCCGCTAACGAGGGACCGCGGTTCCCCCTCGCTCCCCGCGCCTCGTGGGTCCCAGTTTGGCTCTCCGGGCGAGGGCCCCCGTGTCGCGGTCGCGGCGCTGGGCCCTCCGGTTCCAAGCCCGCGGCTGGTCCCCTCTCTCCCGGGGGCTGGTGGCGGCACCTGGTGGTACACCCTTGCTCGTCCAGTCACGCCATGTTTCGGAAGACACGCTCGCTCGGCTTTTCGCCCCATCGCCGTCTTCAGTGATGCGCGCCGAAACAGCCGAGCTGTTCCTCGGTCTCGGCGTCGTTCGAACGCCAAGTGCGCCTGGCGATGGGTCCCGGACTGAGGCTCCGGGCATCTCCGCGCGCTGAGCGCCCGATACCCACTCAGTGCTGGGATCGGCTAAGCGCGTCAGGTCTGTGCCATCGGCGAACTATCTGAAAGAGACTGCTGAGGTTATCAGGCAAAGCTCGAGGTCGGGCTTCGTCCCATCCCGTCCAAAAAAGCGATCGGTGATGTTCATTCGAAACGATGTAAGCAAACCATATTCGCGTCCCGAATCTACAGGCAGCTGCTGTCGAGGGCTTTATCAAATCCTCGTTCAGTTGCGTAGCCAAACGAACGAGGCTTAGTTGTGTTAGTAATGGAACCCTGAACGGATTTAATCGAGCGTGGAGAACGCAGCAGATATGAAGATCGCATGTCTGTTAGATGGGCATAATCGCTGGGACGGTCTGGGACTATACATTTTTTTTTTTTTTTGTAGAAGAGAGCGAGTGAAGATCTTTGATGATACATACGCTGCCTTGACTCGTGGAGAAAACATACGGAATGGTGAATCGGAATATTGGGCACATGGCTACGTTGACCTCATTAATACGTTTGGTCGGCTTCCTCTGGGAAATAGTGAATATACGGGGCAGTTCCACGCTGTGTGGTACCGTCCCTCTAGAAAGCATCTAAGTTATGTTTAGGCACTTCAAGGAGAACTAAATCGTCTTCATTTGGCCTCTAGGACCACGAATGTCAGAATTGTATTTCAGATTGACGCTCCAAGTAGCCACAACAGCACTTTTCAAATAGCGTCGAAGCCCCTCCTTCCCGGCGCGTTCGGTGGGAGGAGAGAAGTGCGACGTGTCATACAAATATGTCAACAGTTGGGCACCTTCCGCGAGCCTTACCTGAGCAGTCCAAATCACTGCACGCGTTCCCTCACAAGCAGCAAGCCGAGGCAGTTGAAACCTCGGGGTGATGTCACACCCAGCGGTTGGTATTTCGGTTTTACTCGCGTCCATTGATACGTCCGGATCGAATGCTCGTGGTATTCGAGTTCTCAGGGCGAAAATACGCTAGACTTCACCTCTCGTATCCCTTTAGCTTCGCTTTAACAACAACAACAACAACAAAAAAAAAAAAAAACGCGTAACTTTTTGTTTGTTGAAGAGCTACTGGAAGCGCTGCGAAGGTTCGCGGCGTGTTGCAGGCGCGACAAAGATGGCTCTTCTTGTTGGCCCGGGAGGTTGAGCAGCGCAGCTCTGGGGCGGAAGGATGCATGAGGGTTGTCGCGAACCGACAGACGGCGACAGCGCCGAAGCGATGGGCCGGCTCGCGTCTGGCTGCGCCTCGTCCATCCGTCTTGGTCGCCTGCTCGGGTGCCGGCAAGACGCGCTCGCTCTGTTTGTCACGCTGCTGACGGGGCCTCTCTCGCCCTGCGCGGGGGAGCGACACTGCTTCCGACGACGGAAGCGGAGAAAGAACGCCTCGTCGCCTGGTGGGACTGCGCCAGCCAGCGCGTGCCTGGCAAACTTTGCGGCATCGGGGCGCTGGCCGACCTGTCCGAGTTTGCTCGGCGCGAGGCCGGGGAGAAAATGCCGACGGATCACGGCTCGTTTTTGTTGTCTGTCCCGCCGTCCCGTCGTCTGTTTTGCCCAACTGTCGCGCAGCCGTACGCGCCGAGTGAAGTGCTCGAGATGCGGACCTTGCTTTCGAACCTGCGCGCGCGATCGGGTTTTCTTGGTTCGCGCTTGGCGACATTTTACCGTCGCCAGCCGCGCTGTCTTCTGTTCGAGCGAGGTCTTCGAGTGACCAGGCTATCGCGTCCATCTCGGCGGAATGTTAGTGGCCACGAAGTGCCCGTCTTAATTTCTGGGTTTTCGATTAGCAGAGAGCAGCAACCGCCCCGCTGGCAGCGAGCGAGAGTACAGCCGCTAACATAAAAAAAGAAAACGGGGAAAATTACGAGAGATTAGGGGAGTGTGTGTAAGAAGAGGGTGCATGTCTACCACTGCATTGTCTTGGAAAGTTTTCCCCGAGTTACAGTGGGCTCTGGGCGAGGGTGCATCGGTGCAGTGGCGGTCTTAACCTCCATGGCGACGGCACCGATGCACTTTGGTAGGGCGTCCCGTTATCCGTGGAAACTTGAGAGATGGGGACTTAATCAATACTACTTAAAACATAAGGTTCCCCCCACCCAAACGTCATCAGTGGTAGCCCCCCCCCCCCCCCCCCCCCCCCTCCTCCCCCAGCGTCTCAGGACGAGCGCTACGTTAGCGCGCCAAGACGCGCTCTGATTTCGGCGGGATCCACTAGCTTAAAGTGGCACTGACACCCCTAAGCTCGTATTTTTTGTTGTTGTCTAAAACGATGCAAATTGTAGTGATAGACACGCAAAAAAGTACCACAACGCAAAAAGTCTCCCCGCGCGCGTTTGCGTTTTTTTTTTTTAATATTTGGCGTTTCTCTTTTTTTCTTCTCACCTCCTCGGTTCTTTTTATTTGTGACAGAATCGATTATGAAGTTTAGAATCTTTGAAAGCGACATTTCTATAATATTTAATAACGGCAATCGTAAAACATATTTTTTTTTAACGCAATTGCGAAGGCACTGCGCCCCCCCCCCCCCTCTTCTTTTGAAATATCGGAAATCGGAGTCCGGAAGTGGTGTAGTCTCCTGGCTTTTTATCCTCCCTCGGAAAACATGTGGGCGCTCGGCGCATGTAACACTGAGGATGATCGACGAGTCGGGGAATCGGACAAAGTTCTCTTTTCTAGGTGCCCGACAAGAAAAACTGTGAAACGGTAAAAACAACTGGGGTTTGGTGTCTGTGTGCCGTAGCTTCGGTTGTGACTCCGCCGGGGCAGCCTTTCACGCAGAACTGGCTCGACGTGGCCCCTCACGTCGCTCACAAATGTTCACTGCGCGTTCTCTTCGACCTCGCACCGTTTCAAGGAATTTGAGATCGCCAAAAGGGCCCTAAAAGAACTTCAAACACGAAGGTGAATCGTCGTCTGTTCACAGCGATGGGCGGCAGGCATGGAGAAGAACGGTTGATCGCGGAACGCGGGTGAACGCGACACTTCGGGTCAAGACGGTTCGGAAACGTGACGGAACGTGACGGGACAGGACGACTCAATCTTTGACGTTACTGCACTGGCGCGGATCGCGCGGAAACTTCAAAAACGGCGTTTAAGAATTATATATATATATTTTTTTTACTGCACATATATTGAGTTTTTGATCGTTTCGGCATCGTTTTTGATCGTTTCGGATGATAAAAAAAAATATCCCTTTGACCCGTCAGTGCCCCTTTGTCTTCTGGGTGATATCGATTGAATTCACGATGCATAAAAATGGAAAGTAGCTACGCAAATCTTTTTTTTTTAAGTTTTATCTTTTTGCTTAGTCGCTAAACCTCTGGTCAGGGCCACGTTGCGCGAGACCAACTCGGTGGTCCTGATGGTGTACAGGTGAAGGAGTCGGCCCCGCCAGAAAGAGAGCGCAGAAAACCTGGGCGGCGTTTGAGGGCGTCCGAGCCGGGCTGTAGGCCTCGCGGGCAGTGCCGGGGGGGCGAGCGGAGGAGAGCTCGAACCGGGGGCGCGCTATCGGCGCTGAGCGGTCCCTGCCGGCGTGATATATAGGGCGAGGCGGGCTTATCGCCGGGGCAGGCGCGGGCTGGACGCCGGCTGCGCCTGCCGATAAGCCGACCCCTTGTTTGGTCTGCTGCCGCCGGGAGGGGAGGACGCCTTGTTTGGGTCCGCCCGATAAGCGCGCCGAGCCCGGGACTCGCACGCCGACGCGTCTTCCCCCCCGCGCGACCGGAGCCCCCATGGCGACGTCCGCGCCGGGGAAGCCTCTCGGGTCGGCTGCGATCGCAAAGAGTGACACCTTCATCGCTGCGCACGCTTGCCTAGAGCCCACAATTGCAGCGCCTACCTTCGTATGCGCTGCTTCGTCTGTGGAGAAAACATCGGTCTTAGTCGTATTTTGTCTCATATCAGGGTACGAGCACTGATCGGTAATGAAAGTGTAGTTCCCGAAATTTGCACTATTGCACCGTATGGCGTCTATGCTCCGTTCATACTTTGTGTACAACGCTGCCAGATGTACTGCCGCGGGCGCGCTCGTTTGCGCGAGGGTGCGTGCGGAAGATCAAATTATACGCTCGCGCCAGCAGCTTTGACACCGTCATACACTAACTGTGAAACGGAGTACAAGCACATTTCGCCCTGCTCGCTTACACCCCAGTCGAGGGCTCTGCCTCTCTGACGTAATACGTATTACACTGCTCGAGTTTTTCGATTCTTTTTCCTGTTATTGAGCGACAAAAAACAACTGCAACAAGAGCAGGCCAGGTTCGCAGCGGGTCTTTGCCTTTCGATGCGCTCTCGCAGCGCGCAGCCATTTCACTGCCGCGGCGTGCCTTCGCGCCATCCGTTTGGCCGCTCCCTTTGAGGCGGCTTCGCCTTCAATGCGAAAGTGGTGCGGCGAAGCGAACGCTCCGGAGCTCCGCCGGAGCTGTTTCGTGAAGCTGGGCTCGAAAAGGGGAGATTTTTTTTTTCTTACTTTTTTATGCAAGATGTATTTGGTATCGTTGCGTTTTATTTTTAATTATTATTATCTTGGTATCATACTTCTTTTTTTTTGTCTTTTTTTAGTGCATTCAATATTTGTTTTACCAGACATACGCACGAAAAGCGAAACAGCTCTGATGCCGGAGTCAGGATAATTCGATCACCTTGCTACAAGATATACATTCCATGCCGAGAATTCTTTCCAAATGTTTTATATCAAAAACGTCTTGCTGCGCATGATACACACATGGAAAGCTTCTACAACATAATAACCCAATTAGTTATATGTATATGTATATATATATAATATATATAAAAAGAGTGCTACGATAGACGAAACACTTGTCTCAAGAATATCCCATGTCGGTAGCGTGGCATCAGATGCATACTTCGTTCGTGACGTTACATCGCGTTCGAAGTACGAGGGGCGTTCATAAAGTTCGTATTATCGGCACAAAAAATTAAAGGAAACTGAACAAAACAGGCATCGACATGAGCGCGCGTCCCTCTAGTTTCCGCACAGTATAAACATCGCATGCTATAGTAGCTCGGAACGCCGCTAGGGAGACAAAACCAAAATGGCACCGCCCGTCGGTGCCAAGCACATGCAGTGATCCTTTTTTTTTTTTTCATTTGAAGGGAAGCAATGTCAAGGACATTCATTCCAATCTGGGAGCGTTGTTAGGGGACAACGTTCCAGTTTACGACACTTTTGCTTAAATGGCACAGACGCTTCTAGTGTTGCCAAATAACAGGAAAGCATTTCAAGGACGGCGACCAAGTGATTGCTGAAGTGAAGCGATTCCTGAACACTCAAGACGAGGAGTTCTATAACAATGGCCTCCGGCATGTGGTGCATCGCTGGAAAAAGTGGGTAACTCTTGGTGGCGAACATGTAGAAAAAGTCTCAACTCCTCGAGTTTTATTACTGAATCTCTATTTCTTCGTGACCATAATACGAACTTTATGAACGCCCCTCGTACGTCTCCGAGCAAGACAGAATAATGTTTTTTTAGTGTAACTTGTTTTCGACCTGGGCAAGCCCGGAGCAGATCTCTGGGGAAGCCCGTGGCGATCGTTTTCCGGAGCAGATCGCCGATGTATGTCTGAACACGCGATGTTTTACCCCCGCTGGGAGTAACACGAAGCTACTCGAGGAAGAGGTTCGGCTGGTGTCCATTGAGTGAGGCGACGAGCGCTGCTACACCGTTCGACTGGCATTCGGCCTGTCGACTTCTATTGCCCGGTACGTTCCCGGGCATGGTTAGTTGGCAGGTGTATGACACATTCTGCGTTAAAGGGATACGGAAACGAAATTTTAGCTCTTATTTCTTTGTTTAGCCAGAAACTGCGTTGCGTCGCCATCTTAGAAACGCCAGTCTTCCGCTCCCAAACGCACGAGAACTAAATTTAAAACCAATAAAATGATTTCTCACTACCGCCTGGTAGTTGGTAGGCGAAGTAGTTATGACGTTCAATGCCTCTCACCCCAGCGCCACTCTCGGAATTACAGCGCAGATGTATAGACAACTGGGGGCTCCGCAACGTGCATTCCACACCATCAATATCGGCTTTCTTAGTAGACGATAGGTAGGAGCTTGATCTGAGGATGCGAGGACCTCGCCAGGCCGTCCATACCACTTTCCCCTCCTGCGGATACGCTGTGAAAATCGCGCTCAGATATGGCACTTCTCAGTGAATATCTGATAAACGTAACTTGCAGTTGTCGCCATTGCTGGGTACTGACGGTTACTTATAGTTACTGGTTTCTTCGAGCTCTTACTTCTCCTGTGTGAAACTACCGCGGGGAGCCGAACCCTGACGGCCTATAAAATACCAGCATGGCCGCGAATGACGTTACGAGCGAGCTATGTATGGTTCATAGGGCGTACAGTCCTCGGATATTACTACCAGCCGATACGCATAGTGCTTCTCGCTGGCCGATTTTGAAGCGAGAGGTAGAGAGCTCGCGACCTTGTCATTTCGTTTCCGTTCCACATAAAAAAAAAAAAAAAAGTTATATTGAACATGTTGGTTTGTTCTTTTCAGATCTTTGTACACTCCGCAGCTGATCATGAGTGAACGACGTATGTGTGATTTGTTATGTGTATAACCCACTTAAAATAGTAATCCGTTCATCAGTTCCGTCCGTATAACCCGCGTAAATTAAACCGAATACTAAAGGATCAATTTGGCTTTTGGTTGATGCTTCTACCACATTCAACCACACGTCTGCGCGGGACTATTTTTTAGTGCGCGTTACAAAATGGCGGGATCGCTTCTATTATGGATATGCCGGGCTCGAAATTTCCCGGCTATCTGGAGCGCCGCGCGAACTACGGACGGTGTTGGGGCACTTTTGCCGGAACATGGGATGGCGGCGATGGCGCCCTCCTAGCCGCGCATGGAGGCAGCCACGCGGGCGGGCGAGCGAGGCGAGACACGACCGCGGCCGCGCGACGTCGTTGAGCGGCGTCCCCGGGGACTCGGAGGCAGAGAGGGCCTCGCGCGCGGCGTTCGGCGCCCAAGAGCAAGAGCGCGAGTCACCAAGTAGCTTTCCGTGTATCCGAATGGGAGTGGGCGGAGGGGGGCGGCGCGGCCGGGCACGCGGGAAGCCGCAGGCGCATTAGCGCACCGGGCCCCGCGGGCGTCGCACCTGGGGCGGCAGTCGGGAAGGGGCCTAATGCGACTTGGGAAGCCCTTTCCCGCCTTCCTCCCCTCGGCTCTTTTCTCTGCGGGAATCTGTAGGCGCCAGGAGCTCGCCGCGAGCCGTCTGATTAGGGCTAGAGAGCCTGGTCGTCGAGCGAGCGACTTTGCCGAGGCGGCCGCCGTACTCCGCTTCACGTTACGGTGGACCGTGAAGCACCCTACGCGTCATCCGATCCGATCTACTGCCATGTCGCGTGAGGCAGAGCGATGCGGGAGGTCGCAATCACGCTGGTCGCTCATCGTACGAAAAGTATTCGTTGCAGACGCGATAACAACTGTCTCGAGACACGCGTCATGAAGCAGCGCCTGCTTCAGACGCAGCTAAGGTACGAACGCGAATGTTTTTGTACGATCAATGCGGCACACGGTGTCCGCAGGCTGTCTTAGCAGTTGGCAGCTGTCGGCTGGCTGGCTCGTCTGCTACGCTCCATCGCAAGGTTCCGTTCCGGCGACTGGTCCACCGGTCGCTTCGCTTTCACCGCAGAGTGGGGCGACGCCGCCAGACTACGTAGCGGCCATCTTAGTCGGCCCCTTGGATCTGTCTAACGACCGTCCGATTCTTCGGGGACTCGGAACACGTCGGCACGTGATCTTGTCGATTTTAGGCTACGTGGGAATACATCGACGCGTGCTTCCATCGTCTACTCGGTGGTAGGGTTGCGGTTGTTGCTACGGCTTCGGCCGAACAAACGAAGCGCGGTGCTCGCAGACACGTCGAAGACTACGGCTTGCTAGTAACCTTCGACGCGCCTGGCCGGCGGCTGTTCCTTAGCGAGTCACCTTCTGGGCGTTCCCCGGGTCACCGAAAGGTTCGTTCCTGGACGAGCAGCTTTGCACCCTCGTTGTCCGATACAAGGTCGTCGCCGACTCGGGGAAGAGTCTTGGGACCTTTTCCCACTAGCCTTACGCGCATGCGTTCCTCTGGCCTCCATTTCCGTATGACGCACTAAGCGCCAAAACTTTCAACTTCTTTCAACTTGATGTTTCGAAAGTTTAAATATCTTTCGTTTTGTTCGACCTTGTGTTTTTACTTTTAGTAGCGACGAATGAGAAATTAGGGTTTATTTCACTCAACATTGAAATGGTTTGCCCATTTTCGTTTCTCTTCGTTCACCGGTTCTGTGCATTGGGGTCACTTTGTCCTCCTGCCTCGCGATATATTTGCGAAGCACTGAGGAGTCTGTGCAGAGACGGAGAAGTTGAAATACACCGTGACCGACGTGCATGCGAGAATAACCGTTTAATAAGGCTGCTGGGAGAGTTCGACGATTGCGTTGAACAGAAAGAAGGAAAGAAAAAGCAATAACGAAGTCACTGATACGATTCTTTTTCGGTCATTCAACGCTTCGTTTTGTTTTGTTTTCTGTTTCTTGTCTCGCCCTGTTTTTCCGGCTTATCTACAATTCGAACATGGCCATATTGCGACCACTTTGGAAGATGAAGATGGTCATCCTTTGGTGTAACAGCCCTTTGACGGAGCTCTTGGCGCCCGAGGGCTTCTGCGCCGCTTCCTGCCGGCGACGTCGCATACTGGACGGCGCGGTTTCCTTTATTAAAATTCTTCAGTTGCGAGTCCAGCATTGTCCTTTCGTTGTTTGTTCCTCTTCATAGTCCGTGTTTTCTGAGCTGTTTTCCCCATCATGTATAACGTCAACCAACTGGCCCAGTTCACCACCTTATTGCAGTGTAAAACTATAAGGGTCTAGTGGTCAAAAAAGGGGTAACATGGCTGCGGCCAATTGGAGCTTACTTTCAGCTGTCTGTTTATCGCTCTAAGGCCCTCTACCTTGTTGGCTCCAGTGGGGGTGGAACACAAAGTTGGCGTCTCCCGCGACCGCACATGCGAGCTATTTCGCGCTTCCCCATTTCCTCCGATGCACCCGCTTGTTGTCCTTCCTCTCGGCTCTTGCACGCTTCTGACCGTACTACGTGCGAGCGTTCTCGCTGAACACTTCCTGGATAACGAGGCCGTGTACGGACTTTCTGTGTCACAGACCGGAAGCTTGCGCGTAGATCAGGGTGCTGCCACGCGCGTTCAGCAGGGGCTCGTGCGCTCACTGAGTGGGTGTTACCCGGTTCTCCACCGGCTCCTTTGCGCGACACCGCACCTATTTCGGGTATCGTTATCGGAGCTCAATAGGGAGTTTTCGTAGATCGTTTTCGCCGTCCCGCAATGCTCTCCGCAACCCGCTACGATACCCGGAACTCCACAGTCGAGGACATCGGCGCGCAGGCGCAGTAGAGGCTTCTTCGTTGCGGAGGTGTTAGCGGAGGTGAAAACACGGTGTACGAAAACTCCCTGATGACTATTTACCGTACTTGCGTTGGCGCTGCAGAGTCGCTGCATGGCCCGTACAAAACAGTGGCTCAATCGAGAGTTTTAGTAGATTGGTCCGATGACTCCGATAACGATACTCTGCCGCCGCCTTTGCGCGCGCATCGTATCGTTATCGGGACTATGGGAACGATCCGTTAAACGTATCTAAACGAACTGTACCGCTCGAGGCCAGCAGCGTGGCGAGAGTCGACGCCATTGCTCGCGACACTCGGTGATTCGGCCTGGGGCCGCAGTAGTGCGGAGGCGCGCGGGTCGGGGATCTGCCTGCGCGCGGGGTTCTCCTCGGCGTACCTGAGCGCTCCCTTCGGGGAGAACACGGACCGGCTCTTAGCGGCAGAGCCCGAATGGGGGAACCGTGTCGGCGAGAGGCGCCGTCCGAGCATCGGAGAACCCCCGGGGGGAGCCTAGCTCTCGCCGCCCGCGTCGTGCCGGTCCCTTCGCGGCCGACTTGGCTGCATTTTCCTTTGTTAGCCACCTAGCGCAGTCTCGTGTTTTCACCCGCACATGCCGCGAAATCTTAGTATTGGTTGGCGAGAAAACGGCTCCTGCGTGCTTTGACAGCGAGTAACGAACATCCCCAAGTCTTGGGCTTCAACGCCTCGGCGCATTAAAATGAGAATCTCAACTGAACAACAACAAACAGCGCAATGTTTCCCGCGAATATTTAAGATGACAGCCATAAAATATCAATAACTAAAAATTAATCGTTTGGGCGCGTATCCTTTTTATTCCACGGCTATGTAGTTTCTTTGCATAGAACGGACCACATTCGCAAAATTGTCTTTTTTTCTGCTTTTCTCGACGAAACATCGTGATGTTTCCGAGGATTGTAACTCCCTGAGTATCCTAGAACGCAAACCAATCAGAATTTTGATATTTAATGGAAAAAAAAAAAAAACATTTTATTCTGCGCAATGTCCCTGAAAGTTGGTCATGCTTCCCAAGTTGCAGAAGCAGCTGCCGCCGTCGGTTCAAAACCTAATATCAAAATTAAAAAAAAAAAAAGAAGCTTTGCGGCAGATTGCAGGCGGGCACAACGTGAAGCTGTGGAAATAGTGTGCGAGGACTGTGCCGGGTCTCGACTGCGACTTGGGAGCCGAGCGGGGGCACGCGCGCGGTGACCGACACCCCGGGAACTCGTCGTGTTCCAAGCGTGAAATATGGAAGAGGATCGGGGAAAGGGTTCCGGGATTTTCATTCCGCGCTCTAGACGTGCCGGGAATGACCGACCTTCCGATGGTCCCTCGAAAAAAAGAAAAAAAAAAAAAAAAAAAACGAAAAGGATTTGGCGGGGAGCAGACTCGGGCTTTCAATTTGGTCCCTTCGGGGCGTCGCTCTTACTCAGTTCCGAGGGCGAATTTCCCTTTCTTGGTGGGTAATGCCCGACCGGTATTCGTGCGGCGTTATTGGCCCCTGTGTATTCATGGGGCTCGCGTGCGCCTGCCTGGCTCTCCCTCTCCCTCGAGGAGCGGCCCCTCGGCCCGCTCTTCCTCCTCGGCGGCTGTCTGTGTTGACGCTCCTCCGAGTGTCGTCCGAGTCAATATTATCGCAGCTGTCAAAGGCGTCGTTCGGCAAGTGTTTATAATTCGGGGCTTCCGTCGGCTTTATTTGCTTCTCGCTCCGTGTCGCCGCTCGGCCCCGATTTATTGGCGACTCTCGGGCCTGCGCCGGGCACACGACGCTCTTCCCGGGAACACGTGGGGGGAGGCCCTTCCTCGCTTTCTCTCTCGTATCGTGCGGGCGTCGGTAGTCAATCCCCCCCCCCCCCCCCCCCCCCCCACCGACTTTGCGCCTTTCTTCCGAAACCGATGTTACGTTCTTTGCGTTGAGCTGCGTGCCCACTCAAAGTGGCCCCAGTCAGTTGTTTTTACTTTTTTTAAAATATTTACGAGCCGTAATTTACGTGAGCAGCAGTCAACGCTGCTTACTGTTTTCAAGGAAATGTCGAGTATGTGAGCGATGCGAGCTACGATTTCGGTACGAGAGGTGGAGACACAGGCTGCCGGCGGCTGGCGGTCTTGGCAAAACGAGGGCTCCTGTTTCTGTCCCGGTAAAGCGACGAGTGATGAGGCTTCGATGTCCGCATAGCGTACGGGTAGCATGGGGCTCCAAATTACTCCAATTTATCGATAGAAATGTGATGAACTAAGAGCGAAATTGCGTCGCGGTGTTCTTTGAGTGCCTATTACTACGAGTCGGCACGATGGGATCTTGTAGTTCATGGTAGCAAGAACCTTGGACCATGTGCTTGTGTAAAGAGCTCGGTTGGAGCGCTTTCCTAGCTTGGCCGAGATGGAAGCGTACGATATGAACATCTTTCCCGCGCTTCTGAAGTTGCTTTATCATGCGTTGGTGGAGCTTCATCGGTGACAGTGGACGGATGCGGGCGTGGATAAGCCTTTTCGGAGAAGTCCCGTAGGCAGTGGGAGTGAAAGAGACACGGATGCGGTTCGGGATGCCACTGTCGCGAAGGGCCGGGTAGAGTCGATCCGCGCGATGGGCTACCAGAGAGGCTATGGCCCACAACATGTAGACCCGTGCTTGTTCTTCCGTGGCCGGTGCCCTGCCGACGATAGCCGCGTTCTGCGTCGCTCGTCATTCAGTGTCTTCTCTTTTCGTGCCCGCTTTCTGCGCGATGAGGGTTTGGCGTGCTCGGTTCTAACTGAAATTCCGCCGCTCCTTCGGCGCGCAATGTGGCGTCCTCCCCTCGAACGACATATCTGAGGGTGTATGGACTCGGATCTGGGACGACGTTAGCGGCGTCCAACGGCCGGGTGCCCCTCTCGAGCCTGTCCGAGTGAGAGGAGCGCTGTTCCGCGAGAGCCGATTCCGAGGGCCCCGTGACGCATCGAAGCGTTCTCCCCGGGCGGACGGGGGCGCCCAGAGCCCGCTCCAGTGGACCCGAGGCGCGCCGGCCGCAGGAGCCGAGTTCTCCTCCCGAATTTATTGCGTTTCACGCGTCATCTCCGCTTTCTTGTTCCGGCGGCGGTGGCACGCAGGTCGGGAGGGCGCAGCGGAGGGGCGGCGAACTGAGCCGTAAGCGGCTTAGGTCGACGGCGGCGGCGGTCGGGCTTGGGCGCCGCTCTCGGGGCTTCTTCTCGCTACCGCCGGAATCCGGTTAGGTTTGCGCGCGCCGCCGGTACATTTGGAGCCGGCTCATTTCCATGGGCCCCTTATCCAATTTGCGGAGGAAATCGCCCGCGGTGGAGCCCGGGTGGATTCTTGGAGATTTCGGGAATCCTTGCTGCTACGCGAATGCGGGGGGCGCGGGACAACGTCTCCGCATCCTCTCTTTTCGCCACGGGGCTCCTTCGACACCGAAGAAGAACCGTCCTCCCCCGTCGCTCGAGAGCTGACCTTCGAGAGGAAGCTTACCTGAGCAGTGAGCCCGCCAACCTTGAGACGCGCATTGCAGCCTCTCGTCGTCTGCGAGATGAAATCACGCCTTCGTGTTGCGAGGCAGCTTGACTCCGCAAGCACGTACGCGTTTTTATTACGAAACACTACACACACAATATATATATATATATATAATTTTTTATTGCAGATTAGTTTAAAAAAAAAGCCAGGAAATCTACGCTTATGCGCTTTGTGCGAGTGAGTAATACGCCCAGGAAGACATTACTGGGTGGCTAATCTTTGCGATAAGTCGGCTAATTAATTAAAATTCGTTAATTAACTTTTTAATTAGTGGAAATAGATATATGGTTCCAATTAGAAACTTGCTGGGCATCGTCCAAAACCCATAAATCAGTCATTTTCAGAAAGACTTTCAGCGCGTGAGAAGCGTAGTGCACTAAAGTTACCACTCGTGGAGCAGGTACTGAGCTAGCGGTTTTGGTAAGGCGCCCGCGCAATTTTTCCCGTCTCTTGTCTAGCCCTAGCCTTGTACCTGCTCCACGAGTGGTAACTTTAGTGCACTACTACGCTTCTCACGCGCTCAAAGTCTTTCTGAAAATGACTGATTTAGGGGTTTTGCACGGCGCTCAGCAAGTTTCTTATTGGAACCATTTGTCTATTTTCACTAATTAAAAAGTTAATTAGTGAAGTTTAGTTAATTAGCCGACTTATCGCAAAGATTAGCCGCCCACATGACGTCCCCTTAGGCATATTACTCACTCGCACAAACCGCATAAGTGTAGCTTTCATGACTTTTTTAAAAACAAATCTGCAAGAAAAAAAAAAAAACACCCCATATATATATATATATATATATTCCGCAAAAAAGAAAGTTTATTTTTGCAATAGATCGATCTCACCAGCCAGCTTGACTACGCCACCGCTGCCGCAGTGCATCGAGGGAACTTTAGTCTTTTTGCACGTGCGAACAACCTCGTTGGAGCTCTGCGTGTGTACAGCACGAGACGGCACGAGCCCTGGCAAGCACGGCGGTCTGCCTCCTGTGTACTAAAGTTATGGCGGCGTCACGCATGCGCCGAACGCTTGGTGAGATCGCTGTATTGCCATATTTACATATATCAATATCTCGAGAGTATTCCCAGAAAGTTTCATTAGTTCACACTGCGTAGAATTTTTTTTTAATTATTATTTTATGTCCACCGATGCTCAGGAAAAGGTAGAGGCTTAAGACGTTGAACGCGTTTTTGTCCGTTCCACTTTTTCGCATAAATTTCTCTTCGGAAATCTGTTATCTGGTAACGGGACGAAAGGAAAGATTCTCTCATTGTTTTTCTTAACTGGAATTTAGTAGGAAATGCAACCGTGGCATTGTATTTTTGACTTTGTGAATGTTTTTTATAAAGGATGTTAAGAGTTTGTCCACGACATAAAAGGCAAAAAAAAAAAAAATTATATTCCACCGCGATGTTCGTATAAATAAAATAAATTACTTCTTGGAATATATATATTTTTTTTTTCTGAGTTGCACTCTCCGGACATTTTACTGCATATCTAGTGACGAAAAATGTTGAATATTACATTAGCTTTCTAACCATAGTTTTCCTAAACAAAGTCAGTGTTTTAACGATAGAAACGACTATAATTGATTTCACAAAGGATGTACGTGGATAAATCTTTGCACTGCATTCTGCCTCGCAACTGCTAGTATATATTGTCAATTTAATTTATATTAAGCCAAAGGTTCCCACGTTTTGACCCTTTTTTTTTTTTTTTGGGGGGGGGGGGGGGGGGGGGGTGTCCCTTTTTAAACGATATGTGCCGCGAAGCAGGGACAAATGGAGAGGGACACGTAGCTCTCTTCCCACCGTCAGGTTCGGTGCCAAGCGCGAGCCTGTCGGATGCTCGCCGTTTCGTGGCATCGTACAACTCCCAGGCATGCCGCACGGTCTTCGCTAGACTGTGCACCCTCTTTAGCGTCCAAGAGACAACGGCTCGTTGATGGTGTGCTTCTAAACTAGTAGAAAAACAAAACAAAAACAAAAAAACAACACAATGAACAGTTGGAATAAGAAGAAAAATGTTGAAAGCCAAGACGAAATAATAGCGTTAACGCTCATTTAAAACTTCCTATCATATCAATGTGACTATTCGGGGAAGTTTGTTAAATTATTAAATGTTAATTCTAGACGCGTTATGGGTGATGGATGCGTTAGGCAAACCGGGCAAACAACGAACATAGTCTTCTAAGCTCATGAGCAGCATGTTTCTGAAAATGGTGGTACTGCTTTTCCTCGGATCCTGGATGCTTGCGTTGTGTCGACGAGCAGCGCCTGCTGTTCCGTTTGTTTCGGGACGCCTTTAGCGGGAGATAGCGTTTTATAGCGGTATCGGTTAAACCCATACGAGATCGGGTGGACGTGACGTCAACGCATTCGTGCGTAGCTAGCTTGACCGAAGGATGCCCGCGATCACGTGCCGTCTTGCGTGCACGTGATCGCGTCTTCCCGTCGCCGAGAACGGCGCCTCTTGGCCGCACGTCTTGCCTGCCGAGGAGCGGCGCGTGGGATCTGCGTGGGCGAGCGCCGTGAAGCCGCGAGGCGCCTGGGTGCGTGTCCCGAGGCGTGGTCCGGGGCTAATGAGCGCCGCTGACGGATGGGACCCGCCTCACGCACCCTGGCCGCGATGCGTGCCCGAGGACCCGCGCGGCCACCGTTTCCGGTACGACTTCATTTCCAGGCCGTGATGGATGGGCGGCTGCCCTCGAGAGCTGCCGGCCGCAGGAGTGTGCGAGCCGCACGCGACCTCGGCTCCGCAGCAGGCCCCGGGGGTCGGCGCCCGGGGGCACGGCGGGGGGACGCGGCGGAACGGGTTGTCCCTCGGACCGGCGCTCTACCACGTGACGGAGGCCAGCGAGATGCGGGCGTCGTTAATGGAAGGGCGACGGTTTATTTTCGGCGCGGACGGGATCGTTGGCGAGTACAGTGGAAGCACTGCACAACGAGAAGGGGGCCTGGGTCCCTTCCTCGGTCAGGTGCTTTTGTGGGCTTCGGATGGTCACCACCCGACGCGTTCGCTCACCGACGCTCCATTGGGAACACGTTTAGTCGTGGGTTTGATACCAGGCGACAAGTTGCGGGTGGTCGCGGTCTTCTTTGCACTCTGGTGAAACACTCGCGAATCTCGGACGCCGGGTATCCTCCGGCGCTCCCTAGGAACGCTGAATACCGCGCGAAATTTCCCCGGAAATTTCCAGGCTGTTAAACCCCGTTTGCTCTACTGACGTCTAACTCCCGGTTAGCTCAGTTGGTGGAACTCTCCACTGGAAATGGAGAGGTCCCTGGTTTGATACCAGGACCGGGCGGATTTGTTTCAGGCGCGCACCAGTCACCTAGCTGTGTTTGCACATTTATGTTTTTTTCCTTTGTTCCTCTTGTGTTCCTTCTCCAGAGATTATTATCGTTATTCCTGACCAGCTCGCTTGCACCTTTGCAGTAACTGCATTGTCACCATATCTGCTCGATAGCGGCAGCACAGACGACTTCTTTTCTTTTTTTTTATTAATGTATACTAATAAAATAATTCTTTTTTTTTTTTTTTTTTAGTGAGCGGATTACGTTTCTGTCACCTAGTGGTGAGGGAGTTCGGTGCGGCATTTCATCCCGAGAATTTTACGTGACGTTCCGGCACTTTTTCAAAGCGATATACTTGATTGTGGTATCCGGACGCGTTGCTTTAAAGGGACAATGAAGGCAATTTCGGATATTTTTTTGGCGATTGAACTGGGTTCCAGGCACGTCTCAGGCCACGTTGCCCGAATTTCAGCCGAAACCGGCGCTTGTGTGCCGCGCAAATCAATTAAACAGTCGCGGTAATAATCGTAGCCGGGATCGACTGGGGCGACGCCCCGAGAGTTGCGGGAGAAGCCAGGAGAAGCGGAGCTCACGTGACCGATGCGGGGCCCAAAAGCGCGACGTCACAAGAGACGCGTCACGTTTTGACGCGTCTCGCGTACCACGTTTTGGTTCGCGATTTTTGTGAATACTGTTCTAATTTCCGCTTGAATAACCATGAAAGGTATAAATCTGACCGTAAATGATTACTAAGCCGTAAATAAAACAGCATAATTGTTTTTCTCTTTGCTACGCTGGACGCGGGACGGGCAGCGAGCAACTATAAGCAAAAAAAAAAAAAAGAAAAAAGACAGCGCGGGACACGTTGGAGGCGTTTGGTTTTGGTTTCAGATGTCGGTGTCGTGTCAGACGTCGGTGTCGTGTTTACTTTGGCAACACGGTACTCTAAGGATTTTGCAAATTGGTAGTCATGCCAAATTTGTGCGCTGTTGGTGGCTGTTCTAACGGTCGACTAAAGACCAGTATTCGTTCGGGCGACGCTAGTTTTCACGTGTGGGTTGCTGTTCGTGTTCTCTGACGACAAAAAGAGAGGACGTCCGACTTTGGTGAAAACCGAAAATGGTGCCGTTTATTTTCTCCTTCTTGGGGAGCGTCCCCCGCGGAGGAACCGGTTCCCGGAGCGGCCGGGTCGCTGCCGCTTTCCCCTCGGCATCTCCCCCGCGTCCCTGTCCTTCGGCAACGCGCCGCTCTCGTCTCGCCCGCGCGAATGTTGCTCACTGCTTCCCTGCTCGGAGCCTGCGGGCCGCTCGTTGCCGGCTGGGTGGTCTCCGTCGGGTGATGGCGGAGGTCGCCACACACGTACTCCCGTTCCGTTGGTGTTAGGTCACTGAACGGAAGCCCGAACTCGCTCCCGAGAGCGGCATTGTCGTCCATGTTGACAGATCCGACGAAACGAACCGCGCCACCTCGGTGTTATAACTCACCGCGGTATCCAGAGTCTCGATCTCCTAAATACTACCGATACCGACTATTCACACTTGACGTCACTCCCTACGTCACCTCCTTTTTCGGAGGCCCAGAAATGAGAATGGAGATAGTTCAGTTTCTTCACTTATTTCGTAGGCACAGAAATACGCGTCACAAATGTCTACAAAAAAGTGGGCAGCGTGCTAGGTTCCCAAGAAGCCTAAAAACACCATTTAAAGAAATTAAATAAAATCGTCTTCATTGTTTCTTTAAAGAAATGCTTTTACACTCAGGCACGTAGCCAGGATTTTGATTCGGAGGGGGCCCGCCCATGACAAAATGCTGTAAGAGGGGGAGGGGGGAGAGGAGGCCCCAGCAAAATGGAAGATTTCGGGGGGGGGGGGGGGGCTTTATGCCCCTTCCCCCCCCCCCCCTGAATCTTCCATTTTGCTGCTTACACTGGTTCTCGTGGAAAATATTTGCTTAGGTGACTACGACTTGGTAGCTTTGGTTGTGCTGCGCAAAGCTTGTGAAATTGAGTAATAGTGCACATTGTGAATGTCTCTTTTGAATTGATTATCGGTTGGCAGTAATTATCATTGTCTCTTTATATGGCGCGTGGCGAAGTGTTAATTAGAGCCCCACTTCAGTGTGCAGTGCGTCCGTGTAATTAATGGTGCCCCTCCTTTCCTTCCAGGTAAGAGTGTCCTTCCTGTCGAGTCGTGTGGATTACCTCGGCGCTCTCCTACATGCGTAACGGTAAGAGCTGGTCTTCGCTGCGCCACCGACCTGGACGTACCTTGGACGGCTGGAGCATCGCCCACTGCACACTTCACGCCGATACGTGCTTGCACGTAGCGTGGGCCCGCGTGTGTAGCTCGCAGCATGCAGACGGGCTGGACTACGCTAACTCGGACTGATATCTGCATTCTGCACAGTCCGACAAGCATCGTGGAAAGCGCGATAACACGTCGATGATATTCCGGTTTTCTCGGAGACTCGGGTAGTTCCGCCCTTTCAATGTTCCTTACGAGTAGGGCCTGTGACTTGGGTTCCGTTACCTCGTGTGCTTGTTGCACTGGGCCCTCCTTGAACATTTCCTTACACTAGTCGTTTGTAAGGTACACATCTGAGTCACCGGACTTTTTTTTTTTTTTACTGCTGATGGCCTTTTAGTAATAACGATCGTTTGTTTTGTTTTGGTGAAGTCACGTATGGGGAAGACGATTACAGCACTACCACTTTCTGATCTGCTAAACACGCTTCGTATTAGGCGCAGTGGCCAAGGTGCGAGCCTTCGGACCATTCTATAATCGATTTCGGCAGAAGTGGGCAAATGGCGAAAGCTACGGCCCCGGTTGCTAAGAAAAGTGTCGGTGCGGGGCCCACGACGAACCGTCGCCGGCGATAGAGTGCACTCCTGCGGTGCGATACCTCGCGCTTCCCTTGGACGCTCTTTTACGCTCACTGGTGCCCTACGCTCCGAGAAAGTGTGAGAGAGAGAGGAGAGGGACCGTCAGCACGCCGAGCTGCCTTTGTCTCCGCTGCACTCGTCGAACCTGTTGGAATGCGAGAGCCAAACGACGGACACCGGTTCCGCGTTCTAACGCGTTCGACGAGTGCAGTGGAGACAAAGGCTGCTAGCTTTAGGTCTATACCCACTATTCCTACCAGCCAGACCTCGGCGTTCTGACGACCCCTCTCCTCTCTTCCTCTCTCTCACTTTTTCGGCGCATAGCTTTCGCCGTTTGCCAAGTTCTGTCAGGCAGGGGTACGAGCTCGATTATATTAAGAGTACCGCACTATCGGTAAGGCTTGTAGTCGCATCTCAGTCCCTTGCCCGGTCGAAAGTGCACTTGCCACAGTTGTAGGACAGTCGCTCGAAAGGACGCCGAAAATATTTGAAGAGGACCGTAGTCGCTCGGTGCTTGCGGTGAATGTTACGATTCTGAACCGAGAAGAGTCTGGCTCAGGCGCACGCGAAAGGCGGTGGAAAAGTAATTGTTAATCAGAATGCGTCATTTCGGTCATTGACTTTTCCCGACTCTTCGGCGTTCGTTCTCGGCGCGGAAGATTCGAGCCCGCACGTGACTACGGTCTTGTTTACATTCGCGACCAGGCCTAAGTGATCGCGAGTGTCAATGCATCGTAGTAGGGGCAAGGGAATGTGCACTGGAGTGCTGCTACCATTTGGTTATCGGTGGCTCGGAGGACTTGGGGAATCACTCTCCCGGTTGCGTAGGCCGGAGGCCCTCTTGTAACAAGGTGTGCTTGACGATGGTCTTCATTCTCTCCATCTGCCTAGTATCTGTATCCGTCGCTTGCGCTCTTTAAAACGAGTAGATATCCAGCGACGCGATTCCGTGCACGGCGTGTTCGCTTCTGGCTTCTCCGCAAGTTCTCTTCGCCGCACTGCTTGGAGGTGAAGTGGCGAAGTGGATTTGACGAACGCGCTTTGCCCGTGTAATGGGCCCTCCTGCATGCTGTGCGTGCAGACGTAAATAACTAGTTAGAAGTTAAACGTAATATTCCCGTGACAAGGCTCCAGGATTGTAACGTACAATGCGACATCGGTCATTTTTGAATGCGTACCATTGGTACACGAATGTGTATTTATCACAAATGAATATTCTATGTCCCTTCATCGGGAGAACCCTAAAAGGCAGGGCGCAAAACAAAAAAAAAAAAAAGGCCGGCGCACATGTTCCCAGTTCCTGTGTCCAGGATATTGACGCTCAAACGTATGACATTAATTTAATTTGAAGCGGATTGGTAAACGGATGTTTTGTGGTTACAATAGTTCCGCTTTCTAATAGAAGTCAACTGTACCGTAGGAGCTAGAGGCAGATAGAATTCTGGTGCACCTATTGATAAATCTTCTGCATCGAGTGATATAGGTAATCTAAACAGTGTCTACACGATTGAAGGATTGAGGGAGTCTTTTAGAAGCAAATGATCACACTCGACTCTCACATCAGTGCGCAAAAACCAAACACAAGCGTTTTTTTTTTTGTTTTTTTAAAGTGAGTTCGTTTTATGTGTTTAAAAAGATATAAAAGCGCCGAAAACAACACGGACGAGGAAGAAGTAACATAAATAGGAAGTAGGCTTTTATATGTTTTAAACTATGAACCAACTAGCAAACGACTCTGCTAACTTCGTGTGCCCGCGTGTTTGATTCGCAGGACGCTTATTCTTCCTGCAGTCCTACCTTCGAGAAATGTACCGCGCAGGATAGTCAAGTATCCTCCGCGGTACACATTTAAGCGTCCAATCTAAGTGCACATGACACATTCTGCGCCGCTTTGCGGAATTGTTTTTGGAAGGCCCGATGGGAGCTGATAATAGCTTGGAACAAAACAAGTGCTACAACCGCTTTGTACAAGGAGGCGTGTGCTACCCTAGAATGTGTAGCGCTGGCAGGCCTCCCTTGAAGGGCGCTCTCGCCAAGCAGCGTCGCGTGATCGCTTCTCGAATCCGGGCGACTGTTACGCACTCGGCGGTTATGGTGCCGTGTTTAACGGCACTATTCGTGGCCTCGCGGACCAACGCTCTCGGTGGCTTTCGACACGGCTGAGTCCATGTCCACCCTCGGGCCTTTGGAGGGGCATTCCTGGCGACGAGGTATCGGGCGGCGTTCGGGGCGCCCCCTTGGGGCCGCGCCGGTGCCCTCCGGAGCCCTTTAATTAAAGGGCGAGGAACTGTCGAAGCTGTCGGTCGGTCGCGACCCGCCAGTGCGGGTAATAATATGCGCTCGGTCGGCCGGGGCGCCCGGTTTAATAAGGCGCAGTGACACGGGGTGCCGCGCTCCGAGCAGCTCGTGTCGCTGATGTAGCCGCCCGGTTGTGCGCCGCGGCAGCCTCTCGAAATTAGCGGCCGTTATGGGTGTCGCCAGACGTCGAAAAGTTTGACACGGGCGACGTTCCGGCCGCTAGTCCGTCGGGGGAGAGAAGTGATATCCGACGGGGTCCGGTTCAATTATCCCGCCGGCGCCCGTCTTTTTGTCTCTGCCTCCGGGATTCCTGGGCTTCGGAATGCAGCGCGACGCTGCTTCCTCGAGCTCGTCGAGGAAGAGCAGGAAACGGCTGTTGGCAGTAATCCGGCCCGTCTATTTTGGAAACTCGGATGGCAAAGAAGAGGGAGTGAGCCTGCGCTCCGGCGTGTCGCTTTTTAAAGTAACGCCTTTATTAAAAGTGTCCTGACAGCGCGGCTGCGGGGAACGGCGGATGCTCTGGGTGCGACACCTTCGGTTGACACGCGGGCGCCTAGCCTGACGCCGGCTGCGCCCTGCAGCCCGCTTTAAAGTGAAATTAGGAGGCTCCTCTCGGGACGAGCTGCGTCGGAGGGCACCCCCTCTCCACGATCGCGCGCCCCGCCAAAGTTCGTGCGACGCCCGTCCTGGGCGACGCCTCATTGCTCCGGCCGAGCCAAGGTGCGCCCTCGCGTCGTTTGGCAAAGCGAACGAGCGAGGCTGGGCAACAGTGTCCGTCGCTGCAGCCACGTATCTCCCTCGCTCATTCTCCATCTTGTTTTAAAGGGGTGCGGAAAGCGAAGTGTTTTGCACCCATTTTTTTGTTGTGAGGTAGACCACCTTGTGCCGGCAGCCCAGAAACACTAGATTCGACTAGTGTTTCTGGGCTGCGGACGGACAAGTCGAGGAAACTAATTTTAAAACGAATGAACAGATTTCGAAATAGCGTCTGGTGGCGCTCTGTGAAGCTCCGTTGGAATGCCGCGACGTCATGAGTTCCTAAGAAGCAGCCCCAGCTCGCTGCAGTATGGCTCGCTCGTGGAATTACTTAGTCCCGATTGTGACTTGGCGGAGAACGCTAGCGCGTTCACTATACTTCGTTCACCCTTAAGCTAAGAGTGCAGCCAAAGCTACAAGCGCGAGCTAGCCGGTGCTCCTGGGCGGCTATGTTGCACGTTTTGGACTCCCAGGAGACTAGGGAGAAGGAAGTGACGTCAACAACGCTCTTTGGATGTTGATTGGTGGAGTCGCTGATGAGCGATGCGTGGTGTTGCTAAGATACGTTCATTCACACCTATGTCACTTCCTTCTCCCTAGTCTCCTGGGAGTCCAAAACGTGCAACATAGCCCCCCTGGCTTTGAGACACGCATTTCTAGCGCGAGCGCTCGTTCTACGGAAGAACGCTTCCAAGCAGCGACCTCGAGGTCTCGCCCTCAGATAATACTACTAGGCGAGATTGTCCGGCGTTGACGCCACCCAGCAGCAAGGCTCGCAACTACGGTACCCTCGATAGTTCATGAACTACTGACGCCACGAGCGCGATACGCATTGCGATTCTCGCTGTCCGACTTTGAAGCGAGGGTGAGCGAGGGGTAGAGAGCTCGCGCTTACGTCATTTTTTTTCGTACCGCTTTAATGTGTTGATTGGACCCACGGTGGTTGGACCAAAGAAACACAAAAAAGTCTAATTTTTTTTTTTTTTTTTTTTTTTTTTTTAGGTTGAGGTTTATGCGGGTGTTGCTCGCACGAGCGAGTAGAAACTAATCTGGGTGCTTTACTCGCGAGCTCCAAACACGCGGCAGACTATCGTTGCTCAAGCACGCCACTGGAAGAGTGGGAAAAAGCGACGCTGTATTTGGATGGCAGTCTCTTCATGGACACCGGTGTCTCCGTGCACACGGATGCAGGCGTTGTTGCTTGCAGGCTCGAAGGGGAGGTTTGCGCATTGTCGATATATTCCTCGCCCACGTGCCAGGCGTTGGTGCGCACCGGTGGAGGTGTCCCCTGGTGACCCGGTAACCACGGTCGCTGTTGTCGCCTGGCCCTAGGAGGCGCCTCGGCTAATTCCCCTTAATCCGAGAGTGATGGGCGCCCCCCGGCCGATAAGCCTCGGACGCGCTCCCGGTGCTCGCCGATCGACGCCGGCCTACCGAGGACCAACTCGACGCCCCTCGGTGCTATGTAGGCGCGTCGGCGCTATCGACGATTCGCGATCGGAGCCCGGAGCTTTGTTTGCGTTCGGGGTGGCGGCACGCCGGGCCGCTTATCGGGGCCCGGCCAGCTGCACCGCCGCCGCGTCGCGGTCAAGCGCATCCGCTCTTCTCTTTGTCGCCGAGCGCGGCCGGTTGGAACGTCGCCGCGGCGGTCCTCGCCCTCGGGACTTGGACCGCGGCTGCCGGGAGCGGAGCGGAAACGTCCGTCCTGTCCGACTAGGTGGAGCGTGTCCCGACCGTTAAGAAATTTACCCATCTAATCAAGTTTGGCGGGCACGGGAAAGGATCGAGGAGGGGCTTAGGAGTCAGTTCCTATCTGCGAAAGTACTACGGTGAACAGTAGGAGCGAGAAGGCCGGACCGCGTGGCCTACGATACATGCTGCATGCGCTACCTCGAGGACGATAAGAGCACCGTAGTGGGGATGGACCTTGGGTGTGCACGTCGGAGTAAGTCCTCCGAGATAAGAAAGGCTAAAGGGCCATTCACTCACTCGCGTCGAGTCGGACAGAGCGCGAGAGTTGCTATGGCAACAGCTGCGTCGGCTCCAGCAAAACGTGAGCAAAACCGGTTATGTTGTAGTCGACGCATATGTTGCCATAGCAACCCTCGACTGGACTTAACGCGAGTGTGGGAATCGTCCTTTAAGAGCTCGCCTGCGTCACTAAAAAGGGCGACCGTGAGGTGCGGACACGATTGCGGCGTCAGCGTTGGGCTGGGACTAGGGTTCTCACTCATTGGACACGTCTTGCGGCCGAACGCTGACGTCACTGTCGTGTCCAGTCTACTGCATACGGTCGCCTCTGAGTGACGAAGGGAAACTCGGCAATTTAGGCTTTCCTATCTAGGAGTTGAGTAAGCGCTCATCCTGCCCTTTATGGCCCATACGCACATTCGCGTTTGAGCGCGGTGCGTTCCGTAGTGGCAAGCGGACGCGTTGCGTTGCGAAGAGCGCTTGCGCCAAACTTGTACGCACAGTTGCGTTGACACGCAGTCAACCGCAGTCAAGAGCCAATAAGAACGCGCTATCGTCGCTAGCGGCTCACCAATAGGAAGCGAAATCCACGGCAACATGGCGGCGCCCAGCGACAGCGTCGAAGTGTTCGATCTTGGGACAATCCCGCCGGCTTCCCCCACGTTTTGTCAAGCTTGGACCATCGCAGCCTTGGGAAATACACTCTTCACCGCTCCCAAAACGAAAAAGCAAGTTCTGCGAGCGGAGAACCGGATACGTCTCGCCGAGCGGCGAGTCGGCCGAGTGGGGCGAAGGAACACGTCACCCGCCACTCCTCTCTGAGCTTCTGATTGGTCGAACGCAGCGCAACGCTTCGGAAAGTTGAACGAGTCTCTACTCGCTTGCGTCGCGCTACGGAGCGTTGCGGGAAGGCGCGCGTGGCACCGCAAGCGACCGCTCCTGGCCGCAAGGACGCCGCAACGCACTCAAACGCGTTCAAACGCGAATGTGCGTGTGGACCTTTACACTCGACAATTTTATCAGCCTGTGAGGTATAGCCCAGCATGTATCGAAGGAACCAGCCTGAACTTGAGGCCAAGGCTGTTCCAAACTTTCTGGTTTCACATCAGAGGGTATACACGGCGTGAGCGTAGATATTGTGGATTCCCGAAGGAATTCTCGTAAAGGCCCATACGCACATACGCGTTTGAGCGCGTTGCGGCGTCCTTGCGCCCAGAAGCGGTCGCTTGCGGTGCGACGCGCGCCTACCCGCAACGCTCCGCAGCGCAACGCAAGCGATTAGAGACTCGCTCAACTTTCCGAAGCGTTGCAATGCGTTCGACCAATCAGAAGCCGAGAGAGGACAGGAGGGTGACGTGTCCGCTCGCGCCACTCGGCCACTTGGCGAGACGTATCCGGTTCGCCGCCCGCAGAACTTGCTTTTTCGTTTTGGGGAGCGGTGGGAAGTGTATTTTCCGAGGCTGCGATGGTTCCAGCTTGACAAAACGTGGGGGAAGCCGGCGGGATTGTCCCAAGATCGAACACTTCGGCGCTGTCGCTGTGCGCCTTGGATTTCGGTTCCTATTGGTGAGCCGCTAGTGACGATAGCGCGTTCTTATTGGCTCTTGACTGCGTGTCAACGCAACTGTGCGTACAAGTTTGGCGCAAGCGCTCTTCGCAACGCAACGCGTCCGCTTGCCGCGACGGAACGCACCGCGCTCAAACGCGAATGTGCGTATGGGCCTTAAGAATGCCGGGGCGGTTCGGAAACCTGACGAGACGGGCTGTGGTGCGGGCGAGTGGCTTTCGGGATGGCGCAAGCTATATACGGCGGCATTAGTCTTAAGCCGGGGTCACGCTGCTCACCCATCATACAAAAGACAGTCTGTGCAGTCATGTTCGAACGCGGGTCACCGCCAGATCCGTGCTTCGAATGCCCCAATGGCAATGAGTGCAAGGAGAAAACTTGGCACGCGAAATTCGAACCAGGGGTAACTCGTGTTTGCAGACTATATTTTGTGTGATGCATGAGCAGTGTGACCCCGGCTTTTCGGAGAAGACTGCGGCCAGTTCTCGAAAACCTTTCGCACTTTGTGCTTGCCACTGGTTCTCGAGTTACGAACTCCGGACGTTACCCTTGCTCGAATGCAGTGTGCTTTTTAAACGGCACCCTACTTTGGGCTGCTGGAGAAAATGCTGTTAAAGCGGTTTTCTCGGCTCCTTAGGCCGTACAGTGCAGTGCTCTGCTTCGTCCACTCGCTGGAACGAAGGAGGCTAGAGAGACTACGAACGTGTCGTTTAAGAAGGACTTTTCCGTGAGGAATGCCTATTTCGGGGGACTTCCCTAGACTCGGGTTCTGCCTTCGTGTCTATCGGTCGCTCGAAAAATTTCGTTTTTGAAATGCTTCTTACAATTCGTTCGCATTGTCTCACTCAAACGAGCAATCGATAGTCACCAACTGGATGGCGCGCAACTTATCAAAACAAAGCAGTATGAATGATCATATTTGTTTCCACTTTATGCGCGATCCTGAAGGTAAGCGCTCCGCTCCCTCCCCCACTGACTTTTTTCTTTTTCTTTTTTTGGCTGCCGAGGCCGGCCTAATGGCGCAGTCGGCGTGCAGGCGGCGAGCCGAGGTCGACTAACGAGCTCGGGCTGCTCTCTATTCAGGGCGCCATCGGGAATGTTAATCGCGCGTAGGAGCACCTGTTGCCTCCCCCCCCCCCCCCCCCCCTCCCCCCGCCCTCCGAGAGCCGCCTTGGGTCGCGCCACGGCTGCGACTTTGAGGCCCGCCGCTACTCGGATCTCGCTTCGTGCCCCGGGGAGGTCGGAGGGCATCTCCAAGTGAGCCCCTAGAACCGGGAGGATGGAGCTGCAAGTGGAACTTATGGGCCCAACCACTGATCTCTATGTCTCTTGCTGGATCGCGTTTGCCCGCTCCGAGAATATGTCTATCTTTTTGGTGGAGTTATATTACCTCTAGCCAATGTACAGCTGGTGCAGCCCCTATCATCCATCCATGGCAGACAGCGTTGTGGCAGTTGTGGTGGCCCATAAAAGTAGCCGTGGGTGATATTTCGTGCCTGATTGAAATTGTTCGACGAAGCAGATTCTTGAAACCCGGCGTGAACGGTAGCCCAATCTTTGAGGGCCCGGCGAAAGTTTCACGAAATCGCAGCACCGGGGAAAAGCAGCACAGCACGCATCGAAAGAAGCATCGAGAGCAGACGCCGCTACGGCGTCTGCTTTCGATGCGAGCTGCGCTGCTTTCCCCCGGTGCTGCGCTTTCGTACAACTTTCGCCGGGTCCTCGAAGATACCGTTCACGCCGGGTTTCAAGAATCTGCTTCGTCGAACAACTTAGTCAAGCACAAAATATCAAAATATTCTGGCGGGCTAGTTGGTTATACATACTAAATTACAAATAGCGCTAAGACAAGGACTGACGGAAGAAGTGGACAGGACAGGCGCTAGCTCACAACTGACGGCTTTCTATACAACTTACAAATAGCGCTAATAGCGAGTTGTATATAAAAGCGTCAGTTGTGAGTTAGCGCCTGTCCACTTCTTCGTCTGTCCTTCTCTTGGCGCTATTTGTAATTTAGTACGAAATATCACCCACAATGTAGTGTACTACACCACGGCTACTTTTCTGGCAGGCTGCCGCCACAGCCCTGTCCCCCATATTACCTATTATGGCTAGAGATAATGTAACTCTACCAAAAAGATGGCCGACCGTGGCCACATTCCCGGGCATAGGCGGAGCTGGTCAAACGCGATCCAGCAAATAGACATATCCATCAGTGGGCCCAACCAATAGCCAGACGAGGCCTCCTCTTTTGCGCCCACGGACGTCATCGCTCGTGGGTGCAGGCAGCGCCGCCATTATAGCCTGCGTCGGCGCCTCACGAGCGCGACTCTTGCACGCTCCGACGCCTAGATGGATTCGCGTCTCTCGTCGAGCTTCGACGTGTCTCGGGGCGGGTCGGGGACCCACTCACGATGACGTCATGGGCAGGCCTTGCTTCGTGGTGGTATTGGCCCAATAGGCTTTCGAAGGGTGAGGGGGGCGACGAATGCACGAGGAAATACGTTTCGAACGAGCCGGAGAAACCGAAAACCCACCGCAGCTTGATTTCGTTCACCCGGCATCTTTTTCGTTTTTCTCCCTAAGGCGTTTGGCTACTCTCGGCCACTTTTTGGCGGAGGTCGGGGGGGGGGGGGGGGGGGGGGGGGGGGGGGCTCTTGGCTTGCCATCGGAGATGAGATGCCGCCGGTCGCGTGAGCGAGGAGAGCGCGTCTTTTTTACGTCTTCCTCCCTGGCGGGCCCCGGGCGAGCGGTCGGTGCGGGTTCTCGACGCCGCCGTGCCCGGGGTTCGGCGCGCACCGGGGCGTCGACGGCGAGCCAATTTGTAACCGGCTCTGCGGCCAGAGCCCGGCTCGGGGATTAAGCGGCGCCGCCCGGGCCGCTCTCCCAGATTAAGGGATTAACGGCGCGGGGGCGACTCCGACGCTGGGCCTCGGATTATCGCGCCGGAATCTTTCATTTGGTGCAGCCGCCGTCCTCCTCCGTCGAGTGGCTGCCCCGCAATGTCCCCCGTCGCCAGGGAGACCGGCCTCGAGCCAGACGCCATGATGCGCTCAGTTCGCTCTCCTGGGCTTGCAGCCCTACTTCTTTGATTGCTCTTTCGCCGTCACCAGGAGGAGGCTCGAAAGACCGACTTTTCGCAGCTTTAAAAGAAAAGACTTTTTTTTTTTTTTTTTTTTTGTACCGTCACGAAGGAATGACGTTGCCTGTTTTGACAGCTTGGCGGATTCAGAACGACGCTTTGACTGAATGGTGCACTGACTGCAGTCTATAAAAAAGCCCGTGCGACTACCTTCCCGCACAACACTCGGAGAGCCAATCACCGCAACTTAGGGAGGCAGCTCAGCGAATGGCGTTGCCGAAACATCTGTTTATACCAAAAAACACAGTCTGAGTTGTGAATGCAAAACGTCACGCTCGCATTGCTTAATGTCCCAACTCAGACCGCATTTTTCGGTCTAGACGTATGTTTCGGCATCGTCATTCGCTGAGCTGCCTTCGTAAGTTGCGCTGATTGGCTCTCCCAGTTTTGTGCGGGAAAGTAGACGCACGGGCCGGTCTTAGAGTGTGCGTTCCTCTGCTTGCTGCTGGAGCATGGAGCACGCAGTGCGTGCGAATTTTAACCTCGGTGTAGACTTGAGCTTCTGTATCAAGCATGTGAACGGAACGTTGAAGGAAATGGAACCTTGATTTAGAAGCATTATGCGGACCTAATCGCGCTCCTAACCGCGCTTTCTAATTTTTTTTTTCTTTTTCTTTCTTTACTTTATTGGTTAAGTTTACGTTTCGAGCACTCGATGCCGAGGTCGCTAAATAACACAGCCACCCCGACGCAAACTAGTATACGCTGTTTGCAGTTCAGATTTCTGATAACGTCTTCCGCGCCCGCGTGTGGGCGAGGGGATCGAGACCGGATTACTGTTGATTGCGCCCACCCGCTGTTTCTTAGGCCAATCAAAAAATCTGTAAAAAAAAAAAAAAAAAGTAGCTGAAGAAAAGAAAGAGAAACACAGCTGTGGAGCATCGAAAGGCTGCTCTAAAGGGGCGAGGTGGCAGGCCTCCCCGCAGGCCCGGGCTCGGGCTCTCCACCCTGCGGAGTCGTGTGTCAAAAGAGCGGGCCTCCCGCGGAGCCGCGCTGAGGGGACACTGCGGCCGGATTAAGGGGTCCGCGCTTTTGACGGCGCGGCGCTGGCGAGGTGTCGAAGCCTCGTCCGCGTGCGGGCCTTGCAGGTGTCGACCTGTGCGAGTGGAATTAGGGCCTGCGACATCCGCTAAGCTCGCAGTCCCTTCGTCGGGGCACGTCCAGGGCGGTCGGGATTAGGGCACCCGATGGCGATAAATGGCGGGCCTCTGAATTAGTCGACTGTTTCCATCTGATGCGCGACATGTAAGGACGCCAGGTCTGGGAGGGCTCACGGGGGGCGAACTGTGGCGTGGTCCTGCGCCGTCGCCGGAAGACGGCTGCCCCACCCTTATGTCGCCCGTATTGACTGGGGTCCCGAGCTGAGTGAAACGCGAAGGCAAAGATGAGTTGAGAGCTCCGAGGATTAAGCTCGCTTTTCATCGGGCTTATAATGGGAGGCTGGCCAAGCGACACCGGCTTCGAAATCCGAGCGAACCCTCATTATGGACTGTTTCCTTGTCAATTCTTTGGCGCTTTTTTTCTAATTTTTTTTTTTTTCGCGCAGCATGTTTTGTTTTATTTTAGGTCGATAAAATCCTGGTTTTCCCGTTTGGCTCGCGTCATCGAAGCTCCACTGATCCCATTTGTGAAGCGATTGGGCCGCCGTCGAGAGTAATGACACCGTCCACTTCCGCATAGTGTCACTAATTAAAATAAATGCTCAAGATTTTTTTTTTTTTTTTTAGTTGACGGATTTGCGGGTGGGAACAGCGTTGACGGGACGAACAGGACAGCGCGGTGCCGCTTTCCCGGCGCCGCTCCTCACAGCCAGGCGCGTGTCGTTCACGGGTTGCCGCTGTGCTGACATCGGAATACCTCCGTCCACGGGCGTCCGCAGATCTTTTTCCAGGGGTGTGCGCACTTATACAGCCCCCCCCCCCCCCCCCCCCCCCCCCCCCCGGGGGAATGTTGGCGATGTTGGCTATTTTCAGCAGGTTTCCACGTTACTCTGTACCTGCTTTCACGGCTGCGCCCTGGATTTGGGGCTACAAACCACTGATCTCTATGACAAATGCTAAATCGCGCTTTCCGCTCCCGCGAGTGAAGCCACCGGACGGCCATCTTGCATTTCAAAAAACGCGTTTTTGGAGCGGTGCAGAGGCTGGCGGCAGCGTGCTGAAGACACCTTTTCTACTCGTTCGTCATCATTCGCCGAAGAAGTTCTTTAAAATCCTCTGTAAGCCGTAAGACTTGCCGTTGAGAACACCTGGGAATTTTTATGGAAGTGCAGTGCCACAGAAAAAAGGCACAACGCGTCGAAAGCAAGTTTCGTCGGTCTCGCGAGTAATCAAAACTTCCTTGGCACTTTTTCCTTTTTGCCGTTTAAATTTGCTTTTTTTTTCAATAGTCATTTTCAATTTCCAAATACTAAATAGCATGATGTGAACAGTAAATCCATGGTATTCTGAAAATGTGTTGGTTTGAGTAGCTAAAAGAACCGCCGGAGTACCCTTTAGCAGGTGTGGGTGCAGCTCCCCCCCCCCCCCCTCTTGTACCCTCTCGAAATTCCAGGGGGGGAGGGGGGGGGGGGCAGGTGCCCCCCCTTGCACCCCTCTGCGGACGCCCATGCCTCCGTCGCGTCAGTGTCACCAATAACTCGTGTTTATCATTTGAGCACTTCCTGTTTCTCAGGGTTGACCCCCTTGTCCTTCGGAAACGGACTTAAGGAACCAACAGCCAAATGTTCTGCTAACCGAAAAGGCCACCGGGTCTCGCAGCCGCGGTGTGGTTCTTTGAATGCAGCTCTACAAAGCGGGACACTGCCGAACAGTCGACATTTATATGGCTAGAAGCTTATAAAGCCGACGAACCTAGAATTATTTACGCTCCACGAGCCTAACCAGGTGCCGCTGTTTCTTGTCGATCATCCAGCTATCCTTTAGTGTCATCACGCCCCCTACTGGTTGTAAATGTGGCAGTTCTGACAGACCACGATTGCATGTGTCGGATTCGAATCGTGTCGTTGGTCGAGAGTTAAGCTTAGAGCTGATGGCAGGGTTTGGTTTTAACGAATACTCAGGAAGTTAAATAAGTGAATTACAGCCGGTTTCATAATGATTAGTGAAGAGCTGTCGCGTCCGTCCGTTCGGTTCGAGGTCTAGGAGTCGTCACCCCGGTTCGAGGTCTAGGAGTCGTCACCCTCTCCTCTATGTGTCTGCTGGATCCCTCCGCAGCCAAGCCTGGCTGAACCCTCCGCGTCGGCGGAGAGAATCACGTAACAGGAGACAGGGTAGCGGGAGAGGTTCCTGTGGTGGCGGGGCATTATCGAAAACAACAAAAGAAGGGGCAGTAGCGCGACGCACGGCCGGGTGGCGCCAGTGTTCGTGTGTATCAAAAGGTACCATTCGCTTTTCGCCCTTTCTCATTTCGCCCCCATTCTCGTTTGAACCTTTTCAAAACATCCAAACCGTTTTGTTTTTGTTTTTTTTCGATTTATTCCATTTGCATTTGGTCAGGTTCACATTTGATCCCGTTCGCACTACAACCGCTGCGCTGGCTACGGGCCATCAGAGCAAATTTACGACTGAAAGCTCAAAACAAAAAAGGTAAACAATATATATTGTTTACCTTTTTTGTATATATATATATATATATATATATATATATATATATAATATTTCCATATAACGCGGGCAAACATTAGGAAAAAAACAGACTCAGTTTGTTTCACGTCTTAACGAGCCTATTATGGAAATTTCCGCAACGTATGGTGAAATTATTATTAATCACTACGTCAAAACCAATAATAATCATCGCACGTTATGTCGACGACGGTTCAAGTTGAAGATTAAACACACTATGCCAAATCAAAATCGTTAATCCATAAAAAAAATAAAATAAAAGAAACCGGTGCGGTGACGGAGCAAGGGAGAAGGGAGAAAACACAAGCGCTCGCGGTTGTCTGCTGCATCTATCGATCGTCAAACTGTTAGGATTGCCCCAAAAACATACACCAAACGAGCATTGCTCTGCTGTTCAGTATAAATTCTGCGGCAGTATGGCTATAACTTAGTGCTCCCTGCCAGATAATTGTTCTGTAGCGTATGCATGCGTGTGAGGCAGCCAATGTTTTGTCACGTATCGCATATTTCCCGGTTAATACATTGTCACGCCTTTAATCAACGAGAACCATCGGACTTGTGTAACACGCAACCGAGCTTCCTTTACTGCACCACCATATACATACCTTTGTATAATACATCATAATGGACGAACAGTGGCTGCAAGCGAACCGTTGCAGTGAACCCAATACGGCATTTAGTTCGATGAAGAGTGTTACTATTGCCACATACTTAGTCACAAATATGCTAGTTGGACAAGGCTCTCGTAAACATTACAAAAATTATATAAGGTAATAGTACTACCGCGAAAAAACAGTGAAAAACTCTCGCCATGATTGAGCTATCTCTGTATCTTTCAAAAGATTGCTGGATTACTCTTGCTAAATACAATTTTTAAATGTTAAGAAAAAGCTGTTTTTTTTGTTTGTTTTTTGGCCTTCAAATGTTTTAGAAATTTGGCGTTCTTAGTGAGGACGTACCACGTGATATTCGTGTCTAGCGCAGCGAAGATCGGTGCGTGAAGTCACGTTCAGCGTTCGGTTGGCTTCGACGGCTTCTGGCGTCTGCTGCCGTCCATTATAAAGTGAAAGAGAGTATTCGCTCTTTCTCGCCTGAGTTGAAACCTAGTGGCGCCAGTGTGCAAACGGCCTTCAAACACGCGTTTCGTCTTTTATGGCTTAGCGCCCACGACTACTTGACCACAACTCCGGCACCCCAAAACCTTCTCTTTCTTTTATTTTTAGGGAGAGAGAGAGAGAGGACGAAGGGCGAAGGACAAAACGAGAAGGGACCAAATGCGGTGGGCCCAACCAGGAAGGACGTTTTGAGGATGCTGCTTTTAAGAAGGTCGAAACGAGAACAGGCCCAAACGATATCCACCCCATAGTCCACGATGAGTGTCTGGAAATTGTGGGGTTTCCGCATCGTCTGGGGGCCTCGTTGCCTCGAAAACTCGTTCCCTTCAAAACTGGGGTGCTCCTGGCCGCTGACACGTGGAGGCGACCGAAGCGCATCAAATAGAAGAGGGTCCAATCACGCGCACCGAATCCTCCCCCTCCCTCTCTTCCCCGTCTACCTAATGGTTGTTGTGAAATCTCGACTCGACGCGATCGCTGGCCGAGTGTATCAACTCGCCGCAACTCGGAGCGCGTAAAGGCCCGTTCGGACACTTGCGACTCCTTAGAACCGAGTGCCTTGAAACCTCTTGAAATCTCTTAGGACGAGAGAACACACTGACACGCTGGCGCCATCTATGCGGTGGCTCTGGAACTGCGTTTCACTAGAGCGAGGGTTCTTCGGGATTTCCGCGGTCAGATGCGCTTAGTACCTACGAGAAATGACCGTTTATAACGTTTAAGCAAGTTTTTCGAGCCAAGAAAGTATGATGCGCGAGAGAAATAGGAAAAATACGGGATTGCCAAGTTTCCACTGTTATCCAATAGATGGCGCCAGTGTGTCCTCTCGTCGTAAGAGAATATAAGAGGTTCCGAGGCACTTCCATGGTCTTAAAAAAAGTTGCAACTGTGTCAACGGGCTTTAAAGCGAAAGTTCGCGCTGCAGAATCCATGACGGGGCTGAATCCCAAAATCTGGCCCAGAGCAGCGGTCCGTACTCCCCTGACTAAATTACTTATCTAGAGCGTGTCGGTGTCGCCATGTCTCGGTCTAACGCGCTGCCTAAAGACCCGAGGACAAATATTCCTTTTTGAATTCGGCGTCACGCTTGCATCCACTAAACGTGGCCACAGAGCGCGGTGGTCGGAATCACGATGACCGGAAGTGTTCCGTAGGACGCGGATTTGAGAGCGTGGCGGCCAGTGCAAGTGGGCCCTCGTCGAGCAGGTTCCGGGCGACGTCGCAGCCCGCCTGGACGCCTCGACCGGCTGTGCCCCGTTCGCTTCTTGCGCGAGTCGTTCGCGAGGGGGACTTGGGCCGAAGCGCCCATCCGTCGATGGAGCCATCTGCGCTGCCGCGAGCGTCTCGCGCCGTTGTCGCTGCCCGGGGGGGGACGGCGGAAGAGGGGGCAGGCGACGCTCGACTGCGCCCCCGTCGTGGTCGGGAAGGAGTTTGGCCGTCGACTGGCCCAACTGTTGGGCTTTGTCGGTCGCAGCGGCGGCGCTCGCCGGGAGCGCTGGTTTTAATCTCGGCCCAGTGCGCATTAGGGCGACGGGCAATTAGGCCCGCTTTTCTGGGCGTCCCCCCTCCCGGGCTGTCAGCGGCAGCGGCCGACCGCCTGATGAACCAGGTTTTCGCAGCAGGTACCATTATACGATGATGCATGCGCCTCTCCTCCCGGCTCGCTGCGTGTGACTCTGTTAAGGAGCCCTCGTTTACATGCCCGCAATTATCCTCCCCCTTTTTGAGGCCCCTCTTTCCTTCCTTCCGCTCTGGCTGCTCGCCTTTTGGGAAACTCGTTTGCCCGGGCCTGCGGGGAGAAAACTTTTCGGGAAGGATGCTATTTCGGGGCTTTCCGAGGTGCGCGCTCTTCCCGCCTTCGCGGCCGCTTCCCAGCCGCTTCCCAGGTCGTGCGACCGCGCTTGTCGGCGACGCCCCGCGGCTGCTTTTCCCTTCCCTTCGGTTTTGCCTCTTTCTGTTGGACTGCGGGCGACTTTCTGGGCGATGGCCGGGCGGCGGAGGCAGTACCGCGGAGCCCGTTCGTTCTCCATAGCGATAAAAGCAAGTGTGAGACGGGGCTGCGCGCAAGCAATGCTGACCGCTTTTTGCCGAGATGAGTGCGCCGTTCGCGATGGCCGCCGGTGTGTTCAGTCTGTTGCCTTCTTTGTTCGATTCACTGACCGGTCGCGACCGCTGGCACTTGACCTCCGCACGCGGTTGATTCGCGCTCAGTCGGGGCAGCCTACGTCACTGCGTACACTCATCGATGACCCTTCCTTTCGCCAGTGTGGGCGGCGAAAGAATCAAGTCCCACAAAAAAAAAAAAAGTACTTCTGTGGGTACCGTAACACGACGTGTCCGTATAGAAATCGCGTTCATTGAGCCTGGTCATGGCAATTCCTTCATTCGTATATATCTGGTTCTCTCCGATACAGTGCATTACTCCAAAGTAACAGGTTACAACAACTTATTCCCATCTAGAAATGTATTTATATCGATATCTTTTGTTGTGATTTTTGTTTTAGTGACCGAATGAAAAGTTCAATGAGCCACATTCACGGCCAGTCATCGGTGTCATTGCCGCCAATTGTCTCAACAGGTCTGCGATGCTGGCAGCGCGCGGTCCCGCCTTAATCGTCAAGCCCCGTGTGCTTGCACGGTTCCATCGATCAGTGCGCTCGCTCGCATTTGCATGGCGTGCAATTCAACGGTCGCCTTGGTTTCGGTCCCTGAGCGCGGGCAGTTGCGCAACGCGCTGCTCCCGAGGTGGCGTCCGGCGGCTCGTTGCTCTGTTCGGAAGCGATGACGGCTCGATGGCGACTGTCTCGCCCCCTCCGGCCGCTGCGATGATGAATGGGGCCCGTGTAATTGCCGGGAGCCCACCGCAGACACGCCGCTGTTCGCTGTGCGGGGCCGGACCACTGTCAATCTCGTGCCGCGATGGCTGCAGGCTCTGACGCGCGGCCTCGCGTCTCCCGATTTCTAGCGACCTCGCGAGCTCGGTCGCGTTCGCCGAGTGGGACTCGGCTCTTGAATACGCGGCGGCTCTTCGGCGAGTGTCGCCAGCAGTTCGCTCTGCTTCTCTCTTTCATCGCGAAGTCTTTTTCTTTTTTACTAGTCATTTGTCTCCGCACTGACGCAGTATCATTGCGCTTGTCCTTTCATGTACAGTCGTGGATCCCTGGTGGGAAACGTGGCGGTGCCTTGGTCGGTTGCTTTTCTTGGTAAAGGCGCGAGCTGGTAACGGGTTTCCGGATCTCGCAACTCTGGTGATCGCACTGAGGCATTGTTTGTTCCCAGAGAGTCTCCCCGAGTAAGCGCCGTAGCGCTCAGCGATCCTTCGGGAAATGTCTGAGCCCCTCGCACATTGAAACCGGGCGCGGAAATCCAGTTCATTGAAATAAAACATAAGGTAAAATCGTTTCTGTGGTCGCTATATTTTCCTCTAATTTCTTCCATGCGTTCTTTTCTTTTTTTTTTTACTTTTTGTCGTCTTGTTTAAACGACGCTTGTTTCACGCGATACGCCGTCGCCTTTTTTCTTTGTGTTTCTTTTATTCTTGTCGATCGTGGGCTAGTTTTAAAGGCTGGCTCGGTCATTCGAGCAACAGGAAGGCCTCTTAATGCGAATATTTTATTGCGCAGGTGCCGACTTGGGGTAGTTTCCGAATGAAGCGTACGATATGCCAGGATCGTTTTGCCGTCATGGCCATCCTGAAGCGCTGTATACCGCCGCCCTTACTACTTCGCAGCCGAGGCGAAGTCGATCGGAGTTTCCGTGGCGTCGTCTCTTGCCGGGAGCGTGCGTGGGCGCCTGGGAAGAAGCGGTTTCCCTGGCGTTCCCGCGGCGGACTGGGCGGCGGCGGTCGACTCGACGACGTGCGGCTGCTTGGGGAGCCGTGCATGATTCATGAGCCGGGAAACGTCCCTGCGAGGCGGGACTCGCTCCCGAGGCGCCACCTGTTCCTGAGCCGCCGTAATTTATCGACGGTCCGCGCCACTTGAATTCACCGCTCTCGCTTCCGCCGGAATGCGCACGCCGGGGGCCTCTCTGCGGAGCGTGCCGCCGGGACGCTGTCCGGCCGGGGAGACGAGCCGCACGAGGGAATCGCCGCTCCTCTGAATCATCGCCGCGGAGGAGAAGCCGGCTTTCGGCAGCCGCCGGAATCGATGGCGCTCCGCCGTTCGAGATTTGTCCTGCCTCCGGTGATGGCTGCCGGGCCGGCGTCCCTGTCACCCGCCTCTTCGCCGTTTTCTTCGTCTCCACGTGGCTGTATCGCTTTTGATGTGGTAGAGCAGCTCGCGGGATGCCGCCGAAGGATGTACACTGAACAGAAGTGCGGGAGCGGCGATTCGATGCCGGCGGCGTCGCGCAAAGGAGGCAGTCCGACGAAACTAAACAACCGGGCATGCACAGGCTTTTCGGCTGCCGTTACGAACTTTGTTGTCACTTTATTTGAATGGCAAAAAAAGTACCGCTTACTGCCGGTTTCAGAGACTGTTCGTCGTGGCGGGCGCCATTTCCTGTGGCTGTACACTACACATTCGTGGCGTCCGATTGTCAATACCCCATTTCCTATCCCCGTCTTCCAGAACCGCGGAATGGAAATTCCGGTTTGTCGCGGAACGTTATCAATTCATTGCTTAAATTTTTGAATTGAGATATTTGTTATTTTCTCGAAAGGCGCGACATTTCACGTAAAAACATCTTTTTTTTTTTCTTTTCGTTTTCCTGACAACCAAACCTTGCAATACTTCGTTCCGCAGCTTGTGAAATATGCTCCAAGCTTGCTTTTTCTCTTTAGGTGTCAACGAGGATAAATTCATCTATCAATAATATAACTCGAACTACATCGGGGGTTGATAATCGACGTTCCCACCGTTACAGAAGTTATCAATGAGTTTCAATTGAGTTTTTAATGTACTGTATACATTAAATACATTAGAAACTCAATTGATACTCATTGATAATGTCTGTAAGGTTATTAGTCTGTTAAGGCTAAGAAACGAGCACAAGCGCCTCCGATAAAGCTCTTTATTATTTTCAGTTTTGCAAAACGAACACCGAAGAAGGGACGAGAACTCGCCTTCTCTCCGGCATTTGATTTGCTAAAGCGGAAAGAGTAAAATGCTTTGCGGGAGAAGCTCCCCCTGCTTTTGTAACCTGCAACAGACTATTGGTGAATTCACTGGTAGATCCGGAGCGCTTTCCGAAATCCGCGAGAGAGGCAAAATTTCGCTCCGTGGGACACGCTCCAAATCGACGCGCATTTTTGGAGCGACCCGCCGACCCGCTCGAGACGGTCGGCCGTTCAAAATGGCCGCAGCTCGAACTTGGTAAGCCGACCAACGCCTCAGCCGACTGATCTTTCCGACCACCAGCCACACCTGTCACTGTTTATCTGCAGAAATAACACGCTGCACAGGCTGGGCGAAAATATGCGTACCACGGAGCCTCAGTCACAAGTAACGAGAAGGACGTCCGCGTTCGCCACCGTCATACACCTTTCGGCCGCCTCGGAGAAGCGGGGCACGCCGAGCGATTGCCATCGGTCAAGTTCAGATTGCTCGTAAGGCTTTAGTAAACACGAAGAGGTGGCAAACCATCACTTGCACGGTCGTTTCCCAATCTGTTTTTATTACACGAGAAACCGCACCCGCATGCTGCGTAAAAAGGTGAACAATCAGTGGATGCATAATGAACGGGCCTAACCTTGCGTCTGCTTCTTTCGGATTTTCTGTCGTTCTTTTTCTCGTTCTTCCTCTCTCGATCACAGATGTCAGCGTTCACAATTTGGCACGCTCCACTCCCGGCTTTGCATCCCTGATCTACGCGAGGAAGAAGCGTTCGAGGCGTTCCAATCGCGCGTAAACAACCGACACATCCGAACAGATCCGACTCGACGGTGCGGCTGGTCCGGCGACCTCGCCGCGCATGCGCACCGCCGAGTTAAAGGAAATGACGTAGCGCGCTTCTGTCAACTTCCGCCAAGCTCCCTGAAATCCCACGGCTCAAGTTCGGCGGGGTTGGAATCGCTCCGCGGGGCGGGCGCTGCCACAAACCTTCGAGTGGAACATGACCATGTTGAGCCAGATTCGCCTGCGGAAGATACCCGCTCCAAAAGGGGCGCTTTTGGAGCGCTCGAAACCTACGAGCGGAATTCGCCGTAGTACAGAATGGTCGCCTGAGCTGATTATGATGAGGCCACTTTTCGTGTACAACGTTACAGTCGCTAAGAAAGTAACGTCGCAAATAATTACTAACGTAGGATTTCTGTATTCATAAAGGGCTTGGGATAAACTTCTCGGCAACCTGGATGCAAACGCGCTCATGTATTCAGCGAGTTGGCAGAATACATGCGGGTTACCAAGTCCGAGGTAGGACGCTATTGTCTTATCTAGTGACCGCTGTTCGCTCGATGACTCTACTTTTTTCTGGATAATTCCGACGCTCTCAGAAATTGTGCGTTGGTGTGTCTTATTGTGATCCTCGAATAGGAGAATCGGTGGAGAAGCAGGTTTAATTTCCAGACACGGACGGGGGCATTCTGCGTTACCTGAAATGGGGTAACCGTTTGCGCTTTCCCATTGAAAACGTGGAGGTGATGAGCTGCTCAGGACGTGTGGTGGAGGGAGTGCCTGAGCGTTCTCCCTCGTCCCACACTCTTCTCGACGTGCGATCCTTGTTCGAAGATTCCGGAACGCTGTGCTCGGGAGTGCAGGAGAACGGGGTGTCATTCTCCCCGTTTATTCCGAAGACTAGTGTCGCCCGTTCGTGCCAGAAGTCGTTCGATGAGTCGCGATAAGAAGGCGTCGAATTATTTCGTTGGTGAGGACAATGACTCGGTGGACGAAAGACGCGCTTCGTCGGGGGTACGGAGTGCGGGGCGCGCAGCCTCTTTCGGGAGGCTCCGAGGCGAGCCCGCGTAATTAGAGCGGCTGGTGTAGCGACGAGGGGGTGCTGCCCGCGTGCCGGCCGGGGAGGCTCCAATCCCATCGAGGGGATTTGGGGCCGCGCGCTGGGATCGCCCAGGGCACCCGGAGAGCGCCGCAATAATGGGCGGCCCCGGCACGGCGACTGCACCCCGCGCAATATCGGCCAGAGCCGCGGGGAACCTGCAATAAAACGCCGGCCCGGATTCGATTTGAGCCCGGGCCGAGAGACCCCGCTCCGTCGGTGAAGAACGATGCCCCCGGGCCGCCACTGGTGAGGGCAGCCCAGACCCGGAGTCGTCGTCTTCTCTGCCCGGTTCTTCCTGTCTTTGAGGGGAGAACGTTCGATTTTCGGAGGACCTCGACGCTCCGGGTCTCGTCCCGGAATTCGCTCAGCCCGAGAAATTAGACGGTGTACTTGGTTTCAGCTTAGGATGGAGCGCGGATTACGCTACGAACCAAGGGAAGCGGTCGGATGCCTCGTGAGGGTCACGTGATCTCCGGGAGCGCTGCGCACTCACGTTCACGAAACGGGCAGGGGTGGGGGTTCAATCCCCACCCCTGCCCGTTTCGATCTGGATGAGCATCGTACCGTCGTGCGGTCGTGTATCACTACTGCGAGGTACACGTTAAAGACCCCAGGCTAGCGGTTGTACTGCACTGGCTAAATTTCTCATCTACAGCTGGGAGACTCGGCGCCCGTTGAGGCAGACCAAGTTCTATGCTGTACGAGGGGCGTTCATAAAGTTTGTATTATCGGCACACAAAATCGAAAAACAAACGGAACAAAACAGGCATCAGCATGAGCACGCGTCCCTCTAGTTTCCGCACAGTATAAACATCGCCTGCTATAGTAGCTCGGAAAGCCGCTAGGGAGTCGAAACAAAAATGTCACCGCCCGTCGGTGCCAAGCACATGCAGTGATCCGTTTTCTCCATTTGAAAGGAAGCAATGCCAAGGAGTTTCATTCCGAGCTGGTGGCGGTGTTCGGGGACAACGCCCCAGTTTATGACACTTTGGTTAAATGGCGCAGACGCTTCAAGGGTGGCCAAATCAGCGAAAAGCATTTCAAGGACGGCGACCAACTGATTACTGAAGTGGAGCGATTCCTGAACACTCAAGACGAGTTCTATAACAATGGCCTCCGGCATATGGTGCATCGCTAAAAAAAGTGGGTAACTTTTGGTGGTGAACATGTAGAGAAAGTCTCAACTCCTACTCGAGTTTGATTGCTGAATCTCTATTCCATCGTGACAATAACACGAACTTTATGAACGCCCCTCGTATAAACATACACAAAACCCAATTTCTTTTCTTAAGACTGCGTAAAGGCAAGGAAGCTGAATCACAGGCCGGCGACAAACTGGAAAGCTCCAAAGAACGAACCGATGAGCATTTGAGTAACCTTCCTCCTCCAATCAAAGAAAATGCCCCAGGCGCGTAAACTGGTAGCCGATGCTGCCACTGCCCTCGCTATACCTTAACCGAAATGACGTTAGCACCGGCGGAAACTCAACGGGATAATGTAAACCCGCTAAAAGTAGCGCCGTGGACGGGAGAACATATATTATTTCCGCTGAGCATTTCCTCAGTCCACCGAAAAGACGGCTAAATTTAGACGTAATTTGTCATCGAGGCGGATAACACATTTATCTCGGACTTGGACAAGACATTCATTATGCATCTGCGCCTGTTAAAACGAGGTATATATACTATATGGGTGGTTTCGTTTGGATTCAGGCAATGAGGTGCGGTCGTATTTTTTTTTTATTTTCCTTCAAATTTTTATATTACGTAGCGCATGTTCCACGAAGAACAATCCTTTTTATTTTAATGCCCTGACATGTTTAGTTTCTGAGAAAACAAAACTCAAAGAAGCGGGAAAGAACGACGAGGCTTTGACGATTGTCCTGTGTGGCGTTGTTTAATCGCTCTCATTCTCAAAGTAATCAAAAGAGAGCTTCCATATTTTTTTTTTTTATTGTGATATATATGCAAGTAGGTAAAACTACAATATAACTACTATTTATTATTCGTCGCTCTAATCTTTCTAAAAATCCCCAAACATGCCTCCGCGAACAACTGTGACCTAAACTGCGGATTTGTTTTTGAGTCGACTATGTTTAGTATCGCTTTTAAAACAATGCCAAGTGTAGAAGCTTTCATTGCCTTCCACATTTTGCAAAGTGTGTACCTTAATCATGTACGAGTACTGATAAATAAATTATGAAACGGAGGTTTTAACTTTTTGTTCAGTTTCAGCAGGTGTATAAAAAAAAAAACATTATTATTTTTTAACTTACCAGTTGTTTGCGGAGTAAAATAAAAACGTAAAACAAATAGTGGCTAAAATAAATAAAAATTATTCTGTTGTGTTATCAACGAGAATTTCGCATTAAAATATAAAATTTCGCATTTAAAAATTTAGACTTCCAATAGGAAGTGTATTTTACTCTAACGTTTTACAATATTATACTTTGACATTTCTAGCATAGTATAGATTATATAGCGCATTCGGTGCCATGATTGGAGAAGCTGCTATATTTTACGTCGGTGCCATAATTGGAGAGGCCTCTCCAATTATGGCACCGACATAAATTTTCTGAAAACCCGCTTTCGGCAGTTCCGATTTTACAGAGTGTTTCGACGTTTGGAATTGCAAACTTGTTATTATACGCCTAACGACATCAATGTCTTTTATATGATTATTTATTAAACGTCCCTTGGATTCTTATAATAAAGAATAAAATATACGGCTATAACTCATAAACCCACCATCGGCATTTGCTCTTTTCGAGCATATTTAGAGGCTTAAAACTCAAAACTTGTGCATATACCTCTAACGGAATGTATTCTGGGTAAAAACAAAATAAAAAAGAAACTGCAACGCAATAAAACAAATTTATATAGCGTACTGAAATAGAACGAAAAGTGAAAACCTTCTTTGTTTCATAATTTATTTCTCGGTACTCTTACATGATAAAGACACAAACTTGCTTAATTTTGAAGGCAATGAAAGGTTATACAAGGGGTGTTATTTTGAAAGCGATACTAAACATAGTCGACTCAAAAACAAATCCGCAGTTTAGGTCACAGTTGTTCGCGGAGGCATGTTTGGGGATTTTTACAACGATTGGAGCAACGACTAATAAATAGTAGTTGTAATGTCGTTTTACCTACTAGGGTATATATCACAATAAAAAAAAAATATAGAAGATCACTTTTGAATATTTTGAGATTGAGAGTGATTCAAAAACGCCACACACGACAATCGTCAAAACCTCGTCGTTCTTTCCCGCTTCTTTGAGATTTTTTTTTTTCTCCTTAACTAAACACGTCAGGACATTAAAATAAAAAAGGATTGTTCTTCTTGGAACATGCGCTACAAAATAAAATAAAAAAAACTGAAGGAAAATAAAAAATACGACTGCACCTCGTTGCCTGAATCCAAATGAAACCGCCCGTATATATTTTTTAAGTTAACTCTGAGGGGAATTTAAAAATATAGTAAAAACGGTAGCCATGCATTGCTCTTGTACTACTGGCGACTCCAGCGAAATCGACGGCGGCTAGAGAATAAAGCTGCGGCGGCAGGTTCGCCCTGCAGTATTCTCAAGCGAATCAGATATTCACGGTGCGGAGCGGACTAAAGACAAAGCCGTGAAATTAAGTTCAAAAACAGGCGGTGAAAATCGTCAATACCGCTGGTTGGCGAGCTCGGCCCCCGGTGGCCTGCTCAAGGCGTGGACGTTTAAAACGTCGTAGGATGGACTGTTGACGGGAAAGGTAATCGCAATTAATAATGATTAATGGTGTCTGTGTGTGGATTAGATTGGAAAACCTTTATTGTTGGCTAGAGTTACAAGGGGGTCAAACTATCAACGTTCATGTCCTTTGGATAGAGGACATCTATCTCCGATCTTTCTCGTTATGTTTGTTCGCTGACCCTTTCGGCTGGCTCGTCTGTGGACTATTTCCCAGAGAGGCTACCAGGCCTCGCGTGAGGATACGGTCGTTCTCTTTTTGCCGCTGGCGATCGTGTCCGAGGGTTAAACGTCGTTTGGAAGCCGGCTGCGCTGACGCCAACCTCGATGGTCGTCGAGGCGCGGGGACTGTGGGAGCCAGGTCTTCGAATGCGATTTGCGAGGAAGTGGCGTCGACAAAGAAGCGGCGGCCGCGTAGGCGGCCCGGGGGTCCAGCGTCACCGACGCTGGTTCGCCGATTGGATCGGAGAGGTTAGAAACCCGATTACGACTAACCCGGTTTGCGAGGAGGCGTCTGAAGAGCCGCCGATTCGTGGTCGGAATTCTCCAAAGATCTGCCGGGGCGCCAGCTTTCTCGAGAAAGCGGCTTCTCTTCTTTCTTGGGCGGCGAAGGAGAGTCGCCCATCTTTTCTCGCTCCGTGCCCCGGCGGAGTGTGTCGGCGGTGCCGTGTCTCGGGCGAGCCGGCTCGTATTTGGAATTCCGCGGGGTGGATTTCTGGTTGCGGATGAGTGTGGGGCGAGGAGGGGGCGCCGCTCTGGCCCTGGGCCCGAATTGATTTATGGAAATGGACCGCTGTCGGATTCGCTCTGCTCGCTCGGAGGGTTGGGGCCCGCTTGGCAGAGTGCCCCGACGTCGCGAGGGGACAGTCCGACTCCCCGGGCCGCCGGGGGACGCCCGCCTCGCGCTCCCTCTCGAGCACGTTCTGCGGCGGCCTGCGGGCTGCTTCGGACATTTGCCTCGGAGTGGGACCCACTGCGCACGACCGCTTATGACCGCTGACGTCCACATAACACGCTGAAGGCTCCATCGGGGGTGGCCCTGGAACCGGGCCGCCTAGATTTCCCTCTTGTCTTACGCGCGATTCTTTCGTCGTGGACTCGAAATAATTCTGACAATATTACGCGATACCGTTTCTCGTCCATAGTCAGTAGATTTGATCTTGGAAATACTGCGGAGCCTTCAGTCTGATTCAGGACTGGAAGCGTTCGGGTGATGTCTGAACACTGGCGCCACCAGGTTCACCCACGAACAGCGCCTCGTAGGGGAACTATGCAGTGGAACGCAAGAAGTCGTAACGCAGGCGGTCGCATTGAAGCGCAACGGTCTCAACCAGCCTTTAACCTCGCAGTGGACGTCCTTAAACTCCCCTCGGTCACGCTGGCCGTGGTGGTCTAGAGAGCACTTTGACTGCGCTCCCTGTGGGTCGGCCCTTGCCCTGAACATCGAGTTAACCTGGTCCAAGCGTAAGCTTGTTAGACCAACGTTGTGTGCAGTTCCTTTCGCCTCGGCGTACGTTCGCTCTAAAACACAAAAAGGATATATGAAACGAACCAAGCTGGCAGAGAACACGAATTGCTTCGAACTCGAAAAACAATCAAATTCCTTTAGTTTAGTACAAAGGTGTTGCCATCGAATCACGTTATGCGAGAGTGGGGCTGTGCTTACGTGACCTGCACTGACGTCACATCCGCTGCCATTGTGGTGGTCTAGCTGCTAAGCGCGTCTACCTTTTGCGGCGTACATCGCGCACCACCGAATTAATTTGATCATCGAGAACAAGTAGGAGTTACCAGCAGCATGGTGCGGTGACGTCAGGGGCGAACCGTGCATGCTCGGGCGCAATTGCCCAAGCACTAAATCCTTTTTTTTTTTTTTTTTCTTGACCGCAGTATTTTGAACATATACGGTGGTATCGCAAACGTGACTAAGTTGGTGACAGGTTAAGAACGAAGTGGAAGCTCTTCCCACCCCTTTCCACTTGAGGAGAGTGAAGGCTGGAGAGGAGGCGACCTCCTCTCCAGTGTTCGCTCTGCTGAAGGGGAAAGAGGTGGGAGGAGCTTCCACTTTACTCCTAACCTGTGACCGACTATAGGTCCGGGGGTTCTCGATGAAGTGACGAAGCACAATGGTAGCCCCTCAGAGTAGGTGTAGGCGCTTGATGCTGGTAGAACCGAGTGACTCGAGGAAGAAACACCCCGAGGGATTTCCTCACGGGTCACACGACTGCACAGGTGCTGATTCGGAGCTGCAGCAGGGGACTTTAATCGCGAAGCGTCGTTCAGCTATGTTCAGAATTTTGAGCTATTGGGAGAAAACTTCCGACCGAAGACGTGTGGAAAAATTCAGGAAGTCCATGAACACTGAACTGTCGTGATGAGCGTGTCTGAGCTCTTAAACCTCGGGTGGCCTCGCACGCAAGCACTACGGCTGCTGTTCTTTTAACGGTACGTGGTTGTGTATGTGGTGTGCCCAATGAAGCGAAAGGACGCTGCTGCACATAGCGATGCGATGTCACCGACGCGGTTCTTGCCCCGCACCTGTGACTCCGCGTATCCCGACACGAGGAATGAGAACCCTAAAAGCTGTCGAGGCGCGCGACTTCAATGAGGAGTGTCCTGTCCCCGCGATCTTCGGCGTCCGTGTCTGCCGTGCTTGCTTAGCTCGCTTTTCATCTCGGTCAACTTGAGCGTACTTTCGCTCTGGAAGTTGCCCGCTCCGCTAGATTTGTGGACAGCAGAGTCGCCTGTATCGGCGTCTGAAGACCCTTGGCAGGGTGTGGAACAGACGGCGACTCTCTTGTAGATGCACAAAAACTGTATGTCTTTGTGTTCTTTTAGCGTGTCCTCGCGCATATGCGTTTTTTTTTATGGTTTTACGATTGAGCGCAGAGAACACTACGAGCTAGGCAAAAAAAAAAAATATATATATTAGCTTGCTCTGTATGCTTATTCAGTCTTGATGGAGATACGTTTCAACGGGTAATCGGTCTCTTAGCTGTACAGGAGAAATTTATCCAGTGTACAACCCCTAACCTGGGGTTTTCAACGTGCATCACGCAGTAGTAATTACACGAGCGGGTGCCGGTACGAAACTCATTCAGATCGAAACGGGCGGGGGCGGTGGGGATCGAGCCCAGGAGGTTCCCAGCGCAAGCTTTCGCTCCACGCTCCGAGCTGAGACGCGTTAGCCCACTCGGCCACTTCCTCCCCCACGAGCTATGCAAGTCGTGGAAGCCATGTTTTATGCCGTGTGAATGTCATGTGACTTTCGGGAAGTGTACGGCGATAGATTAGCTGAGGTGGGCTCCTAGTGCCTGCTGGGCCCCATCGTAAGACGAAACGGAGTAGCGTCGTAATTAAGGAGCGGCTAGGGAGTGGGGGGCACGTCCTACCTTTTGGCGACTCTGTTTCTCCGATTCGTGAAAAAGCGTGCGCTCTTGGCGAGGAGCCCGCGGCTGGCTGCCCTCCTAGCCTCGGTGGTGGGGGCGACGGCGAGCCCTGCCCTCGCTCGGTCGCCCCTCCGATTGACGTGGGCTTTTGTCTCGAGCGGCGGCGTTCGCTCCGCTGGCGCCCAATGTTATCATCGCGGCCCGACTCCGGCCGAGTTAGCGCGCCCCTTTTGTACGTCGGCCGCGTCTTCCCGGCGATGACGGGCCGCGCGCTGCGAGCAGAAAGAGCGCCCGACGAACAAAAGCGGGCAACTGACTGTTCCCTCGTCACTTTTGTCGCTGGCCGCGGTTATCTGCTGAGGCGCGCGTGCCGGATAGATGGCCTCCGGAAGGCCCGCCTCCCTTCCTTCGCCCTGCCCTAGGCGCGCTTATCTGGATTCTTTGTGCCCGCCGGGGGGCCCGGGGCGCGCCTTCCGCCGTCAGCTGGGGCCCTCCCTGGAGTCCAACCCCTGTCCGACGGCCAACGCCTCGGGTCGGCCGGCAGCTGGTGAATTCCCCACCGGAGCGAGAATCCAAAAAAATGTCGCCATAAAAAAAAAAAAAAGAAGCTTTTGTGACGATGGTGAAAGCGGAAATTGTTGTGCCGATGGTGATAATTGTAATAATAATAACGGCAGCTCTAGTTGCCTTACATGTGTCCTAAGGGGCCGAGGAAAGAAAAAAGTCACTAGGTGCTTGACTGATTCTCTGTTCCCTCACGGTTACGTGTCAGTTTCGACAGATAGACACGGGCATTCATATAATGCGAGGTGCGAAAAAAGAGAGAGGAACTCGAAACGCCATCCACAAAACAATGAACAGCATTAGCTAAAACTTAGACAGAATTACCGGTTTGAGTTGAGCTAGTTGGTACATTGTCACTGGTGACGAGGCTTGAACACTGAACGATTACAGGGACAGGACCGAAGGATGAGGAAGATGTGTAATACTAAAAAGTAATTGAAAGTCAGCGTTGTGTGTGTGTCCTGCCCATGCGTAATCGTTTAGTGTTCAAGCTTAGACACAATTTTATCAGGAGCTCATGAGTGTTAAAACATCCGATATCCATGTTCCGATGCATAAATGTGTATATTGGTATTAATAACGTTCGTTTAATCATCTGGAATCCGTAACCTACAATATGTTTCTTGTTTCAAAGGTCTGATATTAGCGAAAGGAGTACAAAACAATAGTAATCGTTTTATTTCTATCTCTCGATGGCGAGGACCGAGAGTGGCAGAAAGTGAACTAAAAGGGGAAATAAGTAGTGCCAGAAGCGGATAATAATAATAATAATAAAAAATACTCTTGAAAAAGATAACAACAACAAAATAAAAAAGACAAATTTTAGGTAAATATTCGCGTTTTTTTTTTTTCTTTCTTTCATTCTGGGTTTTGCGAAATAGGATTGTAAAAAACTATTCGTCTCGGGGTGTTTTTGTTAACATTTTACACATTTACACGTTGGTACAGAGCACGACACTGTTAGCGCGAACAAGCGATCGACGGTTTTTAAAGTTTTTCTCTTTGAACTACGGAAAGAGCTAATTTAGTTCTATAAAGTAAGCGATAAAATTTCGTGCTCGGTAATACTATTTGGAAGTAAAATGCGAAAATGCGCCGATGTCGTGTTCGCGCTAACAGTGTCGCGATGTGTACGTTTGTTTGGCAAAAGAAGCACGTGGTTTCGGTTTCCATACGGACTGCGGCGCAAGTGACGAGAAACTGGTTATTTAATGGCACTTGTTGGAAGTATTTCTAGTATAGCTTGAGTGGTCAGCATTTGCTGCTGTTCCAAAGTGAGATCCTGCTCATAAATCCACGGTCATGTTGCCGGTCGCCGAGTCCTCCGAAGTAATCTCCGAAGTAGTCGACGAATCCAGATTCGTCGACTTGGTCGAAAAGTTCCCATCAAAGACCTGTCGGCCCGCTGTCCGGGTGTCCACTGCCGTACGAGTCTGGCCGTGTAGTGTCGGTGGGGGTCGAGAAGCTCCCTCCGCTTCTTGCCCGCTCGATGTGCGTGGCGAGCAGCTCCACGCACTGCCGCAGCCGGCCGACCGGAGTTCCCGGCCTCCTCCTTGGCGGGCCGATTAATCATCGGGCGCTGTCCGGGACGCGAGGCGCTGGCCGGGCGTCGGCCGCAGAGCGCCGACGTCGGGCCATCGGATTGCCGCTTTGGAGGAGGCCGAGGACGGCTCGCTCCCGGGGCGCGGCGCTGATGGGGAAACGAGTGGCCACGCACGCGCTTCTCCCGACGGTGCTCTCTCCCGCAGTTTTTGTCCTTTCAGGGAAATGTGGAACGAGCCACGACGTCAGTTGGTTACCAGGTCATCCAGAGGATATACGGCTGGAACGAGTGCGATGTCTGGCGGTTGCTTCCGTTCGGTTCGGCACTTGTTCGTCATATCGGGATTTATTTGGGCGATGGGCTGTGCGAATCGTCCCTTCTGTCTCCTCAGCGTAAGGCGTCGAAGAAGAGGATCCACTTTCTCACTAAGGGTGCAGGTAGGACCTCTATCGAGGAGGCTGTCTACGAGACCCGTTAGTCGAGAGGAAATTAATCCACGAAGGTTTTTGATCGTTTGAGGAAATCTGGCAAGCTGTCTCGCTTATTAATTGTATCTGTCCTTTGGGACTGTGCTGCACACAGGCTCTATGCACATTGTGAACATCGAGGAAGCGTATGGTTTGCTCCGACGTAAAAAGCTTGCCGTATGCACCAATATCGCGTATCGGGGCCGAGAGGACCGGGGCTGTCGCCGTGGTCACCGTGTCCCCCGCCCCTCTTGGTTCGAGTCGTAAGCACCCTTCCGTTACGCGCTTGCACGCTTGGAGTTCAAATCCGATGCACGCTCGACTTCCGGCCGGAAGAAGCAAATTGCCTTCGAGCCGATGCGCTGGGTTTCGCGGTATCAGAAGCTCAGAGCAGCCCCGCTAAGGCTACGAGACGATGCGAGGAAGACAGGTGGTCGGCCCTGCTATGGGATCGAAACTAAAAACGTAGCAAAGAGGCATAAAAAAGACGACCGAAGGACAGGCGTGGAAAGATCTACCTCAGGAAGCACTGAGCTCGTATTTTCCCGAAGAACCGTAGTCAAAAAACGAGGGTGTTTCTGCGGTGCTTCGCTCCAGACTACGTACAAATGCGATGCGGTGCTGCCGAACGAAATGCTATCGCATTTCTAAGTGCCGGTACTCGCGCAGTCTCGGCTTTTCTTGATGTGTCAGCGAATATACACTCACACGCTCCCAGGCTGGTGAGTGGACGAGCTGGACCGTCGTAATCATCGACATCATCGAGTGGCCCCCTTGACCGTTGTGGAGCGCTCCTTTACCCGCTCGGTAGTGGCGAATCCCGGCGAGCCGTTCTGCGCGTGAGCGGTGAAGAGTGGCGTATTTGGGGCATCCCTTCTGGACTGGGAAAGGCGGCCAATTAAGACGGGCAGCCCTTGGGGTGGCCGGCAGCGCGGAGGAAACACAGTTTGGGCGGTGGGCTCTGCTGTCGTGCCCTGGCCGGCCCGCGTGTCGGCCGCCGTGTCGGACGGCTGATGGATGGGGCGGACCCCCGCCTCTCCAAAGTGTCCAACAAAGTTTGGCCCCCCTCCTCCCCCGAGCCACGCCCACGGCATGCGCCGCGACACTTCGTCGTCTGGCCGCTCTACCCTCTGGCCGCAATCGGCGCTCATTTCCGCGCCGAATTTCGCACGCCCGCTCCGACCGGCATGAGGTGTTGCAAACGGGCACTGAGTCGACAACGCTTCCAGCTTCGCCTTTCTACCTCTCTCTCTTTTTTTACGGCGTCGTGTGGATTGGGGACGCGCCCTTAACGCGAAGGAGCCAATGTTGAGAAAAACCCCGAGATATGGCAAAACCAAAAAGAGAACCAACACAGGTACTCTACCCTGATCTTACCAAGAAAACCATTAAAACCAAACATTTTTTTATGCGTTTATTTTTTGTTTTGTTAAATAGGCTCGTTTACATTGGAACCCTGTCGCAGGAGTTGACAGAGGAGCAGAGAATGGTCGTGGTTAGTCTACGCCCAAGCTGCCCACCGACCGCGGAATAATTCGGTTCTCGGGATTTGTCAGGGCCAAGTCGATGTCTCGAAATGTCGCGGAATTGTCGACGAATTTCGGTGCGGCTTTGCTGGAGTCGGAGGACACATGTGGAAATCGTTACTCGACTTTTGACACGTGATCCAGACTTCAATGTAGTTTGGTTGTACCACTTTGCACCTCTATCGACCACTTCCGAATCGTACAACTTCCATTGGAAAACGCAAATATGATCACATTTTCATTCGTTTATTTGATTGTATTATACTTCGAGTCGATACACCATCAGTGACTCACGGTACGACAGCAGCCAGGACGAAGTAGCAACCTCGTGACTATTGATGATTGTAGGCGTCAACGTCCGCACATCACTGGGATAATCTCGACCACACTGTGGGGAAAATTTGTAAGGAAATTTGCGGCAGTCTGCTTGACGTGGAACGCTACACTCGTGTTCTTCCCTTTACGCCCCGTGGTTGAAGCGAGGACAGTCCGAGTCGTTGCGTCGCCCCGCGTTGTCATCGGTTCGTTGCTCATCGGGGGTGGCCGCTCCGAATTGCCCAGCAAACCGCCTTCAGTGACGCGGGTTATGGCTAGAGACGTCGCCAGCCCGCCGAGGTTGGAGTTCGACCAGATTCGACTTTTTCGAACTTTCCATTTCACGTTGGACGACAGTTGGACTGAAGTTCAACTATCATGCGCTTGCGCTAAAGTTAAAAATGAGCTGAGATTGTCTGGCAAGAAGGGGGAGGGGGGGGGGGGTACATTTTAAAGAGCTAAATTTACTTGTGTTTCTGTAACATTTGCGCGCATTGTAAAACTTTTAAAAGCTCCTTTATAACTAATTTTCTAACATTCGTGTTTTTTTTTTTGTTTCTTTGAAATTTGGCAATTGGGTTTAAGATATCGAATTTTGTCAAAAGTTGCAAGGTTTGTCGAACCGCATCTCTAGGTTCGAAAACAGTTCCAGACATCCCATAGCCCGTTTGACCTTAGGATGGACCGCGTGCGGACACTATGAGCATCAGAGCCAGGCCAGTGAGGCGTGAGTGTCGCGTGACATTTGGGAAGGGCGCTGAGACGCGGGTGCGCGTAGTCACGCGAGACGTTTACAGCAGTCATGGGCACGTTACCAGTTAAATTTAACAGTGTTAGTTACAGTTACCGAGGGGGAAAAAGTAACTCTGTTACAGTTACAGTTACCGGTTTCAAGAAAGTAACGTGTTACAGTTACTGCAAAAACAGTAACGTCGTTACTTTCTCATTACAGTGCAAAAATTGGACACAAAGAATCACAAACCAAAACAATATTATTTTATTTGTTACACTATAGTGAGAAGAAAGGTAAACTGAGATTTTAGAAAAATTTAAGCCCGACGGGTGTTTTTTTGTCTTTATGTCATTCGCCATTTCAGCGTTTTGATGTGCATAATTTATTTGCAATAATTGTTATAACCTAGAATCAACCGTTTTTTCAAGATTGTCATCGGCCCGCGTCAGTGGACGTTTTGGTTTATATTTCACTCCGAAACGAATGAGGACAGAGGATATACTCGGAAGCAGGCCTAAACATAGCAGGTCAAACAGCTTCGAAAGAATAAAGGGGGAAAGGAGACAACTAACTTCGGGTGCAATTTACGAGTGTGCGACGACCACCCCGGCGTCTAGGTCCGAAATGCCAACTATAGAAGTCGTGTTCACTCGAGCGCCTCCGAAAAGAATGAATAAGTTAAACAAGCGCCGGCTTTCTGCACAATATGGGGACGGCTTCCTTGAACACTAATAGGGATGAGGAAACGGCTAACGGCTGGGTGTAAAAACGACAGCACGGACATATCCCAGACACAGCCCGACGGAATACTCGGAGACATCACACGACCACCGACACCCGCAGACGGTCCCCACAAGAGAAGAGTGAACTCGGTGAAAATTGAAATAGACATTGTTTCCCGCCCCTACCACCGCGGGCGCCGCTTCCTTTATGTCCCGGTTTCGTACCGACTCGTCCGTCGTCCATTCTCGGTTGTGGGCTAAACCAGGCAATTTTTTGTTTGTTTAATGCGTGGCCACGCTTCTTATTTTTTTTTTTTTTGTCATCGAGGGGTTTGGAGTAAAATACTTCAAGGTGGAAATTTCTTCATGTCCGCGGCAGTGGGTTCTAATTTATATAGTAAAAAAAAGTAACTGTAACGGTGTAAACAGTTACAGTTACCAATAAAAAAGTAACAGTGCTACAGTCACAAGTTACCAGTATTGAAGAGTAACGCGTTACAGGTAAAAGTTAGCGGAAAAAGTAACTAGTTACCGGTAACGCGTTACTAGTAACTAGTTACTGCCCAAGACTGGTTTACAGCGCCGGTGGGGCAGAGGCGGCTGGTACCATCCGCTGCGCTCCATCTTGGGGTGAAGCCGAGGGTAGCAATGGCGGCGGGCGCCACGGCGGTGCACGTGAACGAGGCTCCTGCGCTGCCCACGGAGCTTGAGGCGGCGCGGGTGCCGGATGCACGGCCGGCGCTCTCTCGCTCGCCTGGGCGGCGAGGCCGCGGGGGCGCCCGGGTTTGTCCGCAGGACCACGGAAGCTCGCCTTATCTGCGCGGAAGCGGTAGGCCCCGGATTTATGTGCCGCCTCGGTGGGGATTTGCGCGCCGGGCAGGAAGGCCTCGGGGATGCTTCCTTCGCGAGGATCTCGCCCGGGGTACGAGACTGGATCTCCCCTGACGCGCTCTCCTCTCTCCGTGCCGTCCCTCGTCGTCTTCGTGCGCAGCCGCAGAGCTCGAACCGGACGGGAGCGAAGAGCTTCAAGTGCAGCGGTGGGGCCTCGCGAGGAACTTCTCCGGTTGCAGGTTATTTCGCGTCAATTCGATGGTCGGTGAGCTGCACAAGCGCGGAATGATGAGGCACTATTCGACTGGAAGCTGCGCGCAAAGAGTTCCATCAAATCTTTGCTCGAAACATTGCGGGCATTTCATTCTAAGTGCCCCCGCAGCGGACGTCTGAAATTTACTTCGGGGGTGTCCACGCGGGCGTAATCGAATGTTTGCGCAGCTCTTTATAAATCACCATCTTTTTTTCTTTTTTTTAACGCTTACTTTTTCGGTTTCTTTTTTTTTAATTGTGCTTATTTGCTTTTTTGTTTTTTCTTCTTTCTATTATGAAGTTAACTTTAATGAGTGGTGAGTATTATGACACTATATGCTCCATTTTGGAGTATTCTACTAGACCTCATTTTTGGAGCGGAGCGGACTCTACGGGCCGTCGGATGTGGGGTGTGACCAGTCTTGGGCAGTAACTAGTTACTAGTAACGCGTTACCGGTAACTAGTTACTTTTTCCGGTAACTTTTACCTGTAACGCGTTACTCTTTAATACTGGTAACTTGTAACTGTAGCACTGTTACTTTTTTATTGGGTAACTGTAACTGTTCAGGCCGTTACAGTTACTTTTTTTTTACTATATAAATTGAACCCACTGCCGCGGACATGGAGAAATTGGCATCTTGAAGTATTTTTCTCCAAACTTCTCGCTGACAAAAAAAAAAAAAAAGCGTGGCTACGCTATAAACAAACAAAAAACAGCCTGGTTCAGCCCACGACCGAGGATGTACGACATTCGAGTCAGCACGAAACCGGGAGATAAAGGAAGCGGCGCCCGCGGTGGTAGGGGCGGCAAACAATGTCTGTTTCACCGACTGTGGTTCACTCTTCTCTCGTGCGTACCATCTGTGGGTGTTGGTGGTCGTGCAATTTCTCCGAGTATTCCGTCTGGGCTATGTCTGGGATATGTCCGTGCTGTCGTTTTTACTACCAGTCGTTCGCCGTTTCCTCATCCCTAATAGATTTCAAGAAAGTCGTCCCAAATTGTGCAGAAAGCCGGCGCTTGTTTAATTTATTATTTCTCTTCGAAGCCGCTCTAGTGAACACGACTTCCACAGTTGGCGTTTCGGACATAGACGCCGGGGTGATCGTCGCACACTCGTAAAGTACCTGAAGCTAATTGTCCCCTTTCCGCCTATATTCTTTGGAAGCTGCTGACATGCTATGTTTAGGCCTGCTTCCGAGTAAATACTAGAATCTAATTATGTGACCATCTCTGTCCTCATTCGTTTCAGAGTGAAAAATAAACCAAAACGTTCACTGACGCGGGCCAATGACAATTTTTAAAAACGGTTGATTTTAAGTTATAACAATTATTGCATATAAATTATGCACATCAAATAGCTGAAACGGCGAATGACGCAAAAAAAAAATGTGTAACGAGAAAGTAACGGCGTTACTGTTTTCGCAGTAACTGTAACACATTACTTTTTGAAACCGGTAACTGTAACTGTAACAGAGTTACTTTTTCTCTCTAGGTAATTGTAACTGTAACACTTACTTTTTACTGGTAACGTGCCCATGACTGGGTGTGACGTCACGCGATATGTTCTCAGCGCTGGATTGGCCAGGGTGGCTCCTAACGTCCGCTGTGCTCCATCCGAAGGTGGAGAGGAGTATAATAGATGGCATTTCCAACTCGTTTTGTGCTCAGAGTGCGTTTGGGTTTCGCTTCGTTCTGGTCCGTTGGCTGGCTCGCCAGTGCAACGTTTGGCCAGAGCGCGCCCAAGGGGCCGACGCGGGCCAGCGGGCCAGGGGCGTCCTAATGCGAGGGCTGCGAATGCCCCAGCGGCGTCTGGCCGGCCAGCAGGCGGCTCCTGGCCGAGTCCCCCGTCCGCTCCTCGGGGCTCGCCTTATCGGCGTCCGAGCTGGCCCTTCTCGTGGCGCGGCTGCCAATTAGGCGACCGCGCTGCTCGCCCCAAGCCGGGCGACCGTCATTAGCCCGGTTCGGACTCCCCGCGACCCCTGGCTTTCGTCGTCCGTCGGGGAGGCCGGCTTTGGGCCGGGGCCCGACGTCCGCAGGCTCGGCCACCGTCTCCGGCCACTCCGGAGGGAGGCAACGCGCATCGGATTTTGAGATGAAAGTGGGGCCTTGTCTGAGAGAAAGCAGGCGCGTGAAGAGGGAGTCGCGCGTCGGAGAACACGCTTTAGGGAGCAAACGAACGAGTTCGGTCGGGTGGTGAAAACGAATTCCTGAGACTGGCGACTGAAAACATCGTTGAAAATACGACCACGACACTCGCCTGGTCGTTGAAAGAAGGGCGATGCCTGTCGTCTTGGGTTAGATCGATACTTATTTATGAAGAGAGGATAGAGAGGCTGACCTGAGCGTAGTTTCTGGCTGCCTACTCTGGAATGGGGATAAGGTAGAGCATGAAGAAAAAGCCGAACGTTTAATCTAAACAGTGTTTCGAACCTCTTTTTTTTTTTTTCATCTCCTTTTTGAGTTTTTTCAGTTGCTGGTATTCGTCATGAAATGTGTGTTCTTGGGATATCCCGCTGATATGAACGGTGTCGGCGAAGTCAGGTAGGAATCCGAGTGACTGGAGAGTCATTCCTTTTATGCGACGAATTTTTAGAGCACTCACCTTTATTAAGCCGAGAGCGAGTTCGTTTTCGATTTATTTCGGTTGTTTTGGGGATAGAGAGAGAAAAGAGAGTGTAGCAATCCGCTTATTTTATCGTTCTATTTCATACACTCTCGCATTTTTGCACCAATAAGACAAATTTGTCGAACAACTTCATATTATGTTTCTCCCGCAAGCTATCTCGCAAAATGCGACAGCTCACGTGGTGGTGCGAGATTAAAAATAAAAGCAGGAAAATGGCTCCGCTGACAAGTTGTGTCTGCTGTCAGAGATACGTTATCTGCAGCGGTTGAAGCCTGCGAGGGGTGCGAAGAAAAGCGGCTCCGCGTCGGACGAGCGACGGCGGCAGTCCCTGGCCGCCCTGTTCTCCCGCGCGGGCGGACGGCACCCAGAGCGAGCGAGCCCCCCAAGTGCGCACTCGGAGCCCGAGCCCGGCGCTCGGAGCTGGCGCCGGCGGTCGACGCCGACGGCGCTGCGATCGGCGCGAAGCTGGGCGCTGTGCCGGACTCCGTCGGCGGATAAATATAGATCTAATGGACGCCATTCGAGAGCGTTTCACAATTTAATGGCCGGATTCTCTTTTATTGGCCGCTGGTGACGGTGATTATTTTATTATGACGGGTCGCCCCTGCGGTCGTCCCGATTCGCGCTGATGTTCTCTGCCTCCTCCTCCTCCTCCTCGGCGGGAACATTTCTTTTTCACTCCGCCGCTTTACGACGCCCCGAGAATTGCGCGCCCGCCAAATGGGATTGAGGGGACGCGGCCGCGACGCCCGGCCACCGCTCTCGCTCGGGAGGTTTCTTCGGCCGGGGAGATGGGCGGCAATTGCGAATTGATTGTTCACCTTGCTCGTAGGCCGCACGCCTTTGCTTCCGGTGCTTCCGCGGCGCCGTCCAAGAGCTGGGTGTCGGTTTAAAGGAACCGCCGTTTCTTTAGCCCTTGGGCTTTCTCCTGGCTCTCCTGCCATCTCGACGTCCGGGGATTTCGTAAGGTTGCCTCGGTCGGGGTCGTGTAGCGTTTAAATATTCCCCAGTGAACCGTTGAGAGCACGCTCGATGATTTCAGTCCATAACAGTTTGGCCGATTGGGAGGAAATGTTTCTCTTCTTTTGACGTGTCTATTTAAGGGCGCGGAGCATGACCACGGGGGTACGACTCACTTTGCAGACGCCATCTGGGGCACAAAGAGAAGCCATGGAGGGGTCCCGAGAACTAATTGTTTAGTCACTGAAGACATTGCGCTACTTGGAGCTTTTTAGTTTTGCCATTTTGTTTACACCGCGAATAACGCGATACTTCTAGATGATCGCACTTTTAAGCCGAACTTGCGTTTACTTTGGAAAAAGTTACCTTCGTCACGTGAAAGGCGAGTGATGTACATTTTCAGATTATACCGATTATTCAGCACCCACTTTTAGGAATAGAACCCATGGCGATTGAAGTTTACCACAGTATGTACGCTTTACGAACTTGCATTGCTGATGATTTAAAGGGATGCTGAACCAACCATTTCAGTGTCTATAATAAGTGGCGCACTATCTTTTCATGAGTGAGCAGCCGCCGGCGTGCGCGAGCACACGCAACGAAATTGACGTCATCATATTCCCCTGTGCTGTGTTGCGCGAGGACAGCGCAGCAGAGGTTGGTTGCACTATTTTTTCACGGGGCGCGGTGCCGTCGGGGCCGAGATGCGTTCCGATTGCAAACCGAAACTTAAAAACCCGTCGAATTTGTGCGGTTTCTCAGTAAGTCGTAAAATGCTTCGCGTGCCTTCTATCGTGCTGCAATTTGTTGACTTAGTGTTTTTCAATGATGCTGAGTGATTTTCTAATTGAAACCATGCCCTTAGACACAATTTTAAAAAAGTTAATTACGCAAAAATAATTAACAATCTAATTATCGCGGACTTCAATAATTTTCCTAAATAGGCCCCTGACCCAGGACCAGAACAGCAAAGCCTTTTTTTGTTGCGACGCGTAGTTTTCGCAATATCGAATTTGTCTACTTTCATGAAACACCCGGTATATAACGCCCCTCTCCAATCTGCCGTGCGCTGGTCTCCTGTAGTAGTGTAGGGGTGGCGTAGTGGTGGCCCCGGCCCTCAATGTGCTACGCGACAGCTTCCACTATCGCGTAGCACGCGCAAACTATATAGGAAACAGGTTCCCTAGTGTTTCCCCGATCCACCCGAAATGCTTGATGTTTCGACATAGTGCTTTCCAAAGGAAGCGCCCTTTGAGCCCGATGATGAAGAGAAAGTCCCGGGCGATCGAAATATCGGTTCGTTTTGACCCCGCTTGTGCCATCTTTAAGATGCTGCGGTCCTTTCCCCCCACGGCACGTTGTCTGCAATCAGCGCCGGCTGCTCTTTGAGGCGAGCGTCGGACGCTCAATAATACGCGCGGTCTCCGGATCGGCTTTTCGGGGGTGGCGAGATTTGGAGCGGGCTACTGGGCTAATTGGAGTTGGTTTCCCTGTCGGCGGAGGTCGGGGGAGGGCCACGGGGCGCCCCGCTAATGACCGCCTTTCGCGCCTTGACAGCCGGGTGCGCCAAACGCCCGCTAATTGCCGCTCAGGCGCGTCGTCCAGAAGCCCCCGCAAGCGCTCGCATCGCGGGCTCCGAAATTCAGCCGCGCCGATGGCTGCTGTCCGCGTGGCCGGGCAATCCGTTGTCGTGAAGTGGGAGGCCATCACCGCAACGGGTGTCGCAGTTAGTCGTCGGGGGCTGTCTTCGCACCTTGGGTTACCCCGCGTGTGCGTCCTTCCCGCGGCTTTTCGTCTGCACTTTATACCGCACGGGGAGAGTTCACCCGTGAGTGCAAGGCCGCGTTTTTCGAGGGGGAGGCCGGTGCGGAAAGTGGGCCAACTGGGTGAAATGCAGGACGTTGTAAAATCGCACAAGTCGCAACTTACGAGGGGCGTTCATAAAGTTCGTATCATTGTGACGAAGGAATAGAGATTCAGCAATCAAACTCGAGTAGGAGTTGAGACTTTCTCTACATGTTCGCCACCAAACGTTATAAACTTTTGCCAGCGATGAACCACATGCCGGAGGCCATTGTTTTAGAACTGCTTGTTTTGAGTGTTCAGGGCCGGCTTGCTAGAACAGCGTCTCAGCTGAGACTGGGTGAAAGAAAGCACTGCAATGGCTGAGGCGCGCGAGCGTCTTGAAACGCAGTTTGAGTCCCGCTCAGCTCGTGCGCTGGCTTTGGCAGTGCTTTCTTTCACCCAGTCTCAGCTGAGACGCTGCTTCTAGCAAGCCGGCCCAGGAATCACTCCACTTCAGCGATCACTTGGTCGTTGTCCTTAAAATGCTTTCCTCTTGTTTGGCCACACTGGAAGCGTCTGTGCCATTTAACCGAAGTGTCATAAACTGGGGTGTTGTCCCTGAACAACGCTCCCAGGTTGGAATATTTATCCTTGGCATTGCTTCCCTTCAAATGGAAAAAAACGCATCATTGCATGCGCTTGGCACCGACGAGTGGTGCCATTTTGGTTTCGACTCCCTAGCGGCGTTCTGCGCTACTATAGCACGCGATGTGTACACTGTGGGGAAACCAGAGGGACAAGCGCTCATGTTGACGCCTCTTTTGTTCCGCTTTTTTAAATTTTTTGTGCCGATAATACGAACTTCATGAATGCCCCTCGTATTGTGAGGATGTAATAAAAAAAAAGTTTTTCTTTATCCTGCATTGTGTGCAGAACACCATAATTTGTTCTGACTCTCCACTTCATTTCTTGCTCGTGTTTTCAGCGACTGGATCGTATCTTGAATAGCCATTTCGAGGTGGGCTCGCACAATAGGTTTCATAGTATCCCTTCGTTGAAATCGTCAATCACACCTTATTCTTTTTTGTGTGTGCTTTTTTTTGTTTGTTTGTTTGTTTGTTTGTTTTTTTTGCCCGGAGATGATAAGGGTGATAGTACAAATTTGAGCGAGCAGATTTTCGCCTCAAGGGCGAACTAGGGCCCACTGTTTCGGCGATATCCCAGCCTGGGCATTCCAAGGTAGCCTCTACACGCATCCTCATCATACGTCCTCGGTGACTTACCTCGCGAGTAACAAAGCCTCCCGCGGCTGTTTCCTGTAACCTCATGTCGCGCTTCGGTCCATATCGCGGATGACTCGAGTCGTGCTCGTTAGCACACGGCTCACGGTGCCCACATGACAGCGCTGTCGTCGATTTGGCCCTGGGAAGGCGTCCACGACGGGAATGCAGGTTGCACACTGGCGTGTCCGCCTTGTGAGCGCACGGTCAGTCCGAATTTTCAATGGAGGTAGCCCACGCAGTGTCTCGCGGTATCGAGGTCCTTCTTGACAAGGTCGAGATTCGTACCCTCTCGGAGCCGTTGAACCACGGTTCACCACCGCACCGTGGACGTGGCCCTCTTAACGCTGTTGGCGGTGGCGAAGCGGTCCGGACTCTCGAGGCCGGAGACGCGCTCGCCGGTCCGACCGCGATTGGGACCATCTTGGCGTCCTCGGGGCCTGCATTTCCGGGCCGTTTGGACGGAACCCGCCCGCGGCTGCGCGCTCTCTCCGGGGCCAGGCGGGTCCCCGTGCCGCCCCGGCAGGCTTCGCCGGCGATACGGCTGCGCAACGAGCGGACGGCCGACCCTGCAGTGGCCCCAGATAAAAGCGGCCAAATGACCGCTTCCCGCGGATCTGCTCGGGCCTCGCATCCGGCCGTCTCCTCCGGGCCGGCCTGTTTATCTGCGCACCCGGGAGATCGCGCACTGCTTGCTTTATCGAGCGAGCCGTTCGCCCGGAGGGAACAGTCAGCGGTCCTCTCATGGCCGGACCCTCCGGCTGCGCTGTTGTTGCTCGGGTTTAATGGCGGCCGCCCTTCTTGCTTTCCGAGAGGCGGGAAGGATTGGTCGTACTGCCCTCTGTGTCGAACATTTATCGGTACGTAGGCCACTGATGCCCGATCACGGCAACGGGTTCTTAAGTTAGCGTTCAATGAAACATTAGCATCGACATTGATGCCGTTCCCGTGAGCGATATGAAGATGAACAGCCGTCTTCTTGTTTTTGACGCTCCTGCAAGTTTTGGAACGAGCTCTGTTCCAGAAGAGGGCTAGAACGCAAAGCTTAGACCCCAAGCCACGTACCATTTGAGACGTTGAGAGTTAATATAGCTTTAGGGAGCCGTAAAACAGGCAAGAAACCAGGTAAGGTGTTCACCTTTACGAGGGGCGTTCATAAAGTTCGTATTATTGTCACGAAGGAATTGAGATTCAGCAATCAAACTTGAGTAGGAGTTGAGACTTTCTCTACGTATTCGCTACCAAAAGTTATCCGCTTTTTCTAGCGATGCACCACATGCCGTAGGCCATTGTTATAGAACTCCTCGTTTTGAGGGTTCAGGAATTGCTCCACTTCAGCAATCACTTTGTCGCCGTCCTTGAAATGCTTTCCTCTTATTTGTCCACACTGGAAGCGTTTCCGCCATTTAACCAAAGTGTCATAAACTGGGGCGTTGTCCCCGAAAAACGCTCCCAGATTGGAACGAATATCCTTGGCATTGCTTCCCTTCAAATGGAGAAAACGGATCACTGCCTGTGCTTGGTACCGATGGGCGGAGCCATTTTTGTTTCGACTCCCTAGCGGCGTTCCGAGCTACTATAGCATGCGATGTTTATACTGTGCGCAAACTAGAGGGACGCGCGCTCATGTTCATTCCGGTTTTGTTTCATTTTTTTTTCAATTCTTTGTGCCAATAATACGAACTTTATGAACGCCCCTCGTATATTGCCGGTGGGTGTACGTGAACGCGTCATACGTCACTGGCGGCATCGACTAGCACCCCTTCGCGAGACAAAACATTGCTATGGTGTGATCGGGCTAGCAGTACCGTGCTTTTTCCATGAACAGGGAAAGTACACCTGCCCCTTTTTGCTAAACGGCCTCGAACCTCTGTGAGAATTGAAATGAGCGTAGACAGTATAAATTGCCGAAAACTCGCTAATACTGTCTTTACCGTGCCTTGCCTGCGCTATGAACGTATAGGCACCTCGAGGGGATCTCCTTAAAGGTGGTGCCGTGGCCGTATGTCGATCAAAGCAGGAAAAAAAAAAAAATAAAAGCTATGATCGGATATCATTTCGGGGATTCTGTGAACTATTTAAGTACTTCAGACGTTTTTCGGCATCGGCGCTCGACATGGATACAGTGGATATCCGAGTGGAAATCTACTCTTGGCAGATGCTTAGTTTCGTGATTATGACGTATAGGTGACGATGCTGCTATTAAAAATCAGTTGGGAGTAAAGCGCTTGTCCTGTCGCGTGTGTTTCTTCATTATCCCCGTTTTGTTCTCGCTTTTTAGCTTAGTTTCTTTTTTTTTTTTTTTTTTTTTTTGTAGAGAAAATGCATCATGTGTAGATTCGGTTGCAATGTGTCTGTACCCGAAAAGGAAACGTTAGATTCAGCTGGGTTTCCGATCTATTTTTGCCGTTCCTGAGGCAGACGATGGGCTTCGCCTCTCGGCAGCGGTGTCGAAGGAGAAGCGGGAGTCTCAGTTAGATACCGGGCTGAGAACACGACAGCGGCGCTTTCTCTCGCTTGGCTCAGGCTGAGTATTGATTGCTCTTGTCGAGTACAATGCTTGACCAGCGAGGGTTTTCCGAATAAGCACTTTCCGCATGACGTGTGGTTTTCATGATATCCGTTTTATCTTTTTTTTTATGTAAAATAGAAAAAAAAAAGAAGGAAAAACAAAACAACGCTCCTCTGCTGGAGTTAATGGCGCACTAAATACCTTCTATAGCAATGGCGCCGTGGTATTCCAGGCTTCCCACAAAACCCTGAGGCGCGCTGTCCGCTTAGTGGAACTTCAAAATGTCATTTTGTCGGCCCAGCGATGGGCCGAAGATTCCTCTGGTTCATCGAAGGGCGGTTTTTGCTTTCTGTCTTTTTTTTTTCTTTTTCGTGGGACTATTTCAATATCCCAATTTGTCTGGATAAGTGTCGCATTAGCCTGGTTTCCCTCGGACCACCTTGGTCACTATTGAACCGTCTTGTACCCCCGCTGATGTTCTCTAACGTACAAAGTACCCCGCCGTTGTGAGGATACGTTGCCGTGACGCGCGTCATAGTGTGCGTTCCAGGAAGCATCCAATTCATCATTCTCGGAGCGATAAATGACCGATTGCTGGACCTTTTAGAGCGTAGATCTCAGGCGCCCGTTTGTGGGTTGAGCGGCGTCACTTTCGGCGTAACCGCGCGCCTTGCATTATGTGACGTTTCCCCGCTAAAGTTAGCGGGAAAGTTTCCTGCTAAAGTTAGTGGTGATATTTTCCCACTAAATTTAGTGGGGAAATCGACGTCATGACTTGGTGTCGCGTCACCCATGAACAAATTCAGCGGCAGGAGGAGAGGAAGAGGGTATGAGGAAGGAGGAGAGGTTACGGAGAAGGAGAAGGGGCATACCCTCCCCTCCGTACCATCCCCTCCTCCTCCTCGAGAGCTGCGGTCTAGTTTCGCCTTACAAAGATTTGTAAGTGTCTTTCATTTCTTTTTCTCGCTTATCCGATGCTCGTGTTTCTTACACCGTGGTTCGGTGCGTGTACTCCCGGCGACCAGTGGCGGCGCTTGTCCATGCGTCAGTGTTTGGGACTCGGGCACGGGCGGCGACATAAGGGACTACCTCGTCTCGTGGGCTCACTGCGAAACCGACATCTCCTGGAAAACACGAGGTGTGGCCACTACGCGTGCGCAGGAACCAGATTGGCGTCCGCGTGAGCGTCACGTGGCCTTTGCTGGGTGCAGAGCGCTGGAGCGTCTCGCAGCGTCCGGTGCGCTTCGTCGTACAGCGAAGCGGAGTACAGCCGGCCTCCGATGCTCCCAGATAGGCCCTCGAAATCTCCTCGCTTCGGGGGTCTAGTCTTAGTACGCCAACGTAACGTCGCTCGGAGACGCGTGGAATCCATTTCGTTAGTGATATTTTGAAGCTCGAAAATCACTAAACGACAGTGATGGCGCGATGGCTTTTAAAAAGGGACCGAGGGGGGAGATGGTTCCGTCCACAGCGACAAGGCGTTCGCATGGTGTGCGTGACAAGCGTCTTTTAAATAACTCTGACACGAAAGAAGCGCTTAACCGAGACGTCACCCACGTGGTATAGGGCGCAACTATTCGCTCAGGGTCGGATGGAGTACTCTGTGGTCCGTGCCTGCGCGTATAGCGTCCAGTATGATGTGCCAGCGCTCGGCTCTTCCAATGCCCGTGCATCGAAAGTCTTCTTGGCACTGTCGCGCCCATCCTCTCGATGGCGCTCCCCCTCGCCGGATCCTCGCGAGAAGGATGTCGGTCGGAGTGACACCTAGAAGCGGCTCCCGTTTCCCGCACATCGGCGCTTGGCGCGAGGTGTTTCCTGCGATGAAGTTGTCGAGCGGGCGGGGGGCGCGGTGCCGGCCGCGATTCCCAGCCTCCCGGGCGCTCTGCCCGGCTCCCGCGGGGCGTAGACGACGGCGCCCGCGTCGAGCCCGCCGCTTAATCCATCTCCATCAGCGACGGCGCACGAGATGAACGACTCGCGTGGGCCGTGCTGAGTGCCGCCAACAAGGGCCCGTCTTTGTCGCCGCGGACGACGGCGCTCCAGGCCGTCAGCGAGTCGCCTCGGCGGGCACGACGCCGCTCCCGGAGACTGCCTGCGTCGACGCCACCGCGAACCCGTGGCTCCGCGGGTGCAGCGCGGTCGGATAAGGCGGCCCACCAACTCGTCCACGCTTCGAGTGCGCCCAGACCGCCTTTGTTCCGCGAATGCACGTATTGGACTAGGCCTCCGGCAGTGGGAAATTGTAGACTCGACACAACGGTTACCCGTGGCATCGACATCGGAGGACCGAGTACTACAACCGTAATGCTGCCTGAGCTCGACAAATCTGTGATTGTGTCGCTAAGTGTGATAGTTTTTGTGGCCGGTGGGGACGTGTCTTTCTGTGTAACTCCTTCCTTGCGCTGTTATTTTGAGAACTGGCTGGGCTGTGGAGGAGTTCTGTGTAGCGTCCCCGCGGCGCCGGAAGTAAGCCTAAATGATTATTTCAAGCCGCGAGGACATTATTTGTCATTGCCTGGCGGTATCAGAAGGCCGAGACTTATGTTTCTTCCTTTTCATCCTGCCTCCTCTGGGGCATATATAGGGTAAATTCCTTGACTTCATTTCGGTGTAACCTTTAGACCGCGGGCTGTAAGGATAGAACGTTGTTTTTGTCATCGTTTTTGGTTGCCTGATTGCGCTTAACGTATTGCACGCCCGACGATGTTTTCGAGTCAATTGGGCGGCGAGGTAGTTTGACAGCAACTCCAACCTTGTATCGTGAGGATTCTGTACGGTTGAATGTTTGCTGATTTCTTACGCACGGGAGTGAGTGATGAGCACTTGGGAAAGCCGAAGTGTCGTTTTTTCCGGTCCGAGATCCCGAGGTGGCAAGCGGGGCAGGTACGGGGCAGCCCGAGGTGCCGCCTCACCGGCGGCGTGTCTCTCCAGCTGGGCGGGAGACTGCGCTCTCGGCCTTGCTCCGAATGCTCGAGCCGCCAAGGCGCGTTCGCCTGGCCCCCGCGATAGCGACCGCCGGGGACTCGGAGGGTGGTCGATGGGACCCCGTGCTCGGTTACTCTTCCCCGGGCCTTCGTCACGCGCCGCGTCGGCGCTTCTCCGAGCCGCGCCGGGATTGTTGCCGCACGCCCGAACCGAACGACAAGGCCTTCGGATATACGCGCTGGGCCGTCGACGCCCCTTCGGGGGAGACGCTTCTTGGTCCTTTTCTAAGATTATGTGCCGCTATTCTACGTCCCGGGAGTCGTGGATCTCATCAGCCAGCTATCATGGCGGACATTATCTCCCTCCTGTCGTATGTTTGGATCTTGGGGCCACTTGGTCGTTGGTGCATTTGGTACCCACTGAGCTTCATATCCGACTCTGGTTTCGGATCAGGCTTATCGGCCGTGCTACCGGTACGCTGGGACGTGTCTCTTGTGCGGCCGGGCTCGGTGGTTGGTGCCATACCCAACGGTATTGCGGCAGCTCGGGATGTGGGCTCACTCGTTTATTGTCGTTAGCACTTTCAAAATTTGTCTCGCAACGTAATTTTTTTTTCTCGGTTTATTGGTCTGTTTTGCCCGAGGAAGTTGCCTTCGTAGGCGGCATCTCGAAACGTACCTGATGATTACTACTGCCCGTTTTTTATTGATCCTTACTCGATGGATACTGCGCTTTCCTCACAATCAAAATACCTACTTCATCTATAAAACAAAAAGCCAGATTGTCGAATATTGACGGGTTCGGCTGAATTCTCATAGTGAAATTTAACTTACGATTACCCAGCAACGACATCAATCGTGCGGAAAAAAGGGTGGTTTAGGGTACATTATTTGCATCGCAGCTGCATGCGAATTGGCTAGCAAAATCGCATCATGTGGATCAGACTTGACGAGGACAGGGGCCTCTGGTGTCCTCTAGGCACGCTCCTTCGTTGCCGACAGCCGGTCTTCCGAATGCCCGCTGGCACCGCGGAGATTTGATGGCCCTCCTTTTAACCGGACTCGGCAAAGAGCGGGAGTGCATTTGGGCCCTCGGAGAACGGGAGGTCAAGAGGGGCTGCCCTCTCGGTGGCCGGGACGAGCTCCGCGGTGGCTAATCGCTTTTCCATTTGTCGGGGCGTGGAGCCGCCGACGGCTTCGGGACTCTCGCATGCGCCGGCTAATGACCGGCTGCTCGGCCGCCCCCTTCCGCGCACGCTGCATTCGTAATGCGGGGCCCCGGCGCGCTATTAGCGTCCCGCCGTCTTCGCCTCGCTCTTGGAAGAAACGCGCCGAGCGTGGACCTCTCTGAGGCTCGGTCGACCCGCCTGGGCTGTTTACCCGCAAAACACGGTGGCGATCGTTTTACCGGGGCGTTTACTCCATGCTTGCGCACCGTTAACCGGGTCTTCTTCCGCGCTGGTGCAAACCATGACGGCCCCCGGAGGTGATGATGATGATGCTGCAGTCGGAGGACGGAGTCGATTACTCGCATGATTGAGGAGAATGGTCTTTACCCGTTTAACCCGAGTGAATAGTTTCACCCGGTAATTGCCCCATGTTTTGTGAATGGGAAGCTTGGGAACGAAGGTCTAACAGGACTTTAAAGCTTCGTTCACTTTTTTTTTTTTTTTTTCAATTGTACTTATTGAGACACGGAACTGTGAATGAAATATTTACTTTTTTTTTCTGTTTCGTGCGGAAACTTTTTTTTTCTTAAAACTGAATTCTTTTTTTTATTTCCTCGTGTGTTTTTGTAAACAGTTGCAATGTCACGGACGGGTCGTACATCCGAGACCATGTGGTCTCGTTTTATCTTTGACTACGTGACATGGTCACGTGGTCTGAGAAGACGTTCGTGACAACAACAAAAACAAAAATTAATATTATCTTAGCTTTTTTTCTCTTTTTCTTTGCGCGTGTTGTGCGATGGTAATTTTTACTTCATGAACAATCTTGTGCGCCTGCGCTTTAGACTGTGTGGCGCATCGATATTAGCTGATCTCGTATGTTTTGAGAATTTGACGAAGTGTTAACGTTGACACGACGTCCCGCTTCAAGTTGATGGGGCACCGAGAGAAGAGGCGCAGATTAGATTGAGAGATCTTATCATATTTAGAAGCTTAAGACTAGGAACGACATATGCATTACAGGGCACACATCATGGTCTCCCATGTGCTGTTACCTGTGTTCATTTCTCTCCCTCTAACTCTCTCTCTCTCTCTCTCTTCTCAGACCTTTTTTTTTTACGTTTGACGTTTGTCTATTTTTCGTTGTAGGAATGCTTGAGTGACTCGACTGCATGATCGATATTTGTGCTGTGATCGCCTGTTTTCAGTAATCGCCTAGTGCCTTGCCGATCCACGACGAACAAAACTCTCCCCGGGCCCCCATTTGTAAACAACAAATGAAAAGGAAACAAAACCTCGAAAAGTATTAAAAATAAGGAATTCTGTAGCTGGCAGCTGTAGCTGAACAAAGTACCGCAGTGCCGAAATCTGCAACGTAACTTTTCTCGGCAGCTTGTCGCTGGATGAATCGGTTCTATCTGACTATCCCATTTCGGGCGTCTTGTGGACTAGCAATTAGATGACGGGCTTCGAAAGAGCCGACACCCAGCACCGGACTGCGGCTCGGTTGTTGTCGAGGCCCCGGAGTCGCTGCTTTTGTGCCCGCGCTAAGCCCCGCAGTCGCGGATCTTGTCGTCGCTGATCCCAGCCGATCTGCGTGCGCCTTTGTCCGAGGATCAGGCCCAGTCCGCTCTTTGAGGCGGCCATTTGTTCGGCGCTTAATTGTGCCGCGGGATCAATCGGCGGCGGCCGGCACCCGTGGCGCCCGAGTCCGGGGCCCGAGGAGCGGCCCCTGAGCTTTTGTGGGCCGCTCAAAGGCTACGTACGGGTCGAGGGGATTCCCTGGCGGCTTGAAAGGGCCTCCCGCGATCCGATGGCCTTTGTCGCCGTCCACTTTTAATTCGCTCTTTCTCTTTGAGCTCGGGGCTTTTGTGGGCGTCCCCATTGTCTCCGCGCACGCGTGTCGGGCAGCTTTGTCCTCTCCGCTCTCTGCTTAGCCCTTTGGTGGCACCGCCGCTCTTTGCTGCCTGCCCTCCTGGCGACGCTCGAAATATGCGCCGGCTCTCGCGCCTCGTCCCGCTCCGCGGAGCACACCAAAGGTGGTTACCTCGAGGAGTTTCATTTCGTCTGTTTCCTTCTAGATGTTATCTGCTATGGCTCGGAGACCGTATACTTGGATTCCCGCGAAGCCTTTTTTTTTTTTTTTTTTTCCGTTCCATCTCTGTTTGAATGTTCAAAATATTTCGTTTAAACTGGTCGTACCTGATCCCATCGGCGAAATGAGGCTTGTGGGAACCATGGGGTTCCCTATATCCCTATCTAGGTCTAGCTTCGAGCAGTCCGTGGGAGTCGTCGTCACCAATTCGCAACTTTCACGACCTATAGGGGGCGCACCGGTGCCTGCCAAAATGGCTGTCATCTGGATGATCGTCGTAAAACAGCGGTACGAGGGTGGGTCTGCGACGCATAAGTAATTCTAGTTTTGCTATATACGATCAGTATTAGAGCCTTACGTTCTTTTTTCGCGCCAGGAAGGTTTAGGGAAGCCCGTTTGTTATGAGGCCAATCATCCAGGAGCTAGGGAGCGCGATTCTCACACCGCGGTACCACCGTCGTTGAAAGTTGCGAATGGCGTCGGCCTTCCGGATGCAAGGAACCACGAGGCCGAATTCTCCGAAGGGGCCGGTTCTCCCTTGCCCATTTTGGGTGAATGCGCCTTCGGCACACACCCTTGAGTTATATTGGACGCGACTGCTAGCGGCCTCCCCGAGCGCGTCCATTCTCCGAGGCTACATAAGCTGGCCCCGAAGGAGTGCCAGGGGCTCTCGTCGGCGGAGGCCCTGGCTCTACGGAGCTCGGTTTTTCTTTGTGGGCCTCCGACTTTCCGTGAATCTGTCTAATGCGGCAGCGCGGGAAACCGACCGGGTGATACTGGCAATTGAGCCAGCGCCCAGACTTCATGTCTAAGAGCGAAGCGTGTTGGCATCTGAGTCAATAAACACGTCGAAAACGGACTCACTGTGTTGGTGTTGTCTCTCGTCCACCGGTGCCCCCAAAAGGCAGTCTATGGACGGACCCGGCCGTAGCCGCACAAAGAGCGGACTACGGAGTGGGTATTTGCCTCAATGAGGACAATGGGGTTAATTGTAAATTCCCACAGGTTGGCGAGGTGATGTTGGAATCTCGAAATTCCCGTATGATCATATCGCGACCTTTAAAACGGCGTCGCCTCGTTCTTCTTTCGCTTTCGAAGCTTAATTAGCCCTCGTGGGTCAGTGAAGGCTTTTTCTTTAATTTATATAGACTGACCCACCAAAAGCAAACTCACCCGATCGTGCTAGCGAACTTAAAAGGGGATAGCGTTCTCCCCGCCATCGTGCATGTTTTTCGGAACAGCGTCGGCTTACGGGGAGGAAGGGGGAGCGGGAGAGAGCCTTACTGTGTGTGTGAGGAACGATTGGGAGAGGGAGAGCAGTGCCTCCGCTGTAGGGACACTAACAGCTACTGTTGTAAAATGTGAACAAAGCTTCGCAGCAATGCTGGTGGGTATAGATGGGAGTGTTATCACGTGACGAATGATGAACGTACATATGACCGGTCCAGCGAACACGTAGCTTCCTCCGCGCTGTCGGCTTAGAAGTGGCCTGAACATAGACGGCGGGAACCTTTTTTATTTGAAAAGTTGAAGCTTTTCTATATATATATAAAGTTTCTGAGGCGTTTTTGTTTTTGTCGATCGCGACTGAAGAAGACGTTTCTTTGTTCTTAGCGGAATTCTTCCAGTGCGCGTGAGTGTTCCGTTGACAGCGATTTTGTGCACATTTGCTTTCCTCCACGCACGTCTTCTCTTCCGGCCCCAATGAGACTAATCACGTGCCTTTACAGAACACCCACGCTGCCGTGCGCGCTCGCAAATGGCGCAAAGAGAAGGCCGCCCGAGCAGCCAGCCCCTTTTTGTTTTCCTCTCCCCGTCGTGAATTCCGTCTCGCTCTGTTTTTCGCTCGTGGATTGGTACTTGTGCTTTGCTAATCCTCGTTTTGGGGCGCCCGTAATTAACTGACAGGAACACGGCATGCCCGCATTGACAGTCAAATAAACACGGCGCTGCCTCGCTCGTTTGGCTGCTCTTGGTGTTGTTATTGACGCGCCTCGAAAGCCCGCCTCGCCGTCGCGCTGCTGCGTCGTCCTTCCCTCCGCCTGTCGCCCTTCGACGGCTAATGAGGCGCGTGCACCGCTCCGGGGCACCCGCCGCAGAGGAGCGCCTTGTGCCCTGACCGCACGCCGAAACTCGGAAGACTGCTTCAGACATCGGCCCTGCGAAAACGACCGACTGCGTTGCGGCCGCTTGCGACTTCCTAAGATTCCGTTTCAGATGGACCGCAGCGGAAGCTACGAGCCATCCTAGCCAATCCGCGCTTCTCGCTGCGCCCCTCCGGATTGTCACGTGACACGCGCTCAGCACAGTAACGCTACGAAAAGTTCGTAGCGTTACTGTGTACTATAGAATACGGGGCAGTGTTTGCACCGGCGCGACTCAACAATGGGAACTTGGGAGGCTGCGCGTGTAGACAGCAATGGCGGCGCGGCGTTACCGTGGCAACCGAGGGCCCTACGTGCGTTGCGGTGGAACGCAGCACGAGGCGGCTCTGTTGACGCGGATATCCGATCCCAGCCGGCGGCTCCCGGACCACTTCTGATGGGCGCCGCTTCCAACGGGCGCACCCGCGACCTGCCTGTCTACGGAAGGCGTTGCAACGTCGGGCAATGTCTCCGGATGGACACGCTCTTGGCCGGACGGACGGATAGCTCGATATTTGACATTAGCGCCGTGGTTTTGAACGCTCAATTTGTCATACGGCTAGCAACTAATCGGTGACGGAAGGAGAAAATGGTAGTGCCAGCCGAGCGCCTTACTCGAGTCCGCGGCTCTAATCACGGGATCAAGCATGGAGCGACGCCAGCGACAAGCTCCACTAAATGAAAGAGCTCCCGGTTCAACCGTACACGGGCCATTACTTTCCAAATGTTTTACTTCGCAGACGAGAAGTTAATTACAGTTAGTACTGAGTTAAAAGTAATTTTTTACAACTAGGAATTTCTTTTTCAAAGTAATGCAACTCGCAACTACTTCGCTTTGTCTGCCTCGTGACGCCAAAGACAGTTTCAAGGCAGTTTTCTAGACCGAAATTCATCGCCATTCGTGTTTCAGCTGAAAGATCAAAAACGCATGGGGGTGGATCGGTTTCATATCGTAATGGACCGATGCGATCGTTACGAGCCTAGCAAGCCGTTTCAGCGCTGCACGGGCAGAACTGAGGTCCGATGAGCACTCTCTCGTGTGACGTTGACGCAGAACATTGTGACGAGCTGCCCAAGAGCATCGCGGTGCTTCGAACAAAAATTCCTGACCCTGCATTTATTTATTTATTTATTCGACTCTTAATGGCCCAATGGGCATTACATAAAAGGGGGAGGGGGGGGGGGGAAAAAATATAAAATCGAAAATACAGAACCTTTGGGCTCACATACAGTCACCCGTAAACAAGGAGCCGTACAGGCTTCGAAACGGCGGACATGATGAAGAAATTGGTTAGAGCAAGTACTCCTTGCATACGGCAATAATACGGAAGGTATTAATTCGTGCTCTTTAGCGGCTTCAGGAACGCATAACTTGTATTCTTAGGACCGTTCTTTTTTTATTTTTTATTTGGTTTCATGCAATGTGCTTTGCATGTCCTTCGCGATATCTTGAATTCCTGCAAATCATTATGAAGCGCCGTAATATTCCCGAGGTTTATGGCAGCGTATCGAGATTAAAAGTTTATTGCTTCCATGAATACTTTTTATTGTTCGAGAAAAAAACGCTACGTCCCGAAGTTTTTCCCATGTTTTCTGTTATAATGCGTACATGTTTTTACACTATTCGCGGCGAGAAGCTTGGGTATCGCCGCCTGCTGGAATTTTTTTCGCAGCCCAGAGTGAGGATACTTCAACTTCTTTTGCCGGTGCTAGCACGTACAATGGTAAGCTTCTATGCAATATGAAAACTAAAACGTAATTGCTTGGGTAGTGCGTGCACTACCCATAGTGAGGAAAACAAAAGCGCCCCCCCCCCCCCCCCCCCCCCCCCCCCAGCGAGCTTCTCCACTTGAATCGACCTCTGCAAAAAAGGGCTCCTGAAGCAATACCACCTAGAACACAAGGCCTGCGCGTTTCCTCCTCTAAACGTCATCACTAGTAGATCCCCTCAGCGCCCCCTAGGTAGCCCGGATGAGCACCAGTCGTCTGCTACATCATCTGCGACATCGTCTGCTCCATCGCCTGCTTCAGTGGTTTGTGTAGCAGATAATGAAACAGATGCTCACGCCGTGTGTCTGTTGCTATAGCATACGATGAAGTTAGACGTTCACGTGGAGCGTCAAATGCATGAGTGAAAATGCCTTACTGCTGTGCGAAGGGCTGCAAAGCCCTTCGCTGGACGCTGGCACTGGACGCCATTTTCGAGGGCGCTGTTTATACGCCGGGTCGCTGCTTTGAAGCGTTCTTCCGCAGAACGAGCGCGCGCGCTAGAAATGCTCGTCTCAAAGCAAGGAGCGCGTGCTAGCTCGCGCTTGTGGCCGAGGGAGTGTTCGCGTGCGCAATCAGCTCGCGCTCAGCAGTCACGCACACAGCTGTGGCCGCAGGTGAATGCGACGTAGTTGCGACGCGGCCCATACTCTCGTCAAGCTTCAGCCTGTTTGCCGCTTGGGGCGGGTCGGGGATCTACTAACGAAACGTCATGCGCAGGCCTTGTATTCTAGGTGGTATAGACCTTTCCAAAAAAAAGGACACTTGGCAGGTTCCATTTTCAGTGTTCGTGAGTATGGCGCGTGATTTGCTCGCTTTCCGAAGCGACGAACGTGCGCGTTCTGGACTGTGATTGAACACGTGTGGACTGTGATTTTTTGTAAACAGTGGAAACGTCTATTGCTCCTGACCGCTTCCATTTTTAGCGTTCGTGCGTATGGCGCGTGATTCGCTCGCTTCCCGAAGCGACGAACATGCGCGTGCTGTGCTGAGGAGATCGCACGCTGGGCTGAGGACTTGTAAATACAAGCGTGGCGCCCGGACTGGTGCCCCATGCGTGCAAGCACGTACAGCTTTCGCGTGACCATAGCTTTGGCGCGCTTGAAATTACACGTGCTTGTCCGCACGAGCAGAGACGTGGTGCACGCAAGCGCGTGAAGCATGCACGTTAAGGCTACTTTGGCAGGGTTGGAATTGCACGTGCTTGCTCACACGAGGAGGTGCACGGCGGACGCCAGTGTCCCTGTTCGTAATCGTCTGGCGTTCCGTTTCTTTTGCGCGTGACCACGTGGTTCGGACGCGTGATTCTTTCGTGTGTGAGCGGAGAATTTCGGGCGTCACCTATACTCTGTTTCATACTTAGCGTGCAACGCTGTCAAAGCTACTGGCGCGAGCGTGGGGCTTGATCTCGTTGATCATTTGCACGCGTTCTCGCGCAAACAAAACCATAGATGAAGCCACGCGCTCGCGCCAGTAGCTTTGACAGCGTTGCACGCTAAGTATGAAACAGAGTATAAATAGACCTTTCGCTAAATTACCCAAGCATCAAAGAGAATGTTGGGAACTTGCGTACACGCGCTGCACGTGCTCGCCTTCCGAAAAGATTCGAAGTAAATAACCAGAATAAAGCTTCTGTGGAACGCGCTTGCGAAGTGTCGTTTGTTTTAGATTTTTGCTTTGAAACAGTTAGAGGTGAAGACGCCAGCGCGCGCAGCACGTGTACCAACGTTCCCGGCATTCCTTTTGATGCTTGGATGATTCGGCAAAAGGTCTATTCGGCCAGCGCTGGTCGGACCCGAAGGTTGCGTCAGAGTTGGGCAGGATCTCGTCATGTGAGAAGACGAGCCGAGCGTTCGTCTTCTCACAGAGCGGTCTCTTAGATGTCGTTCGGAGGTGGACGCCTGCCTGGGGCTCCGTGGGACAATGCCCGCGAGCCGTCCTCTCGAGACGCCTCGGCCAAGTTCGTCGCGGCCGCGCCAGCGGGGCCCGGTCAGCGGGACGCGCTTTCGGGTCCCCCTCGGCGGTTCGCAGGCGGGGCGCGCAATTTGCCTGATTGCCGCGGCGGTGCCCCCCGCGCGGACAAAAGGAGCCCTTGTTTGGGGTCCGTTGCCCGGGAGACGGCGTCGCTTTCTTTCTTGCTGCCCGCGCATAACAACGCGCTTCGATCCCCCCGCCAAATTACTTCCGCCGCGGAGACTAACCCTGCAGGAATGCGGGCCCGCCTGGCCCGGAGCCAGCCGTCACGTCACGGGACTCTTCCACGCTGTCTTTCTGTGCAGCACTCGGGTTGCTCCTTTCCACCGAACCGACAGGCTTACCTCGGCGCAGCTAGCTATTTCGCTCGAATATTTGTCCCGGGAGGGCGTCAGATAGCGTGGTCGGAATTGGCGTTCAACTGGTAAGACACAAATGTTCGTGCTTCGCCGCGTTTGTATTACCGCTCTACTCGGTCGAAGCAGTTATACGTCCCTATTGTTCGTATCTCCTGGGTGCCTGGACTTAGGCAGGCTTTAATGGACCGATGTCACGAGGCGTTCCAGGCAAGCGTGACGCCGCCATAGCTTTAGTTCAGAGGAGACACGCAAGACGGCTCGTGCCGTCTCGTGCCCTCGCGCGCAGAGCTCTAGCGAGGACAAAGAGGAAAGTTCCCTCGATGCATTGCGGCAGCATAGGGAGTATTCACTGGCGGCCAGAGCTTTGCGCGCAACTGATGAGTGCGTGCCAACAGCAAGCTTCCGCAGTTCTTTCGCTTGTGCATTCCGCACCATCGAGATTGCTGGTCTTAGCGGCCTGTTAATGTGACCTGGTTCTGAGCATGCGCTCTAAGCATCGCCCTCAAATAGGGCGTCCAGTGAATACCCTCTATAGGAAGTATTCACTGGCGGCCATAGCTGTGTGCACGACTGCTGAGCGCGTGCTGATGGCGAGCTTCCACAGTTCTTTTGTAACGTGCATTCCGCACCCTTAAGATTGCCGGTCTTAGCAGCCTATTAATGTGGGCTCGTTTAGAGCATGCGCTCTAGACTTCACCCACAAATATGGCGCTCAGTGAATACTCCTTATTGGATATTGGTAGCGAAGACACGACGGTGCACGGTGGCAGATTCAGGCATCCTCGAAGACGAGTTCCCACGCCTTTCGCGTCCCGAGTTTTCGGCTTCGCGCTGGCGTATGAATGATCGGATTACTCGATTCTAAACCGATCTCCTGCAGGGCTTTTACGCGCGAGGAAAACGAGCACCCTGACGAGTGTTGTCATCGGGGCTCTGATCGAGTTGTCCCTCACCTTGATACGGCACAGTATGCGAGCTTTGAGGCAGTTTTTGGATATCTTAACACGTGGAATGCTTTTTAGCGCCCTAATCCCAAAATTGGTTCAATTCCTCCGTCCGCCCCCCCCCCCCCCCCCCCCCGTGCGCTTCCCGCTAAACGTAGCGAAGAATTGGCGTCCCGTCACCTATACACTAATTCCGTTTTCAAGCTAAGTATGGCGACCTGAAGACCAATTTACTTTTCCCGTTAAATTTAACTCGAAAATGAACGTCACCTGATCTGACATGGAGTAACGCCAAGAAAGTAGTTCCCCGTTAAATTCAGGGGGACATCGTAAATTGAGGGGAGAAATTAACGTTATTTCCATATTCAGTTTCCCTTCTAAATCTAGCGAGAAAATCATTTTTATGGGACCTAAACACAGATTCAGTTTTCCCGTTACAACATACAATAGGATGAGCTGGCGGGCTAGTTGGTTGTCCGTCATGAATAAAATAGCGCAAAACAACAAGGAAGGAAGGACGAGGTAGACAGGAAGGGCGCCCTTCCTGTCTACCTCGTCCTTCCTTCCCTGTTGTTTTGCTCTATTTTATTCATGATGAACATACAATAGGTCCGTCTTGACTCCTCAAGACGACCGCTTAATGTCTGCCAAACAAAATCAAACGACCCCTCTCGAAGTATCGGAGTCGCAAAGTATATATATTTTTAACTTGTGAAGTGCACTCTGGCATACTCGAATAACTCATCTCACACAGATTCCTGCTGAGCTGTAGGCTCACCCGCCTCTTTGTCCGCACTGTAGACAGTTGTGAGATGGAATGTACAAAACAACTGGCATCATACGCGGGTGTCGTAATTGAATTGATGACGTCCCGAGTGACGTCATCGTGAACTGCGGCTCAAGCTCGGTGGTCCCGTGCCGTCTAGCGAGGGAACGCAGCGGGTTCCGAACCTCGCACCATCTTCTCGAGTCGAGGGTTTCGTAGCTTAGCTTTCTATGGAGTCGGCCACGCTGTCGCGCGTTGATGCCACCCGCCCACGAACCGAAACGGCGCAATCGAGTGTCGCTGCAGCATGGGCGTCGGAAGAGGTTCGTGCATCGATCCCCCCACGGGGCCTTCGGAGGGGAGGGCGTGCGGTAATAACACGTGGCCGGTCGGACCCCGTTCTGCCGCCCGGGATAATCCCTGGGCGGCGAGCGCGCGGGAGCAATATAAACAGGGCTGCCGGCGCCCCGGGCGATTGCATCTCATTCATCAGGCGACGCCCGGGCCGGGGCTTAGCGCGGACTCAACCGGCGAGGGCCGCTCCTCGACCTCCCGACAACGACGCCGTGCGGAGGCCCCGAGAGCGCGAGCCGCCTCGTCCCACCGGCCTCCTCCCCGCATTCGGTACGCCCGCAGAGGGGACAATCGATGCCCAGCTTCTCCCCGGCGCTCTTTGCGTCCGGCCCACACTCGGCCACTTCCCAGCAAATGCAACGTGTGGAGAAAAAAGGACTTTCGAGGTTCCGCATCGGGAGGTCGCTCTAAGGCCTTTCAGGTATGGCGACACTGGTTTACGCTGGGGATGAGAAATTTCGCCAAGGCGGTACCACTGCTGGCCTGGGGTTTCTGAGGTGCATCGACACCGAGTGGTGATGCCTGACCCCAGGCTGGTACGACGCTTATCCAGATTGAAAAGGGCAGGGCGTATCAGAAATTGGGCTCTAGAGGTGTTTTTGTCCGCTGCTAAAAAGGTCGAAGCTGTTTGCGGATAATTTCATGTTGAGGGGTGCCTGGAAATCTGGGGGCCGTTTCTTCGCGCTTTTCGGTGACATCCTCCTGAGGTTCTGCCGAGAGGCCGGTGCTCGCACCCGTGGGCTTTGGCCGCAGAGTGGGCTATTGGAGCTGCAGCAATTTCGTGGAGCTATTTTGCTCGCATTCCTTCTGACGGAGGCTTATTGCAGAGAAGGTGCCGTGTAACCGAAGTTTCGGTTGCTGGTTAAAAGATAATCGGTTAAACCGGAGATTAAAATGAATCCTCAGTCCTCGGCTGAGGCGTGCCAGATGCTCTTTGGTAGTCTGGCACGTAACCCCCCCCCCCCCCCCCCCCCAAAAAAAAAAAAAAAAAAAAAAAAAAAAAATGTGGCTTTTGTTTGCATTCGGCGGCGAGGACAAAACTGCGAACCTCTGCAAGTGCTTGGTACGGAGGCTTGACATTTTGAAGGACCAGTGAGTCCCTTCTGTTTATAAGTTGATCCCTTTGTTTCTAGGTGGCGCCTTCTGTTCAAATCACGGATGTAATGAACTTGACGAAAATTGCTTCGGAATACAAACACTTACACGTTTCCCCCAAACTTTATTTTTTAATGATTAGTAGCGTGTTTTTTGTTATTGTTTTTTTCTGCGTTGATGCCGCGAGTTGTTTGGCGTGCGTCTTCTTCCGTGCCTTTATGGTAGGGATTTTTCTGGTTGTAGAACGCTTGCCACAGCGCGCGTTCTGCGCGGTAACGAGGTTGGGATTATCGGAATTTTGTATTTCGTTTGTCTGTGTTCTTATAATTGTGTGGGACGGTTCTTGCACCGGCACGCCTATAACAAACTCTACTCGCAAACACGTCGATTATACAAATCTTATTTTTTATGAAATGATTATGGGTGTTTCTGTTTGGACGCTACAGGATGTTTTTGCCTGGTACGGGGACGTAGATGTCGGGCAGATGCCGCGAGGAGCGTTGACCGACAGCCAAGGGTTCGATGGTTCCCCCGAGGACGTCTGCCGGCGGCAGCGTGCTCAGCCGGAGGAGCCGGCCCCGGGCGCCGCCACGGGGCTCTGCGCTACCCGTCGGGGAGGGAGGGGGCTTTAATTAATGGTGGCCGCCGGACGGAATCTCCGCTTTTAATTTCCTCAAATGAAGACGTATTCATCAAACTCTCAATTAGAGCGCCCAGTGGCGCGAGCAGCGGGAGCCACCTCTTCCTGCTATCGGAATGTTAATGGGGAAACGGTTCCCGGGCCAGCTACTCCCAATCTGGCCAGTTACTTCTCTTTTGTTGCGCCGGATCCTGATTGGAAACGTTAATTTTCTTGAGCGCCATTATGGCGCGCGGGGCTTCTTCCTGCCCTCTTGGCGCGCCTCCTTTTCACAGCCGCCATCTTATCCGACCCTCGCTTCCGTCTGCCCGAAGGAGAGCGGTCGGGAGTCTCACCCCGTCGCGGTCTGAGGGATCAGAAGCTCCAAACGCCGAGAAGGTTCCTCGGGGTCGCATACGTAACTTAAGGGGACAAGAAGTCCTCGGGAAATTGTGGAGCGATGAGGCCGTAGAAAACGCTGCTGTCAACGAGGTTAGGTGATTTAAGGCGATCGTCAGGAAGATTCGTGAACAGGCGCAAACCCTGCGAGTGATGTTCCTTGTCATGGCCTGATGCCCTGGCAGTTCGCTACCAGCGGATTCCCCAAACGGAGGTCAAAGGTCTCCGTACCAATAAGGGCCGTTCTAAGAAAGCCTGTTATGCGGCGCGTCGATAAGAGAAATAATCAGCAGTCTTCATTTTCTGGTGGAAGCAGACGCGCTGGGCCTCGATACTAACGTTTGCTGATGTGTGCGCATTTGACGTAAGTGTTGGTAACATGACTCGAAGAGAGAGTGGGGCGATCACCTCGATAGACTTGAACCAGGAGGGAAGGGCGGATTCTTCTGGGCAACTTGGTCGGGGAAGAATGATCCCAAGATGGCGCCGTTGCGGTGTTGGCGCGTAGTGTGCGGCTGTGGCAGCCCCGTCGCCCCGCGCGGGGATCTCTGCTGGAACGGCAGCGAGCGAGACGCGGGGACAGGGGGCGCCCGTGTCCGCGGCGGGTGGCATCCCGGAATAGTGCGACGGGGACCCCTATTTCGGGACCTCGGGGCCCGGACCCTCTTCCCCCGCTGTCTTCTACGGGCGGCTGGCGCGCCATCCGTCTCCGCCAAGCAGGGCGTCGCGGGCGACGCCGCCACGCTGCGACCGCCACTGGACCGCGATGGAACGGAACCGTCGCGTACGGGCGGCTGCCGCGAGCCTCGCCTAATTGATTAGCTTCTCCCGCGACGTTCGGCCGCTCCTCGGGGCGTCATCGAGAAGCCCAAGCGCCCTCTTGTTTAGCTTGGCAAGGGGGCTCTCCCCGCGTTCTTCGAGAACGACGCACTGTGGCAGGTACTCCGCGACTGCCTACTTTTGTCGACCGGCACGAAGGGGCGTCTGGCGGGTTCTGCCGCGTTCCGGCGAACACCTCGGGCATCTTCGGTTCTGTCGGCCTTTCTCGTGCGTTCTACCACGCCCGCCCGTGCGATGCCGTGTTGGGGATCGCTCAGATTTATCACACCCTCTGCTCGCGCGACAAACAAAAAAATCAGTCAAATACTCTTTTTCTTCTTCTTCTTTTTTTTGCTCGCGTTTTTAACGTGATCTGGCGTTCGACCATATCCCTCTCATGGTGCCACTTTTGTCGTTCCAGAGGTAGCCAAACCTCGTACAGGATGTCGGGAGTGGACGCGAAGCCTGTCCCGTGCCCTCGTGTGCGGGTGTCGAGGCCGAGGTACGGGCTGCACGGGGGCTCGCTTCAGGGTCCCCCCAACCCGCCAGAGGCCCCGCCCTGCATTTGCGTGCGGATTGGCGCGAGCTCATTTTGCCCAAATGGGCGAGCAGCGGGCGAGAACGCACTAACGGGGACGGATGGCCGCACTCCGCGGTCGAGCCATGGCAGCCTGTTTACTCGGGCCCGCATGAGGTTCGGCCGTGAATAATGAAGCAGCTCACGCGCCGCTCGCTGCCTCGGCTGTGCTGCCGCCACGCTGTCCCGGTAGCTTTCAACTTCCATTTGGCGCCTCTTTCTCGCCAAATCGCGGCGTCGGCTCGGAATTTGCGGTTTCGGAGAGCGGGGAGGCAAAAACGCATTTCGTCGCTCGCCTACCTGAAGTGGCGCTGCTTTTCGGTAGGGGGGACGCTGTCAGCGCTCGGGCGGCACCTGACAAAGGGGTTTTTCTCTCCGCGCCGAGAGCTAAATCCAGTCCCTTCCCCCCTCGGGGCGCGCGTGATTAATTTTGCCCGACGCGCCGTTTTTAATATTGCCGGCGTCGGGGGCGCTGGGCGTCCTTCTCTGCGCCCACAATGGGGCCCGGATCAGCGGCGTGGCCCGAGCGGATTTGGCCGGATCAAGTCGCCGTTCCGGGTCCCGCGCGGATCTAGCCGAGGAGGACCGCCCTGGCTCTTCCAGCCCCGCGCACTCTGCTCGCTGCACCGTCCGATTCTCCGCCAAATGCGCGTTGCGAAAGACCCGTTTCGCGCTTGTTACAGTTGCTCTCCCGTTTTTTTTTTTTTTTTTATTCCTTCTTGTTTTGGTTGTGTCGTTGTAGTTATATTGTTTGCTTCTAATATTCTATTAATATTATAAAAGGATACGTACGAGCTTCTTCTTCTTTTTTTTTGTATGTGTAAAAACGGGTACTTGAAAAAAAAAAAATATTATTTTGAAACATTGTTCTTGAGCGCAGCGGGCGTCGGGACACAGATGTAACGCAATACCAGGCGAAATGGTTTGCTTAAATTGAGCAAGTTCCTTTCTAAATTTTTGCGGCAGCTGCCGTATTCCCGTCGGAGAATTCCAGCCCGTTTTCGACATAAGCGCTACCGGCTGTTTGATTTCAGGGATCTAAATGTCGCCTCGCCCTATTCAGTGACGAGTTTAAGAAGTTTAGAGAGATGGAGGTAGACAGAATGTCATTTGACAGTAACCGGTTAGCCAAATATTCCAATTTTAGGTTGCAGTTTTTTCCGAAGAGACGTCAGAGGTCGAGATTCTACCAAGTCACGGGTAAAGGCCAGTCGACCTGGGTATGCTCCAGTCGAGCTCCGGTACCACGGTGCGCTTCAAAGCAGCGACCTGTAGCTCTCGTGATTCTCGTTTTGGCTGCAGTCTGAGCTTAAAGGCCGACCTACAGAATCGTCTTCTGCCGGGCAGAAAACCGGTTCCCAGTTTCCTTCTCTCCCTTCCCTCTCGCACTCCTCTCTTCTCTTCACGGAAGCAGGTCCCCGAGCTGCTCCCTACAGAAAGGAGGAAGCTCTCCCCCTTTCTCGAATGGAGAGGAGGAATTGAAAAAGGGTTTTCTCCTTTCTGCTTGTTCGTCAGCCTTTAAAGGGGCGGTGCAACGAAATTCAGTTGGAATGTTTTTCACTTTACACGAGCTTACTGGCACTAGTGGGACTCAAGGATACTCGCACGCAACGCCACTGGCCAAGAAACTCGTTTGTTGCGCTGTAATTTCGAGGACAAAACCGAGTGTTTTCATTAAACCTCTCCTTCGCAAAACCTGATGACGTAGCTGGGCGGTAGCAGTACCGCCCAGTGACGACATTTGAATGCGGCTCATAGATTGGACCCGAGCATTGCGTAGGCACTCGATTTGGGCTCGTGATAATCGATAGCTCGAGAAGCATTCGGGTAGTGTCCTGTGTCCAATCGCTGCAATGACGACAATAGCCGAACCATAACAATGTCTGGAACTCAGCGCGTGTCCTGTGCTTTGCCAACCCCAGCGCGTGGCTATGATGAACATTGGCGGCATATAATCGGCTCCAGATCACGTGGCCGCTTGTTCTGGCTGCGAGTTGAGGGGGTAAACGCTGCTCGTTTTTTTTTTATTTTTTTCTGCGACTTCGATTGCGTGTGGTGAAAAACGAACGGGTATTTCACAGGTCATTAACGTCAGGGACTCGTTCTAAGCGCTATTTGTGCAAAATACAAAAATCGTTGCATCGCCCCTTTAAGGTTGAGCGTAGTGTAATTTACGCCAACCAGAATTTATATACGAGTTTTCCCCTTCATCTAACGGGTGCTATGACCGGCTTTGTTGGCGGAGTACAGACATATTGAACTGTCCGCCTCGATAGACAACTTAATTTTGAAGGAATTCATTCGTTTTAAAAATATACATTTAAAAAAAAAAGTGTGTATATATATATATATGGTGCCCGAAAAGAAGGGCAAATATGTCTCGATAGCGTTTCGACAGCATACGGTCAGAAGATGAAGTGAGTAGGCAACAACAGAGATGAAGATACATCCCTTGCGGTCCTTGTTTACCTGGTTCGGTTATATATATTTTTTTAATGATTATTTAACGAGTCGCGATTAAAGTGTCTAATCTCTGGTGGAGAATTCGGGACCTAGGACGTCTTGCGCATGAATAGCAGCTGTTTTGGGGGATAGCAGCGGGCCTCGATATTTATTTCGTTCTACGGGAGCACACTTGGTACGCTATGTTCTCGGGACATTTCTAGCTCCGCTTCGATCAGCAAGAGCTCAGCTGCTGCCAGGTGCATGGCGACGTATTCGGTGGCGTAGTAGCCGATGATCCCACTCGTAGCACGTGCGGGTGCACCGGTGGCGCCGATCGCCTTGCACGCTGCCAAGCTCGGTTTCGGCCAGATTGGGGCGCACCAGGTCGGGCGCTCTGATGGCGGCATCTGTCCCTCGACTCGGCGTCTCGGTGGACGACAGTTCCGGCGCGCGGCTGTGCTCTTGCCTGGCGGCCGAGTGCCCGTGCGACCTAATTGCATTAGCGTCTCCCCGGGCGCCCCACGGGCGCGATCCATATGCATTTGCGCTTCTTCCTGCGGCGCGGTCAAAAAGGAAGCGCCGTCGGCAAGAAGCGGCTGTCCTCCGCGCACCTCGTTCCAAGTGCGAATCAGCGCCTGATTCGATTAGGACGGCTCACTATTGCTGCTACTACCCGCACGGGCTGGCGGGGATCTCCAGCACGCCTTCCTCCTTTTTCTTTCCCCCTTTTGTTGGCTCTTCTTCGCTTTTTTCTCTTTGCAGCCGCTTTTTGTCCGGCTCCGTGTGTGCGCCTGCACGCCGACACGTCGTTTTTTCCGCTCGTCCGGAGACTCGCTCGCGGTTCGACGGCTGCTGCCGCGCTCTTCCAGAGTTTACTTTCCCACCGGGTATTTAATATCGTTAGCGCAATTTTCTTCACTCCCACTCCCCCGTTTTGTCTGATTACGTTTTTTTTTTATTTTTCGTATAAACTGCGTTTATTTTTTTTTCCCTCCTTTTTTGGCAACGCAGTCATGGCTTCACCTTCGCGTGTCGATGAGCTCCCTAAAAGATGAGCAAATATGGAACTTTGGACGAACCAGGCAACGCCCCCTGCAAACTGAAAAAAAAAAAAAAGTAGGTTGGGGAAGGCGAGTATTGGACCATTTATTTCTTAACCGTTGTCCTTTTACAGAAAGCGCTTTATTTATTTTTTTTTATTTTTTTATGCCGCATACGTTTAACTTGGCACTCAAGTGGGGGCTCAAATGTATTAGCGCTTTTGTGATGAGTCTGGCCGCGCAGCTTGCTGGATAACGCGGTTCTCGTTGGTCAAGTACGACCGGCTGTATGAGCCGAAGAATGTCTTGGTCGGAGTTTCATTGCCGCAGAAGGAAAACGAGAGCTACGTCTTTGTGCAACTCATTTCCCTTTTTCGCTCCGTCGGTCTTTCTTGCAGACTCTCAATCGCGGGGAGTAAAGACTGATCATGCGCTGCCTCAAGGGTGACACGGGACTTTCTGTCAACCAATTGCGTCGCCGGAGATGCGTTTTGTGCTAGTCGTTTATGACTAAGGTTTTACGTTTCCTTTTTTTTTTTTTAATTCCTCGGTTTATTTCTGGGGTCTTGGTTTTTTATTCTGGGTTTTTTGGTGCTCATTTTCAGTGCCAGGTCACAAATCGGCGTTAATCTGAGATATTGTTATAAAACAACTGCATATCTATAAATGTGACACCAAACCCCCCCCCCCCCCGTGTCCTCTTTTCTTCCTGTCCGTTAAACTTACACCCGTAACCTAAATACTGGGAAAGCCTGTACCGAGAACAGAAGTCAAGGGACGTGGTTCTCAAAGAAAGATGCAACTTCTAGTGCAGTTAATACAAACTTCGTTTAAAAGGGGACCAGCAGAAATATTCTTCAACCTGGCGGAAAGTCCTCCTCGCCCTCTTTTTTAGGGGCGAAGCTCCTTAGGGGCCATGTCCGTATGTCCGTCCGCCGTCGGCTGCTCGTGGTCCTGCTCGTGAGCTCACGAGCAGGAGCACGAGCACCCGACTGCTGGTCCCCCTTCAACTTCACACACAAAAGGAAAAGAAATGCCGTACATGTTTCTTCTTTTAGTTTTTTCTTTAAGGGGAGGGGGATCTTTTTTTTTTCACGAACACCTTTGATTTGTTTTTTGTTTTTCTTTTGCTTTCCCCGATACCCAGACAACCACTTCGGCGGTTATTTATCGGGGTTTATTGGTATCTACCGAAAACAAGGAACCCTGTTACTTTCGTAGGCTTAGGAGGCGACGTAATTGTGGCCTTGATTTGGATAATGTCGAAGGAATATATTTATTTACTTTTACTTCCAATGTATATACTAGCTTCGATTGGCAATCAAACCACCAGAACGAGGGAAATATTTTGTTTTTCAAAAGAAAAGAATGGGGGAAAAAGAAAAACCTTTGCATTCTGTTTGTAGTGATGATGAAATAATTTTAATGTTACGCTCTTTTAAAGAAATTTTAGTTGCAATCAACGATGACGTGGTCGCTCCGCCATTTGCATCGAAGTGCTTACCTTGCTACATTTCAGGCTGAGGAAATGCACCAACATTGCGTCAGGTTCATTGTCTCTTTACATTGATAGCTCTGGCCCCGCTACGCTGCCAGATTGTTACCGGAGGATCGTGCGTATTTTGAAATGTTTCGATTATCGCTTCGAAAAACGTACTATTATATTTAATTCTCATATCGGGATCATTGACTGCACTCGGGAATTCCGCAGGATTTTTCAAATCGTCGTAGTCTGTTCGTGCTGGTTAGTTATTTCCGTTAAGTGCGCTTCTTCCCGTGCAGCGATGCACTACGGAGAAGCGACATCTGCAGAGCGTACATCGCGCTTCTCTCGCTTTCCAAACTTCCACAGAGACGCTTTGCGCACGCGCACGAGAAGGGTGCGCGACGATCTATTTTGCATAAATTTACGAAATGAAACAATGCCTACGGAGTATACGATAGGCTCCGATATTGTGACAAATTGCGTGCGTCCTTAATTCTAATTGTTTTTTTTTTTTTTTAATTCGAGGTTTCATGAAGGGTACTTGACTATGCGATCAGACTTAACATATTCTTAATTTATATATATTGGATCAGTGCAGTCGATAATAAATCAACGAGCAGTTAATTGTCTCGCGAATCACCTTATTGAGTAACTGGACCTTTTCTTTTTTTTTTTTTTAATGAATACACATGTATTGCCCGCACGCTTGTTTTGCATCGCCATTAAACTCCTCAATGTAAAATGCCATTGACGCGCATAACTAAATTCGTTACAGTCTATGACAGGATGATAATGGCAGAGAGTTCCTTGAGCTGTCTCGCCTCGAATACAGGCTTCCTACTTTTGATGACACTTTGGCGCAGCGGGCAAGCGCAGCCAAGGGGAAAAACTCGCCTTCTCTTCCCGTTGGCGCTATAGAATACTTGGTAGTTTGTTCCCTAGCTAATATAGCCATACACTGTGGTTGGTCTCCTTCATCCTTCGGCACACGCTTCAAGACTGGCTGAGGTCATGTGCCTTTCATGTTTGAGTGAATCAAACTTGCTGCGCGACAAATACTCGGGAGTGGGAAAACAAATAACAGTTTTTTTTTTTTTTTTTTTTTTTTTTAGTTTGACATTGCATTAATCCTAGCATATTCGCCGTGAAATGTTCGAAAATTAATATGCCCCGAAAGGTCGTTTTGTGTTGCTCCCAAATAACTCCAACCCATCGCATCAATGGACGCATGATGTAATATATGTGTTTACGTACAGTATGGTAGGCGCGTTAATTAATGTAATATGTTGCCTTTCAACCAAATGTAGCTGCGTGCTTAACTGGAAGATAGCCCAGTAAAAGAAACGATTGTGTCCTGACCTGAGCGCCACTTCTCCCGTTCTGCTCACGTGGCCTTTTTTTTTTTTTTTTTTTTGCGCTTTCGTTTCCTCTCCTCTTGTCTCTTCTCTAGTGGTTGCTCTTCTCAACATCGACACATCGATCCTCCCTTGGCAAAACATGCAGCGCACTAAAAAACGTATAGTTATTAACTTTTATGCAAACAGCAAAAGGACACTTTGGAAGCATATTTTAATATACTCAGTGTGCTTGCAATGCCTCAAGTATACTCTTCAAGCACTTTGGTGTACTTCTGTTGCTCCGTACGTCGACAGAGTCTGGCAGATAAGGTCGCGTACTGAAAGTATTGTTAGTAAACTCAAAATTGTCATTAAGCATGTTTTTCGAACTTCTTCAGAAAATCACAAATGTTGCGTACTTTCAATCCTTTGTCAGAGGCTCCTCCGTAGCTCGTCTTGGGAGCCCCGCTACCTCTGTCATCTCGCCCTTTCGATCCCTTTTTATTTGTCTTCGCTCTCCCTGCCTCTTCCCAAAACCCTCCCGCCTTTTTAGAGCGCAGCTCTTAGGCGCCCGTTTCCGGCTTGAACGGCGTCGCCATCGCCGTCGGCGTAACCGCGCGGTGCATTATGGGACGCGTGACGTCACTGATGACGTCATCCGTGACGTCATCGGCATCCGCATCGTCATTGTCAACATCACTGATGACGTCATCAGTGACGTCACTGATGACGTCATCGGCATCCGCATCGTCATCATCACTGATGACGTCATCAGTGACGTCACTGATGACGTCATTGGCATCCGCATCGTCACTGATGACGTCATCGGCATCCGCATCGACATCGTCATCATCACTGATGACGTCATCGTCACGTGACCGCCCAGGTCACGTGACCCCCGAAGGTCACGTGACCCCCGAGGTTACGTGACCCCCGAGGTTACGTGACCCCCGAGGTTACGTGACCCCCCCAGGTCACGTTGTCGGAGGTGAATGTTCAACGGGACGAATTGAAAGGACGACTGTCTCCGAAAACACCTCCTCGGTCTAGTGTTTATTTCCTTTTCTCTCGCCCGTTTGGGCTAGCACGTGGCCTCCTGTGCAGGCCTGGCTTGCTGTTGGGCTCGCCTCAGCCTATGTCGCCACAACGTGACTCCCCCAGGTCACGTGACCCCCCCAGTACCCTTCCCTCCTCCTCCTCAAGAGCTGCGCTCTAATTCGGCGTTACAGGGAATTGTCAACGGCTTTCATTTTTTTCTCTTTTCATCGTCCATATCGAGTGTTTGGTGGTCGACGGAACAGATTTTATTTCCGGAAAAAGGCTCGTATTCACGATGTAGCTGTTCACGCTTGTTCTCTGCAGCTGTGAACAGCTCTCTCTCTCTCTCTCTCTGTCTCTGTTTCTCTCGCTCGTTACGTTTCCACGCTATATGAGGCAGCCCCTTCGGCCGTTTCGTGCCACCGGTCGATCCAGCAGCCGTTACTCCAGTTTCCCCTGCGCGTTTCCCCTGCGCGGTCAGCCGCGAGTTGACGGCCTCGGAGGCTGCACCAACCAGATGTTGTCCATCGACGGTCTTGCAGCTTTTTTCTGAGCTGTACCAGGCTGGGAAAAGAATAGCTCGTTAAGAGCTTCCCAATTGGCTCGTTTTTTATTTCTTTGCTCAGCATATGCTCGAGTTACGAGCGCTTTTCATTTGGTTCGGGCGTGTATGAACATCATTCGATAAATAGTGTGCCACAGCGCGTGTCAAAACGCGAAGAGAAGGCCGGACTCGACAGCGTCAAAGGTGTGTATTGTCTGAGACCGCGAATCCGCGTCAGAATATACCAGTGCGAGCACGCGATTCATGCGCTAAGTGAAAGAGAGCGAGTAGACGAGCAATGGTCAGAGGGGGTCGACTGGTCGCACCGGTGATGTCACCCTCCGAAAGGCGCGTCTATATAAGGGCCTGAACAAAACGCATTCCATATCGCACAGTTGTCATCGCAGTCATTGGTAAAGGGGACGGATGCGAAAAGGACGTCCAATTCACAGGATCGTAGGAGTACCTGCAATATTGAGAACTCTATGCTCGATGACGAATCAGTTCGCGTTCCTCCGCGCCTGACGTCTGCTCGCGATCCGAAGAGCGCTGACTGATTCGCCGATTGCGCAGGAACCTACGTTAAAGGTATCTTTAGGTTGTCTCCCTGAATACGTATTAAAGTTACCGTGGGAGTCGTACTTTTTTTTATATTTATTTTTGTGTACAAGGGCCGGTTGTTTTCTGCGCTCCCGGTTGCCCGTGCCTCGCTGTGAGCAGTTTGGGCCCAAAGTCTTGTTCGCATCCAGGGCCGGCGGGGGGCGAGCGGTGCTCTCCTCTCTGCGTCGGCCGAAAGGCGCGGGGTTGTTCGATCCGGCGGCCGATGGGGGAAGAAGGCGGGCGAGGAGGCCGGTTGTTATTCGATTTCCATCGCTTCGAGCGAGTGCGCTCCGGCCGGGGAGAGGGGGCCTTTCTCGCTGGATGGCCGTACCAGGGTGCTGGCCGGAGGGCGAAAAGCGGGCTTTGATGAGGCCCGGCGGCCAGCCACCGTGAACTCCGCGACGGGATCAATGGGGCGTTCGGGCAGGCCGTCTGGGACGCCCCGGGGTCTCCGTCGACAACATGGCCGCCCCATACCAGCTTCAGGTGGATCCAGGCTTTTGGATTCTGATGGCGGAATCCAAAGCGTCACGGCGTCAACTGTTTTCTCCCGCGTCGTCGAGGCTAGCCTAGCTTCTTCGGTGACCCTGTCGCGAGAGTTTCGTCTTACGTCTTTTTCGCTCTCGCAAGTAGCTTTCGCAGCGTTGGAGCATTACGGAAGCTACGCTGGTCTTGACGCTGCCCAAAGTCGTTTACGACCCGTATAGAAGCCCGCAGAATCCGAGATAGCAAGAAATCACGCGCTAGCCGGTGGTTGCTGCTGACACCTCAGCGTCTAGCTCTCAGCAGTTTTTCCTCAGCCAAGAAAACTGATTACTTATGGGCCTACCGACGTGTCCTTCGAATTCGTTCGGTGAACGAATTGTTTCTCTAAATAAGTCCTCCGGGCTCGTTTAATCTATGGCGTCCATTAGCCGTGCATTTATTTATCCCCACCTTTGAAGTATACAGGATTCTCCGATGTTATGTAGTTTCTCTGGGCGTCCCATCATCTGGCGCATATGATGGCTCACAGTGTGGTTGCGCTCTTGTTTTCCTCGCAGATGAACCGAGCCGCGATAAGACTCCCGATGCGCCTCGTCCTTTCTTCGTCCCGAAAGCGGGATGTGTTCGGGATGGCCCGACCGCGGGCTTTCGGGGCGCCGCTATCGATTGCCGGAAAACCTCGCTTTCCTCGAGTCCGTGTACGCCACGGTCTGGCAAGAATGCGCGGAGACACAGTTGCCTGCCGCGCGACACAGTACATCGGGGCCAGAAAAGGGAGATTGGTCGTTGGTGCACACCGAGCGAGAAGTTCCTGTCGCATCGGTCTTACTTCCTATCTTCTTTTTCTTTACTTCTTTGCCGCTCGTATTTTTGTATGGAGACAGCCGTGGTCTTCTCGTGACATTCCCGTTAAAAAAACTCTACACTCAGTGTAGCCTCGGGGCGCCCCGTAAAGATTGGACTCTGCCGCCACCTTCCCTTCCCTCTGTCGTGTAATCGGTATCGGAAACCAATCGGCCACAGCCGCCCGTGCCTTTCAGGTAAAAGAGCTACCTCGCGGGTGCCCTCATCCTCCGATGCTCAGATGGAAGGGTGACAGAGGGACCTACTGAGATACCAGGATAGCTACTCAGAGCTGCCGCCAAACCAACGCGGCAATTTAACTGTCTTTTTTTTTTTCTTTTTTTTTTGATGGTGCAAGTAACGTTGAGGAAGAAAATTGCGCTATAATCGACCGCCTGTCTCAGTGCTCCAGCGAAAGCAGCTTCGACCGCGGACCTCCCTGCTGCTGCGACTTTTCGCTTCTGCGCGATAGAAGTGTTGACCTTTCGCGTCTGCGAAGGAAAGGTATCCTATGCTCGCTATGGAGACACTGCAAAACTCGTGGGCTTGGGTTTAATCGGCGACGGGAGGGGGTGAACCTTTAGACGAAGCTTGGATGGCGGGACTTCTGTCTTAGTATGTCTGTAGAAGAAATACCGAGTAAAAAGCGAATATGTCGCGTTGGCTTCGTTCCACTGCAAGTGGTACGAACGCGCGAGTGAACCAGGTCACTGGAAGAATGACGGCGAAAGAGGGAATACCTACTCGTGTGCCTGTGAACGCGCGAAGCGAGCCCCTGCCGCACATCCTCCTTCTTTCGTAGTCATAGTTTATCCACAAACGATGGCCTCGAGTTGCTCTTGTTCGCATATTCGTGGGGTATGGAGGCAAGGCTACTTTTAGCTCGAAAAGCTTCCACGAGTTAAGACGCAGAAGCGGCATATTCGAATGGCGGGTTTGCACTTGCGGATTCGCGGACATATCCGCGCAGGCGGAAAGTAGACTTTGGAGCAAGGTGGCGAGATCGACTCGTCGCTGGCGGAAAATCTGGATATGGGTTCCGTACACTGATCCAGATTTTCTGCCAGCGACGAGTTAGCCGCCCGGCTCTAAAATCCACTTTCCGCCTGCGCGGATCTGCCCGCGAATCCGCAAGTGGAAATGCTCCAGAAGGCTCCATCCTTGCGCTAGTAGCCTTCGACGATGTACTCTAGAATAAAATGTCAGTTTACTTCCAATTTTCACCGCCGCGCGGTGCGATATCTGTTGCTTCGAAATTCTGTCCACTACCGGAATTCGGCAGAGAGGTAGCCCTAAGGCCGGGGTCCCACTGCTCATACATCATGCAAAAGGCAGTCTGCAAAGACGAGTACCCGCAATATCCGGGGTTCGAATGCCGAGTGCCCAGTTTCCTCCTTGAACTCATTGCCATGCACGGATCTCGCTGTGACTTCGAAGCACGGATCTCGCGGTGACTCGCGTTCGAATCTGTATGCAGACTGTCTTTTCTATAATGTATATGCAGCGTGACCCCGGCTTAACAGGTGCCGGGCTGGGTCCCGTCAGAATGAAACGCGGTCCGTCTGCGTTCCTGGAGGGAGGCAGTCTGTGTAGCCGCCTTCCAGCGCCCGGTCCGAGTCCCGAGCGGGCTCCTCCGGGCCACCGTTCATAAATATTCGAGGGCCCCTAATGAGGGGGCTCCCTTTTTATTGGGGCGGCCCACGTGACCCGAGATCCGTTCCCTTTGTCCCTGCCAGGAGAGCCCGGGAAAAGAAGAGCGCGCTTCTTTCCCTTCTCTGGCATTGTTTCACGGCGCGCTGTGCTGCCAGGCTCTCCCCTGCTCTACGTTTGCCTTTATGAGCCACGCGGGGTGAAGTAATTTCATTCTCATTAGGGCTCTTTTGCTTCCATTATCCATTAGCTGCTCTTTCCGGCTTCATAAACTCGCCGGGCGTCTTGTCTTCTCTCGACGCTGCTTTTCTTCTCCGCCTCCCCCTCTCGCTGCCCCGAGCTCGTTTTTGTTTCGAGTCCGGACGCCCGTGCCGGTCGGCGGCGGCCAGGGCGCCCTCCTCTTTAATTGTTCCCGTGGCGCATTTGCTTGCACCGCTGGCCCCGGCTCGCCATGCGTAGCGCCAGTCCCCCCTGCTGAGGGTCTCCGTGGCGCACATTTGTGACCTTATGACGAAGGAGATCTTGTGCTCGCGACGGATCTCGTGTCTGACCAGCCAATCTCGTAGGAGGAAAAAAAAGAAAGACAATTAGCTTTCTCCTTTCTGTTCGTTTCATTCGAGTTCTGCGATTGACGCTGACCAATTGTGTAAAGTCAACAATTCGGCCTTTCGTGTCTGTTGTTTTGCGAGTGTTGACGGCGTAAGTGGTAACGCGGTTGTTGTGTGTGCGGGCGTTTCTGTGGTTTTGTTCTTTAGCTTGTATTTATGACCTGCATTTTTATGATGCTAGGGGCCATGTTGAAAAATGCCACGATATATTGTGCGGATGGACAAATTGAGCCAGATTTGGGAGCGTGGGTGCTTGTTGCTTACTAATCCCGTGTGTGTGTGTGTTTGTTTTTTTTTCTTTTTTTGCTATTTTGTTTTTGTGAGTTACTTCGCAAAAGAAACCGCTTTCCGTGTTTGAGGTACCTTATTCGTGTCCGATTCTAATGGCGCCTTCCTTTTTGTCTTTGCAGGTACGTACTACCACGCCGCGCTTTCCTGTCTCTCGGCTCGGGTACGTTCTTTCGCACGGCCTCATTGTCACGTCGTTGGTCACTTGTGCATCCCACGACTGCCATAGCGTGACGCCATTTGAGGCCTGTGATTACACGGCTCAAGCGCTAAAAATGTGCACCGAGTCTCAACACCACCTGGATAGAAAGCCCCACTAGTGATTTTTATACGTTACCGACTTAGGGCCGCCGCGGGATTTTTGGCACGACGTCTTTTCTATCTAGGTGGTGATAGCACTATATACATTTTCGGCGCTCGTCACCCGGGCCAAATATGTCGAGTCAAAGGGCTACGGGCGTAAGCGCGGCGTTTGATATTCCGGAAATTGCGCGTGACCAGGACTATTTCCACAGCATAGTGGACAAAGATGGAAGCCCGGCGACTGTTGAAATTGCCTATCCGTCTTCGATTTTCGAGCTGTTCGAACTCACGAGGTAAGTATCGACTAAGGCTAGCGTCTGCATGACCGCATCGCCCGTCCGAGAGGAGAGGCTCGTCGAGGCACTGGCCAGCCTCCACCCATACGCGGTCGCTTGTCTGATATATACCTATTTTATTTCTGGTCGAAAGGAATCGGTGGGCTTCGTGGAATTCGGGTTTGTTGTTCGTGGCACTTTCGAGCTCGTGTCGCTCTTGACACCCACTGCATCCCGGCTGTGCAGAGCAGCGCACGTATTATCTGCTTCGCTTTTCGGCAAATGCAGATGTCAAATACTGCTCAGACGCGATTGCGCACGTTTAGGGCGAACGATGCATACTCCCCGTGGATATGGCTTCGTGATATCGGAAATGTCTGGCGGCGATAGATCGCCCCGAATTGGCTGATAGCAGGTTTTATTTTGATTGCTCCCACCTCTACAAATTACGTTTTAAAACTTTCCGCCTCGTCATGGTAATTAATGTCACAAATGAGCAGTTCTTTTTTTTTTTTTATTCAGCGATTGCACGCTGACATGGTAACCCTGAAGCCGGGTAAAAGTAAGGACGTAGGACAGTGCCCGTCCTACGTTCTTTCTTCTCCCCGGTTCCAGGGTTACCATGTGAGTATTGAACCAGCTCGCCTGCACCCTTGCTTTAATTGCACGCTATTTGATCCTTTTTAGAAAGTTTGAGATGTCACCAGTTCGGAGCACTTGATCGCGTATCGGTTACGCCGACTTATGTCGCTACGATCTACAATGCTTCGTTTCACCTGTCGATGCACCGCAGCGGGCGCTACGCGCCATCGGAGCCAATCCAATTCGCTGCGAGTCTCACGTGACCTCTGTAGGGACGAAGCTGCTCGCGGGGCGCGTAATCACGTTCTATATTCACTGCGCTGGATTGGCTGGGATGGCTTGTGGCGTCTGTTGCGGTCCGTCGTAAGGTGAAACGGAGTATCCTTTCTTCGTCGCTTCCCGCTTTACCACATCGTTACGGGGCGTCGTTATCGGGACGCGTGCAGGAACAATCTACTCAAACTCCGCGCTGTAACTAAACTGCGTTACCTTCGCTCGGTGCCGCTAACGGAACGCACGTTTGTGCCGTTCCCTTTTTACGCGCAACAAACGGCGGCGTGTCTCGGTCGCTCCCAGCGCCGCAACCTCGGGGGCCCCGTGCGAGGCGGCCGGCGGTCAGTAGTATCCCGGCCGCGTGCCAGGGCGCCGGGTCGGCACCGATGCAGGACACGTTTTTATGGCCCGTTTGCCGTAATGGTCCTCGATGCTTTGACTCGGCGCCGTATCGCCGCCGAGAATGGACTCCCCTTAACTAAGGCTCCCGGGCGGGCCCTTTGTTTGGCGAGCCCCCCGTGCGTGTGTTCGCCCCCTCTCTCCGATCTCGGCGCGTATTCTCGGCGGCCCTCTCTCTGGGCCCGAGATTGAAAGGGCCACCGTTCGCGTCTCGGGCTCGCTGTTACGCGCAGCGGGGGCACTAGCGGACCGCGAGGCTTTCTTCCGCGCGCTCGGGTTTGGGAACGCCAGGTTTCCCCGCATCGGCTGCAAGATAGACGTGGCTAGAAGTCGGAGGGGAGAGCGTACTCTTCAGGCGTCCTCCTCAAGGCAGCGCCGTTTAACCTACTTTCGCTTATTGAGCGTCGCACAACGAGATTTTTGATTCTCTCCCCTAAATAGCACCTCTTAAACAACAACAAAAATAAATAACGGTACCCGCGTGCTTGCTTGTGTGCGGATGAGGCGGAGAACGGATCCCTCCGAGCAGCCAACAACGTGGTCGGATCGCCTTTTGAATCGGAACTGCGCTATGCACGGCGTTTTTGCATCACGCCGAACGTCACACCCGAGCGTATCGCTCCGCGCTGTTGGGCAAAGCCATTGTAGGCTTCTAGCGAATTGTAAAGTCGGCAGCGGTTTACTTTTCGCGTGTTTGTAAGGCCCTCTTCAGACGGGGCAACTTCCCTAGCAATTTCGGTGTTACTGGCGGGTATTTCCCTAGCTCCTGGCGCTGCTACGTGATTTGCTTGGATCGCGTCCGACTTGAAGCAGACTCGGACAACTCGGAAACGTTTGAAACGGCAGCAGCCAGTCAGGGACGCGATTTTGTTTACATAGCACCCCTGTGGCGGTGATGATGACTTGGTGCTAGTTCCAAATAGATCGTTGTTTTTTTAAGTTTTTTTTTTTTTAATAAACCGTTTTAGAAATATTACTGTATTCCCAACGCCATTGAACGGTATAAACACACGTTTATAGCGCGTAACTGTGTGTCTTAACACTACAAGAAAATTAAAATTGAATGATGATGAGTATGACAAATCGTAGCACTTCGGTTGCTGTTTGTGAACGCAGGCGGTTCGTGGTGCTGATGTTGTGACGTCAAGTTGCTGTGAGGCCCTGAAGCGGGCCTAACGGATCCTTTTTTTTATTTTTCGTTCGGGGCTGAGGGCATTCACGCTAGTCATGGAATCGTCGCACCGTAGCGTTTTCGGCGTCGAAGCACGTACCGTGCTTGTACGGAACGTGTACCGTACCGTTGTTGTGCGCACCAAAAATGCACATACAGAAATCTGCCACAGTAAAGGCATTCCTTTCCTTCGTTAAGCAAAAACAATTCCAAAATACCCCTCCCCCTGTAAAGTATAAACCGCATGTAAGCGATTTAACGAGCTACGAGACAAGCGACGGCCACCCGCTTCGCTGTCGCTCGGTCAGTCGCGCGACGAGGCGACCCGCATGAATGCGAGGGCAGCAAGCGACCAAGGCGACAAGTGATGTTTTCTAGAAATCCCAAAACCGAGCGAGGCGACGAGCTACAGCGAGAAATCTCCGTCGCTCGTCGCTTCTGCCGTCGCTCGCTAAATCGCTTCCATGTTGTTCAGCCTTAATACATAGAATGCACCATTTACGGAACGAACACTTATATTTGTTTAAAAGATACAACACTGGGATACTTTTTGACAGAACCCCCTTTTCCTGGAAAACTGTCCGTTCGCCGGCGCATTTCCCCTCTAAATTTAGCGGGGAAAGTGATGTCACGCGACGTTACTTTCGCCGCTAAAGTTAGCGGTGAAATGCACGGACGGGCGAACAAACTTCTGGGAGCAGGGAATTCCGTGAAAAAGTATTAGGCGGGTCTCCGATTTTCTTGGGTCGACCGCGCGGTGGACCGTGACGACGGCGATGTGGCCAGTCGCGCGGGAACCTGGCCGCACCCGCCGGGCCATCATCTGTGGCGGCGGCGTGTGACGAGTTCTGATTTATCGGCGCCCACTGGGCTTATCATTTAGCGCGCGTAATGCGGGCTCGCTTCTAATGGCCCGCCGCCGTAATGCGCACTTCGGCGCGGCCGCTCGCCTCGGAGAGCGAGATCGGGGAATGTCGCTCACGTGCGCCGCCGCTCTTCCCCGTCGTCGCTGCTCGCGGATGTGCTCGGCTGTGAATCACCGAAACATTTGTGTGGCACGGCCTCCTCTCCCACGCCCCTTGGCGGTCCTTGTCGACGCCGCAGTTCCGTCTATCCACTGCCGGATTTCATTTCGGGGAGTGTACGATTCTTCTCTGCTCGGGTCCTCCGCTGTGGCTGCGCATGACGTGCATGCTTAGAATGACCGGTGGCGTGGATCGAATAATTGTTTAGTTCCGAGTAATTGGCAGCTGTGTTTGCGCCGGTTTTTGCGTGATATGTGCGTTCGCAGAGTGCTGCCGTGCCTCGTATCATTTGACGGCCGATATTTTAGGGATCCGATATGTAAAATCGCACACCCTTTCATTCGCCCAATCAATGTGGAGATATACGTTTACTCCGAATTTTTCTAATTGAAGAAACATTGGTCTACTCGTTTGGACAGCGCAGGAAGGGAACCTTTCCCGTCTGCAAAATATAATAAATATGTAAACGCTCGCAGAATATAACAGTGCCGGAATTCGAGCTCTTCGGCAACGTTAAATAGTCAAATAGGTAACTTACGCCCTGACTTGAGCATCCTTGGCAACCCTCTAGAGTAGTTGACAGATTGAGGCGGGCCTCTGTTGATTGTAAAAAAACTTTAACACAGCGCCTTTTTTATTTTTTTTTTCCACTGTTTAAGTTCTTACTTTAGACAGTGGCAACTTATGGCACTGCAATTACTGACGTCCATGTAAGTTCAATCATACTCCCAAACCTGCTGAAACCTTTCTTTTCGAGTCTAGGATATATTATGATATTATGGATAAAACGCAGAATATGTTCTATGCCGCGTTTTTCGTGGAAAAAATCGTCATGAACAAGCGTCATAGCGAGCGTCATGAACGGACACACGGGGAGTGTCACAGACATTAAGATTATAACAAAGTTTATACAAAAAGTTCGAGTCCCCGGCGATGCTCGATTCTGGGTCGGTGCGGTGGCAGTCGGATGCCATCCATACCAGCTGCACTAGTAGCTGGGTGACAACGCAGGGTTTGGATGAAAATCCTTAATAGTAATAAAAATATAAAGAATGAGTCAGAAACAAAATAAGTAAATAAGCAATAAAATAAACTAATGAAATAAGATAACGAAGTAAAACTTAAAAAAAAGAAAATAATGTAAAAAAGGTATAATAAAAAGATTCAAAAGTCTACCACAAACCACACAAAGAGTGCGGTTTCTTCGGGCACACATTCTGTGCTCCCTGGTCTACGGTCAGCATGACCACGTCTGTACAATTTTGTGTAGGCGCGTAATAACTATTTTTTGGCGTGGCGCATTTGATTATTGTTGGTTGCCCCGTTCCTTGTTGCTCTACCGTTTACATAGGGGCTCAAGCTCTTCTGCTGTCTTTTCCTTCTGTGCATATGTGTTCTAGAAGTGCCCTAGCTTTATTAGTAGTGCTCTATTATGACGGAAGTATGAATGCGGCTGTACACGGGCGCTTTCAAGATAATTCGAGGCGAAGGGAATGCAAAGTGGCGATGCAAATGACCGCTAAAAACTACGCATACAAAAAAAAAAAGACGAGGGGCGTTTACATCTTTATTGTGTGTTTTTGTGCGCTGTTTCCAGTCGTATCGAAAACAAATGCAAGCTGCTTTTGGAACGCTCTCTAATCCCTTGCGCGAATAAGTGGCTAACGGACTGCCATTGTAAACCCTGTTGAAAACTCTAGTCAAGCAGAGTGTTTCGATTCGTCAGGCCAACAACCGTTAGTGACTGCTACACTTCGTTTCACTTTAAAGGCCCGTTCACACACATGCGTCCGCAGCGACCGGAACGACTGGAACAACCGAAACGACCGTTGCAAGGGTCTCCAACCGTCAGTTGCCATAGCGACGGAGGGACGCTCGCACGTGTTGTTCACGACGCAAGGAGTTGGAGCGAGCCCAACTTTTCCGCTGCGTTGGAAACAACCGCAACGACAGACCAATCACAGGTCGAGGAGAACTGCTCGCACGCGTTGCATGCCGGTCGCGGGCTGGCCGGCCGGCCGGCTCCTGCAAACAAGGCGTCGGTGGTGAACGTCGACGTGGACGGCGTGGTAAAAGCTCGTCGTTCCGCGTAAAAGCGCTACCCTTGACTGTGAATTTTCGTCGTGTGTCGCTATGATAACCCAGCACGTACTAGAAGGGAAGATCCACCTACTCGTGCGGCGATGTCGTGGCGGCACTCTCAAGACAGCAGAAACGCCCGTGCCGTCGCTTTTGTTTACTTCGACTACAGTGGTGCTTTCTATGCATTTGTGTCCTCGAACATCGCCCGGATTTGTTTTTTTGGCGCATTCCATGCGTGTGCTCAAGTTCAAGGTATTACTGGTGCGTACCGTATAGACGCTTTACAGCAGCTGTGCATGGGCGCCGCCATAACTGACCTTCAGTTTTTGTTCCCTCTTATTCCGTTCGCTTGACTTCACCATTTCCACAGCAGGACAGGTTATTACCATTTTAAGTGTCCTTCCCCCCAGCATAGGCCCTTGTGGAGACTCGTCAACGCCCGCTTCAGTGGCTCGGCATCTCGGTAAGACAAGAGGAGGGCGGCTATGGCGGCTCAATCTGGCGCGTGTGTAAAGCGTCTATAAAGGATGAGAATTTTCACGCGTTTTCATCACCCGAGAAAGGTGATTAGTGTTAGCAATCCTGAACGGTCGCAACGTCTCGCTCGCAACGTCTATCTGGTCACTAAATTATATTTCTACGTTGCTTTATCGGTGCTAAGATTACATCGTCTTTTATAATCGTAGAAAAGGCATGTGGCGAGATTTGTACTCTTGGCAAAGTTGTGATCGTGCAAGCCGGCGAACTGCATCTTTTTTCTTTTTTTAATGTACTACCCTGCAAGCGTATCCTGGTCATAGAAGACGGTCTGTCTATTTTCTGTTACGCAAGTCAGTGGCAGCGCGTCCCCTTCTTTTTAGAGGCACCGCTGAAACAGCTGACGGCGGCGGAGAGGCGGTCGCCGTGCTGCCGACGCACTGCGCTTGTTGCAGGAGTGTACGCGCGGCGCAGAGCGGTCGTTCCTGTCCCAACGGACGCAGTCGTGGATAACGGGTTCGTTTCAGATGTTTGAAGCAGCCTTTACACAGCTATTGTAGGCGCACAGCAAACAGCAGATCTTCGTGACTGTACGCCGTAGCCAAAACCTCCGGTTGCTCCGGTGAGGACTGTGGACCTCGCGTCGGGCAGGAAACCGTCCGCCATGTTTGTCAGCGTAGCTGGGTTGCTTACTATTGGTTAGGAGCAAGAGCTGAAGCTCGTTTCTCATTGGGTGTTGATTCGTGTGGTTCCATGCACTTGCATGTGTGTGTACACGTCGCGCACAGTTGTCGTTGAAGTCGCAGCGGTTGCATTCGTTCGTAAGCATAGTGGTCGCTCCGAACGCAAATGTGTGAACGGGCCTTAAGTGTCAGCGTAGTAGAAGCTACAAGAGCGAGCTCCGTGCTTTTAGCGTCCCTGCCAAGCACTCGCGCTCGTGCTCTGCAAGCACTGTTCAGGGCAACATGATCGCGCTTGTAGCATCGGCTGTGTCTGAACTTAAAAAAAAAAAAAAAAACCTAGAAAAATGTTTTTTTTTTTTTTAGCATTTGGGTGCGACACGCGTGTCAAAATAATAATTTTGCGCGAAAAAAAAAATGTTAGAGCAATATTGACGGCGCAAAACGCGATTTAGTCGGCAGTCCCCTACTTTTCGCTTGTTTTCCCTCGGCATTTCAGGCGCGTGGAGGAGAGATGGATGGGCTTCGCCTTCACGACCGAGAAGGTCATTCAGGAATGACCCGTGATGTCATTGACTTCGCGCGCAGAATTTCGAATGAAACTTGCCGTCTATATTGCTCTATTTTTTTTCGCGTAAAATTACTGGTGGGGACACTCGTGTCCCACCCCAAACTGTTATTTTTTTTTTCTTCTTTTTTTTTAAGTTTACGCGAAGCATAGCTGTCATCATTCTCAATGGAACTGTAAAGGCCCGTTCACACTCTTGCGACCGAGTAAGACCGAGAGAGACCAGACCGGTTTTTAAGCCTCTTGCGATCTCTTAGGACCAGCTCCGCTGCAGCGTATCCGGTCCTAAAACGTCGCAAGAGGCTTAAAAACCGGTCTGGTCTCTTTCGGTCGTACTCGGTCGCATATATGTGAACGGCGCTTAATGTTACTGTATGGAAAGGCAGGAATATAGTCGAAGTTAGTTTCTATTCTTTTTTTTTTCACATTATTGTAAACTTGCTACTACACCTCCTAGTTGAGAGATAATCCAGTTGAAATCCAACGTCACATAAGTTATCTAAATATTTTATTAAGCTAGATTTATCTTAGACTCACTTTCTATTCCTTGGAAGGGTTTAGTACGAGATTAAGACGCCTTGCTTCCTTTTTGCGGTACAGAAGCAAGTATCCGTACGCTTCAGACGGATGTGAGCGAGAGACATAGGGGGAGCCGCATTGCTATTGACATCAACCAATCGCTGCGCTAGAATGCGGGCAATCTCACTGTGACATGCCCTGCTTTTGAGTCGTTTGAACGGCAGCTCTAGCCTTTAAGCAAACCGCCTGCCGCGGTATCCTATACTACGAATATAGTTTCTAGATGCCTGCCTCAGTGTTCCATAGCAGTGCGTGCTTGACCAATGTTGGCCGTCGGACGTCACGAACGCCTTAACTCAGCGAGGTTGAGCTTAAAGAATGATTCGGACATTTGCGTTTTAGTCTGACCGACTGCACTACGCACCCTGCGTTGTGCCATGACGCGCGTTGCGCAATCCTCGGTAACCATAGCAACCATGGCTTCGAAAAACAGTCCTAGGTATGCTGTCGTAGCGTGTAGTCGGTCACACTGGGACGCAAATGTCTGAACCTGTCTTTTCTGTCAGCGTGACTGCGGTCGGTTGAGATCGAGCCTGTTCACTGTGTGGCGGTTGGGAGCGCTATTGTAGTCTTGAGGTCACCTTCGAGGCGAAAAGACTGCTTCATTTAATTGCTTATTTATTTATTCGTTTCGCGTTGGCTCGTCTCTTGGTTTGCCCTTGCTTCCTTGCTTGAGCGTCACATGAACCCACCATTGCCTGTCGAATTTGAACGCTCATTTCCACGTTTCGTGCTTGTATTTATGTTTCTCCTCGTTTGATGGCAGTCTGGGCTCCTCCCCTCTTTTCATTCGCAAAATTGATCGCTAATGGGGTGCCCCCCGTGCTCTTGGCTTCCTGATCTTCGGGCCGGGGGCCCCAACGTCAGCTTCCCCGTGCGTACAACGCGCGTTTTCTGTTCCGATGTTTAAGGGCTTTCGGAGCGGCGTTTTATGCGGAGCTTCCGGCACGATAGTGGTCCGTTCCACAACACGAACGCCTCCACCGTACAAATCGAAGAATGAACGCTGTGAGCCTTCGCACGGCGAAACGGCCGTTGTTCTTACGCCTCGCGAATTTCGTCGCCTGTCCACAGCATATTTGTTCCATGGAGTCCAGCCTTAAGCACGTGCTCTCGTTCCACGTGTTCCGACGTCCAGTGTACGCTGTGTTAAGGCGCACCCCCACCAACATTCGTAGTACAAGGCCAAGCGTTTGAGGAGACGTGTTTATGGTAACAAGAGGTTGGGTTTGTGAACGCGCACTGAGTCGAAGACAGCCCTTCCAAGGCGTGATTGCTCGGTTCGGATAAGGCCAAAGAGAAATTAAAGCTTCACTATTGCCGGATGATCCATTGGTGGATTCTTAGGGTCTGCGTTAGCATGACCATTGGGGAAACGCCACACACGTCCTCCTTTGGGAATCGCTAACGCTGACCCATTCACTTTTCTGTTTGGCTTTCTCCTTTTCGCCTCGCTACAGGATCAGTGTGAGCGTTCCCCAAGGGCCATGCTAACGCATTCCCTAAGAATCCAATCCACTAAATGGATCTTCCTGTATATTTTTTTCACCTCTTTTCTGTACTTTGCTAGCTGTCAGAGTACGTCAGCGCCCTCGGATATGGTCATCCATATCACTCTGAAAGAACCACATCCTTACTGCTCGTGGAAGGAACCGCATCCATGGTTTTAACTACACACACGCATCACCGCCCACGCACCGCTTCTACGAAAACCCAGATCGAAGAACATCCGGCGACGGTAGAGCAGCAACGGGGCGCGCCCGCATTCCACCGCGCCGCGGCGCCTGCTCCTCTCTTGCTCCGCGCCTCCGACGCTCCTTTGGCGAAAACGAAAACACTCGTTTTGACGAAAATCCGGCGGTGTCTGTCAGTTTGCCAGCGCCGGGGAGAGAGGGAAAGGTTGACGCGTGCTTACGTTAGCACTTCAGACCAATGGGAGCGTCGCACGCGTCACCCTTTCCCCCTCCTCCCCCTCTCCCCAGCACTGAAAAACGAAAGACACCACCGGGTTTTCGTCAAAACGAGGGGTCTGATGCTAGTGCATTCAAAGAGCTTCGTGCATAAACAAAATAGGGGTGATTTCGTATTTCTGTCAACAGTGTGGATGTTCATCTGTAAGACCCGATGTGGCCAAGTCCGTTCTCATTTCGCAATCTGCCAGGTTGCACCAATAAACGGATTGCTCGCGCATTTATGACATTTTTCTGGTCAAAGTTTTGACTTACTGGCGCCAGCGTGTCTGGGGCATAAATGGGGAACGTAAACTTCCCCGATGCTACCCGTCTGGGTTAAAGGACAATGATAGTTAGAACTTAGCTAGGAACGCCGTAAATAGCGAAGCCACTGCAATATTTTTAACTAAAGCAAAGCAATGCTTATTGCAATCGGTCTGTCAATCTCTTCGTGAGTTGACCGAAACACAGTGTTGCCCTACGGCAAACGGAACAAGTCCGAAGTTTGGGGATAAAGCTTATTTTCTAAACGAAAACGTAGTACGCCCGGGACCGCCACCAGTCTCGTATTAGGTGATGTCTACCGTAGCTCCGTCGACGATGTGGCGCCGACCCAACGCTCCCGTTTGAGGGAGTCGGTGGGGAGTCTGGGCGACACGCTATTCCGCGGTCTGGGCGGCCGGTTGCCGGCACCTCTGCGGTGGGTCGTGCGGGCAAGAGCGCGCTCTCGTAGTGTTTCCGGGGCAACGCGGTGCGGCGCAAGACTGCTCGCGTCTTTCTGTGCCGCACAAGGGCCCCGGGGAAGGCCCCTCGGAATTATATTGGACGCAGTGTTTATTCCGCGGGGCAGAGCGGCGGGGGGCTTCCTGGCTGCCGCATTAGTTGCTCGCGGCTCCTGCGGGGAAGGGCGTTGCCAAGGCGACGGCGTCTCGGCGTCCCCGGAGAGCGCCTGATGCGCGTGGCGATGATGCTGCTTCTCCCGCTCCGAGGGATGCTTTCCGAACCGTGAAATTGGAAGGCGCCTCTTTACTAATGGCTTTCTGATATTTTTCATTAGCCCTCCCTCGGTCGGGCTCCCTTCCGGGGAAATCGAAGGTGTTGTCTCGCGGGCTGAGGGGGCCCTTTTCCCGGCTTCCTCTGCGGCGTGTCTTCGACGCGCAGGCACCGACGCCGTGGCGGCCGCCAGGGACTCCTGCCTCCCCCCCTTCGCGCTCCCGCCGCCGGCAACGCAATCGATGCTTTCCGAGAGGCCTTTTCTGTGCGCGCCGCCTTCCCGAGCACGCTGGCCGAGTCGGCCCCACGCCGGACCGGGCAAGGCTGTGCACGCGAGCTCGCCAACCAAGCTCGCGAAAAGGCGCTGGGAAGACCCGACTGCGTGGCTCCGCATTGGCCCGGACCAGGGGTTCTTTGGAAATTTTGGGGTAGAACCTCCCCTGGCGCGAGCATGTTGGGGATGACTTAGAGCTGTTCGTTGGTGTCATTATTTCCGTGTGCAAAACAGTATCCTCGCTTGTCGCGGCTAACGCGCATTGTTCGATAAGACGCGACTAATGACGTGGGTCACGAGAGGCTAATTCGCACCATCTTAAGAAGAAATTGCGGCGTTAGGAGTAGCGCAGTTTTAAGGCTCCTGGACTAGGCCAGGTGCACATCGCCGAAGGCACGAAAGTATAGGCACTAATACTGCTTGTGTAACGTGCTGGTCTAGAAAACATAAGATCACTCGCACGAATAAATCAATAACATCGGACGGAGAGCCGAGCGCGTTGGGTCCATTTAGACATCGGATATCAATAACAAATGATTCAGAACCGAGGGAGGTGTATTCACACAGGAAAACATAGGAGACCCATAAGCTGCGGCATGTATTGGGGCACTGTCTACGTTAGTAATCGTTGTGGCCTCGGGCAACATAAAATGGATGCCATCTCTCTCTATATATTTAATCTGTTGCACGACGTGATCGGGGGATCGATGGCCGAGTGGGCTACCACACACAAGATCGGAGCACGTGAAGCGAAAGCTCGCGCTGCAGAACCCAGGATCCTGGGCTCAATCCCCGCCCCTGCCCATTTCGATCTGGATGAGCATCGTACCGGCGTGCGGTCGTGATCACTACTGCGTGGTGCGCGTTAAAGACCCCAGGCTAGCGGTTGTACCGCGCTGGCTAAATTGCTCATCTACAGCTGAGACACCAGACGTGCATTGGGGCTGACTAACTACCGGTTGTGTAAAAACATAGCACAACATTATTATTATTATTATTATTATGACGTCAGCAACATAAATTTATGTTTTCCCCTTTACTGTGCGCCTCAGGCCTCATCTGTCTCCAAAATGCTCCAAAGCCAACTTCTTTTTTTTTATGTTGGTATTTGTTACGTCTGATACCTGGATTTTGTTTGTCTACTTGCTCAATCGAAAATCTGAGTAATTTTATGCACATGCAAACAACCTGGGCTGTGTATAATGTATAATTTGTACTGCTTTAACGTCGTTATTTATTTATTTATTTTTTATTTTATTTTTTCGACAGGATCGTTTTTATGTTGCGAGCTGAGGCTGCTTGTTTGCTTCTGGGGAACTGGTGCCCGGACTTTGTGGCAGTCATTTAATTCTGCCGAGGAGTTAATCGTTGTTTTCTGCTATCCGCCGTGTGCGTCTGCTGTCACCACGAACGCGCCTGGAGTTTGATGGTGTCTACAGAATTTCAATGGACATTATCGGTGCAGATATCGCAGCTCTGAAGACGGTCGTCGCATAAGGGATTGATGGGCGTGGATTGAAGGAGCTGGACCCGGTTGACGCTTCTTTCGTCGAATCTTTTCGGCCTGCTTGGCGATACTGGTGACAACGGCACAGTGCCCGGTGCAGCAGGTGGTATGGCCGTTGTGACCGGGACGGGGGGGATGTTCCTCCGCGCAAGCGTTTCCCGCACCAGTGTAGACAAAGGCGGCACACGCTACGGGCTCTCGGCGGGAGGGAAGCGGATATTGAGATTGAAGGCGGCGTCGGGGTTGAGGCGCCGAGATGGGGTCCCTCGCCGTCCCTCCGGCGGCCCGCGATGAGCTCGATGGCGGTGCGGCCTTCCCTCGCGGGCCCATTCGAAAGCCATTACGGCCGTCTTTCCGGGCGCGCTTTCCGCCTGCCCACTTTCCAACTTGGCCGCTCGTTGGGAGAAAGAATCCCCGCCAACATAATGATTATATTCCGATTGCCGGCTCTCCTTTCTCTTTGCGCCGCCGGGGAGCGGGCCTCTAATGTAAACGGTCTTTTAATAGGCTTCGCTTCCCCGCCAGAAGCCGGTCCCGATGGAGCGCGCCGTCGGGCCGCCAGGGCGCGCGCGGCTCGCTCTGCCCCAGGGCGCCTTGCTCGGCTCGTCGCCGCCCGCTTCTGGACGCCTTGCACGGGGTTCGGATCATCCAAAGTGCGGTCGAGGGCGGCCAATGGCTTCGCAGGTGCCTGCCCTGCACTGGGACGTGCGCGTGACACTCGGCGTGCGCCAGCTCGTCGTGCGAGAGGCGGATGTTCCGTTCAATTTATAGTTTGAGCGAGCTCTGTGTGTTTTTCATGTTCAGCTGGCCCCATTCACAAGCATTGTATATAGATTAAACGTAAGTTCAAGGAGCAACCCCTCGAGATATGACCAACCTCCAGGGGAAGGAGATGGTGAACCGGTGACCGGGAAAACCCTCGGGCCTTTTTATGACGAAGGACGAGATGCCCGAACGGGATTCGCGAGAATCGAGAATAGTGGTCCTGTTTACCCGAGCACCGCAGCGTAGCTCGCGGGGCTCGCGCGTGATGGCCTTGAGAAGCGTAGAAAGAAACTTTTCAATCCTTTCAGTCTCACGGTTTGATCGCTGGAGTCCGTGAAAGCCGACTCTTTCCTCCCGACTGTCGTTGCGCCTCGAAAGCGGCCGTCAGTTGGCTTCTCCCGTTGCACGGCTGTTGGGCGGGAAAGCACCCTTGCCGGTTGAGGTGCTCCAGCCTAGCGTTGTTTTGTATTTTTTTATCGTTTGGTTGTTTTTGTTTTTTTATTTTGCGAGACACGTGTAGTGAACGACAAATCGGGAATAATCATTATCCTTTAATGGTATCGCGGTAAACCTTTTTGGTGTTTTTCAAGGTGTAATTTGGCGGTGTTAGAATTGGAAGTGTTGTCGGCTCCTTGCGGCAAACATTGGCTCGGGAAGTCGCCTAACGACGTAGTTTATACGAGATATAAAGTTCGGAACCCTGTGAGGAAAGCACAAACCTAGTTTCATTATTACCGAGTCTCGCATTTTATTTGCGTTTTTCTCTGTGAATGCCCTCGCTCTACTGTCTTAGATGTGTGTCGGCTAACGTCGTTAAAATTCGTTAGAACTTAAAACCTCTATGTTATTATCACGTAGGAATTCGACTTCGAATTTTAAACGAAGATTGACACTACGAAAGAGCTTGCGGGAATATTTTACTTTGCTGAGGTTCGTACAGGTCTATAGTGGGACGAAAGATGGTACGTTTTATAAAAAATAATTTGTGGACGACGTCGCCATCCTGCGTTTCAGCTAGCCGCGTATCGCAGCGGACGCTACGAGCCATCAAAGCCAGCCAAACGTCGCCGTGTGCGGTTAAAACAGGGCTTTCGGAAGGGGTCCAGCGACGTGCTAGGCGCATAGCGTCTGTGGTAGCTCATAGCGTCTGCTGTGGTTCATCGGAGGGGAAAACGGAGTACGGGCGAAGTTCGTTTTCCTGCCGCCACGCGACTCTTCACCGGAGTGTTCTTGCAGATGGCACCGGCCCGCTCTGTGTACGCGGAGAAAACGTTTGGGTGCTGCGAGGCCCGGAAAATCTCGGCTCCTGACATCGGCTCGAGGGCACTCGAGTCTCGCGATGGAACCGCCGTGCCGAGAGGAACGAGTGTCGGCGATTTTCCCTCGTTGTCCGCGACGCTTGTCCGGAGCAAACAGGCTTCGAGGGGACTTGCCAGGATTATGACGTCTCCGCCGCTATTGCACGCGATTGCGTCTCTTGGAAAGGGACGTCCTCGGCCATCTGCACGCTGGGAGGGTTTCGCGATGGCCTTGCTCGGCTGCGCGCTTGCTGCACCGAAGGAGCCACTGCCAAGGCGGAGAACGTTCCGAGCAGTGCGGCTCGGAGACGCTGCAGGGCCCCCGGCGTGGCCAGGTTCGGCTGCCCGAAACCTGTGGGAAGGACCTCGAGGAGCGGTCCGCTGCGACTAGGCCACGGCGCTGGCGGCGTTGCGGCCGCGCATTGCCGGGCGCATCCATATGGATGTGCCGGGACCTGTCGTGTCGCTGACTGCGTGCGTCCCGGCGGCGATTAGCATAAAAGCGCCATCGGAGGGTCCCGGACGCGGAGGGAGCGGCGGCCGGCCGCGCCATTTGCGGGCTCCGGCCCCGCCGTGCTTGTTTCATTTGTCACCATAATAGAGTTGCTATGCTGATTCGACATGGGTCCCGCTATCGCCGCATCTCGACCGCCGGCTTTGACTCGCGCCCGCTGCCGTCGGAGTGCCTCTCGCGCTGTCGTTGGACCTGCCCGATCGACTAATCGACTGCAGGCCCGGCGGGCGTGGACACGCGCGCTGCGGCAGCGTGTCGGCACGGGATCGCGGACTCGTGACCCGTCGTCCGACGTCTGTACCACACGCATGGCGGTTCAGGTCCGCCCGGAGGCGGCTAGCGGCGTCCATGGATCGGCGTGCAGCGCGCTTCCGAAAAACGAGAACAAAGGGAAACGCTCTTTAAGCGCCCTAACGACATCGCCCCCGCCCAGTGGCGTCTCAACGGACGACGTCCGTCCGACGCGTGGCGGAATTAGTGTCTCGTGGAAAGCGACCATGGTTGGCATTGCGGAGGCGAAAAGCCTCCCATCGGAACGATTGGCGGACTGTCTCGCGCAAATCCTTTGAGACAGCCTCTATGAATCCCTGCTCATGCTCATCGGCCAAGTTTCCTTTTCGTAATCACCCAAAACAAATTCGGATTCTTTTTTTTTGTTGTTGTTGTTTCTTAGCGCACCGCATTGGCAGCCTCTGGGTAGGCCATACCAGAAAGCGAAGGGAGCCTAAAAGCGAGAGCGTGGCCGCAGTTGGTCGCAACGACGGAATGCGACACGACGTGCGAGGAAAGCAATATCAATGTCGCGCCGACCGCCCTATCCCCGCGTTGAAAGGAGAAAGCGCGCGTGCCCGAATTGGAGGGATTGCCGACGGAGCATGAAAGAAAGAAAGAAGCGGCCTTTCCTGCTTCTTCCTTCTCCCGAGCGGCGGCGGCGGCCGGGTCTCCCGACGCCTTTGATTCGCTTTTAAGAGGAGCGCCGACTCCCCGCGAATTATTTACCTCCGTCCGGCCGCTGAAACAATAAAAGAGGCGCTCGGAGGAACGGCGGCGGCGCCCTCCGGCGGAGATAAAAAGGGAAGTCATTGGAAGCGGTCCGAATCTGGTCGGAGGCAAGGAGCGCAGCTTTGGCCATGAATAAGTGATGGAATTGTTGCTCTCCGCTTTGATGGCGCGATCGTTTGCACCGAGATAAGCGGGAGCAGCGGGGAACGCCCCGACCTGTTCTCTCCCCGAGCTCTTCTTGCACGCTCGCTCTCGGCACGGGACGTCGTTGAGCACCGCCGCTCGTTGCTCCCGCTCGCTGCTCGCGCGGAAGTGCCGCTGGGCAGTTAAAGTAACTCGAGGGGGCAACGCCGATACAAGTGCCGGAATGGCTTATGAAGCGGGGAGAGCCACGTAGAACGCTTACGGGCTCTTTAAATTCTGTCATGGGATGCTATCGGAAAAGTACAGTTCCAAAGGCGTAACGGGTTGCAGCTAATTGCGAGTTTTTTTAACCTCTTGTGGAGGAGGTGACGGCGTCCGGACGTTCTGCTGCGCTCAGGAGAAGGTGCTTTCACGCGACCTTTAAAAGCCTCGGATGATACCCGGAGTCATATTCAGTGGAGGGCTAAAGGGGCTTATCGGCCGCGAGTCTCGAGTGTCCTTGAATAATGGTTGGTCGCGTCTTCCTCAGTTCGCAAAGAATGTCGTGCTAACAGTTCAAGCCGGACGGTTGCGTCTTCCACGTCTTGCGAGGGTAAAATATTTCTCACTGATTGAGTGGCACTGTTCGACCTCTCACCGGGCTGGAATGGAGTGAGCGAGTGAAACCGCGTCTTTATTTTTATTAGAGGATCGCCTGCCTTGGCCAAGTTATCCTGAGACGAGACAAAAAGAGTCGAAAGCAGCTGTTTATATACGAGTCCGCGCTATGGCTTACTGCCTGTTGACAATGATCCCATAGAAACCGGTCGTACCACAAACGCGCGAGCGCACAGGCACACACAAGTTATGGACTAAGGGCACTAAGGGTCCACTGCGACCTGTCCACTGTATACGACGCTGTTCTTTTCTAGGTTTCGATGCATTCGCTAAAAAAAAAAAAAAAGGAATATCGAGGGTTACGAAACATCCTTCGATACAGGAAAAATGTAGAAACATTCTCTAGCTACTTTTCCACATAATCACCAGACATATACAGGAAGATATTAGGGCATGGTATACGCTTTTGGATACCCTATGCAAAGAAGGCTCCCGCCAGGGTTCTCAGTCCTTCCGCATCCTTCCGATAAACTAGGTAAACAAAAAAAACGAAACTAAAACAAGCACTCTTGACACAGGACGTTGATGCATACTCTCGCTACTTCTCCACATAATCACCGCGCAAATTTAGGTAGTTATTACGACGTGGCACGTCCTTTTGGTTGCTCTCTCTATAAAAGGTTTCCGCCTGGGTTCTCCGCCATCCCATCACGAGATGAACAAGACCGTTATTCACCACAGGCGTTCTTTCCTGACCCCCATCCTCACGGACGTCTCTTCATCCTTCCCGAAGCTTCGGGCAGTTTTCTCCGCACGCTACACACGTCTGTGGCGAGTGGCGGTCTCGTTGAGGCACGATGGAATGACTGAGGATCTTTACGGAGGGCAGAACTGCTTTAATATGCGTGGTATTTGTGTAAAGTAGCTAGAGTATGTATCTGCATTCTGCAAAACAAAAAAAACAAAAAAGCTTTTGCATATCGGCACGCGTGACTCCTCATTTGAGGCTTGCAATGAAGCGCCAGTGCCAACGTGGCAGCCACCGACGCGAGCGGTGAAATAAGCGAAGCCGAGGGGTCCGGGATCGGGGCGTTCGCCGGGGCTTCTCCGGCGGCTGCGGTGTGCATGCGGCGCCTCCAGTGTGGCGCGAAACATATTCATGTCCACCGGGAGTGCGCGCGGCGTGATCGTCATTAAAGCCGCCCTCGTCCTCATTTGCATACGAATGAGAAGTTAATGAAGTGTGTGATAGAGGCAAAACAACGTCGCCTTGCGCCTGCTTTGCGCAAAAAAAAAAAAAAAAAAAAATGTCGCTCTTGGCCTTGTTTAGTGCACTTGAAAGAAGCAACGGAAGTGTGCAGTGGGCGTTCTCCGCTCTCTCCCATTCGGCTTTTTATGGATCTGTGCGCGTCGAATACCGCTTTGCGTTTTGTCGAGTGGTTCGCTGACCAGTCTCCACTTACCTGGGAGAGGCGGCGTTCGCGTCTTGCCACCACGTCCAACCGTTTCTCCGTAGCTCTTCGGACCCGAGATGGCAGTTCGAAAATACACCCGCAACTGCTCCCTCGCCTTATTATTCTTTCTATTATTTTTATTTTCCGAGTCCTATAGGGCTCGCTTTTGGGAGTTTTCCCCCTCCTTGTGGTGTGCTCACGGACGAACGGTACGATGAACTGTATCGGGGACATGTGGGTGAGTCCTAGCGCACGGCTGGCTCCCAGATCAGAATCTCAGACAGACGGTTTCCTTCCCCGCCACTAGCGAGTGGGTACGCCGTAGAGTCGCGAGTCTCCTGTTGGGGACTCTGCTTGGCCCCGAAGAAGCCAGCTGGGGGCTCTTAGCGGAACGTGGACGTGCCTCGCTTCGAATTCATCCGGTCAGCATCCAGCACCCCCCGTGTTTTGTATGGTCGCGTCGTGTGGCGGGAAGAAAACAGTTTTTTTTTGGTCCGCCGATATTCGAGAGCGTCCCGTTGCTCGAACGGAGAAGACTCGTCCCTCTAGAATGCCATCGATTGCGGCCCGTCCCGGCTCTTGGTGCAGGCGTCGTTGGCGATGGCTCCGTCGGCGGGCGACTCGCTGGCTGCATGCGTGCCCGGTGGCCGTGCGGCCCCCGACGCCGGGTTGACCGCGGGCACAGGCCGCCCGCGTGCCTTTGTAGGCTCCCGGCGGCCATTGAGCGTCCCGGATAGAAAAGCCATCAGGCCGCGGGGGGGGACTCGCAACTTTAATGGAGTAGCGCCAGAGTCCCGCGCGCCGGGCCCGTGAAAGGGCCGCGGCTAATGAGGCTTGCCGCGCGGGCCGGCCGCCTGTCGACCGCAGATATCGGAGGCCCTTCTCCCTCCTTTCACCCCCGCACTCGCCCTCGCTGCGCCGTGGGCCGTGGTCGTCGTCGTCGTCGCTGGGAGCCCATGGCAAGGATCCGAACGGGTTCTCCCCCCGCTCGAGGGCGGAGGGAACGAAGCTCTCCTCTCGACGCCGAGAAAGCACGGCGCGGTGCCGGGGCTCTTGGGTGCGCGAGGATTGCTCCGTGAATCGCTTTTCAACGCCCGATCTCTTTGAAATGTCGATCGGGGACCGGTTGGCTCTCGGAGAACGATCCTTATCTGCCGCCGAAGAGGTCGACGAGACGTCGTATGTCATGTCGTTCAAGTCGCCAGTCGGAGCTCATGGCTGGAGAAGTCACGTCGGTTTAGTGTGGAGGGAGAAAGGAAGCGTCCTAATAGTTGGGGGAATTCGACCAATAAAGCTTGGGTTTGGGCTAGTTGGTTATTCATTATTTTTTGTTCTGCGCAGTTAAAGTTGACAACCTTGGAAGACGAAGGACGACACTCACACACAAAAGGCGCAACTAACTATTGGTTTATTTTTCCTTCCAAACAAGCGTGGTTGAAAGAAAGAAACACCTTGAAAAGATAAAAGAGAAAATAATTCGACCCTTTTTTTATCGGTGTAGCTTTCGCGCGGCATCCTATGGACCCTTAAGTCTTACTATTCTTTCGAGGTTCTAATTTATCGGGAAAGATAACGCAGCAATCGCGTTGTCGTGCTGAAGAGAAGCGGCAGAGTTACGCAGGACGTCGTGTTTTGCAACAGCCTCTTGCGCGCGAGGTTATCGTTTACGCTGAACGCTTTTACCCGTTCGAAGAATGAGTTCGTCGTAAATATTGCTGCCAAGGTCAGAATGATTTGACACCGCTTTGCTCCATTCCGTCGTGGGAAGTGGCTCCTTCAATACCCGGCAAACTTGGTCCGTGGTTAGTGACCGCCCCGCGTGTCTCCGAGTTAAGGCCCGTTCACACTCTTGCGACCGAGTACGACCGAGAAAGACCAGACCGGTTTTTAAGCCTCTTACGACTTCTTAGGACCAGCTCCGCTGCAGCGGAGCTGGTCCTAAGAGATCGCAAGGGGCTTAAAAACCGGTCTGGTCTCTCTTGGTCCCACTCGGTCGCAAGAGTGTGAACGGGCCTTTAAGATACCACAGGAACTGGCGGTGATGAACTGGGAGAAAACCTACGTCACGTTAGTGACATGAACTCCGTGGTGTCAAAAGAAGTCAGACACGCTCCTGTGTGACCGGCATGAGAAGAAGCTGAGCGTTAGTTACGCCCGAGTTGGTGCAAAGCCGCCTGATAACGTCTATACGGAAATGGAGCTTGTAGTGCAACTTTTGATCCGGTTGCGTCTCGGATTTACCAGCGCGTGCCGCGAATCGGCGGCCTGGAGCTGCAACTGCAAGCCAGCCTGGGGAGAGCATCCCGGGGCTCTGCCCTAACGACCTTGGCCGGGCGCTGGGTCCGCGCCAGAGGGCCACGGACCCAGCGCCAGCAGCAGCGACCCGGAGAGAGATCGGCAAGGGAAACGGAAGCGGAGCCGGCGGAAGCGAAGCTCTACTTCCGCCCGGCCTCCTGCCGGTCATGTATAAAACACGAGAGGCCTCCGAGCGGCTCGCTTTCTCCCTTTGCGCCGCTCAGAAAAACCCCGAGCAGCACAAACAGAGTTTTTCTCTTTCTGCTTGGCATCGGACGGAACTTGGCTTTGGCCGGCGGAGGGAGCCGATGGAGCTCCCTTCCCGGCGACGAGGGAGAGAGGTCCCTCCCGCGCTTCTCTTCTGTGGCGGCCTCTCTTTTTGTCTCGGGGCTCTCCGGTTATTTACTGGGGATATTTTCCTCGGGCGTTGGGTCAGCGTTCAATCTTTTCCGGATGTCCAAAAGTCCCCAAGTTTTCCTCCCCGCAGAGAGCCGTCGAGATCTATATTCTGCCGGCCATCTTATTCTGCGTGGCCAGCTTTTCCGCCCCCCCCCCCCCCCCCCCTCCGGGCAGGACCGCGCTGTAATGAACGCGGGGCCCGTCCTGCTGACTCGGGGCTCCTTCGGGATGCGCTCCCCTCGGCGGGACGGGCAGTCACTCACGCGGGGAAGGCCGACGCAGCTGGACCCGCGTCGGTCGCCACTCCGGCACACATTCCCTATAGACGAGAGGAAAACGCTAGGTTTTCATGGATTATTTCTGCTCTGGTCACTTTAAGAAACGCACGGCCTCTTACGATCACCCTGCCTGATGCCGCAATCGTCTTGGCTGCCACGCCTTTCTTAAGCTGAATAGACCAGAGCGAGAACGATCAGACAGTTCACGGCGTTGCTTCCTGCAGATCTGTGTGCGGATAAATTGACGGTTAGGAGTGATGGGAGCGGCTGGGCTCGCGCTAGTCCCGAACATTACAACTGAGCATGCGGTGACAAATAGTCTCTTCTTTCTTTTTTTTTTTTTTTTCTTTTGAGGGAGGAGGTGGGCGTTGGCTGTGTCCCTCCGTGTGTCTGAGTGAAAGGCAGCGCTAAAATGCTGCTGTTCCGTTTCGTCGACTCGTCCGTCTGTGGGAAAGAAGCGGGCGCCAACTTCCGCCGGCATGTCTTCCTGTAGCCGGCTTGACCGTTGACGGACCTTGTTGAATAGATCGATCTCACCAGCCAGTTTGTCTACGCCACCGCTGCCGCAATGCATCGAAGGAGCTTTAGTCTTGCTGCACGTGCGACAACCTCGCTGGAGCTCTGCGCGTGTGGAGCATGAGGAGGCACGAGCCGTCTTGTGCACTGCTGCCTGCCTTCTGCGAACTAAAGTTATGGCGGCGTCACGCATGCGCCGAACGCTTGGTGAGATCGGTCTATTGTAGACCAGCTTTGCCAGCCTATGCCAATTCATTTGTATATTTCTGGTTTTTTTTTTCTTGCTGTTTTTTTTTTCATAACTCGGTTCCCTTTTTTAGGATTGAAGCTTATATACTTAAGAAATTTAGTATTACCTCCAAATAATGATATTTTTTTTAGGTGTGTTTTGTTGCAGCGCAATTGTGCTCTGCGGTGAAGTAGACAAAGAAACGCCCTTTTTGTTTCAATATTTTGAAAACCTGAGACCGTGGAATAAAAAGGGGACGGCACATACTAAAGTCCCTTTTTTGTTCCTCGGTCTCGGGTTGTGCACCTTTTTGAAAGAGCTCGTCTGCACGGCGTTCGTTTTTTCTATCATTTGAGTTTTTTAATACACTTCAGTGCACTGCGGGTATGCTGTGTAGAATTAAATTGTTCTGGACAAACAACTAAGCCCAGCTGTGCCTTGGTGATTAGAATATTGGCTTACTACATTTCTTCTTAACTGAATATATAAGGTTGACGATTTATGAGCGGCTTCTTTTCGCACACAACTGGCAAACAATGTAGGTCACAAATAGCCCAGGTTGAACGCTTTAATCTTCGTGACTAAGTCCGAGACAGAAAGGGCTAAATAGAAAAACTACAATATAAAGTCGCAAGCAGCTTTTTTGCTTTCTTTTTTTTTTATATGCTAAGAAACAGAACTAACAGGTTCTTAGAAGAAGAAACCGTCGACACCGAGACAGAGAAATTAAAAAATATCAAGAATAATCAGTGGGAGTGAAGACACATCTGACACAAGCATTTGAGCTTTACGAGCATGAATCTGCTTTACATTAACAAAACTGACTGCATTGGACAAGTGAAGGACCCAAAGGCCAGATCAGCCTAACCCTTTCGATCATTTAATCTGAAATTAACTTCCCTCTATTGCGTGAGATAACCTAGCCTAACTGACCGACCTAGCAGACAGAGGTCACAAAGTCACATAACGTGATTCTTGTTTATGGCCCCTGGTTAGCAGTCGTGCTTCACCCTCCACGTTTTCATTCTGATTTAATGGCGGACTGACCTAGCATTCTGAAGACAAACACCGCCAATTTGGCCGACTTTTATAGGCATATTAAATGCGAAATAAACCAATTTTACTTTATACATTGGTATATCAGGTTTGCATCTGGTGGGACTTCCCAAACAATGTATGGTTTTATGCTATACTCTAGTATTAAAATTTGCTCGTGGCATTTAAAAGAAAAAGAGTATAGGCTTGGAGTTAAAACACAGAAGTTTAAAAATTATCAATGTTCATCTTAACATTTTTCTGTTCTCGTTTTCTCTGGATTATGCTTACCTTATTTATAGCTCCTGCTGAGAGCAAAGATACAATATCAAAGTTGTGCTTCACCATTTCTGAAGTGTGATGTCCCTCTGTGAGCTAGGGTCTCGTTTGAGGCCAGTGATTTCCGACATGTGTAACAGCCTCACCCATACCTAGCTGCAACAGCCACAGCGATAGCAAACCTCGGTGCAGGCCTTCTGAGCGCCTGTCGAGGATGCACATGCCTGCCAGGTGCTCGTAACGTCACTCGGGAGGGTGCCGACTTCTGCAGGGCGTAAGGATGCTTCCTGTGGGCACTGTCATGGGGTGGTCGTCGTCCTAACATCGTAGCCAATCGTTGGTCTGCTCAGGAATATAGCTATCTCGTGACCCAAATTAACGAGTGACGCTAAATGGGGGAATTATAATTTATATTAAATAGATGTAATTTCTCGGTAAGACCTACTCAATTAGTTGCATTACATTTGTAGGCAGACAAGGGAGGAGGAGCATTCTTTAAAAATCACTGAAACAAATCACTCACGCATGAGAATGTCTCAACATTAACACGTTGGAAAACTACGGGAATTAACTGGAACTGTAAACATAAATAGGTGCACCAGTTCTTAATCTAGATGCAACTTAGACAATAAGCACGTTCCAAGTTCCACCCAGTCGTATTTCAACGAACCTCCACAGATTCATGCTTCATTGCGAAGTGTTCCTGATATGTGGTACTGTTGCTGACAGGCAGAGAGACGCAGTTTCTTTTAGGAATATGGGCCTTGATTACTTGGTTTCAGTGGCTTAGCCTGCACTTTTCATCATGAAGGGTACTGAATTTGTAAGTGCCGCACCTTGGCCTGAGCTTGGTGGTTACAATAGGAAATACGCGAACGAAGCATGAAAATGCAGCAGAGCCAGCAGAGACGTGAAAAATCTAAATTAATTAGACTAATTCAACAATATCTTCAACACAAAGGGTCGTGCTGAAGAGTGCATTGTAGAAAGGTTATTATTTTGCGATTTAATGTCTCGCGTCACTGTAGAATTGACCGAGCGAAGTGACGCAGGAAAGCCTCCATTATTATCAAGCATGCTGATAAGTTGAATTTCAATTATGTAGTTGGAAAGCCTATAGTTATAATTGTTCATATAAACATTTTTGACTTGTTTGAACTATATTATGTCAAAACAGTTATTCTTGATTCTTTACTTGTGCGCAAGAGAGGTAAGTATTTATATAGTTGTTTCCTTGTGTAGAATTGAAGCTTGGGCGAGTTGGGTGTTTAGAAAGGTACACTGTTAAAGGGGCACTCAAGTAGTTTTTGAGTTCGTGTTTTGATGATGACAGCTGAATTTAGACGCCCTAAGTATCCCTAAAAACCAAAAAGTATAGTCATACGGTGATTATTTCTTTAATAAAAATGTAATTGAAGGCCACCAAACCTCGGATCCACCCGAAAACGAAACCACTCTCATTGGTCCTCGCACGCTTATCAAAAGGATCTCGGGCCAATGGCGTTGGACGACGTTCCTTCGCGCAGTGATCCCGAGGTAGCCGCATCGGCCGAACCTCTTTGTCATTCGAGCTTCGATCATGGCGGAGTTCTCTACGCTCGAGGGCCTGACGCCGTTAGAGGTTGAAATTCTTCGGCGGACAGCCGACCTGGGGATGATTTCCTATGACGCCACTTCGACGTGCGATGTGGACGATAGCAGCGCTTCGGAGTCATGTTCGGGTTCCGAGGACGGCCAAACGCAGACCTTTTCGGGCATTCTTCGATTTGCGGTTGGGGCAAGTCGTAACCGAACCAACGTTTGACATCGCAGCGTTACCTCTAGTACGTGATGTCAAACGATGTCGCCACGTTGCCTTTCGCCTCGGGAGGACGGGGGAAAGGCTGGTTCAGACATGTGCAACAAGCGCGTACCTACGACTGCGTTTGTTGCGACCGGAACGCCCGCTCTGCGCCGCGCGTACACACACCTGCAACCACTACAACAAGCGCAGCGGGTCATCAGCACGGCGACCGCTTCTATACGCGGCCGTCAGCTATTTCAGCGGCCCCTCTAAAAAGTGGACGCACTGCTACTCAATGCCGTAACCGAATATAGACAGACAGTTGTCTATAGCCTAAAGCTTTATTATTATTTCTTCTTGATAGGCTTGCAGGGTACAGTGGATGAAAAAAAGAAAATAAAAAGATGCAGTACGCCGTCTTGGACGATCACGACGAAAATTCACAGTCAAGGATAGCGCTTTTACGCGGAACGATGAGCTTTCACCACGCCGTCCACGTCGACGACCACCACCGAGGCCTGGCCGGCCCGCTACCGACACGACCGGCCCGACCGGCCTGCAACGCGCACAGATACGTGCGCTTCCGCGCATCCCGGGGGAGCGGGAAATTCACCCCCCCGCGGAGGAAGGCAAGGAGAAAACGTAGTCCCTTGTTTGTGAGACGATAATTGCAGTATCGCGTATTCTAAACTAGAAATATTTTACGTCTTTTGAAATTATCATGCACAACATATTTAAATGAACTGAAAATTGTTTCTTTAGCGAAACTTTACAAAGGCCGCCAAAATTTTCAAACATACGATAATTTCATTAGTCCTCGCAAGTACAGAAAAGAGTCCGCACGTATTTTATTCCTGCGTGATTAATAGGCGGTTCTGCCTTCTAAAACTGAAGATTCTCATTCACTAACACTTCCTTAACGCCATCGCACCAAAAAGTAGCTTCTCCAAAAACTGCTTGAGCGCCCCTTTAATGCAAACACGACTTTTGCGCTTTTTTTTTTTTTTGCATTTCACTTTGAAAGGGTCCTGGTGGGCATCACATTAGCTCGTTGATATTTTAATGACGATCGTTAGAACAGGTTTCTGAATTCTTGCTTTTAGGTCTACGTTTCCATGAAAACCTTCGTCGGACGTTTCATGCAGTTTTAGACATAGTATCGCACGATGTGTTGGCATGCTGGATAGATTGCGACCATTGCTTCCAGTATGTCTAAAACGTCAGCTTTATTTTGCAACTGGTCATTCACGACTACATGATTACTTACATGTCTGTTGGGTTACGTTTAGATGGTATGTAAAGAGTCTGTACTAAATTTTAAAAAAAGGCGTACGGTTTATTATTTACTTCTTTGGATCAACTCGTATACTGAATATCGAAGCCATATAAGATCGACAACGGTCTATTTTTTTTTTTTTCTTTTACAGACTACACATTTAGACAAATTTTATAAAATTTCGAAACGGAACTAACTACGGTACACAACTATTCAACTGGCAAATTCCAAACCTACTGAACATTTACACTATCTTAGTTGGTAGAATAGAACGTGCCTCCTCTCTGCAGACCTCCAGGAAACAATCAAAAATGTGTTTCCTAAATCCTTCGTAATATTTTTTTTTTTTTTTTTTAATTTTAAATTGTTAATGTTCCGTCGTAATCTTTGTATTACATATACAAATGGAATAGCAATTTTCGTGCTACTGTATTTCTGGTTCTTTATTGTGGCTGCTTGTGTAGCGAGTGTAGTTTGAGACTAGGGGCCTGGTCAGGCGACCTTTGTTTTCGTCTTTTGCCTCAGTTCCGAGGCAATTTTGTATTTTCTGAAAATTTCGAGCGGAACAGTAAACAATAAGCCACTTCGGTTAATACGCCAACTGAGCACCCTGCACCACAGTAGTAGTTCGGATGACAGCCCTTCAATACCGGGAGAACTTCCGACGATATCTCGTTCGCGCTAACAGTGTCGCGGAGTTGCAATCGCGAAGTAGCAAATCAGCTTTTTGGCAGGTTGACCTCTTCGTGACTGTAAATGAACAACTACGCTCTCCTAGTGTAACGGGGTGTAGAGCGCCCAAGTAGGCCACGGACCGAAGGAACGCAACACGTCACTGAACGACACGAGATACTTCGGCCAGTTAAAATACGCCTTTAAAACGAGGAAAGTTCGAAACTTGAACCCAACGGGGATCCAGGTTCTAGCTTATTTTGTCAGGTCCAACAGCCTTTCCGCCGCTACCCTCCAAGTTGTAATAACGAGTAAAAAATTCGCCCGAAGCCACAGGGATGTGACCTCTACTTGGTTCCCATAAGCTCGTACCAGGCGCAGCCGACGGTACGAGCTTATGGGACCGTTCAGACAGCCTGGTGTTCGTCATGTTTCTGTACGTGTTCTACGATTGCTGAACCAATCGTACACAGAAAATGTCTAGTGGCTCGCGCTTCTGACACTTTTTGATTGGTCTCATTAGCTCGTAGCGTCGGCTGCGTCTGGGCTTGAGGTGAAACCAAGTAGAGAACTTCTGGCGTAATTTCCGCGTATTCGCTGGACTCTTCGCTTACCGAGCAACTGCGGCTCGAGTCATCGGGTTCGATCGGGATGCCAGGGCTGCTCATATACCGGTCACTGTGGTGACTGCTTTCGGTATATTGGCGTATGCGAGAACGTAAAGTAGTAGTGACTGCCCTTTGCAGGGGTACACGTGAAATAGAAATGGCTAAGGCCGCGTAGTTCCCTCCGAAGAGCACAGTGTCGGAGTCCAGTTCGTTTGGCAGGAGCTCTAATGGCTAGCTGTCTGTTGAGCGTACAGAGCCATTTTGTCGCCCCGCTAAATAGCATGGAGCAACGTCCCCTCTCTGGTATAGCCCTCACGGCCTGACTTTTCCACGCCTTCTTCGCGATATTTGCGTGACACTCTCCCGGCTGCAGTACGAGCTCGTCACCTCGTCGAATTTCGCGGTCCCCCACACCCAAGTCCCGGATTTCGTAGTCACCTTACCTCTGTTCTTATTTTCGATGACGTTTTTGAGAGTTTCGTCCGTATCTGGTAGTACGTCCTTATCTACCTGGGTGAAATTTGGAGCCCCGAAGCGCGACGGCGTCTTTATCTTCAAGTGTGCGCTTACAAACGATCGTTTTTACGCTCACATTCTCTCGATCACGTCTCACATCATCCTAAAATGAACTCACCACCACAGGTTCTAATAGCGTTCGTGTTTATTTCGGCCTTTAAAACCTGCTTTTTTTAATGGTGGCCGACAGGTGCTGCAACGGGGCATTCATCTTGCAAATCGTAATTTTATTTGTCGCTGAATGTCGAGAAAGTGGGGCAAACATTTTCCATCAAACGCATCGTTCTACGTTGATGTGGGCCGCGTCACGCATCGTGTATCTGTGGTTGTGTGAGACAGGGGTCAGCGTGCTCAAAACGGATGGACCCCTTGTGACTGCATGTAGCTAAGCTAGTTGCTGATTCATGCTTCTGAAGGGGCCAGCTGAACGTAGGAAGGTACACGAAGAGAGAAAGCAAGAGAAAAGAGGACGTCCTGTTTTCTCTCTCTCTCTCTCTCTTTCTTGGTGTACCTTCCTACTTTCAGCTGGCATCTTCAGAAGGACAAAATCCATCGCTCTCATCCAAGACGGGTCTCAAGATTGAGAGATATTGTGGCGCTGCAAGGTGGTCACTGGCCCCAGCCCTGACGGTGCTCTTTCTCGGGACTGCCATGAGACCCGGTCGCTTTCGGTTCGAGCGAGCCGGCCCTGGCGGTGTCTCGGGGCGCGCGCCCGTGGTTCGGCCTCTGTCCGTCCGGGGCCGCTGCCTCACGGCGTCCCAGCGCCGGAGCGCGCCGTTTGATTTCGACTCGCGGCGCGAGCCCCCGCAGCGCGTGGTCCGGGCGTCGTGCCGCCGCAGCCCGTGGCGCCGCTCCGTGGCCGCCGTCGCAATTCGGGGGGCTCGAGCTCGGACGGCGCTAAACTTGAACGTCCGTCGGCCTGTCGCACGTCTGGTCTCGACTGCGGAAGCACGGAGCGGATGGGAGAGCGGGTCACACGGGCTTGCCGAATTCGATTAGGCCGTGCTATCGTATTGCTCCAGCGGATCGACGAGTAGCTCGAATTGTACCGGAAATTTCCGGGTGTTGATTGAATACCTACGTCTTGCCTCAAACTCTCGTCCTTTCGGTTTCTTCGGTGCGGCATTTTGGCCGACGTCGCATTGTCGTTCATATAATTCCATGGGCTCAAAATAGTGCGTACCTTCGAGCTATGCAGCTTCTCGTTTAATGCCCTAATTTAGACGAGTGTTCAGCAAACACAGCGGGCAGGCATGTCCTTTGTCGAGCAACTCGTTTGGCGTTCGAGCGTCGCCCACTGTCTTCGCAAAAGGACTTGCGTGTGAACTGTGGTCGCTGCTTTGGAAACATCTGGCGACTGCTGAGCACGTTGTGAGTTATCGCTTCGCGTCCAGTCAGGCATTAAGCTACGTGAGCACGATGAACCAATCACAAAGTTTGAAGATAAGACGTTTCTCAGGCTTCCAGGGACTACAGCGCTGCTACTGAACATTGTTCGAGTCAACACGAGGCTGGCTTTGTTCCGTGGGCGGGCCAAAATTGGTGTTCGTCGACGACGTTGTAGCGTGACCGTTAGTGGCGGCGGTGTCGAAGGCAGCTAGCTCCGAGTGGGGCGGCTCCCCTCAGCGTACCCTTCCCGAAGGGATCTCAGCCCACGCTTTTTCGGCCCGAGGTTCGAATCGCGCGCTGTCCGGGCTCGAGGCTAAAGTGGGGTGCTCTTTGGGCGTACTGACGCGTTTTGAGCGGATGTTTTTGTTGATGCGGAGGCGTCGTGGCAGGAAACTGACGCCGAGCCGAACCTGGTCGTTGTGTCGCCCACGCTTCGTCGAACTGCCGCGCCGCGATGCTCCCGCTCGTAGTCGTGGCGGCTAATGACGAGCCGCGGCTGACAGCTGCGTCGCCGGCCGTCTGCGCGTCGAACGCGCCAAGTTCCGGGAGCTAGACGTTCGCTGTTTACGCCGGGCTAAAACGCTTTCCCACCTGCCAGCGTGTCGCTGTTGCTGATGGACCGTGTCGTAGGTCGGCCTGTGTTTCTTTTCTTTTGCTTCTTTTTTTTTTTCTCCAGTAAATAAATTGCGCGATATGTTCCTCTACCCCCGTTGCGTGATACTCGAGCTGATCCCGTGCAACGAGGCAGCCTCGGTTTGACTCGACACCGTTTTCATTGAGCGGTTTCTTTTTTTAAAGTCACCAAATCCTGGGAATGTAGCGCCATTTCCTTCCCTGCCTGCTGGCCGGACACAAACCGATACGTACAGGCGACCGAGCCTCGCGAGGTGACTGGCTGATCGGCACTACTATCAATGGCAGTCGCTATTTCGGTCCATTCGAATCTTCGAAGTTCCGAAAGGGTCGTTCTGAACCAGTGGCGCCAAGATCGCTGTGGAGCATCATCGTACTAAAGCTTTGCCCGCCAATATAAGCGTCCTTGACACTGTGCATGCAATCCACTTTTCAATCGTGCTTATTTTCACAGATGTCTTACGATGGTATTGTTGTTCCTGCTTATTTCGAGAGAGGAAAAGTTTTTTTTTTTTTTTTTTTCCATGACTCCAAATACCGGCGCAATTTATATGGTGGCGGTACGAAGATGTACGCTTGTTTCGCCCGTGCGTGGATACCGAAATCTCTGTATACAAGAAACGTCTCTATAAAGCAACCCTTCACCCGGGAATTTCGATCGGCCCGCCAAGAATGGAGAGGTCGAGGAGAAACTGCTCATTTCATGAACCAAAATGGCGACCATATGGGGAGCTTGGCTCTACTTTCCCAGGATCCGGGGACTTTAGTTCCTTTGAGATGTCTCTCGGTGAAGTGGGCGATAGGTAACGCATGGAGGCGCGCTAGACACGGAGGAGCAACGGAGAACAACAGGTGGAGCTCGGTAACTGAACGACGAGCCCATCGAGAAACTAAGCAACGGCGTCATTGCTCGGTAGTAACAGATCAACGGAATGCCCTGAGGCCCAGATTAAAACGCTGCAAACCGAGTACTCCGAACGGAACTCCATGCGAGGAGTCCGTTCACGAGCCTCCTATCTTCGGCGTGGCAAATGTAACGGCCTGACAATTGTAGCGGCGTCTGCTCGCATGTTTGGTTACGGAGCAGCGTTCATGTTTGGTGCGTGTTCTTCACCTGGGCCGCACTTGTTGTTCGGGGGAAATTCTCCAAGGCCTCTCTCTAACCTGTAGTCGGTCTCGTATGAACTGTTCGCGGTCCTTAGTGAATACTGGTTGGTACAAATATAAACAAATATACGTAACAAATAAACGTTTGGCTGGAGGAGTTAGGTCCGCTTTTCCCCGCAATCGGGGATGGCCGGTATTTCGGCATATGAAATACAGATTTAAGACACTTGGAATATTCAGCATTGCTTTATAATTACGTTTAAAGAGCGTGTTTGTTGATTGCGTTTAAATGCAGGAAGTTTGGTATCTCAAACTCAATTCTTATCAAATACAATTTGAGCATTCCGATTCGCGGTATGAGCCAGGAGCCTGTGTCTTGCGTGGTTTTAGGAAAATATACACGAATGAAAATGGGAGAGAAACACGTGCGATGCACGGCTGGCGTAGAACTATTGGCTTTCTGTTTGGGGTGCATTTATTTGTGCGTCTAAAAGGGGCTGCATTAAGATTTTAAAAAGGCTTTGTTACTTAAATTGTATTAATTTTATCGAACCCTCGCAGTTCAGCTTCCTCTAAACGTATATATACCAAAAATGCATTGGTTCTCCTGATGTGGTACTACCACGGTCAAAGCTGAAACAACCGATTCGGCCTTTTTTGGTGTCTGCGGTCCCCGCAAGATCTATTATCTCTCAATATGGGAAATAGTCTGAGGTATGGGACGTCAACTGCACATTGCATTCCTGATTTTGACCGCAGCTTTCTCAAAAACTGCCAGGCGCGTCAAAGAAGCAGGGTGGACTGTTTTAGCTTATAGTTTCCGCGTAATACCCGCCTATCTTGGGCCAAACACCCTTTGTTTCGAAATTCGCTATTTCCTTTTTAATCACTCGTGTTTTTAGAAACAAAGGGTGGAATACTTTTCATTTTGGGATGTACGGTTTTTTTTGTTTGTTTTTGTTTTTCTTTCTTAGTCGCACTTAAATTTAAGTGTATGGTATCAAACTATGGGAACCAAATCCATTTATAACAGCGTTTGAAGATGGTAAATTACCGCCTCATTTAATTGTGTCTTTGCCTTTGTCCAGGGCGTATTTTTATTAGTTAATAAATGTGTTTTGTTGCAGTATTTCGTATTTGTATTGTGCTAATTATTCGGATGTATTTTACCCATTCCTGGCCAGAATCCTGTATACCGAATATCATCTTGCACATCCGAACTTATTTCTTTATTTATTTGGAGCGAGTGCGGTTAGTTCTCTACTCTAAAGCCCGGTTCACACAGTTGCGCGTTTGACTGCGTTTGACTGCGTTGCGGCAGCGAGACACCAGGACATCCCTGCTGCTTATGTCGCGTGCCAAGATGATTTCTTGAATTGGATTCCACGCTTCATACGAAGCACAGATGTGCCGGTGACTCGCTTTCGGTTCTCGCCGCAACGCAGTCAAACGCAGTCAAACGCAACTGTGTGAACCGGGCTTTAGTCGTTCCACTTCTTATTTTGTGTTCCGCTTATGTTTGTCTAGAAAAATTGTAAATGAGAGCAGATGAGTTTCATCCCTTGAAAACATCCTGTCTGGAGTGGCATTTCGATGAATCGATATGATTCTCGGCGGACATGTCGCCACATCTTGGGATGATAACTCCTTTGTCCCCGGAGAAACGGCTGCTTATCCGGCTGTACCGTGGGGCTACTCAACCGCATGCAATGCGGTGACTGAGGTGTGGAGGTTGTGTGCGCTGCTTAATGATTTCCCTTTCTTCCTCTTTGCAGGTGAGTCTATGTGGAGTGCGGTGCCTGTGTTCCACGCCGCCATCCAAAGCCCCTTGGCAGTTCACGCGAGTATATTGCGGTGTTCCTGAACTGTTACGTAGTCTCTCGAAACTTCTTGCATTCATTTGGACTGTGTCGGTTGCTCGATCGGCGAGACGTCGATCGCCATACAACCGTGGATTAAAAGCCCCAAATCGAACGTTACCGAAATGATTGAAAATGTAGTTCATTGCTTCAAATACCGACTTTTGACAGCGACGCGTCTGTCCTCTTGTCATCTAGTTGCCCAAAAGGAGTTGTGAAAAGTTAAAACGTTTCTCCAACATAAAAAAAAAAAAAACGTTCTTTTTTTTTTAGTTTATAACAGGTTACAGTTTTCGACATTATACTGCGTTCATGATTATCGAACTTCCTGGACCTTTCCGGCCCTGCTCGAGTGGCGCCAGCAGGCCACTCGAGGAGTGGAGTCTTCTCCGGGTTTATTTTTATCGAGTAACCGTAAGCCTAAACTGAGACTAACTGTTACTGCCTGAAGCGATCGGTTGAGCCTTTCTTGGCGAGCATTTCTTCGTAAACTTCGCCGCTCCCACAATACCCGCACTGGCAGACGGCGTGATCCCGCGACCGCAAGTTGTTTGTCTCGACAGTTGCTTAGTCTAAGTTCAGTCCTCCCTCGTGCACGCTGTCAAGAGGTCTCGCCTTGCGCCGTGGCTGCGTGATGAATGGAGCGATTGTTCCGCCTCATTTCTGGGCTAGTCGGTCTCGTCTGCGGTTCGAGCGGGGCGCAGGTGGCGCCTTGAGAAACAAATGTCCGCCAGGACATCGTAGAAGTTTTCTGAGAACATGCCCTATCTCTACTCGAAACATGACACGCTCAGGCGTCGTGGCGTTTGCGAGCGGCATGAGTGACTCGCAGTCCTATCCACCGCCTTGTCATCTTTTTGGGCGCAGCTATGTACTCGGTCGGCTCCTTTTGCACGCAGTTTGTTGATGCACTAGCGCAAAGAGGGACGAACACTCAGTGCGTTCATTGTCTTAGGGCTAAAACCCGATTTGTCCGATGTTCTATACCCTGTTGCTGGTTAAGAAAAGCAGGACAGTTCCTCCTCCTCCATTTCCACTTTTGCAGAGCGAACGCCTCCTCTGGCCTCCGGTATTCGCTGTGGTAAAGTGGAAAGAGTAGAAAAAGGAGGCAGTCCTGCTTACCCGCAACGGGGTAGAGTACCGCAGGCAACTTTTAAGCTCGGGTTTTCTCGAAACGTCAGGAAGTGACTTCTTCTTGAGTACCTTTTTTTTATGCTTCGTGGATCGATTTCACGTGGATATTATTGACCCGTTAGGTTTATACAGTCTGTACGGTACTATACCATGGATTGTGGCATTGTTTCTCAGCCGGAGATGGACTATTTGGCCAATTCTTATTGTCATTAATTATTATTATTGTTATTAGGAAAGGAAACGATTACTCCAAGATCTCGGCAAAACAGCGTGAATATGTATGTCTGTGTGTGCACGTGTCTCTGTGTGTGCGCGTGTGCACGCTTACAAACGAGGCGACTTTCTTTTTTCTTCTTTATTCATCACCGTCAGTATCATAGCGTGGTAACAGTAGCTTGAGTCGGGAACTACATATCAGAGGGACATTTTTTACTCATGATTTGAAGGATGCTGTCTCACAAGTCATCCAACTGACCTAATGTGATACATGAAAAAAAAAAATATATTATTTTTATTATTATTATTGGTGGTAGTAGTAGTAAAAGTAATGATTTCATCATATTCTTATTGAAAATCTTATATTTTGTAATCTCTTTAATATACAAATTATCCAGCCCGTCAAAGCTGGCCGTGAGGCTTAACCTGAGATCTAACGTACGTCGCTCACCATACGTATTCGGAACAACTCAACGGTGTCTTATATCGCATAGGAGCGCTATCCTGGCGGAAGCCGAAGAACTGCTCCATAACGTACCCTCACTGGAACAGTTTGAGCGAGGGGGAGGGAGGGAGGAGGAAGGGAGGAAGGGAAGTGGGGAGCGGTGCTGTTCGCTGAAGGCCGACATTGCTGTTGGACCGGAGGCAACAGTGGAATTTTGCCTGCGAGGCGACCTACGTTTTTCGCCTCATCAGTATAAACATCAAATGCTTGCGGATTGAACCATCCAATCGCTGGCTGTTTTGACAGCCACCTGTGCATCTTCGTTCAAGAAAGTGCAGATAAGTATATTGGCCGGCTCGCAAAATTGCCCCGGTGTCCTCGGTCCAGCGAGCGGCCTCCCCCGCTCGGGCTGATCCATTGAGCGCTGCGTCATGGAGCAGTTCTTCGGCCGCCACCAGGATAGCGCTCCTATGCGATAAAACGCAGTTCACTTGTTTTGGATAAGTTTGGTGACCACTGTTACGTACCCCCATGGACAATATGAGCTCAAACACACGATCCGGCCTTTTCCTTCATCTGCGGTATCCACAAACTTTATTATCTCTCAATCTGTGAAATAGTCTAAAGTACGACACCCCAACTTCGCATTTGATTTCGAGTTCGGACGACAGCTGTCTCAGAAATCGGCAGGTACGCCAAAGGAGAAGGAAGGACTGTTTCAACTCGTATTGTCCGCGACAGTACATCATGCGTTATACTTTGTCTCACCTTAGTATGGACTATTGTTAGCCGCGCGTGCTAAAAGCGCGAGCTAGTCGCTTTGAATGAAGCCGCGGCGGCTGCACGAGCCCTCGTGCAGCAAGTGCTCTAGTCAAGGCAGTCAAGGCTGGCCGCTCGCGCTAGCACAGCCTTCGCGGTTAGTCCATGCTAGGGTGAGACGAAGTATAGTGACGTTACACGGTCGCACGTCCATACCACAATTGGATATAACGCGGAACTTCTACTAAATAGCTCGTGCCACTCCAGCGCCGCTCCAGGGTTCATTTCTACTATACAAACATGCAATCAAAGGAGCTCTTTCTTTAAATATATTATTATTATTATTGATATTCTTATTCTTATTATTCTAACCGATAACGAAAAATTTTATAAATTGAAAGCTGGATACAGATGCGAAACATAAACAAATCTCAGAGATGCCGGCTAACTTTTAGGCACAGTCTAAGCAACAATTTCACTCCTTCGCACAGCGGGGGAAAAAGCTCTCAACGTTCGAAGGAACTACGAAGATCATCGTTGGTTGAAAGCAAATATTATTTCCGTTATTAAACGTACAGATATTCTCTGGGGTCGGAGTCGGCGATCACCAGGAACCGAACTTCTGAAGGCAAAATTTCATTACACGTGAAATGGTGCGAATGCACTCATACGCTCAGCCAAAGGAAACTATCGTGGCAATTCTTTCAAGCGCGGTCCAATGTAGCGACAACTTGGAACTTGGTGAATGAACTTGGAGTGAAAGGCGCGAAGAGCTCTATCGATGAGAAGCTTCTTTCGACATGACATGGCTTCGACCGTAAACGCATCCAACGGGTGTTTTCTTTTTCTTTTTTTTCTTCTCGATAACACGAGCACTACGCCTGATGTTGCTCATTTAACAGTAAACCTAAGAGTCTCATACGTCGCTTCGGCGGTTTTACCCCAAATGACGGTGCTTGACCTGCAAACATATACTTATTGAGTTTCCAATCTAAAAAAAAATCGCCCGGCGCATATTGTATATTTGCTGACGACTTTCGAAGAAAGTTGGATAGCTTAAAATGCATTATACTTTACATATTAAATGGGTTTCTTTCGAACGGCAATATTCCAGCTTATCTGGGTGGCCCACGTGATGGAGTAGAAAAACATCGTCCTATCTCGCTCCTGCCATGCATCGCGCAGATTCTTGAAAAACATATTCTGCGAGTAATGGCGAATTTCCTGGACAGATGTCATATTCTTTGACCTAATCAATATGGCTTTATTGGGGGGACGTAGAACGCAACCGTTACTCGATGTTTGTTCTTTTGTTGTTGTTTTCGATGAGGCGCACGGTGCTTTCGTACAAATCAGTTCGTGCTTGCGCACTTTTTGCCGACCTAGCAAAAGCATCTGACACTGTGACCCATGATATTTTGTTAAAAAAAAACTAACACTGTAGCTTCCGCTGTCCGTTTTTTTTTTTTTTTTATATAAGCAATTTTTTGACAGTGCGTTTACAAGAGTTTGAGTACCACAGGGCTCCGTGCTGTCAGCAATGTAATTTAACCTATTTGTGAACGACATAGCGGGCGCGATTTCCGGGTGTGAACTGTGTCAGTGCGCCGATGACACTGTGATTTTGTCTCTGCATCTTGACTAGAATCAAGCGGTTTAATTCTGCAGAAAGATGGCAATCGGTGGTCGGACTGGCTTTCTAATGAAATTGCATAGCCATTAACACTTCGAAAACAAGCCTCATATTTTTTTTTTCGTAATCCTTTAAGTACTGTTATATCGAACCAAAGACCTTGTCTTCCTTATAACACACAAACTTTAATCCCCTTGTCAAAAAAAAAATAAATAAAAAAAACGCAGAGAGAACAAGAGAGAAAGAAATCCCAGATTCGCCAGCTCTTCCAGAAGCACAACACTGCCGTTCCTTCAAGCGCGTCTGCAGAACGACTCTTTAGCGACGCTGGAAATGTATTGTCAAGGAAGTGGGGAAGCGTAACTGATGAAATCTTCCGAGAGGCAGCTAGTGCTGAAGTGCACGACTACTGAAAAGAAACCACTAAACCATGAACCGAAAGCAGTTGTTTATTTGGTCGTCAGAGTAACCAGAAAAGTAACTCGCTACCTTTGAGGTAAAGTAACGCGTTCCATTTGAGAATTAAGCGAGTAACGTATTTAGTTTCTTTTTTGGGGGGTAACGTGTACATGTCTGGTCCAGTCACACGAGCCTTGTGGGCTTTGACGGAACGATAGTATATCAGTAAAACATTATTATTATTATTATTATTATTATTATTATTATTATTATTATTATTATTATTATTATTAATGGGCATATCAGCCTTTAAAACTCTCATCAGGGTAAAATTTCGTTTACGTCGAACGCTTCTACACGTTTGACGGTTTGAGACTCGCAAGTTTGTTATACACAAATCGAATCGCTTTTTTTTTTCGCTTTTCGCAGCGCCCCCTGGGCAACGAGGAGGCCTTAGTGTTAGAAGCGTCCAACCCAGCCGAGACACGTAGCGCGCTGTGGACCTCTGGGTTCTCGGCCGTCCCTCGCAGCTGAGCACTCGTTGCTGAGCGCGACGAATGCGTCAGCTGCCTACGCCGCGACCTCGAACCTCGTCGTAGACCTTTCTGTGCGGCCGTGAGCCGACCGCCGGTTAGGCTCGCATGAGCGCCACACAAAACTCAGCCCAGCAGCTGCGCCGCTCCCGTGACGTCTCGGGAGGTCTTCCGCGTTCATTCGGGAATGGACCGACCTCTCTTGTGGTTTCGCCCAGTGTGTACGCGTTTTCGTATACCACTAAAAAAACATTCATTAAAAACAGAAAACATGAGTGCATTGAGTTGTTTGAGACAGTGGACCCTGGAGTGGGGCGAAGACGGGACGAAGGACAAACACGAGACTCCCGTGTTTCCCCTTTCTGGCCCTGGTCCCGGGATGCACAACGTCCATCCATTCCTCATTTCGGCTGGAACCTTCGGGCTCGGCGACGCCACCCGTCAACAGGTTATCCCTAAACTCCGAGCTTATACACCGAACTTATACTCAGACCTTAAACTCGGAACTTGGCTCGAATTCGTTAATACTGCCCTGCGTCGGGATTTTTCGAACGAGCGGCACTGGGACGTGGCACTGAGCGCGCTCTGCCCGCTATTTGGGAGAGCGATACTGCGCCTGCTCGCATCCCCCGTTTGTGAGAGTGCGCTCGTCTGCAATGGCACATCAGTCGAAGCGGCGGAGCGGGCTTTCGCTCCTCTTTGCAGAAAAACAAAAACTGAATTTAAGTGATACTGAATTTTTACCGAACGTATAGTTTCGTCTCGTTGAATATAAAAATTCTCTTCGGGTGTGTTTTGTGGGGCATTGTTTGTAAGTACGGGTGGTTTTAATATACTATATATATTTCTTTAAAAAAAAAAACATTTTGAATGTTAATTATTGAGGTATGTACTGTTTTTTTATTTATGCCGCTGTTTGTTCGAACAAAAAGAAAAGGGGTGTTACCGAAAAAAGAGCACGCCGATATAAGAATAAAGATTTTTCGCTTTTTTATTTACTTTATTTTCTCTTTTAGCCTTTTGTTTCCACAACCTTCCCACGAAGAAATCCTCGATCCAGGTCTCCGACATCGGGACGGTCTACCAGAAGTAGCTAATTTAGATAGGAGTAGTTCGTAATCCGCTGATTCTAATCCAATAATGAACAGCAGGAAAGACCCGTTTTCAAACCGGCAGAAAGATGTGCCGTTTTGTAAATTCCATGTAATCGGCGAAGCAACCTTACTTTTTGAAGTAACGTTCAATTACTTTTCCACTCAAATAATCTAAGTAAATATATATTTTTCTTTTTTTACGAAGCGTAATAGTAACTAGAATCGATTATTGTTTTGTAATTTTTACAAGACTGGTATTGCCATAGCTAACGACGTACACCTCCATCGTCCCGACCTTTCGCTCAGTACTGGGTGGCAGGTCCAAACTTCAGCGACCAAATTCGAGTGTTTGCGGAAAGTTCAGTATTTTTGTAGTGGTATCCCGCTAGTCTGAGGTCGCTTCGAACTTGCAGTTACCAGTTTCGAAGGATCTTATAGCCCCCTGTCTTTTTCTAAGTTGACGCGTATATTTCACCAGGCCCATTCATTTCATCTTGCGTTCTTGGAAAACGTATTCATGCACAAAGCAGTTAAATCTTCGAGGTATGTTTTCATGTTCACCGTAATATCTCCATGGCGTAGCGAGTGTTACGACGGGAGTAAGCAAAGATAACTACCCTATCACTCTAACTTGCCGTGAAACTCTCTATGACTGTTAAATGGAAACTATAAGGTATTTCGGGCCTCCCGAAAGAACGCTACCTAACTCCAAAGCCGCTTAAAATGTCGCCACCCGCCAAACACAAAACTGCAATTTCTTCCATTAAACAGCGTTGAAAACCGCTACACTTAGCGGGAAAAGCGATAATATGGCAACACTGATATCTTGTGGAGCCGAAGGGTGTACCATGACCGCGCACTTGGCACCTTCGTCGTGCCCTTGCGAAGTTGCTGCAGCGTTCGCCTATTGAGACTCACGGAGGAGAGAACGCGCAGTACTCCTTGGCCCATTATCGAGGCCGTTATTGAAACGAGCCGGCTGCAGTTCAGTTTGTTCGCTCGCGAGTTCTGTGGAGCGCGGGTGTTAGCGGCCAAGTGTGTTCCCGAAGCGCAGAACCTAGCGCCTGTTGGCCGGGGGGGTGCCCGATGTTCCCGGTATAGCGTTGGCGGCACGCGGCAGGAGCGCGGAAATTGGGTCGCCCCCTTCGCTGGCGGGACCGTCGCCTGGCGTCGTCCTCTCGTCATAAATTACGGGCTTAATTGAAGGCGAGCGCCTCCTCCCTCGCAGGGCGCCATTGATGCTCGCCGGGCCGCCAATTCATTTGGGGTCTATAATAAGAGCCGAAGAATTCGGGGCCAGCCGGGAAAGGGAGCTCGCTCCACTCTCCTCCGGGCCGGGGGGCTCCTGATTAACATCTTTGCGGAATTTTTTTAATTAAATGAACCGAATGTCTTATCACCTGCCTTGGCTGGGGGCCGCTCGTTTCGGCCTTTGAAATTCTTAAAGGCGGCGTTCAATTACGGCAGCCCTTTCCGTCCCTTTTTTTTTTTTTTTACTTTCTCACACCCGGCTCTTTTCTTTCGAGTGCTCGGCGGCGGGGAGCTCTGCGTGTGCCTCCTCTATTTGCATTGGCGGGAGAGCGGCGTCTGGAGCTCCCTTCGGCGCATCCATCAACTTGTTTCCGTGCGCCAACTCGCGTCGTCCAAAACTTTCCTCTTCACCGCCGAGACTGCCAATTGGGAGTCGTCCTTTTGTTTTGCCCCAAGGCTGCCAGCGCGCCTTTTTTTTTTTTTTTCTTTTTTTAAAGGGCGGCGCCGTCCTCCTTCGGGATCAATACGGTGCACTTTTGTCGGATCCTTTGTCTTTAACCTATCTCCGTCGGGATTATCGGATAAGCGCGCTGAATAAAGGCACTCCCCGCTCTCGTTTTTTTTTTATTATTTTTTTTTTATTACTTACCAATTACAATTCTGGGCGCTGTTTTATTTCTTTTCTTCTCGAGACTTTCGGGCCCCTTTTGTGCTCTCGATTGTCCCGGTCTTTTGGAAGCGCGTTTACACTTTCCAGTCTGGAATTTGTTCGAGTGGCTTTTGATCCTCGTGCGAAGCGCTTCGAACCTTTGCAGCGTTCGCAATGAAGCTGCCGCCGGTGTAGCTTAGGTCGGGCCCGTAAGAACCGACGACGCCGATCAAGTGGAAAGGCGGCAATAGACGACGCTTCGATTATTGGCTCCGTGTGACATTAGTTTTGCCGGACCTTCGCTCGTTTCATCTCCACGTTGGGCTGCGCTCTGAGACGCCCATCTCCTTCCCCCCGGCGGCCCTCTGATTGATATCGGGCGCACACTCGGCCAGCTCGTTCGGCGGCACTCCGGTCGGCGGTCTCGGCCGGAGTCCGGGCCCCTCTTCTTTCCCGCGCAGACCGGGCGGCGACCCCGTGCACCCGGGCTCGCCCCTGGCATGCAGCCAGGAGGGGGCCCCCGGCGCCCCCTCGGTGGGACCCCGATGGAGAGGCGTACGACGCCGACCCCGAGTCTTCCGCAAATGCGTCCGGGACGCGATCAACACGCCCCCGCGGCTGCCTCCCCTTTGTTCCTGACTGGGAGGGGCCCGGGATGGATGGGCCCGTGGACCCTCGTCGACGGGGGCCACCCTTCTGTCGAGGGCCTCAGATTGTGGCCCGGGGCTCCCGTGCGCGCCGCCGCTCGACCGATGGACTCATTCGTCTTGACGCGCGCGGCCCCTTCCGCGCTCGGTTCGAGGGTCGCCGGGCAGAGTGGCCGCAAATGCGACGCCGCTGTCCCGCCGGCGGCGTCGTCGCCCGGCCGCCGCCGCGCCATTCGCAGGGGAGCCAGACGGGACACGGGGCGTCGTACGAGAGCGTCGTTGCTCCGCATGGGACGCGAAGCATGTTCCGCGCGATGTGCGGCTCGGCTGCCAATGAGCCGGAATCGGATTTGAAACGCTAAAGAGAGACGACAAAAACAAAACGAAAAAATCCGGAACGATTGCGAGCGCACGTCCGAATAAATGCGAGACCAGATGGTGTGTTTTCTCCCGTAGGTAGACTAACCGTCGCCGATATCTGTCAAAGCGTCTCTTATTCGGTGTAAGGTAAAAAAATACTACACATGGAGAGACTGACGGCCGGCTTCAATTTTTTTTTTTTTTTTTTCATATTGCCTCGTTAAGTATGTGGGGAAGAGGAGCGTGCATTTCCAGGAGTATACACTGCGTGACGCTGTTACCACGAATACGACATGGTCGCTTTTTACCAGTTTACTTTTAAGGCGTGTTGCTGGACAATAAATATTACCCTACAGCCGAGGATCCACATGAGCGCGTTGGCAGGAAGAAAATCGAACCAATTAGAAATGAAATGTATTGTACGAGCACAGCAGAAGCTACATGAGCGAGCTCCGGCTTTCAGTGTAAGTACCTGCCGAGCACGTGAGCTCGTAAAATGTGAGTATGAATCAGGCAAGCATGCTCGTGCTTGTATTTGGGGAAATCAAAAAGCGCTCCTCGCTAGAGTCTTTTTTTTTTTTTTTTTTTTTTTGTACGGTAGATGCGAGTGCGCGCTTCCGCGCCCAACAAGATAGCAACAAAAAAGCGTTCCTAATTCGTTCCAAATCCACCGAGCGAATTCCCCATTATACTTCGTCTCACCTTAGTATGGACTATTGTTAGCCGCGCGTGCTAAAAGCGCGAGCTAATCGCTTTGAATGAAGCCGCGGCGGCTGCACGAGCGCTCGTGCAGTAAGTGCCCTAGTCAAAGCAGTCAAGGCTGGCCGCTCGTGCTAGCACAGCCTTCGCGGTTAGTCCATGCTAGGGTGAGACGAAGTATAGCTGGCTCGCACGTCGCAGCGAACAAAGTATATGCACGGAAGGCACGTTGCACCGGGAGTCGAGAGACCCGTTGGCGTGAACCTAACCGCTCTTATGGTTGCCTCGAATATAGATGCGCGCTCCGGATCGAAAGGAAGGTCGCACTCGCTGGCGTCAGCCGCGAAATCCGTCCGAACGTGTCGGACGGCCCCATTCGAGGCGCGTTTGGCGCTTCCCGCGGAGGCGTGGACGGCTGTCCGGGGGTGCCTCGCAGTGCGCTGCCTCCCCGGGGCGTCGTTGGCGGCCCCCGCAGCCGTCCAAAGAGACCCCGGGTCCGAGGCCCGAGCCGTAATTACGCGAGCCGGGCGCCGCATTCCGGGCTTCCCTCTTGCTTCTCTCCTCGCGCCTGGCTTTTGTTCTCGCCTCTTATCTGGGTGGCCATCGGGCAATTCGGGCCTTTTTCCGTCGGTGACGAGCCCCGCGGCGTCGCCTCTTGTTTTCGGACGCGTCGGCTTTCGCCCTTTGGCGAACTGCGCCGTTTCGCCGAGCCCAACGGATGCGTTTCCGACGTGTTTGCCGGTGGCGCGGGGGGAAAAGGGGCGCGCACCCCCGTGCGCGAGGGAGGCGACGTGGGTGGCAGCGGCCCTCGCCTCGGCAGGGCGTAACGGGGACCTGGTCGGTGTCGCGGGGCCAGCGGGCAATTAGGCGGCCCGGCATAGCCGAGGCCCCGGCGACGCTAAATTGCTTCTCGCGTTGTCCCGGGCGCTGTGCTGCGGCATTCGGCCGTTCGGGGAGAAAAGGTTCGTGTCCTTTTATTGCGTTTCCAAGGGCCGTTAAAGCTGGCGCCGTCTGCGCCCAAACAAGATTATTCGGCCTGATTGGGGAAACTTGGAATCCCCGGAGGGGCCCCCCCAGCCCGTCCCCGGGGCGCGACACTGGCCGGCTGCGGTTGCCCGGGAGACGTCGTCCAGGCTGCAGCTGGACCCGGAACAAGGGTCGGGAACCAAGATGGCCGACAGGAACGCGGATCGGCGGCCTCGTCACGAACGACCGCTGTCCGGGATGTCCATGGGAAAGGGATGCCCGCTCACTATTCGTCCTCTTTTACTCGATTCGGTCCTTCCAAGAGCCTATGGCCTGTCCATTCGACGGTGTCGATGTTGGGGATGAGCGCGCAAGCCCGGATGCCTTCGGTTCCCCATTGCGTACTTCCTAGCTTCGTGGATTCACTCGACACTGCTGGGGATCCAGGGGGCTCCTGTTGTCACTCACGAAGATTGACATTTTCCTTCATCGAGACCGAGTACATTGGTTGCCGCTCTTCGAAGCTTTCAAGTACTAGCTCGCTATGTGTAAAGCCTTTCAAATTCTATTTCGCCTTTGAACGTCCAGTAAGCATGCGATATCTTCCATTTGCGGGAAAAGAGCAGTCTGCCTGGTGAGCGTCGGGCATATGTTTACTCGCCTCTTGCGCGGAAACAATATTTCGAGCTAATTACCCTCTCGCGCAGATTGCCTCCCTCTGTGCTTGCATCGCTTTCTGGGTGAAGATACCGGTACCGTACTAAGTCGCCGTCTTCACCCAATCTCGCCAAGAAAACAGCGTTCTCGTACCCCGACTGGATCACACACGCTGAACGCGCTCGCACCAATATGGCGCTACCCCGAAGAAAAGGCGGCGCGGCTGTTGTCCGAAGGCGTCTGCAGTCTGCACCCCACTGGCGGCGTGCGCGAACTACAGGGGCGCTTCTCTAGCTATCATCATCATCGTTTGTGACGTCGCGGGCAGGGCAGACCGCGCAGATCTTGGACCCCTTGGCTCGTCTACTCGCTTCGTGCGCTGTTTGGGTAACGCGCGGCAAAGCCCTTTTCACACCTGGAGTTTTATTTTGTAGTAGGGCATTTTACCAAGGCCTGATATCGTGGCACGCGTAGTCGTGCTCACAAACACTTTTGGCGCTGGGATGGTGGTGTGCTCTTCTCTACCCCAGTACAAAGAGGTGGACAATGAAATAGAATATCCGGCGCTTTACCCCACTACTACATCCACCACGGCGAACAGGGTGTATATCTTTACTGTGACTCTGACGAAACAAAAACTGAGAAAGAAATGTCTCCTCAAATGGAAAATATGAAAGCGAAATTCGAGAACCCCTCGCGTGTCTAGTGAACACATCAGTGAAAGTGACTCCGCGGGTATCCCGTTGGTTCCAGTGTGTTCTGCGAGTGCTGGCCTCTTATTAGTTCCAAGTGGACTCCTTTTTGAATTTTGTAAACCACTAAACTAACATTTTCGTGAAATAACTGGCAGGAAGAAGCGGTGGCTCGCTTTCGGGGCCGTTTCATCTAAATCTCTGCTTATGCATCCGGTCTACGGGAAACGTGCCAGGACCCCCGCTGATCGAGGTGTGTTATGAATTACTACCGTTTAAATGTTTTATTTTGCGGACACAAAGAATTCCGCATAATGTGTAATGCGCTTCTCAGTGAGTGATTTGAAATGGGTAGGTTGTCTGATAGTCAAGCATTGTTGAGGCGTCCACGGTTTCCAGACTGGCGCCCACACAGCGTTTTCCATCCCAGACGGCCAGACCAGCTCTGGAAGCTCGGCTGCTTGCAAACTTCTATAGGCTCGCAGTGTGAACAATCTGTTTGGTGGTGAACCAGTTAACACCGAATATTTCTCACGGTGTGTAATGCGTTACGGTGTCAAAGATTCTAACCGGCGCGAGCAACGTTCACGCAAACGCGGAAGGCAAGTTCGTCTGCTTCTTTTGCTGGGGTTGTGGTGCTCTGATTGGCTCTGGCTTGAAGTATAGTGGATAGACCTCAAGGGCAGCTTGCTTTGAGGTCTACCAATTATCCTTCAATCAGAGCCAATCAGAGCTCGGCGTCTTTCTTACGTCACCGCAACTTCTGCGCCATGGAAGCAGACGACTTGCTCTCCGCACTCGATTATTCGGCGGCGTGGAACATGTCCGTTATTTAATCGCGTTGAAAACACGATGACATTGTCCATGTACTCGTTCCCCCTGCCACTCGCTCGTGCGATTGCTTTATTCCCCAGAACCTCGGATAGACTGCGACGACCACACTAGACCGTAGTCCTGGTGCTTGTAATACCGCCAAATAACCTGGTCGTGTTAGCACTGGGGTCTACTTTGGTTCGCGTCGGATGTATAGGTGGCTTCCCTTTTGATTTCTTTTTACTTTTGATAAGCCGCTTTCCGCCATGTCGATGAAAAGCGTCCGGAACTTGTCCCGCTTCCTTCGATGCATGCGATTAGTTACTGGCGTCGTTTTTGATGTTGGTGAAACGCGCGAGAATGGCTAGCTAATTCCGCTTTTTTCCCTTTCCGAATCTCTCCGGCAGAGTCTACTGAAGCCAGTTTGCCGTCGATGAGTTGACTTACACTAAAGACCGGTGAGAATGAAAACCAAGTACTTGACAATGTTATTTATGTTCTCGACTACTCGGGCTGGCGCAATCGAGTACGACGCGAAAGAGCTTGAGCTGGAAAACACTGCCTCCGCGCATAGGACGACATAGGGCGAAAGTTCATCAACATGGCGTCCGGCGAGACTTGAAGCCGGAAGTGCGTCACGTGAACCGCGGGTGTAGCAAGATGCAAAGAAGCCACGGAATTCTGCGTGAACGCGGAACTTTGCAGCCGAGATGTGTAGAAAGATGTAAGAAAATCTTCCCATGTGTACAAGGGGTGATCAATACGTTTTGCCTATTAGGGTTTCTTTATTCAGTGATAGAATGGAGAGTTGTTACATTCGGATGAAAGTGTGGAATGTCCCCTTTCCCAAGAGCGCATACGTTTTCAATATAGTTCCCACCGGCGGCGGTGCACTTCCCCTACCGGTGCACTAATCCTCACATGAAGTCGTACATGATTGAGGGCAGCTGTTGACTAACCAACGCCGAGCTGGAGGAGCTGCAATTCCAAGAGGTTTTGCCTCATTCACCGTACAGCCCGGACCTCGCGCCGTCAGGCTGGGGCTGTTTTCCAAGATAAAGGAACATCTGAAGAGTGTACGGTTTGTTTCCGACGACAAGGTTACCGATGCAGTGCGCCGTTGGTATTGTCAACAACCGCCCTCAGTCATGTACGACCCATGTACGACGGCGTACGCAGAGCAGTGCACCGGAAGCAGAACTGCTTTGCCGCTGGTGGGGACATTACTGAAAAGTATGTATGGGCGCCTGGGAAAAAGGAGATTCCAAACTTTCATTTGAATGTAACACCTTTGAATTCTATGAGTGCATAAAAACATGTTACAGCCTAGGAGGCATAACTTAATTCATCGCCCCTCGTTTATATTCGCGGCTGATCTTTCTCTTTTAACTTGGTTGTTGCCTCATCATAAACGCACAATCACCCGGCTCGTTTCTGGTCGCTCGCTATCGGCTTTTCTCTCCAAACGGGCTTTAGATTCGATAGTTATTGTGGAATGTGTCGCCTTTCCCGAGCAGCCGCGACCTTCGGGGTTTAACGGCGTCCCGGAGCATGCGACTCGTTAGGGAGCAGGCTACCGCGCGAGCGAGCGTGCGGAGCAAGACGGCGTCGTGGGCGACGGGGGCTGCTCTCGGAGCGTGACCCCGGGGCCCGTCGTTGAGCTCCCTGCCACGGCCGCCGTTAATTCCGGCCGACATTTATCCGACAGCGCTTGTAATTCGGGACTCGGCTTCTCTGCTTGTGCTGATGAGCGCGTGCCTCGGCGCGATCGTGCTCCGGCATGAAATTAAAAGTTCTCTCCTGCGGGGAGGAATCCGCCAATCGAGACACGGGCACGTATCGGGGTCCGCCGCTCGTTCCGGGGCCTGATTGCTTTTGTTGCTCGGCGCCCCGCAGCAGCAGGGCCCGTCGGACGCGTGCGCGCCTAAATGGGCGGCCATCGCCGAGGAGCCCGCGTGCTGCTACCGAGCGCCGTCGTGGGACCGCTTTGGGTCGCTCTCGGGCGCGCGCTCTGGCCGTCGGGCTCCCCTGAATCCATTAGCCGGCTGCAAACCCAGTTATGGAGAGAGCGCGCCAAGTCGCCGGGAGTGCGGGCTCGTTATGGGTCGGGCGACGACGACTTGTGACAGTGTCGCTGCCGGGGAACGCCTCTGGACCTCCTTTTTCTGTTTCGCCTAAGGAAATCGACAGAAGCGCTGCTCGGTACGCAAAAACGCGTTTCCCTATCTCTCGGAGAGATGTCGCTTTTTATAGAGACAATTTCTTTTTTTTTTTTCTTTTTCTTTTGGTGCTGAAGTTTTGCGCGGAGTCGTCTTTGAACCGAGCGATGGCACTTTCCTTTCTCCAAATTTTGTTCTTCAGAGTTCAAGCGGGCCGAACGTTTTGTCAAGCGCGAACGGTGGGCGTCTCTCCCCGCTCTCTACAAGTTTCACTCGAGGGGGATTCAGAGAGTTCGAAAGAAAAGGCCGAATCGTGAGATCCTCCCTTCGTCCTCGCTGTCCAGTTCCTTCGACGACGCGACGGGTGAGATTGCCTGCGAAAGCCGGACGCCTTGGCAGGCAAGCTCATCCGCCGCATCTGCTGCCCCAAGCTTGCTCTTCGTTAACTCTTTCACGCCTTTCATTGCGAACGTGTGCATTTGCCAACCAATGATGCCACTCGGGTTAATTTGTATGATTTCGCTCTCCCGTGCAGGCGAACAATGTGGAATTGTTTCGTCACTCTGCGACCTTTTCAAAGTATTTCATTCGTGCAGTTGAAGCTCCTCCGTCGGCCGTGACGCTGCGTAGATGTTTGCCCGAAATTCACGTTCCCGCCGCGGAAGGCAGACTGACGGTTGTGCTCGCAGACTGGGCCTCCTGTCGTCTCCGGGTTCATTCCTCATTGGGCGGCTTCCGGTCCGCTCGAAGTCGATCCTCTTCTGTCCGGAGCCCGCAGACCGCGCGGCGCCAGGCCTCTGGTTCTTTCAGCCTCGTCTCCCCGGCGAGCGCCGTTCCGCCCGGGCCGTCTGCAGTGAGGCCCGAGGCGGCTGTCACTGCCCCGTCGCTGCGGGCGATGGCGTCTTCCCGCGAGAGAGATTTGGGGCCGCGATGGAGATGAGCCCGCTTTCCCCGATTGGAGTCCGGCCGCCGATTACGTTTTGATTCGCGCCACGGTCCCCCGGGCGCTGTCTTTGGACCTCGCTCCCCCCCCCACTTCCTTCCTCCCTCCCCTTTTCGCTGGCCTTCCGAGGCGCTATCGCTACTGGACGCTCCGACTCTTTTACGCGCTTGCACCGTCGCCGCCGCCGCCGTGTTTGGCATCTACGGCATTGCTTCTTTCTCTCCGCGTTCCAATCTTTGGGATACAGCTCCTGCATGGAGGGACGCTTTTACCGGTCTATGTAGCTAGGGCCATTCAACTTAAAGTTGCGAGCAAGTCGTTTTCGTATCGGTATTTCGAGCAAGCTACGCATTCCGTTCCGTCGAATGGTCTTCATCGTTGGTGACACCGACGTACCGTATAGCGTTCATAACTCGGATATATCACTGTCAAGGAGAGTAGTTCGCTGTGAGCGGCTCATGGTGGATGGCCGTGGGGGCGTGGCCACTTCCGCTTTAGAAAAGACCGGTTCGAGAGTTTTCGTCTTGACCTGCTCGAGCACGCCATGTCAACGTACTCGTACTCTTTCCTCGAAACAATAAACGTGAGTCTCGGAGGGGCGTTCGTGGGTTGCAAAGAAACGTTTCTACTGTGTAGTATCGAACCACAGGTCAAAAACTGCTTTCATTTCGTGAAGTTTCGGCCGTAGCGCTACACCGCGTGGTGGCATTCCCATTTCCCCCAGTTTCTGTTATTCCTCGAGGATATCGATTCTCCCTTGCTGCTCCTTTGCTTCAAAGTACCAAGAAGGTTAAGCAATCGTGTCGCTTGTTTTCATCCTAGCACAATTGAGTTCCTATTGGCAAGCTGTGTTACAGTTTTTTTTTCCCCCTTTTCACCTTCTAACTGTGAACTGTTGGCAAAATAAAGACATTTATTATTATTAACATAAATCCAATCACACGCGGCTTTTCCATGTCGACCATTCGGGTGTCCTGCATTCTGATGAGCGCAATGACACCTCATATCGTCCCTGTAACAAATGTGTTCAGTTCAGAAAAAAACAAACGGCGGTTAGGTTTTGTCTGCGCCGTAAACCAAACCGGCAAGACCTATTTCCAAATCGCGTGCCATCATGTAGAGCACATGATGGACAAAGTTCACGCCTGAGCTGACGATCACGTGACGGCGTCCTCGTCTTTCCCGTGTCCTTGAAGTCCTCACACCTGGGACAACTACATGCTTGACGTGAGGGATTCAAAGCTCCGCACCCGTACTCCTTCCTTCCTGCCATAAAACAGATCTCTCTCTCTCTCTCTCTCTCTCTCTGACACTTTTTCTCGCGAGATTGCGTCTATGTGAGGTTGTTTTGTGACGGTGCCCCACTCCGCTCTCGCCGGCTTCTTCTTCTTCTTCGTTCTGTTGTTCTTTGCAAATTTTGGGACTCTCTCATTGCAGTGCGTGCTCGTAGTCACCGCGAGCGAAATGGATCGCCAATTGCCAGTGGCTGATCCTACTGCTCTTGGACAGGTTAGGGAACGGAGACTTCCTCAATGGCGGGCGACAGCCTGCGTGCGAGTGACCGTCCTTTCAGGGAGAAAGGATACATCTGAGTAGGAAAACGTTCACATTAATGGCTTTCCCTTTTTTATTGTTAGGAATTGTCGTGTGTAAGCAAGATTGTTTTCAGTTGCTGGTTTCACGCACATGCGGTCTTATGTTGATCCCTATTTCGCGAAGATAAATTTCGTTTTGAACCCGTAACAGCCCCCCCACACGCGAATGCTCGCGGACACCCCCGATGTAGTTAAAGAGCGCTTCCTAGGGTTCATCTTAAAAGGCTCACTCATAAACGCATTTTTGGTGATGCATTGGCGTTACACAACGTGGCCGGTTGTTTCGTATTACTCGTACACTGCGCGTTTTTCGACTATCGAGAAAAAATAATAATTTTGGTGAACGGAGTGGTCCTCCAGTTTTCCGCAGTGATGGAACATTGGGTCCGTTTGCCTCGCGTTTAATCGCCCTATTCGACGCCCGGCCCTCCAGTCTCTTCCTCGCGCGTTTCCCGAAATGGAGTGTTTCCGGCGCTTCTCGGCCTGGCCTATAGGAATTAGGTTTTGATATTAAGAAGGCCCCGGCAGCCCTTCCACGAAACCGCCGGGGAAATCATCTCGGAGCACGGGCGGCGTTGGCCGCTGCCCGCACGGCCCCCGGATTGCCGGCCCTGTCCTCCTCCCGAACACGGCGGGAGGTCCCCTGCGCTCTCTCGAACCCCTGCCTGGGATGCGCCGCTGTAGCGCCGGCTCCTCGGGGCCCGCCTTGCCGCGCTCATGCGGAACACGCTCTCGCGGAATTTCAGATGGGCATTGTCTCGCCAGTGGCGGGCCTCCGATATGAGTTGCTTACCTGATTAGGAAACGCAGCTCCGAGGGGCCAACGAGGAATTTCTGTTTTGTCGCTCCCAGCGTTGAATTTCCCGGCTGCAACAAACATCCCCGGGTTCATCAGGGGCGGTTTTTTTCCAGACCTTGTCAGCAGACGATGGGTCGCTCTTTCTTTTGTGTGAAGTCCTTTAAAAAACGACTGACATTCAAACCCATTTTTGGTTGTTGTTGATGATTATAAGGTGTCTAGAGACAAGACGAAGTGCGACAGAAAGCGTTTCCAACGGAAGTAACCGAGCATTTCCTCCGTGAGCGCCAATGGACCTTTTGTAGAAATACGCGGTGCGCATGCGCGCAGTATTTCATGCGCCTGGGTTCGAGAGTATCTAGTTCCAAACTAGTGCCACTAAATAAGCTACGCTTCAGAGTAACGACACTTGGCCATATTGTGTCTTAAAATCATGGTTGCCAGTTATCTGAAGCTCTATCTGAAATCACAGGAAATGCTTTTCCGCCCTCCACAAATGTTTAAACCGTTCGCGACAGAACAAACCAATATTACATGACCTTCCTAACACCGAATCTAATGCTGAGGAAGTCGCACTTTTGAATCATGACGATCGGCAGTTGCGTCTGTTCTGCATACGAGCCAAAATGGCGGCGCCTACAACAATGCCGGGGAACGGAGTGCCGATACTCTAAGCGCAGCTTATTTAGTGGCTCTAGTTCCAAACAATCCGCCATCTTGCATTTCTCGCCTTTGAGCGGTTTCGTTGTGTCGACCTCGGGGCGGAAGATTACGCACGATGGGGACAAAGGTGAGCTTGGGGTAGCCGTATCTAGGTCACATCGCCTCAATGGGTGAACTGGATGTAGCTGACGTTTTGGGTGTGGAACGGGTGGGAGAGGCCTTGGGCGCGCGTTGTTTTCCAGTCACCTAGTCTCGAACCGATTCGCGTGTCTAGGTGGCAGCACATATTCGCCAAGAGGTCCATTGACCTGCTCGAGAATGAGTCTGTCACTTTCTGGCTGCGAGGAAGCCTGATGCGCGACAGATGCACGCTCATCGAACGCAGGAGTCTGTTGCAACGTGCGGAGGAGACGCTCCGCCGCGAGCACGCGCTCGCTGGCTCCCTTCGTGCTTTGGCTGCACGTTCTCCCGGGACACCAAAGTGGTTTCGAATGGAGAAAGTTCCTGGCAGAGTTCCTACTGCAGACCTTACGCTGCAACATACCATAGAAGCTGTCGTGTATGTCTCACGCTGCAGCGGCTGCCTTTTCTTGTGCAAACCGTCTACCGCCGATCTCGTGCAAATCGCGTGTTCCAGCTGCCTCCAGTTGGGAGAAATCTCGAATGGCGTGTTGCTCAATGCAATACGTGGCTGCTGCTCTCTGAGCGGCGCACCAGTTTCCATGGCCGGGTCAGACCGGCAGCCGAGGCGGCGCGTGCCGTCGGGGTGCGTCCGCGACGCCCGCGAGGCGCGTCAATCGCCCTTCGTTATCGGTGCGGCTACGTCCCCGAGTTGCCGGCTGTCAAGCAGGGAATACATGAGCGACAAAAACGGGCGCCGCGCGGTGATTCCCTTAGCAACAGCCCAGGACGCTGTGAGGTGGACCTGTGCCAAGCCGCCACGTAACAGCGTCCTCGCAAGTTGCCATGGAAACTGCCCCGCGCGGCGCACGTTATCGCCGCTGATGTGTTCCTTGCTTCGGGGGTGGCGCTGTGGGATCGCGTTGGACCACGGTCCTTTCGGGGCGCCTCCTCGACTCCCCACTCCCGTCCAAACGCGTCTCGCCTGACTACTACTCGGTCCGGGGCGCGGTCCCCGCTTCCCTGCAATGCAAGATTTCACAACTCAGAACAGTATTGGCACCGCGACGTGAGAATTGCGATCCCTATAGTTCGCGGATGAGCGACTTCACACGAGGGTGTGCGTACACCTTCCTGATTCGAAATCTCAACCAACGCGCGGCTCTGTTGTCGCACCGCTGCCGGGGCGCTGCTGTGGTCACTGCGCAGGCGCCTCATCCGAACTTGGTATTTGCACCCCACCTGATGGGAGCAAACTTGTTTTATGAACAGCCTGTTGGCGTGTAGGCAGATATTATCGGTCATAATAAACATTATTAGAATTATACAAACAAAACTAGTATTTGCTTATTCACTATGGTCCGCCACGGATGTGATTATAGTTACTAAAACTTGGCTGCGCACCAACGTTACTAGAACACTCAGTTGGCAAACTCACCGTTGAAACCTGGGCCGCTGGCGTCCACCGAGACCGAGCTAAATACGACAACAGCGCCACCCTTAATCTTTTTTCTTTACTGTGGTCACCTTGAGCCTTCAGAAAGCATTTTTTTTTGTACAAACAAACAGAAAAAAACTCTTTTAGGAGGAACTTTTATTGGAGATAGTACAAAATAACAGGCGCGTGATGTTTTCTAAAATCTTTAGTTTACAAGTTTTTGCGGCACAATTAATATTGTTTTTTATACAACAACGTCTCACGGGTGATTTCAGGTAGCGCGTCCCGACCTGGGCGAGTCCCTAATTTCGGAAGTAGTTCGCGGCGCGTCCGCTTGGGAGGCGGGTGTTGGCATCCCTGAAACCCCTTCCACCGTTTATGTTTCGGCGCCAAAATGGCCGATTAAAGCCAAAATACAACAGTCACAGCGGACGCTGTCGAACGCGATACCGCCGAACCAATACAAGCAGCGGTGCAGTTCCCCGAGTGGCCGCTGCGGGAAAAATGGTGGCGTTGCGATCGCCATTAGCTGGGTTCTCGAGCACGGATTGGTGCCACTTTTTCAGAGCAGGTTCTATGGCAGTTTCCCAACTGAGCGGTTCTAGTAACGTTGCTGGCGCACTGAAATAAGTGAAGTGTTCAAAAACACCTACAAAAACAGATTCAAAAGTTACAGAAGGTACAAGAGAGCTGCCAGATTTATCACATCCAGATACCGAAGGACTGAGTCTGTCAGTGCAGTGCTCCCCTAACTCAAATTGCCGCCATTGGAAGAACGCAGGAGAGCAGCCAGATCAAAAATGCTGTATTTGATACACAACGAAAGATTTCACATAGATTCGCTGTGATATTTAAAGTATCGCTCTATTAGAGGACTACGGGGCAGTCATACCGAAATGCTGATGCCGATGAAAGCACGGATCGACCTTTTTCCAGTTCCTTTTTCCGAACCCGATAGACGAGTGGAACAACCGACCGCAAGATGCATTTGAATGTGACACCGTCGAAGGTTTTTAAGTCAGCCTGAGAGGCGTCGCCCAACAATATACATTTATTTTTCTTTCGTCTTTCTGTGTTCCTTACTTCGCTGGTAATTATATATGTTTAAATGCATCTGTCTGAATAATTAAAGCGCGCATCAATCCTAAAAGTGTGGATTAAAAATATAATTATTTTACTAATTACCCACTTCTGTGACGCCATTCGGCAAACAGTATGAATAAATAAATAAAAAAATAAATAAACATAGGCGTCACGGATCGAAACCCGTACGGTACAGCTGTGTCGTCGATCATCCAGATGACGGCCATTTTGTTAGGCGCCAGTGCGCCTCTCTGTAGGTCGTCGCAGTTGCCAATGTTTAGCCAGGGCCTCGTATATAAGCGTGGCTATGTCTGTCATTAGGCAGAGCCGTATATTAGGAGAGTTTGGACAATAGGCGGAGCAAAGGCCGCCGCCAGCGCCGAATATTCCCCCCACGCTTAGAGCGTAAATTAAATTTGTGACACAGCGTCGACCAATCAGGAGACCTCTACTCCATCTCACAAATGTCTGCAGTGAAGACAAAGGCACAGCCGCGTGAGCCTAGCTCAGCGAAACGCTTTTGTTGGTACGAGGCCTCGTGCATAGGAGGCACTTTCCAAAGCCACGCGCTCGTGCCCATGCCTATGTCTGCACTGCTAGAACAGCGTCCTGAGACTGGCTGAAAGAAAGCAGTGCAAAGGGTGGGGTGCGCGAGCGTCTTGAGACGCGGAGTTCCGCTCGGCACGGCTCAAATTATACTTCGTTTCACTTTATCTGCGAGCGAAGCCAAAGCTAGAAGCGCGAGACCAGCGCTTTTTGCATTTCTCCCCAGCTCGCGCGCTCGAGCAAAGCCTGAACGCGCGGAGCTTCCGTGCTCGCGCTTCCAGTTTTGCCTTCGCTCGCACATAAGGTGAAACGAAGCATAGTCGTGTCACAAATTTAGAGCACACGACCACCGCTAGGGGCTGTTTCGCGGCCTGTGGTTGGCCCCGAGATGCTCGCCTATTCAAACCAATGTATGGCCAAACTCTCTCAATAAACGGCTCTGTCATTAGGGAGCACGCGCCATAGGAAGGGGCCGGGCAAATAGGGTTCGTGGCTTCCGTGTGGTGGCACTCGTGATGCAGCTATCCTGTGAAAACCATGCTCCGCTTCGCAGGAAGCAATCAGTCAGAGCAGTATAGAGCTTGAGGCACCGACAGAAAAATATGAATTCGTCATCTATGGTGTATGTTCAAATATCACTTGGTGTCTGCATTTGCGGTAATAAGAACTGGAACCGAGAACGTAATACCCTAGAAATTACTAAATCCGCAGACTTCGTCTATTACGTATATTGAAAATTGTGGGAATTGTGGGACCAGCCGGAAGTTTTTGTTATGAATACGTCTTTGTAGTGTATTTTTTTTTTATAATAGTTGTTTTGATAGATTTCTATGTATAAATTCTAGGCATGTTTTTTTTTATCGTTTATAGATTCCACCCCCTGCTAAAATGCTTTACATCGATGCGGGTTTTTTTTTTTTTTTTTGTAACTAAAATATGATATACACATGCGGGCAAGAATGTGTGCCTGCAGAAGGAGGAAAACAGTTGCTCGTTTTTCGCCCTAAAGGCAAACTGTTTATTAGAAAATAATCTAAGCCTCTGTATGACATGTCAGTGCGAAAAAAGCGCCGCATATTCCAAATATTCGGGGAAATGAAATCGAATTTCGCCAGGCGAGGTTCACTGTGCCGTTAACGACGTGAGTTTATTCTGAAATTAAATAGTTAATTGAAATCCAACGATAGAGTCTACTGTTGTACGGAGTTGGTCTCCGTTGTTCGCTTGAAACCACCTTGCTCGCTCGGGTGAGTCGGATGGAATTCTATGGTGTGATACGGAGTTATTAGAAGATGGCCCGCGTTTGCCTGCGCCGCAAAATGGTACGCAGCAAGTCGTGCCTGAAATAGAACCTTAGTATTAGGAGCTATAAGTGTTCACCCTTTCACGTCAAAATGTTACAGCTATTAAATCGCGGCGTTTTTATTTTTCACATTCGGCACGCTAACCAGTTTAATCTGGGAAATAGACTGAGGCTCACTCTTGGTCAATTCATGGGTCACGCGACACCATGGTTTCACATGACGTCACACAGTCACGCGACGTCACAAAGTCCCTTGACGTCCTGTCACGCGACACCGTGGCATATGACACCCCTATGGGCGTATCACTTATAGACGCTTTACACACGCGCCAGACTACGGCCGCCATTGCCGACCTTCTCTTGTCTAAAGGCTGAACTCCATGGGACGAATATGCTGCGAATAACCGACGAATTTTGGCCGGCGGCTTTTGCTCTGCGCGTGGAATCAACACAGTGGCTGCTACGTCGCGCGCAAAACGAGCGTGCCGTCGGGCGGCGCTCGCCAGTTATTCGTCGCATAATTCGTTCCATGGAGTTCAGCCTTAAAGGCTGAACTCCATGGGACGAATATGCTGCGAATAACCGACGAATTTTGGCCGGCGGCTTTTGCTCTGCGCGTGGAATCAACACAGTGGCTGCTACGTCGCGCGCAAAACGAGCGTGCCGTCGGGCGGCGTTCGCCAGTTATTCGTCACATAATTCGTTCCATGGAGTTCAGCCTTTACCGAGATAACGAGCCACTGAAACGGCCGTTGACGAGCCTCCACAAAGGCCAATGCTGAGGAGAGGACGCAATTAAATCTAAAATGGCAATGACCTGGCATGGAATGGTAATGACGAAGTGAAATAAACGGAATAAGAGGAAACAAAAACTGAAGGTCGGTTATGGCGGCGCCCATGAACAGCTGCTGCAGAGCGTCTATAAGCCGCCATGGGGTCCTTATAGGTGTAACCCTGTCGGTTTCCACGTTGAATTCGACTTTTCAAACAGCCTGGTAGTAAATAGTCAGAAAGGTTAGGACATTCGCAGGTTTACATCTGATTGGCCAACACCATTATTATGGAACGAATAAATGCAGCACTGGTGCTAGTATAGTGATTAGCAGTGTGCCAGATGTACGGTGAATAAACATGCTACAAATATATCGCGACCTAAAAATAAAGTGTGTTTAAGGTGATACAGCCAGCACGAAAAATAAAGACACGATTCGTCTGGACGAAAGAGCGGCTAAAGGTTGAGCATCGGCACTTCTGTCATGGGGTCTCGCTACTCACTCGGTAATTTTGGCTGTGTTTCGATGTCTTCGGGACGTGGAACCCCGGTAAGCTCAGAAGTCCCGAGACATGGCTGGATCCGTTAGGCTCGGATCAAACGGCTCTGGCTCGGATGAGCGAGAGCTGATGTTCGCGCGAGCTTGCGCGGCTTGCATCGCGCGCCACTCATTTTGTTTGGGGGGATCGGTGGCCGAGTGGGCTAGCGCACACCAGCTCGGAGCACGTGGAGCGAAAGTTCGCGCTGCAGAACCCAGGATACTGGGTTCAATCCCCACTCCTTCCCGTTTCGATCTGGATGAGCATCGTACCGGCGTGCGGTCGTGTATCACTACTGCGTGATGCACGTTAAAGACCCCAGGCTAGCGGTTGTACTGCACTGGCTAAATTGCTCATCTACAGCTGGGAGACTCGTCGCCCCTTCGAGGCAGACCGAGTTCTAGGCTGTATAAACATACACACAACCCCCCACTCATTTTGTGGCCGCGGCAGCCACGGTATGGCGCTTCCGAATTAGTTTTGTGGAGAAGCTCCGGTGGTCGTGCAGGAGCTGTGGATTGACAGGCGTAGAAGCTTATAAAGCATGCTCTGGTTTAATGCTTTAGCACCAATGAACCCCAGCCAACTTCGCTTGCAAAAAACAACAAAAAAAAAAAACGGCCTCTTTGTTTGTGCCCAGTCGCCGGCCCCCCGTGTTGTTTCAGTTTCGTGCTTTTTCCAACTGCCAACGGACTTGGTCGTTGTCGGTGGGGTCGCGGAACACCTCTTTGCGACAAAATTTTGGCGTGACAAATTGAGGCCTGTCACTGCGTGTGTCCCCTCTCCGTTGTGCGAACGAGACGTTGGTTCATCTACGTTTCTGAGAAAGGCGCGAGTCTCGACCCGGATGGCGCAAGAGCGAATTCGAGCGGTGTGCTTTCTCCTCTCCCGTGAGTGGGCACGCAGGAGGCGTCCCGGGAGCCGTCGTTTCGGGCGGCGCGCACCTTGGCCGCGTGCGAAGGCAGCGGCCCCTCGGCGACGAGCCCTGTTTTTGAGCCCCGTGACAAATGAGCGTCGGGGCGGCCGCCACAGGTTGCCTGTCCCCGAAGACCACCATTAGTCTCCTCGGCGCCGGTGCCCCTGGCAGCGCGGGGCCTGTCCGACGGCCACCGATACACTCTGCGGAATCGCGCTCGGTGCGCCGCGACATGGGGGTTTTGAGATCTCGCTGTGGATGCAAGTTCTGCGGCTCTTGGAGTGTGGGTATTGGGGAAGGGATATTTAAATACGGAGTTTTCCCCATTCGATGTTCGCGAGCTCGTCGACTGTGAAAGGCATTTTTGTTCTTCACTGGGGCTACTTCGGCTTTGGAGCCTCGTGTTTTGCTGACGGGCCGTTGTGGACCATGAGGCTCGTCAATTGCTGGCACTTGCAAAAGTGAACTCCTTCGTCGTCCATCCCCGTCGAGGGTCGTCGAGAGATGAATGGCATGGCTAACCACGCTCACACTGCGACGGTGTTTTGGGTAGTGTCTATTGTGGGGCCTGTGTTTTCTTTAGCCTTCGATCACAGTGTGGTAGAGCCTGGTAGCGAGGGTGCACACCTATTCGCCTCTTGGATGTGGGCCTGCTTCATTTCCATTATCCTCTCCAATATCTTGCGTTCCAACGTCCACAGTTGTGTTCCTGTTCGTAACGTCATATGCATGTTGCGATATGATTGGGCGTTTTTTTTAGTGATTAAGGTGATTAAAGTACCTTCTACGAGTCTTTTTCTGTTTTATTACAAACACATACATTAAAAGAAAACAAAAACGCTAGAAATGCTTGACACTATTATCCTAACACGACGTTGGCGCTTTTCCGCATTTGGAGGAGGGGTAGGGTTCTGCGTTTTCGGTTTCTATTTTTTCAAAATTCGGCGTACTTTTTTTGGTGTCTATTTTAAAAACCAATTTTCGGTTTTTTTCGGCGTATATTTATGCCCACAAAAGTTTATCGGCTTTTTTCGGTGAATATAAAATAAACACCAACGGACACCGGATCAGATGATCCTTCTAGCTCTGATATTTGTGATCACTCAAAAAATAACCGCACAAATACATTGAAAAATAAATGGGCACTTTATTTGGTAAATGTGTGCAACTGTAAAAGAAAGCAAGAAGAAAAAAAACACAGAAGTACAAACAAGTCGGATACGAAGCCTATGCTGAAACAAACATGGATCTTCACCTTCTGTACATCAGGATTATGTGATCTTATTATAGTACTCAAATATGTTCTTTTCCAGGTTCTCCTCGTTGATCCGCACTCTTTTTCCTGTTAATATGACCCTGAGCTTCGAGAATGTTCTCTCAACGCTAACACTGGACACTGGCAGGCTGAAGACATGAAGCTCTGCCTGAGCCAAAATCGGCCAATCAACCAATTGAGACCGCCAAAGGAGACACGGTGCGACGTTTTGAAGCACAACACAACATGCAGAGCTTGCATCAAGTCAGTCTTCCTTACAACGAGTTTGAAAAGTTTGAAAACAAGCTCGTACATGGCGAAGTCATGGGGCATTTCGGACTTTACGTTCCGATCGATGATGTGTGCATTAAACCAAAAACTTCGTGATGCCGTCCGTGCATCCCATACATTCGGACACGTTTCGATTGACACTCGTTCCACTTCTTCGCCAGGGCTCTGCGGTACGACTGGAAGGTCAAAGTGGCCTTTTCCGGTTAAAACTGAATTTTAGAAAATGGATCCGACGTAATTTTATCGGTTTAATTCGAAAATGCCGAACTTAAAAACGGACCTTTTTCGGTTGAAACCGAATTTCCGAAAATGGATTCGGCGTACTTTTATCGGTTTTTATCGGTTTAAACCGAAAACTCCGAACCCTAGGTATTGGTGAGCACCAAATTTTGGCACTTAATATCTGCCTCAAATGAACGCTTTCAACCACGCCAATAGTTTTGATGAGCCACTTCTAAAGTAAAATTCCTCTGCTGAGATCACTCGATTACCTTGTCTCCCACATGCCCCCGTGCCGTGACTCCAAAGTACCGTAGCACTTGGGCCACTCCCGTCCACCTTCACCGCCTCTCACCGGAGCGCGCGCGTCGAGCTTCACCGCTGTGCACCGGAGTGCCAGGAGCAGCGGCTGACACGGTGGAGCGCCTGGCTTAGCGCGATAGCCTCGGAAATTATGCCCAATGCAATTCCTGGTCTACCTCCCTTGATCTTGATTGTACGTTAACCTCTCATTTAAAAAAAAAAAAGTAAATAAATAAAAAAGCTGTGCCGATAAAAAGCGGATATGCTTGTTTTTGATGGCATTTTACAAAAATCATATTTACTGGCTAAATAAAGTACTGAGTGAAAAAGGGGGAGTGGAGTGAGGCTTTATCCCATCTCCAGTGTTGCTCTATGATTCATTTTTCAGCCATTTTTTTAATCTATTGTAAATTGAACTTGTTTTGACCAGAGCCTTATTTATTTCTTAATAATTAAAAAATGAGCAGTCCTTTGTGAATGCACAGGACGGTTACAGAGGCAGCTGCGTCACGTCACGGCGATGTCCTTGAACATGGCGTCGTTCACGCACCGTGGGTGAACAAAAGCGTTCGGAACAAAATAAACATTTGACCATTTTGTTGCAAAAACTTTTGCTCCTTTTTTTTTTTTTTTTCGTGCTCGTGAACGAGCGTTTTTTGCGACGAGCTTTTGGCGTTGACAGTGCTACGCCGGCATTTTCTATCCGCTATTTCTCTATACTTTTTCAGAGAGCGCGTTACCCAAAGCATAGAGCGGATTGTTAGGGACTTTTAGGAAACCGTTACCGTGTTCCACGTTCCGGACTAGCGGAGCCTCTGAAGCGTGCTTTTTAAGCCCGTGCCCCGCGGTCACGACATCACTCGGGCGCGTGCTTAAAAGCATACTTGAAAGTTTCCGCTAGTCCGGTACGCGGAACACGGTAACGGTTTGCCAGAAGTCCCTATCAACGCTTTGCCATAGCTCGGCTGTAACGTATTTGCGTCGCACGCAGCGGAACCAGGTTCGATTCCCGCAAGTGGCGGGCGATCTTTTTTCAAGAATTTTGCAACATAAGCGACGGACGCCCTACATAGCCAACACAACATCAACTACTACTACTACTACTATTACTACTACTGCTACTACTACTGCTGCTGCATAAACAAGGGACGTATTTTACAGCTGTCGCTGTAGTAGAGAGCTATGTGTTAACTAACTAAAGGCGAGGCCGTAGACGATCTTATAAATATTAAGCGTGACCAAAGAGAAAAAAGAAAAGAAAAAAAGACTGGGGTTAAAACATACACTAAAAGGGAAAACGAAAATTACGCATACGCTCCTAGTACCTTTTCCTGCTCTATTAGACACTTTTAGTTGGGCGTACGCAAGCTCGTTGCGTACGCCCAACTAAAAGTGTCTATTATCTCCGACGTTGAGCGCAGCGCACGGGACGTAGCGCTGAACGTGGGCCTTTCATTGGCCGGCGAGCAGGAACTTGAGATCTGTGACCAATCAGTATGTATGTGCGCTGCGCTATGCCGTGTTCGCTACGCTCGACGTCGGAGTGTAACGGAGCCTGTAGTGTATCTGTTGTCTTTACCCGCAATCTCAAAGTTTCTTTTGTGGTTTTTTGTTTGGCATACTTTGTGTTTTCTTTTGTGCTTTTTAACTCTTATTACAAACGGTGATAAGTAATATACTCCAGTGTCAGAGAGGAGCCTTTAGTCGTTATCAAATAAAATCTCAGTTAACGATGCGATCATTTTTTTAAGTGGTGTGGCGAGATATTTTGTAATTTTTTTCCCGAAGCGTTAGTGACTGCTCCAAATCAATGTTTTGACTGCTACAAAACCGGCTTAAAAAGGTCAAATGCTGCTCCCATCACCAAGACTCGTAACAAGCGATCCACTTCTTTTTTTTCTTTTTGTTCTGTTTGTAGATGACGCGTGAGATTTCCCGTGTTTTATTATCGCCCGCGAACGACACCTCGTAGCATCGAAGCGCCCGCTCTTCGCTCGCGTTAGCAGACAGTCGTTTCCTGTCTCTTGGCTCGCACGAGAGATCTTGCTCTTGCTCTCACGGTGACTCAACTCGGATTCCTGGGCGCGGGCTTGCTCGAAACAGCCTGAAGACAGTCTGAAAGAAAGCCTGCCTGGGGCGTGCGAGCGCTTGAGGTTCGACCTCGCGAGTCATTCCACTCGTGCTTCAGCTTCCGAAGCACTTCCTTTCGCACCGCCTTTAGACTCTGTTTCTTGCAAGGCGGCCCTGGTGCGTTGGGTGGCCGGCTCACGTTAAGCCCGCAGCGGTTTCAAGTCATGGAAGTGTACAAATTGAAGAACGCTAGGAAAGACGTTTTGTGCGACTCTTTCGGAGCTGAAAACATCCTCCCTTGACGCTTATTCTCTACTTTATTCTCCTTGCCCGTTTGACGATGTAGGTCAAGCTTCTCGGGCCTTACGTGCAGGCTAACGGATCCGTTTCAAATCTGCTCGTTGCAACCTGGCGCACAACTTTGCCTGTAGTAATGGCGATGATCGGGCGACTTCGGTCATTTTTTTAGAGAATACTTTTACGGTTTTCCTGCGGGTTGATGACAATATTAATCACAACTCTCTTCGTCCTCTGGAGCTGCTTCAACTTCAAGTTTGGTACCGGCTTGTTTCCTTTTAATGTCTTCCTTTTGTTTTTCCTCCACCGTTTCTGTCGGCTCAAGCCACGTACGTTGCATGGCTTCGCCGCGACCCGTTTCTTCATTTTATCTCGCTCGTCCTCGGATCGTCGTATCGATGGTCGCTGGGATTAGTGTCGTGTCGAGCAGGTGGAGGCGCCCTTTTTGTCCGTCGGGCGAAGCGGGTGTTCCCCGGGGTCCCTGCCCAGGGCGCGGCGGCTCTGCCCCGCTGAGTAATGGCGGCCAGCATTTCTGGGCCGGCGGCGGAGCGTAGACGCTGCGGCCGCGGACCCGGCCAAGCGTGTCCGGCGCGGCCCGCTCGGCTGAACCTGAAATCTCGTGGTCAGCGCGCTCGGCTTGGCCGCTGGGCCCCTCGTCCGTTTATTTCGGCTCCTTGCCTCCGCGGTCCCCTCGGCCGCCCCTCCCTCCCCGCCACCGTGATGTATGTCGCCGGCCGATTTCCTCTGCCGCCGACGTTTTTACGCGCGTTTTCTGGGCGCCCGCCTTTGTGCCTGTTTTCGCGCGGTTTCGGAAATAAGCCCGACGCCCGTTTTCCTCTTTTTCTTGTTTCCTCGCTGCGGCTGTGGAAGGAGAAATGGCGCGGATATCGAGGGAGATTGGAATCGCCGGCGCGCGTCTGGGCCGCTCTTCTCGGGCGACTGGGCGCGTCGCGCCTGCCTTTGGATGTCCGGACCCTGCGCCGTCGAGTCCGGGAGCTGCCGGGCCCCGACCGACGGTCCGCGGGCCCGGGTCTCGTTCGCCTTCCGGAAAGGAGAACGGCCCAGCTTTCTGTCGTCGCGTGTTCTTCCCACCTGCCATCGTCGTCTCCCTCGTTTGAAAGGGCTTACACGGTGGTCGCCTCCATTCCTGGGAGTGTTCTGTCAATGAACTGCACGCCCGTAATTCTGGCCACCGCGACTAAGCTGAGGGTGGTCACGCTTGGATCGATGTTTGCTTTGATCACTACATGCAAAACTTTCTATAGACCCGCATATTTTTGTTTGTGGCCTTCAGAGAAGCCTGCAGCTGGAAGCAGATTCCCTCCAAGATTCATTGCTCGTCATTTTAAGCCAACTGCCTACTGTCATTCTTGCTCTGTTTTTGTCGGCGTTACTTTCCTTCTCAGATGCTGTCGGGACCATTAACAGTGATGTGATTGGTGCGCCAAAGTGCTTACCCCCTACATCCTGCTAGATTTCGCAACAATATGACGAATTGGCGCCAACTTTGCGCCAAAACTTAATTTGGCTTTACTGGTATTCAAAATATGATAGCTCGTGGACCCCGCTGCATGGCCGGATTGTCGCTGTAGGCTTGCACGACTTTTCGGGTCTTTCGATTATTGCCTCAAATAACGTACTATTTGATTTGATCTATGTATCAAACACTGGCAGTACTCGGAAGTGTCTCAATGTTACTGGTGTTCGGGGTCTGTTCCGGCGGGTTAGTCAGAGCCGTGTATAGAGAGCGTTTGGTCAATCAGAGACGCGGGCAGAGCCAGGGCGTGCACCAGACCCAGAAAGAGGGCTTGGCATGCTCCCTTGGCCAACCAGAAGCCGAAAAGAATCCCCTAGCGGTGGAAGCGAGAAACAGTTTCAATCATAGGTATATGGTTTTAATAAGCGCGTAAGAGTTAAATGTAGTAACCCTTCGCGGTCGAAAATAGGGTGCGCGTGATGTTCCGAATTTGATCCTGCAGAAAGATGAAAGAAACGAATGTGCCGCTCGAACTCTGACGTCCGAGCGGTCACACTCTGAGCAAAACAGATTCCCGGCCCTCGGCGCCTGGCGTAGGGATCATGTCGATCGTTCCGCTAGTCGGGCTCTTCCACCATGATTTTGGATGACCGTGATTGAAACATTACGTGCACCATATTTTCGGTCACCGAGAGTTACTCCGACGCACTTATTAAGTTTGTTTCGCGCGACCACCGCCAGGGCATTATTTTCGGCTTCTGGTTGGCCACTTTCGAATTTGTGAAGACGCCCTAGAACACGCCCAGCATGCTTTTGGGCCAATGGCGTCTCCTCGTTTGACTCCCATACTTCCCAATGAAAGGCCAAACTCTCTGTATAACAGTGTATATATACGGCTGTGAGGTTAGCTCCATTGAGTGGGCTTCTTATCACGCACTGGTGTACTGCCATTGCCAACCGCCATTGTTTGCCAGTAGTGGGCGGAGCTCGGTTGGAGAATCCAGTATCGTGCGGTTGCTGCCGGCCAGTGTCGTGCTACTCACTTCTCCTTGTCTAGTTCATCTTTCTCTGCTTTGCCTTAGCAGGGCGCTGCTCAGATCCAAAATAACGAATCTAACAATTTAAAGAAAAAAAAGCGGAAACTTTAATTATACAATGTGTCCGTCCTCCCGTCTATTTTGCCTCTAAATTTAGCAGGGCAAATTGACGTCACGTGACCCATACACCAATTTCGTTTCCCCGCTAAATTTTACGGGGAAATTTCCGTCACGTAACCGACGTCACATGATTTACACACCTATTAAGTTTCCCCGCTGTACATTGCGGGCAAATCGATGCCGGGTAACCTAAACACCAATTCAGCTTCCCCGCCAAATGTAGCGGGGAAGGTTGACATCGCGTGGCCAATACACCCATTCAGTTTCCCCATTATGAACTTAGAGGCGAAAATGATGAAGAATGGGTTTGTCTTCAATCCCTAAACGACTGTTTAATGCGTTTTAAACAAATTTCACCGATCGCTGTTTATACACTGTTTCACTGAAAGAGGGCGAGGGAAAATCGGGAGGGGGCTACCACCAGATTTTCCTCCTCCCTGAACTGTACGAAGCAAGGGGAGTCCCCAGATGTGTCTTGGATGCATGCGATGTCAGACGGTCGCTTGCTTGGCCCGCAATTTCCTCTCAGTTTTTGCTTTCTTACATTTAATTCAAGCAACTGGATTCGATGAGAACCCCCACTTGGTGGCGATACTGCCGGCCCCTTGGAAGTCAAGTGAACAGGATCATTAAAAAGTGCATCATTTTTAATTACCGGAAACAAAAAACAAAAATTGAGTGTGACCTGCACCCGCCTAAGAATTAGCCCTGAGCATGATTTGCGATTCATAAAAGGCAGTTGAGTAGCTGAGGGCCAATTCCCGTTACCGAGTGTGGGTTTTCTTATCGGTTTCCTTAAAGCGCGATCTCGTGCACAACAAACAGTAGAGAACGGTTAAATTATGTTAACAGACACAACGCGACTGGATGATTGTTATTCTACAGATGGGTGCGCAACGTAGGTGGTAATAAACAGCAACTTCAAATGCCGCCAAATGCTGAACCGCTGATAGACCCACACTTGCAATGGGCCTGTTTCGGCGTTGCTGTATTCAGCTTTCGACAAAATACGCACCCGTGGACGCGGGTTCCTCAATTAAAATTTGTTACGCGTATAAACATCGATGCATAGCAGGCCGAAGCTGGCAACGATCATTTCCGCGTTGTTCTCTTTTTGCGCGTCTTCGTTTTCTTGTGCTGGTGGACAGGGAACCACAACAACTTTCTCATTGTACTGCACCTACAACCGCGAAACACCATCGGGGGAACAGAAAAACTCACCTCCAATTTCGATCGCTGGCGCCTTCGCTCGCCCCGCGTTCCCTGCCGCTGTTGCACGCATCGCCACACCGGCGGAAGCCATATTAAGGCCTGTTCACACATGTAGCGGAGCGCTACAAGCATAGCGCTGACCTCGCGCTAAGCGCGTGCTGACGGAAGCATTCACCAGCTTTGTATCGCACCGTCAAAACTGTTGCTCATGGCTGACAATAAGTAGCTGACGGCACGTGAGAAGCGCTACATCAGCGCTTCGCTGCATGTGAGAACCGGCCTTTACCGAGCACGAAACAGGCACAGAGTGTTTAAAAACGTGAACCCATTTAACCTCATACAAGCCCCACCCTGCGGCAAAGTTTACTGGCGTCTTACCGCACCCAATATATCAGCGGAACTCAAAGGAGTGCTTTCACCTAGTTCAACGCGGCTGTAGAGCCTAACGCTCGAGAGAGGGCGCTACGTCATTGAAGATGGCGCAGCCCGCGATAAAGCCATGTACTGGCTGTGTTCCGTGTATTATAGATTTATAGGACTTCAAAAATAAATGACGCTGCTTTTTTTTTTTTTTTACGTTGTTTTGAGCAACACGAGCGCTCTCGTACGCGTCGGCACTCTGCTGGGCGTGCTCCTTCCTGAGATGGGGGCAAGTCGCTCTCTCTGCGGGGCCGCGGTCAGAATTCCTTTGTTCGGACTGAGAGGTGGATCTCGTCGCGTTTTCACGAAGAGCGTCCAGTTATCTCGGCGGAGCCCGTTCTTTCTAACCGGCCCCCAAAGAAAGCACGAAGGGGCAGAGCGCCGGTGTGAAGGCGGCAAGAGCAGCGGTGGTCGGCAGGCCCGACCTTGCGGCGGCGGCAGGGCAGTTGTTTCGCTTGTCAGTGGCGTGCTTTATGGGGGCCGGCTAAGAGGCGGCCCTAAATCAAAGGCCCATAACGGGCCGCCGGCGCGGTGCATGCGTTTGATGGCTTCGAGTGCATTACGGCGGGGAGAACTTGTTCTTCGCCCAGAAACCCCGAATGAGCTTTTTATGACTGCGCGCGAGCGCCCTGCCCGGTAACGATGCCGTTAGCAGCTCCGCCCCCCTCGTGGCTCTTGGCTCGTCGTTGTCTCCCTCGCTGCTGCTACCTTTCCTGCCGGCGACGCGTTCTTCCTTTTTTATGCTTGTCGACCGTTTTTTGCACGTTCAGCGCGCTTCCCCTTGGAGACAGGAGCGCCAAAAAAATACGGCAGAAAAAATACCGCCGTATAAGGATTTTTTTTTTCTCTCTCTCTGTTCTTTCTTTTTGTTCCTTGCTCTTTGGTGGCACCTTGTCTTCCAACTTGCTGCGCTATCTTCCGGCCGTAGTCAGGAACCTTCATTTCCGAATTAGAACAAGGCGATTCCACTGCTTCGTGCAAGTAAGGGAGAAAGAAAAAAAAAAAAAACCTGAACTAAAGAGAATATGTAATCGAGTGTGGGCGGAGAAGAAAGTAGGAAATTACGGCAACTGCCAAGATGAGATTTTTTTTTTTTTTTTTTTTTGTGGGCTGGTTTTTTGGGTGGTTCGAGTCATGCAGCGAGCAACGCTCTCGCCTCGAGAGCGGAATATATGGACTCGCGGCAAGAATTGCGGGGGATAATATTATTATTAGCAGGTGGAACGGCCCGCGCTGCCTCGCCCTTCCCTTTTATGCTTCGCGGAACCGTCGCTTGTTCCTTCGCTTTCATGTCCCCCTCTTTTTTTTCTTTTCTTCTTTTTTTTACTTCTCCGCGTCGCTTACTTTTTTCGGGTCTGTGTGTGTGCTTAAGTGCGCATAGTGAAATTTGCTCTCCGGAGAAGCGAGAAGAAAGGAAAAAGGTAAATAACTAAAGGGGGCGAGTGGCGGGAGAGCGCCGGAAGGCTCCTTCATATACATCCCGCGATCTGTATTAAGGACGGGCTAATCATAAAGGAGGACGCGCCGTGTCTCGAGAACCAGCTCTACTCAGCTCTCTTCGCTTTCCCAATACTACGGGAACAAGAGGGAAAATGAACCTAAGGGGGAAAAAATATCTAGCTGCGTTCATCCGAGACTTGTACCACACTTCATTTTTTTTAGAGATTTGAACGGTGCGAAAGAAGTGGGAATTTTTTTGGATGCTGCTTTTTTTATTAATTTTTTTAAACACCTTGCTGTCACACTTTTTTTTTGGTAAGAAGTAGCACTTAGACTGAGAAATGGTACAAGCGCATTCAAATTTCGCAAATGACTTTTTTTTTTTTTTTGGGGGGGGGGGGGGGGGGGACTGCTTTGGCAGTGCGTTTTCGATTGTCGGAACGTGTGACAGGAGGGGAGAGGCGTCGGGTGCTGTAGCCGCTTACAGGACCGACCTACCCTCTCTCGCTTGTTAATGAAAAATACTGCTCTGCGTTTTTGTCTTTTTCGTGAAAAGAGGTTTAAGCGATTATCAGCAGCGTATTTGTTTACGTCGTGTTTATCGAAAACTATCGCAATAGAAGAAGCTCGGCGTTTAGGCTGAGACGAGGGCAGCTTTCGTTGACAGTTTATAATGCCCAATACCCGTTTTAGCGATGGCGTGCTTAGGATGATTATAACCATCCCTTCGAAAGGATGCCCGATGGTACGACCATTGTAACCACGTCAACGCTAAAAAGATATGGTTCTAAACATCCCGAACAAAAGAATTCCGAACATTCTTGGACATCAACCCCTTGCGGATGTACAAGAACAACTGAACAACATTAAACGTCGGAATGTTCTCCGGGAATATTTTAGATGTCAGTCATAAAATATGAATAAGCAGTAATTAAACGTGTCTACGGGTAGAGTTTTTTTATTCATCGGCTCTACAGCTTCTTTGCATTGAATCATAGAGGCCACATTCACGAAATTATCGATTTCTGCTTTCTCGGCAAAATATCTATTGTGAATGTAGTTGCCTGGGTATTATAGAACGCAAATCAATTAAGGCCCATACGCACATTCGCGTTTGAGCGCGATGCGTTCCGTCGCGGCAAGCGGACGCGTTGCGTTGCGAAGAGCGCTTGCGCCTAACTTGTACGCACAGTTGCGTTGACACGCAGTCAACTGCAGTCAAGAGCCCATAAGAACGCGCTAACGTCGCTAGCGGCTCACCAATAGTAAGCGAAATCCAAGGCAACATGGCGGCGCACAGCGACAGCGTCGAAGTGTTCGATCTTGGGACAATCCCGCTGGCTTCCCCGACGTTTTGTCAAGCTTGAACCATCGCAGCCTTGGAAAATACACTCTTCACCGCTCCCCAAACCGAAAAAAGCAAGTTCTGCGAGCGGAGAACCGGATACGTCTTGCCGAGTCGGCCGAGTGGCGCGAGCAGACACGTCACCCTCCTCTCCTCTCTCGGCTTCTGATTGGTCGAACGCACCGCAACGCGTCGGAAAGTTGAGCGAGTCTCTACTCGCTTGCGTCGCGCTACAGAGCGTTGCGGGAAGGCGCGCGTCGCTCCGCAAGCGACCGCTCCTGGCCGCAAGGACGCCGCAACGCGCTCAAACGCGTTCAAACGCGAATGTGTGTATGGGCCTTTAGAATTTTGATATTTCCTCGGATTTTTTTTTCATTCCACGGAATGTCCCGGAAAGTTGGCCATGCCATCATGAAGGCCATGGCGAGGGCAGCTTCTGGTTACCCCTTGAAGTTTGATAAGCGTAGTTATAAGCACCCCAAGATAATACGGGGAGTACGATGGACAGAAGAAGACAAAGATCGTAACGACAAGATGCTTTCCTCTTATCGCTTTTTCTGGGTTCCCCGTGAGGACTTGTCAATCCGCCGGAAGAGACGCAGTCTTAGATACGTTTGAAAATCTCGGTGGCACATCGGGTATGCAGAAGCATAAATGACACGGAAAGAATTGTCTCTGTAACACAACTTGGTCTGTCACACACCTTTCTTTAATCAAATGATCGGATCCGTTCAGTCCTTGTATCGTCTGTTATTTGTAATTGAAAGGTAGCCGTGCAGGCTTATGGGGAGGATATATTGACGAAGATTGAATCTCTATTTTTGAAGAGGGCTGTCTTTTTGTTTGTTTCCCGAACTGAAAGTGGCAGCGGGAAGAATTCAAACCCGTCCGGGCTTTTTCGGTTAGTGGTCCCCATTAGACTGGTCTTCGACGAAGGACCCTTGGGACTCCCCGGACGGAGCAAGTGGGTTTCTCTTCGACCGCGTCACGGCGCGACGACTGAAGCGAGATGAGGCCCTTCGACCGTCGTCGACGACCGCTTTTGAGTCGCCGCCGTCGGGAGGCGACGGCCCCTGGTCTACGGTGTGCCCGGGGCCCCGTGTCTAGGAGGCGGCGATCGAACTTCGATTCCGGCGGGGGCGTCGAAGGTGCGGGTCGTTAGACGCCTATCTCGGCGTCTGTCCTCCATCGGGCTTTTGTGCGCCCTAAAGCTCCCGCCGCCCTCGTTATACCCCGGTGGCCGTGATGAGGGCCCTCATCATCGACGCCGACGACTGGCTTTGCCGAGAGGACCCTCGGCTTCCCCGGCGTGCGCACGACCGTATCGAACGGCGGGCCTGTACGAGTTGTCTCCACCTCAGACTTTTACGTGGTGCCGAGACTTGCTGGGCTGACGTTCCTCTGACGCTTCTTACGGACACCCGGGAAGACCGGTCGGTGACCCGGTCATGCTTAGGCGCTGGGTGGCGAAACGCGTCATTAAGAGTCGTCCATCGAGTTGAGGAGCACCCTCACCCTGGAAAGGCTGGACTCCGTGAATCGAGAAAGCCGACCAATTTCCCCCGCCGGCGTTCGCTCTGCGCGTCTGTACAGTGGATGGCAATGGCTTGCGCCGCGCGCAGAGCGAGCGGGAAAGGCATCGGTCCTTAGCCGCATCGTCACTCCATGGAGTTCAGCCTAAACGTTGTGCTTTGAGATCATGTCGACACCGTAACTATAGCGCGTATGCTCGAAGGTTCATGTACCGACACGCGGGCACCGCCACTTTGGACGAGAACGTCATTGCTTGTCGCTATCTGTGGGAGCGTCGCCTCCAAGCAGGAGTGGCAGACGCTACAGAATGGTTCCCGCTGTGGTTCACCCTGAATCTTATCGCCTTAGAAACTTGCATCAATTTAGGGTGCCTCCACGCTCCCGTGTCCTTGGAGACGTCCTTCGTTACGTGCCGAACAAAACGCATACACTTTGGGTTCGAAAAGTTCCTAAACAAACGCCGGTGAAAGCTCCACTCTCCTGTTTTGAGATGTCAGAACACGTGCAGTGTTTCTAAACATGGACAGCGATCGAGAATTAAAATGACCGAGGGGTCATCGATTTGGGTTCACACAGGGTTCTTTTTCTTGGTAGGGATGTCGCCGCAAACGTTTGAACTTTGCCATATTTAGGCAAGTTCGTTTTCGTCGATTTTTCCCGACGTCTACGCGGAAAATTTTAAAAATTCGGGAGAGATAGATAATTTATGCCCTAGTTGCTGTCAAGTTAAAAAAAAAAATATATATTTTTAAGGCTTTCACGCAGTGAAAGCAAAACAATCTTTAAATGCTCGTGTTCTACTTCTCCCCTCCTCCGCCGCGTGACGCCAGCTCACTTAATGTTTCCGCGCATGCTCCTAATAAGCGAACTTGAATCGAACTTTGGCCGTCCTGTTAAAAGGTGGAGAAAGTCGGAACCTGGTCCAACTGGAAGCTCGGCAGTTTGGCGACATCACTACGAGTGAGATCTTCTCAGTGAAGGTGTCAACGGGCAGCGCACCAGTCGCAGTCCGAACGAACACACGGCTGCGCAGCCGACGTCCTTTTCTCGGCACCGTCTCCGAGCGCTGCTTCCCTTCGGCGGGACCGGCCGGGAGCGGGCCGAGGGTGGCAACGCGAGCACCCCGTTCCGACCGGGCCCTTGGTTCGGTTGGCGCCGCCGCGCCCGGACCCTTCGTTCCCCGTGGGTGCGCGGGGGGACCCCGTGTTGGCGTCTCCATAAATCTGGCCGCGGGGCGAAGCTACAGTCGACTCTGGGCGAGCGAGGCTGGCTGCTCTTTCGGGAGAGCCTTTGTGGACTCCCCGCCACGTAATAACTCTGGCCGCCGCATTTGAATATTAACGCCACACAAATCCAAACCGAGGGCGTCGCGGAGCGCGCCCGCGGCACTTGGGAGGCGATAAATTGCGCTTCTCGCGTCGGGCCGCTCGGTCCCGTCGCCTCCATTTGAATAGATGAGACGGTTGACGAAGTCGGCCTCGCCCGCCACCACAGTCATGCAAATGACTCGCCGCCGGTGCCGCGCCACTCGGAGGAGAGCGCCTTTGGAGAGGGGGCTCCACGTCGGGGGAGAGGAGGGGCCGGGGCTTTCTGGGCCCACTGGATGCCCGCGTCACACTCTCGGGACGTGTCGGACGCGTTCGTTCTTTGCTTGTGCAGTGCAGACACGTTTGCCGCGCCCTCGTGCAGGCCTTTCTGGACAGTCAGAAGCCAGCTTATATCGTCGAGCAACGCTGTACCATCCTTTTTTTTTTTTTTTTTTTGCTTCCTTATTTTGAGACAGACAGGTATAGAGATAAAGTGAAGTTAAATTCAAATAGTTTACTGGTCCCTCACGTCAGTCGCGAAGCAGCGCGGTATACTCTCGATTCTTGCGCTTCGCGTAATTCTCCTTGTCACCTTCGTGGGCGTTCTCTGTTGAAACGTGAGTTACGAGGACTCTCGGTGATGGTTCTTTGACTCGGAAATAAATGCGCTTTGGATGCACCTTTGACCGACACGAGGCCTCATGGCAAAGTGACTTTTGGCGCTTGTTACCACCTCTGTTGCGTTGCCCTTCAGTGCACGAAGGGCGTCACTTCAAATCGTTATTTCTTGCCATTCTTTCGGTCCAAATTTCGTGTTGCACCGGAAACTGGGTGAAACCATCCGCACTTGCAATGCTCGGACGAAATGGTTTTATGTTCAGCTGTATACACTGAACGATTGCAGATATGACTTAATTCTGAAATAATTATTAGGATCGCTGCTCGTTTAACAAATCAACTTCACTCGGCTTCAGCGGGTTTTAATTATATAGTGCTCCTTTACAAGGTGTAAATTGTTTTCTTTTCTAGTTTTATTTATGTATTTTAGATTTACGCGCCGCACCGCTTTAAAAAGTGCGTTTAGCGTTTTCTCGTCTGTCATGCACAGCGCTCTTTTTCAGGTTTGTTGAGCCTGTTTTTAATTTTGGCACGGTTCGCTGTTTTCTCGCTTTCGTGGCGTTTGGAGTGCTGTTTTGTATACAGTCTGATGCATACCAACTATGAAATAAATAAAAGGGTGCCCAGTGCAGGGGTGTGACGTCTGCGCCAATTGCGCCATTTTGATACAAACCATATTTTCTGCGCCACACTGCACCAAAGTAACTCAAAAACAAAAAAAAAAGTTCGCGGCGACGCTAGAATTAGCGGGAAACGAGAGCTTGGTTGGCAACATTCAATCTAGTCGTAGTAAATTACATAGCACCGATAGACCTTTTCCCCAGGGCGCCGCCATCTTGAATCGTCGTCACTTCCAGTATGGGCGAAAACATTGTTTTGCCGTCGCCACGCCAATAGAAGGCATTTACGACATAAACGTAACCGTCACACATTCTCGTTTTGCCTCCCGTCTATTTTTTTACTATTTGCAGGTTGAAACGTTTTGATATTTTTTCGTCGCCCATACCGGATATGCCTACTTGGCGGTCGGGGGCGAGAGTAAGCAGAAAAGGTCTATACAGGGTGGCGCAAGCAACCGCCAAATTCAAAGATTTCAGCGGTAGTACCCTTCTATACCTGTGATACGTGGCCTTTTCCCGATTTTCCTACTTCTTCCCGCTGTCATTTGTGACTGCATGCTACCGGTGCGCTGTCACGCGGTCTCGCTGTCTGGCCGCTGCAGGTACGACGCACAGGCTATCAAGATGAGCAAGTATTTCTTTCGTTCGGAGAGGAAACCTTTTTTTTTTTTTTTTAAAGTGCTATTGAGCACCTTCATTGTGTTTAAAACGTTTTGCACTACAATTGCGCTTCGGCACCAGTTCGTATAATCTTGAGGTACCTGGTGCCCATCTAACTTTGCAGCAAGTCTTTGTTTCCTGTTCTCATTCATGCGCATGAACCTTGCATTTGCCTTTTCCGTTTTTGTTTATATTTTATCTACGTGCGTATCGGCGCTGATGACTTATTAGAACCACGGTGGACAAAAATAATGATTAAAGAAAAATGTGATTTATGTGATTTATATCAGTTTTTTTTTTTTTTTTTTTTTTAATGATTTAAATTGCTGATAAGTTGCTCGAACATTTTCTGCTCCTAATCTGCTCCAAACTGTAGACTTTTGTGCTTCGAAGTTGCTCCAAAATGCATAAACTGCTGCTCCAAAACAAGAATTTTGTGCTCCTAAGCTGCTCCAAAATCCAGATTTTTCTGCTCCAAAAATTGCTCCAAAACCTGTTTCACCTGTCTCACCCCTGCCAGTCCTTTCTTTAACCTTGGACCTCCGAGTTCCTCTCCTCGTCGTGGTAAAGTTGTCAGGACGGCGTGGCGTGCCCGGCGAAGTGTTCGTCGCGCTGTTATGCAGTGCGAGTGACTGCATATCGCAGATCCTAGCTTCATCGTACTATTGGTGCCAATGATTTTTCATTCCTTCAGCGCCGTGGTACGGTTACCCCGAGCCATGGCATGTTCCCGATTTCCGTTAAACATCGTGCAAAAACAGCGGGAAGTAGCCTGCCGTTCATGTTGAAAGCTGGGAATTGAGCACCTCTGGCGGGGACACAGGTGGGAAAGCAAAAAAGGGCGCAGTGATCTGCAGACTACGTTCGCCGACAAAGGCTCGCACGGGCGCCTCGTGGTGCTCTCTTTCAACCGCAGCTGAAGCACGGATCCGTGGGGGATGCGCTTAGTAAATAAAACGTTCCGTTCTGTTTGGGGCGCTTCGCAGCTCCGATGCGCCTGTCGGGGGTGCGGCCTTATGACGTTGGTTCACTTTGGTGCGCAAGTGCAGCGGGGGAGACCCCGAGTTCCCATTTCCTTCCCACCGTTCGGCATGCAGGCGGTCGCGCACTGCGGGCGAAGAGTCTGCGCGACCGAGCGCCGCGAGCGAAACCCTCGGCCTGCCTGGGAGGCGCGCTTTCCGGGGCTCAGCTGCGTGCCTCGAAGCTGTCTCTTTTTGGCGGCGGCTGCTCCCCCGAGACGAATGGGCTCGCGCGGCAGCGTTCCCCGGGCGCTCTGCTCATGCTGCCGGGGTAATTAAAAAGTTTGTCCGTTAATCGCTTTCGGGATTCTTAAGGCGTCGCGAACAAGTTCGTCGCGCGTGTACGGCGCCGGGCGCGTCGAGCCTGCCTCCTCCGAGAAATGTTTGGAGGAAGGAGGGGGGAGGCTGCGACGACGGCATCTCTGTGGGCGACGCTCCCGCGCTTCCCCCGATGAAAGCCCCGTCCCTTTATGTTGCCGCCTTTGCTTGCTCTTGCGCCGCTTTGCAAAGTGCTCGTGGTCGCGTCTGGCTTCCCGCGCGCCAAGCTGCCTTGTCGGAGGCGAGGGGCGCCGCCCTTCCTTCGCCTCGGTCTCCGAGCATTCGCGACCGGCCCGGATCAGTGTGCAGCCGCACGCTGGTTGGAAACGCTTCGCTCCCGTTCTGAACATGTCCGGAACGATGCTGAGAGCGATGTCTCGGAGTTCATTTACGTTTGTTTCTAAAGCCTGGTTCAGACAGTTGCGTTTGACTGCGTTGCGGCTGCGAGAAACCAGGACATCCCTGCTGCTCATATCGCGTGCCAAGATGATTCCTTGAATTGGATTCCACGCTTCATACGAAGCACAGATGTGTCGGTGACTCGCTTTTGGTTCTCGACGCAACGCAGTCAAACGCACTCAAACGCAAGTGTCTGAACCGGCCTTAACAGTTCCCTATGCGGTGTCTAGCTTCGCTTTATATTATTTTTGCGTCTTCCCCTCATTCATTGCTTCGGGAAGTGTTGCGGCCCACGAGATAAAACGCGTCGTAGAGGGTTTTAATATTGCTAAAATTCATACATCTAAAATCTAGCAATGTTTGTATTCGCAACTTTCAGCGATGGTGGTACCACTTTGTGAGAATCGCGCTCCCTAGCTCCTGGATGATCTGCTTTACAATAAAGGTGCTTGCCTACACCTTCCTGGCGTGACAAAATTAAGGAAGGCTCCAATACTGCTCGCATAAAGCAAAAGTAGAATTACTTACGCGTCGCAGACCCCGCCTCGTAGGGCTGTTCTACGACGATCATCCAGACGACAGCCATTTTGATAGGCGCCAGCGCGCCCCCTATAGGTCGTGAAAGTTGCGAATTTGGGCCAGTTGGTTTGACATTGAGGTATACTGACAGTGAGCACGAAAACACGTAAATAATGAGACGATATGGTACACAGAAGAGGACATGACGATGTGAAAACGCAGACTGGCAACTGTTTTTATTTCTTCTTCTTCTTCCTCCTTTATACCCTTGTTTTGAAAGATGAAGATCGTCCGATCATTCTCGGAGTCAAGACCTTTCCAATGTTTACAAAATCACAGTCCAGCGTGCGATCTTCACAGCCCAGCACGTGCGTGTTCGTCGCTTCGGAAAGCGAGCAAAGCACGCGCCATACGCACAAACACTAAAAATGGCACCGGCCACACGCTCCTTTTTGGAAAGGTCTATACTCTGTTTCACCTTATGATGTACCGCAGGAAAGGCTACAAGCGCGAGCTCCTTGCTCTGGGGCACATCCCGGCGGCACAAGCTCTCGTGACTTAAGAGCAGCTGTCAACGCTATGAGCTCGCGCTTCTAGCCTTCGCTGCGGTACAACGTAAGGTGAAACGAAGTATAGAAAATAATGTCATCGTGGGCAATACACCTATTGCTAAATTACCCAAGCGTCAAGGAGAATGCAGGGATTGGTGTTCCACGCGCCGCACCTTGGTGGCCTCAGCAGTAGTAACTGTTCTAAAGCAAATACCTAAAACAAATGGCATCTTGCACGCGCGTTCGTCAACGCTTTATTTTGGTTATTTACTTAGAATCTTTTATACGGGGAAGGCGTGCGCGTGCGGCGCGTGGAACACCAATCCCTTCATTATCCTTGATGCTTGGGTAATATTAGCGGCGAGATGTTTTGGTGGCGCCCTCCTATGGTTCCCCCTTGTGACGTCATTACCTTGCAAACAACAAGTTCGATGGTGTTTGTAAATAGCATGGTGGAAGCTTGAAATCGTTGCGCTCTCAAAGGAACACTGCCAACACCGTCAAAATTAATGTTCTTTCATTCCTCTTATTTCCGTCGATGATAAATCCTTTTCTGACGTCATAGTCAGCGTTCGGCCAATCGTGGAAGGCCGACCACAGCGACGCTTTTGGTCGCGCACGTCGCCAATAGCAATAAAGAGTATTCACTCGCGACCATATATCTGTGCGCGGCTGCTCAGCGCGTGCTGACGGCGAGCTTCCGCAGTTTTTTTCCAACGTGCATTCGACACCATCTAGATTGCCGGTCTTAGTGGCCTACTAATGTGACCTGGTTCTAAGCATGCTCTCTAAACATCGCCCTCAAATATGGCGCGCAGTGAATACCCCCTATTGGCGACGTGCGCGATCAAAAGCGTCGCTGGGGTCGGCCTTCCACGATTGGCCGAATGCTGACTATGACGTCAGCAAAGCTGTTCTCATCGACAGAAATAAGAATAATATAAGAACATCAATTTTGACGGTGTTGGCAGTGTTGGTTTCAGAGCTGGAATGATCTCAAGCTTCCACCGTGCTATTTATAAACACCGCCGAACTTGTTGTTCGTAAGGTAATGACGTCACGAGAGGAAACCATAGGAGGGCGCCACCAAAGCATCTCGCCGCTAATAGGTCTATAGGAACCGTGCACATCTAATTCAGGCCCCGACCAGGGCGCCCCTAGCGGCAAACGGGTCCGTTTCATCGGGGAACTTCTGCCAGTCGCTGCGTTGGTTGTGCGTTGTAGCGGGTTAGCGCTGTAATTTCTAAGGTAGCTATTCCGCACTAAGAAAGCCACAATTGATGCGGCAAACAATAGGCGACCGCCGCGACGTGGCCGGCATAGAAAAGGTGCGGATCTAATTCAAGCCCCGACCAGGGCGCCCCTAGCGGCAAACGGGTCCGTTGCATCGGGGAACTTCTGTCCAGTCGCTGCGTTGGTTGTGCGTTGTAGCGGGTTAGCGCTGTAATTTCCAAGGTAGCTATTCCGCTCTAAGAAAGCCACAACAATTGATGCGGCAAACAATAGGCGACCGCCGCGACGCGGCCGGCATGTTCGCTTCCTATTGTAGACACAGGTGTTTTAGAAGACAGAGATACACTGGAGTTTTGGCTGACGAATATGTACCTGATAAATCGTCGAAAGGACTGGGACGATTAATGCATTGTCTGTCATTTGTAGACATTTGATATCGATGGTGTCTATGCTGTTGGTATCCTGGAGCTGATGTTTGCCCTGTTGTGCTGCGGAATCTTTTTGAGCGGTTCGATTTCTTTTTGGTTCAAAGTAGAGCCACTAAATGAGCTGCGCTTAGAGTATCTGCCCGACATTGTTGTGGGCGCCGCCAGTTTGGGTCTTGTGCAGAGCAGACGCAACTGCCGATCGTCATGATTCAAAAGTGCGAGTTCCTCAGCATTAGATTTCAAACCACAGTCTCAGGTTTCAATCATCATGTATAAATTACACCAGCTCGCCTGCACTTTAACCGTTTTTTCATAGATTCGGTGTCAGGAAGCTCATGTAATATTGCTTTGCTTTGTCGCGAACTTTTTAAACATTTGTGGGGGGCGGAAAAGCGTTTCCTGTGATTTCATATAAAGCTTCAGATAACTGGCAACCATGATTTTAAGACACAATATGGCCAATTGTCGGGACTCTGAAGCGTAGCTTATTTAGTGGCACTAGTTCAAAGCTATTGAGGGTTGACTGACGCACGTGCCACGCCTTCCTGAAGCCACTGTGAAAAGCTTCCATGATTTCACACTTGGTCCTGTCTTGTGATCTATCTAAGATGGTTGTAGATCCAAAGAGATCTTCGCAGCTCTCTTTGCATGGTGTGGTGCGAGGTTACCAGGTGCTTGCAGCTGCCTGCACGCGTGTTTGTGCTCTCTTAGTCTCTCGTTCAAGCATCTCCCCGTTTGTCCGACGTATGATTTTTCACACGTCAGTGGTGTTTTGAATACTCCATCTCTACATTCAACGAACTTGCAACTGTGTGTCACTCTACAGGATGCCTGACATTTTGGGTTTGCCGGTTCATTCACCTTCTTGCATAATCCCTTTAGCTTGAAAGGGGTGGATAAGGCCACTCTGACTTCATGTTTCTCTGCCATATTTTTCAGCCTAACGAAATATTGTGGATATGTGGCAGCTCAACAACGGTGTTTTGTCTACATTCTCCTCCTTGGTTTTACCTTTGCCTGTGAGTGTGTTTATGCACTTTTCTGTTATGGCCACCATTAGGAGTTGTGGGTAACCGCTTCCTCGTAGTCGGCTTATCTGTATTTGTAGGCCATCTGACAGTTGCCAATAGACCCAGCCAGTTTGGCTACGCCCAGCCAGTTTGGCTACGCCACCGCTGCCGCAACGCATCGCTGCACCTCTAGTCGGAAAAAAAAAAAAAAAAAAAAAAAAAAAAGCTTTTTTACACGTGCGATAACGAGGCTGGAGCTCTGCCTGTTGAGAGTATGAGACGGCACGATCGGTCTCGGGCATTAAAAAAAGAAACTGGGGTGTGTGTACGTTTATACAGCCTAGAACTTGGTCTGCCTGAACGGGCGACGAGTCTCCCAGCTGTAGATGAGCAATTTAGCCAGCGCAGTACAACCGCTAGCGTGGGGTCTTTAACGCGCATCACGCAGTAGTGATGCATGACCGCACGCCGTTACGATGCTCATCCAGATCGAAACAGGCAGGGGTGGGGATCGAACCCAAGATCATTTGGTTTGATCCACACCCTGGGTATGGCGGCCACACGCATGCGCCGGATGCTTGGTGAGGTGGATTTATTGAGCCCGCTCTGAACAAAGCAGCAAGATGCGGTGCCCACTAGCAGATCCGGGAACGGAGTGCCGATACTCTAAGCGTATCTTATCCACTGGCTCTGAAGCCACCCTACTCGGAGCTGACTAGGAGTTGTATGTCGAGGTTTCGGCTCGGTGCTCTCAGACCATTCGAGGCCGCATTTAAACCTTTCTGGCAAAGCTACGGAGGAGATCGCCATATTTTGGCGATCTCAGAAAGCTCCTCGGGGCATCCTTAAGTATTACCGTTTCTTCGGCTTATAGGTTTCAGTGAGGTACACAGGGCCTATCAGCGGCGACATGTTTCGGTGGCGCTCTCCTATGGGTCCTTCTCTTGACGTCATTACCATGCGAACAACAAGTTCGATGCTGCTTTTAATGAGAATGTTGGAAGCCTGATATCATTGCGCTGTGAAACCAACGCTCCATTTACGTCGATGAGAAATCCTTTGCTGACGTCATAGCCAGCATTCGGCCAATCGCGCAAGGGCGAGACCACAGCGACGCTTTCGATCGTGCTCGTCGCTCGAAACGTGAATGTGGCTATACGTACCATTGGGGTTAGGTTCGAGATGGAGTGGCAGTGCGAGGGTCTGAGCCTTTGTGTTGTCTCTGTTCGCAGTGCTGAGCTTACGGAACACGCAAGAAGAGGAGCCCCCGGACCCGCAGCTGATGCGGCTGGACAACATGCTGATCGCCGAGGGTGTGGCGGGGCCCGAGAAGGGCGGCGGCGCCGGGGCGGCGGCCAACGCGTCCGCGGCGGCCTCCGGGGGCCAGCCCGAGAACGCCATCGAGCACTCTGACTACCGGGCCAAGCTCGCACAGATCAGGCAGATCTACCACCAGGAGCTGGAGAAGTACGAGCAGGTGCGTCGCCCCATGCCGTTCCCTCGGTCTCTCCCAGACCTCCAGTCGGAGGATAGACTCGCGAAAATGGCTTGAAATAGAAATACTCACAACTTGGAGGAAACTTTGTTTGATTACAAATACAATGAGGGTAGTGGATCATGACCGTGCCGAAATGAAGAGTGGACTGATGTATACCAACAATCGTCTTTCGCCAGCTCTCTTTCTCTCTCTTTATATATATATATATATATATATATCAGGCACGTATCCAGGGGGGGAGGCCCATGGGGCCCGGCCCCCCCCCCCCCCCCCCCCCCCCGAAATCTTCAATTTTGCTGGGACCTCCTCTCCCCCTTCCCCTCATACAGCATTTTGTCATGGGCGGCCCCCCCCCCCCCCCCCCGAAACAAAATCCTGGCTACGTGCCTGATATATATATATATAGGTTAGAATCGGCGGATACAATATAACAAAAAAAAAATTATTCTTTGTGAGATTAATTTAAGTTGACGCCTCAGTCTCTTCAAGCAACAGGCCATTAATGCGACGTGTTTAAAGGGCAATTCCGCTCAATTCCTAAAAATTTAGGCTTACATGTGATTCCATTTCACAAAGCACTACTAAACAGCTCTACGTCTTTGGATTCGCGAAATGTGGAATATTATTTATGTAATCTTAATTTAAACATCAGCTGATACCGAAACCGAAACTTCGGTTGGGTCAGGCAACATTGGTCTCGTGTCGTCAGAGTCATGGCCACCTCACGTCGAACCACGTGGTCTTGTGACGTTCGTGGGAGCGAGGTACATGGACACACGACGCGGGTAGGTCGCTTCGCATGGCGTGGACGGTGATGGCCCGGGGGAGAGGGGGAAGGGGAGAATGACGAAAGAGGAAAGGGGGAGCGGAGAAACAGACCGATAAGCGGCCAGGGCAGCGCAAACTAGCGCATCCGCGTTACGGTGATCACGTGGGCGCCGTTGAGCCAACACCGGGAGGAGAAACTCATGACGTCATCGTTCAATTTCGTTCTGAGAAGTAAAAACAAACAAAACGTGAGAATGACGTAGACATGCCTCTGACGTAGTGGCTCAGCGTTGGCCGCTCCAACTCCGTCGCATTGACTGCGCTGACGATTGCGCCTCGCGTGGCACGCTAGAGTTGGCAGATATCAGCGACTTGGCTCATTTGCGAGTTTGCTGGCCAGTTTATTAAATATATAGACGGAATTAGATCGTAATATTTGACATGGGGTCTTTCTATATGACACTGAAGAGGGCTGCATAGTTTTCTAAATATCAAAAATGAAGCGGAGTTGCCTTTTAACAAAGAAGAAAAAAAGAATCATTCCACAAAAAGTACAATAATTGTACTCATCCCATTTCCGTACCTCATTTCCTTCCTTTCTTTCTTCGGTGTTTGTTATGCGCAAAGCGCTTTAAGCTTTATGCTCTTTGCATATGACTTCCCATCGCGAACAGTGCCCACAATTGTATTTGGGGCAGTATTTAAATACGTGCTTTTGAAATACTCAATTTTTTGTATTTGAGTACAGTTGACAAACACATTCCCAATACATAATTAAATAAAAAAAATCTCGATGTGTTTTATATACGTCTTTCAAATACTGCCGATCCCTGATTAATCCAAATGGCAATGTTATTGAGCGATCTTTCACGTTGTTTTATTCTGGTAAGGATGTCATACGCAAGGCAGTTTTGGGGAAGCTATTTTTTGTTTAAAAAACGTTTTCTAATTCTTATCTCAGGGCGATGTTCATTACGTGCGAACGTAAAGAACTTTGCCCAACAACATCCTGCTCATTTAATGTAACATCAGCGAGCGTTCACGCCCCTTGACCACGGCGAAGTCCTTGGAGTGTAGTAGATGGTGCCTACGTGAAAGCCGTGTTGCACCGGCAATTCTGATTTGATTTAACTAAAAGTGTAACGAAAAGGTATGGCCCGAACTTAGAAATTGCAGACGCGTGGTCATGCTCACAGAAACGAGAGGTCAGCACAGAAAGCGCAGACTACCACCGCATGGATATTGACGTCACGTGACCCGAGGTAACATGACATGTGAACGCCACGTATTTTACCCCGCTGTATTTAGTGTGTAAACTGACATCACGGTTCACATGACGTGGTCATGTGTTCTCGCTTTCCCCGCTAAATTTAGCGAGGATATTGACATCATGGCACGATAATTTCGAAATTGAGGTGACTTCTTCGTGACAATTTTCTCGTGGAATTTGGCACATTAAGCACTTTCTTTGTTAAAAAAGAAAAAAAAAAGCGAGGTATGAGCTTTCAGGATACTTTTTTTCTTCCGTATAGACAAAACGTCCGTTCACGCCCGTGGACGTTACCTCTGGGTATAAATACAGGGCATCTTCACAGATCGCTTGATCTGCGAAGATGACTGAGGGGCCTCCCCCGGGCGGCCTGTTGCATCGCGCGCTGTCACGTCGCCGCTGGTTCGGCTACCGCCAGAATCGCGTTCCCACGAGATAAGCCACAGTTCATTCGTTCCGTATGGGTTTGGTGTCCAGTGCGCATTCCGCGACTAGTTTCAACTAGCTTCACGGGTCACTGCTACAGGTCGGTTCGTGCGCGTGTGTGAGTACACTCTTAAGAAAAAGCTAGTAGTATTTACTAGGTAAGAGCTAGTAACCGCTTGTCACATATGTTACTAGGTACCTAGTAACTTTAGGTAGCAACGGTCAAGCTAGTAACGGTTACTAGGTCAAGAAGCTAGTAACTGTTACTAGCCTCAAAGTAGAATCCATGCATTTTACTACCTCTAGCTAGCAACTAGCGCAACCTCCCGACGGAAGACCGGAAACGCAACTAGTCACGTGATTTCCTGTGGATAAAAAAAGGTGTGGGGTTATGCCACTTACCACCAGGTGGCAGGCGCAAGAAAAATTGAAACTGGAATGAGTAATCCAGGGGGCGCTAGTCAACGTCCAATTAAATGTACACCAAAAAGGACGCCGATTATTTATAGTTTATTTCAATTCTTTCACATTCGCGAGTTGATACATACATACACCCACATTTCTAGCACACAATCGACACAATACATTCAACACAAACACACGATCACTCTAATCGCTAACTTACGTACGGGGGCAGTGGGAATCGAACCCAGGAGGCTTTCCCACCGCAAGCTTACAAGTTGAGACGCGTGAGCCCACACGGCCACTTCCTCCCTGCTAACTACCTTGACTGTCCTTCAGTCTTTTATACTGACCACTTGAGTGCGCAAACTTCTTGTCGTGTATCAGCACGTCAGTTCTTCGCAGTCGCTAGGTCAGTTGCGCGACGAGGCAAACCGCATAAAAGTGACGGGAACAAGCGGCCAAGCCGATGAGCGGCATTTCCTAGAAATTAAAAAACCGAGCGACGCGACGGGTGACCGTGAGAAATCGCCGTCGCTCGACGCTGCCTCCGTCGATAGTCTCGTCACTCGCTAAATCGATTACATGCGGTTCAGCTTTTAAAACGAATGCGGTCGCCGTCGGCGAGAGAGTGCTTTCCCGCGACGACGGGGAGTACGACGGCAGCTGCACTTCTTTCGCGTGCTGCGCTACAAAAATGCATGCAAAATTAATACCGCGTGCAGCTCGCATCTTAATTTTTGTACTATACGCTGACGAATGCTCGCGTTTTTGGGGAAGAAATAAGCAAATTTAGAAAGACTCGTAGAATGCCAAAACAGTTGTTTTCCATTAGTCCTAAAGCTACATACACAATTAACAACGCACATCAACGGTTGTGACAGTGCACTGTCACGACCGAAGACAGCTCAATCAGAATCATTCAACCACCGAGCACACACAAACCGTGAAGAAGTTCTCAGTGTCAAGTAGGAGGAGGCAGAGAAAAGCTTCTTGGACGACGAAACCCAATCCAGTGACAGCGGCACCGGCTCGTTAGAACTATCCTCAGAGCAGTCCAGGTCCACGCACACACTCGCCCCGTCGAGCGCACGAACGTTAACTATGCACTCCAACACGGGAACACGAGAACTGCCCACGACACAAGGCAAAAACGGCAGGTTCACATCGGAGAAACTAGCGTCTTGCGAACTCCGACCACTCCGACTGGCCCCAACCAGAGCCGTATATTAGGAGAGTTTGGACAATAGGCGGAGCAAAGGCCGCCGCCAGCGCCGAATATTCCCCCCACGCTTAGAGCGTAAACTAAATTTGTGACACAGCGTCGACCAATCAGGAGACCTCTACTCCATCTCACAAATGTCGACAGTGAAGACAAAGGCACAGGCGCGTGAGCCTAGCTCAGCGAAACGCTATTGTTTGTACGAGACCTCGTGCATAGGAGGCACTTTCCAAAGCCACGCGCTCGTGCCCATGCCTTTGTCTGCACTGCTAGAACAGCGTCCTGAGACTGGCTGAAAGAAAGCAGTGCAAAGGGTGGGGTGCGCGAGCGTCTTGAGACGCGGAGTTCCGCTCGGCACGGCTCAAATTATACTTCGTTTCACTTTACCTGCGAGCGAAGCCAAAGCTAGAAGCGCGAGACCAGCGCTTTTTGCATTTGTCCCCAGCTCGCGCGCTCGAGCAAAGCCTGAACGCACGGAGCTTCCGTGCTCGCGCTTCCAGTTTTGCCTTCGCTCGCACATAAGGTGAAACGAAGTATAGTCGTGGCACAAATTTAGAGCACGCGACCACCGCTAGGGGCTGTTTCGCGGCCTGTGGTTGGCCCGAGATGCTCGCCTATTCAAACCAATGTATGGCCAAACTCTCTCAATAAACGGCTCTGGCCCCAACTTGCTTGTCGTACAATGTTGCCAAGCGTCTCTTGTGAAAGAAAAACATTAGTTTATAAAAATACAAAAATAAAAAAAAACATAGAAAACGGAATGAAATTTTTTATTTGTTTTCGGAAACGTTTTTAGTGTGGTAAGTGGCTATTTTCATCCCAGTTAAAACCAAAACGAAAATATAAACGCTCACAAACGAATGCAAACGAGAAGGAAGGTAAATAAGCCGCATGGTCATTGCATCAACAATGGATGCTGCGCTCGCTGCAGCGCTGGCTTCCACGTCGTGCTGGTACGGAGGCTGCGATCGTTATAAAGTCAGCTCCAACCCTTAAACATGCCCCCTCATACAATATTTGACGCTACGATTGCGTGTAGATACCTCCCCCTGCGATCCGAAACAGCAAGTACGTCGCTAACGCTGGCAATCGGGTATGAAGCAAGCGCCGCCATCTTCTCCGCGCCTTTGCGGTAGTAAATAGCTAGTAAAAGGGTAGTAACGGTCAGAAAAAGGTAGTAATGGCTGCATTTGCTAGCTTTGTCCTACCTATCGCCCGTTTAAGGTAGTAAATAGTTAGTGAAAGGTAGTAACGGTCAGAAATAGGTAGTAACTGCTGGAGTTACTAGCTTTTTACTAGCTTTTTTTTAAGAGTGTACGTCTGTTGTGGGCCGATAGCAAGGACCTCGGCATCGTGGGGTGACGCTCAATCGAAGCTTACTGCGACCGCCTCGCTCCTGCTTAACAGCGGATGGTAGCACCGTGCGCCGAAAACATGCGTAGCCACGTAGCCATACGCGAGGCGCCTGGCGTGAATTCCGAAGCGAGGCTTTGGGTCGTGGCTCGGAGCTGAATAGGCGATGTCGGCGCTGTACGCGGAGTGATCTTGGCGGACGACTACGAGGCCCCCGGTCGTCCTGACGTCGTGATGGGCGCCCTGGGCGTGCGAGACAAATGTCCCGTCCCCCGGCGGCAGAGCGCGGCGGGACGGAACGGATGCGATCGCGCACGCCACATTGAGCCCGACTGCCGGCAAAGGGGAAACGCGTGCCGACTGGGAACAGCGCGATGGCTGCCACGATTCTGACGGAATTGCCCCTTTTTCGGGCTAAAGAAGAAGTTTACGGCAGCGAAGAAGCGACGGCACCGGAAGCTGGCGCGAGGATCTGGGAGGGCGTAATTGACTGCGCAGGGCTCGTGGAATATCATTGCAGCCATAAAGTATGCGTGTATGCATTATCGAACACGACAGCTCGGCCTCATTGGGCCGACGACAGCGCGGCTGTTTTGCGGAAAGAGTTCCGGTTAATTTGGCCGAGCGGGCGATGCGGCACCCTGCAGCCTGGTGCGAGGCGGGTGGTGCAGCGATGCGCGCTTCCATCCAAACTTAATGCGGCATCCAGTGTTCTCGGGGAGCCAGGGAGCCGTTATTAATATTGCAGCCTCGTTTTCTGTGCGGTTGGTCGGGCGAGTTGGCCCCAAGATGCGTATCGATCCCGGCCGGAGTAATGAAGGAGCGCTTATTTTTAGGCGCGGCACGGAGAGGAAGGGTTGCGGCTGTCAATTAGGCGGATCCGGCCCGCGCCGAGATGGATGGCTCCTGGGCGACCGTTTCTAATGGAATTGGATCATCCCGCCGATGGTGCCGCCCACGCGCGCCTCGACGGGCTGCGCGCTCGGGCCGCTTCTCTGCAGAGCGATGGAGAGCCAGCCTCGAGACGGGACCCCACTCGCAGGGGACGAGAGGTAACGGACGCGCGTCGGAAAAAGCCGGGGTTCCTTCTAAGCGCCGATCGGTGCAGAAATTATCGATTTCGGCGTTTTAGTCACGTCATAACCGCGCCTGGTGGCTCCGGGACGAACGTTCTGTTGCACGATGCATTGGCCGCCATCTTCAGTGTTTGCTTTCCCAGTCCATTCGAGCGCGACTTCAAACGCCGCCTCGGTGGTTCTGGGGCAAAGCGCGTGCGTGCGGATGTCCAGTTGGCATGGTTCGAATCCCGACCGAGGTCGCGCGTGAAAAAAAAAAATCTCGAAGGGCTGGAAACCAATTTTCGGTCCTTTCCTCGGGTGTGCCAGATGACTTCCGTTGATTCCGCGCGTAAAGGCTGTTTCGGGTGTTTGCGTTTGTGTGTGGACCGACTGCATTACTGCGACCCAGCACGACGTGTTGCGCGAAGTTGGAACGAGGTGGCGGCGGGGTGCCAATGTTCGAATAACACTTCTTGAAGCTTGTAGCCCTGAACCAGACTGTAGGTTTTCCAGTATTTACGAGATCGAATGTACGCTGTATCAAAGAAAAATGATATATTATAACATTGTTAGAATTATTTCCGGCGTGTAAATAAAAAAGCAATGGTTAAAAACAAATTGAACAGTCTCCTGTTAATCCGCAGTGCAGTCCCAGCGATAGCTGCATCACGTCACGGTGATGTCGGTCGGCGTCGGCGTCGCCTTCACACACCGTGCGTGAACAAAGGCGTTCGGAACAAAATGGACATCTGACCATTTTGTTGCAAATACTTCTGTTTCTTTTTTTTTTGTATTTCTGTGCGGCAAAGCTCGTTTCCCTACACGAGCTCTTGGAATTGACAGTGCTACGGCGGTATTTTGTTATCGACTATTTCTTAGTATTTTTCGAGAGGGCGCGTGCAGTGGGCATCGCTCACTACAGGGACCCAATAGATAAGACGGATGGTTAACACTATGACGTAGCTTAGTTTTAACATGTCCGCTTCGCACTCAGCGGACCCAGGTGTGATTCCCTCGGTCGGTGGGCGATCTCTTTCGAGGGTTTGGCAGCATCGACGACAGACACCCTACTACGCCAGCTGCAACATGAACAACAGCCGACGTCATTTCCAGCGGTGGGAACAGCCCATAACAGCTATCGCCGTAATATACCCAGGCGGGGTGTTGGCCACTCGATAGATGGCGCCAGTGTGGAGTCTCGTCGTAAGTGCAGGCGGTCGCAACGCAGTCGGCCATACTGAAATGTCTGAGCCAGCCTCAAACTCCCACGTTTGGTTGGCGACTTCGAATGCCCTTTTCCGGTCGGGTATCGCCGAGAGGTTTAGCTCCGTTCCATAGATTCCGCAATATTTCCACAATGTGATCTCCAGAGGCATTCGTTCTGCGTGGCGAGCTTCGAGACCTTGGCAGTTGAGCTCGCCTACGCTATCATCCACGCATTTCGGCCTGCACTTAGGCTCGCTTCCTTTCTTTAGGCCGGCATCCCGCGTGCCTGCAGAAAGAGCACGTGCAAATAAGACGGCTTCATTGTCAGTCTTCATGTATTTCTTCTTTTTGTGTGTGTGTGTGTGTTTGAGGGGGGGGATGGAACAAGCGAGCCGGCGGCGCTCGCGTCGGCCCGAACGTGGCAGGGCCCTGTGCGTGGAGCGCACCGACGCCAACTTGGCACTTAGAGGGGCGCAAACTCTGTGACCTGCTCCGGCGGCGTCTCGGCGAGAGTCCGTGGGGGAGGCGGCCATTGTCGAGGCGCCCGAGCGAGCCTGCGCGTGCCGCCCAGTCGCCGCTTGACGGATGGGAGCGCCGTGTCGGGCCGACGGCGCTGACGCCGACGACGGCTCCCGCGCGCCACCAGACACGAGCGCCCCTCTCACCGAGAGACGGGACCCAGGCCCAGCCGAGGTTCCTTCGAGATCAGAGCGCGCGACATTGTTTCCGGCGTCGGCACGGTGCCCCCCTTGTCTTCACGAGGACGGGTGAAAGCTCGTTTTAGCTGCGTCTCGTTTGTCCGCACGCATCCCTCCATCGCGCAAACTGTGCCATGAGCGAGGCACCGCTTCGGAGGACAGCGGTATAGCGGCGAGCAGAAACGGGAGTTTCCTAAATGGCGGGCAGAATGACCTGCTCTGGAATGTCACGTGTAAGTCAATCTAACTATGTCGCCCTAATATCATTTTTTAACTCAATGTCTGTACACATTTTATTGTCATTCGTTTTCCGTGGTGAACACCGTCATTCTTACATTCTATATTCGGGGGAACTTTTTTTGGCAATGCAGTCGAAGGTACGGGCAGTCGTGCCCTCTCCTTTCCTCTTCCCGAAAATGCCAAGAAAAGTTCTTTCCGACTATAGTCACCCAACATCTGCAGATGTTTCCGTACGGTGCTAGAAAGAACTAAAATTTGTCAAGTGTCGTGGAACAGATTGCCACGTGGGATGTCGTGTAGTCAGAGATGGCTCCCTTGCTGGATCTGCAACTACATATGGGTGTAGGGTTGACATTTATATAATACCATCTCGTTTTCTAAAGAAGCAGTCCTTGATGTCGGACGCGCTGCTGCCGCACCAGCGGCCGCTTCGTCGTCCTCGTTGGTCTTGCTTTTGCATCCCAACGTCACGACTTCTGTGAAAACAAAAAGATGGGAAAATCCAACTCTGTGCTATGCCGAAATCGCTGCCGTCATTCGAGGACTCCCGATCACTCTCTGTCAACTTCGCGACGGCGGGATTCTGTTTTACAGGGGGATTTAGCCGGCGACTTGCACTATCCCACGCTCCATGCATCACGCCGAGAAAGCGATTGAAAGAAGGACTGAAGTGCGCCAAGGCTTGGAAACCTTGCGGAGACGCTCGTAATCGCCAGCACGGGAGAAATGAGAACCTGGAAGAAGTCGATGTGCGCATCGCGTCCTCTTTCCTGGTCTGTCGGTGTGTCACCACGCTCTCGCGCTCTTTCATTCCGATTCCCGGACACAGTGTAGATAGGAGTGTCCTCGTGCTCCCATACCCTTCCGACCTGGAAACAGAGAGGTGGATAACTTCGATGTTTATTTTAAAGTTGAAATTATTGTTGACAATATGAACTCTCGAAATCAAGAAATGCTTCCAGCGTTAGGGTTCGAGTGTGGCACGATGACTAGGGGACTGAGCATTTGACATTTACTCATCTTTTTTTCTTTAGGACGTTGGCTGGCACATTTCAATCCACTATTTATAACCGAGAGCGGAAAGGCTGTCACAGTTGTTGAATACTATTGTCCTCCTCAGCGTAACTCGGCAGGCGTCAAGAGCTACGTCCTCGACGAGCCCGTCGAAGCTGGGCATGTGACACTTGATTTTAATGTTAGATTTATCGTCTGTGCGACAAATTCGTGTCCTTTAGCGTGACAGTAACGTCAGTAGTTGCTTCCTTGCGCGCACCCCTCCCTCTCCCAACCCATTTCTTTTTTGTGCGTGTATGTGGGGAAATTTTGATTCATTAATTGACGAGCCGACTTCCGGCAATCCAGTTACCCGACATTGCCTCGGGATCCTTAAGTGCAGAAATTCCCGTCTTTATTTGAGTATTTCTTCGGGGGGACAGGTGATAAATCGTCTCGCAATCGAGACGGAAGGCGGTGGAGTGCGGAGGAATTAGGCGCTATCTCACAAGGCGGCAATGGAAGCTTTGGCTTGGTAGGGAGTCCGTTGAAACTGATTCGGAAAATATTTTATTTGAACTTTCTGCCGGAACATGGCGGTCGATGATCCTGCAGTTGTTGCTCAGAAAAACAGATCTTACGTGGCAAAGTGTAAGGAGTGCATGCATGCATTCGTTCTTGGTGGACTCTAAGGCTGCACTTCAACCATGTTTTGGACTCGTGCGCTCTTGGTGGAAAGGGCCCTGCACTCTTTGTTGACCTTTTGGATAGTTTCGACGAGAATCCCTGGACATTCCGGGACATACTGAGGCACGAGGCATTGCTTATATAGAAGCGTAGCTTTGGGACAGCAACCTATCTCGAGGAATGCAGTTGTTTCTAGTATTATTATTAATAGCTTTTTTTTTTTTTTTTTTAGAGAAAAAAATAAAAAGAGCGATCAGAATGGAGGATTAGGCCGAGTGAATAAACTTATACAAAGTGTACAGAAGTTTGTTTTTGTATTCCTTTTTTGTTTTGTTTCTGCCTAAGCTTTAATCTTTCACGATTTCTTCTTGTACGTCTCGTGTGGCTGTCGAGCGCAGCGGATGAATTGTGTAAGACACCGCCAAGGAGTGGAGCGTGCTCCTGAGCGGGTCCGGCCACGGGACCCCCTCCGTGCTTGGGCCCCTGGTCGGAGCCCTTTGGACCGAGTGGCGCCCCTGGCCGGGCTCCGGGGCCCGGCGCCGCCCCGGTGCCGCCCCGGGGGCGTCGTCCCGAGGCTATTGGGCAGCGCCCCGGCCACGTGACGGCCCAATTTGCCGATCGACCGGCGCGCACGGGCGTCGCGCTCGTCTGCCCTTTCTTCGAGGACCCCTTGTTTAACCCAGTTGGGCGCGCTTCGCCTAAATAGGCTGCTGGCTCGAGTCGGGCGCCGGCATTAGCGCCGCTCCATGATCCTAATTGCTCGACCCGTAATTGGAGCGCTCTTCCTGGCTCGTCTCGCGTGCCACCTCGGCTCCCCCCGGGGTCGTCTCGGCGAGGTCCTGCTTCGGTAACGACCCGCGTTTTAAAACCGAGCAAAGATTGCGATCCGAGAGGCAAAGGTCTGCAAACCGAATGAAAAAACTATTAAAGAAAACAAAAATGGCAGTGTTTCTGGTTGTTACGCGCAGAGGAAGACGGGGGAGGGGTTCAGGCCTCGGTTGTATCACATTTAGATTCGATGTCCAAAACCCTACAGGAAAAAAAAAAAAAAAAAAAAAACATTTTGGTGTCTTGATGGTTGCGAAACGTACTTGGCCGTCCGACGTGTGATTTAACGAGAACAGAAGAACCTGGACATGATGCTGCGCAAGCGGATCGTCGATTGCAGACGCTAGTCCCGACTGTGAGGAAAGTCCTCCTGTTTAAAGGATCTACTCGTACAATGGGCAACCGATCCTGACTCACTGCTGCGCTGTTATCTTTCGAGACTGTATGTTCCGGGGCTGTTGCATCGCTCGCCTCGCCTGGCACAATATCCGTCGTTCTTGCTCGAGGGAACCGACCTGGTTGTCCTGTCGCCGAGTTGAACTCCGCTGTTTGTTCTTGTCCTCACAAAGGTGCAAATGTGGCTCAGCGCGACATTTTGTAAAGGCCGACCCACATAGGGCGTATTCTCGACGAATTTACGCGCGTTTCAGCGGGCGTAATCACGGGATTTGGCGAGCGCGTTTTTTTCACAGAAGGGAAGAGGGGAAGGTCGCCAAACCACACACGACACTTTTCGTCGACGTCTCCTCGGCGTTTGGTGCAGTGAAGCCCGACTCGCGCCTTTCATGAAAGGAGGCGAAATGTAGATAGGCTGCTATATTATTGCGTTCCGCGAGGAGACAGAAATAACTGAATGTTAATAAGCAACCAAAGCCTAATTTGCTAACACCTGATTCAAAAATGTTCGTTGCAACCCTCAAGTTGCCAAAAACTCCCGGCAGGAGGACGGCCGCGTTCTCCGCTCAAAACCCTTCCTTTTTTAATTATTTTCATTGTCCGCAACATCGATGGTATTTTCTTCTGTCTCAGTCGTTCATCGCTCGTTCCAAAGAGATATAGCGATTTCGTACAGTTCGCCGATAAACCGGCGAACGCGACAAGCGAGCTTCCATTTCGGCGGCTGAGTCAAGCCAGCCAGCCGGCCGCATAGCTTGGCAAGCCGATTCTCGAGCAACTTCCGGCTCTCAACTCGGGAGCTGATTGGCCGGCACCGCGCCGTACGCTTCCGGATACGCCACGCCGAAATACGCCGATGCGCCGAGATCTGTCTCGGTCGGATCGCCGAATACGCGCGTATTTACGCCAACCTCGGAAGCGGTCGTCTCGACGCTCGCTGTACGTCGGGATTACGCCCGCCAAAACGCCCGCAAATAGGTCGCAAATACGCCCTATGTGCTTCGGGCTTAAGAGTTGACTACATGTCGCGTCGAACGTACATCGGAATAATATTCGTATTGTTGTGTCCCTTTTCGCCTGGCTCTGAATCCTCGTTTCGTTCGACTCGAGCCAGTGCTTGCCTCACCTCCAGGTGATCGCCGGGACATTGACATGTCGTAGTGTAGCAATACGTCCGTGCCAATTCCACGACGGATTGCGGCTGGTGCGCAGGCAGTGCTAGGAAGTATTATCTTTTGTGTGCGGTTTGAACTTGCCTTGCGCTAGTCTGAACGCTGTGTCTCCTCTTCATGATACATTAAGTCGAAGAAGTCTCCCTGAGGTTAGAACCTGTCGGACGGCGTTGATTTCTGGATGAACGCGACTCGATTCGTTCATCGGGATTATGCGCTCTTTGATAGTCGATAAAAAACGTGAGCAGGCTGGAGATTGGGCGGATCTCGACACGCGCCAGCGCACCCTGTGGTTTGCAGGAGCGAGGTTCTCGCGACGAGGGCCCTCTCGCTCGTCGTGCCGGCAACGCGACACGACGATTCTCGCGCGACGGGGGTCGCACCGCTCCCGCGTCCCCCTTCGCCCGTGGCTGCCCGAACGGGCGCCCAGGGTCCTCGGCACGCGCGCGACAGGCTCGCCCTCCCGCTTGGTCCCGGGCGCCCGGTTATTAGCATGCAAATGAGGCCGGTTCTCTCGGCAGTGAGTCACGTCCGTCTCCCGTCTTTTTTGGTCTTGCCGGCGGGGGCCCGGGGGAGCGGGCTGCCGCCGGTCCAATGGCCTGCCCTTCGAGCACCCCGAGGCGAAAAGAGATCCCACGAAGAGTTGCGAAGGTCCTCGAAGCGAGGCGACGGCCATCCACCTCCGCCGAGAAACTGCGAGGACTGTCGGCGTTTTTTAACGACGTGTCATCTTCTCGTGATTTGGTAGTTTCGCTTCGTAGCGAAGTATCTTCGCGGTGAATCTCACCAGACACTATTCGAAGATCGGGTACATCCAATTGGAACGAGGGCTATACCCCTGTCAGACGGGCATCTTAAAGGACTTTAGAACAAGCTCTTTTATAAAGTCGTCGAACCAGCGCACGCCTTAGGGCTCGTGCGCACTCAACATCGCGAGCTGATTGGCCGATTTTATAAAGGAGCTTAGTGAAAAGGACATTTAAAACGCCGTCCGGTAGGGGTATTATTTGGGCTGTGCGGTAATACTCCCTTAAAGGGATTAACAATATAGTGTCCGGAATGCGTTGCGCACGTTCTTTTCACGAGCCTGCAGCCGCCATGACTATGGACATCAACGCAGTTGATGTCATAGTCCCCCATTCGCGTTTAAGTGAAATGTATGGAATTCGGGCGAAAGGAGAATAAAGACAGGCTTTTCATCCCGACAAGTCGAAGCTACGTGCTTGTTAGACAAAATTAATAGGCTACCTTTTACACCAGACCCCATTGTGGGGATGAAAAGCTTGTCATTATTCTCCTTTTCGCTGGAGCCCACACATTTCACTGTCATCTTAAGCGTGAATGGCGGACTATGACGTCTATGGCGTCAATTTCGTTGCGTGTGCTCGCACACGGGCGGCTGCTGGCTCGTGGAAGGATTGTGTGCCACTTATTGTAGACACTGAAATGCTTGGTTCATCATCCCTTTAGAGCAATGAGCGCAGAACTTTCTTTTGGGATATGAGTGAAGCAACCAAAGGGCGAGGGGGCAAACACCGCCTCTCGTAGTGCTACGGTGCGGGTATCTCTCGGTCGAGCCGTGATGTTGACATAGAGTGAGCGGCCTCCACCGGGTGGGCTGTTCCCCACAGCGCTGGGTCATGGAGAGATTTTTCGGCTTCCACTAGGATAACGCTCTTATAAGATACAGTTCCCGTGTTCCGTCTAGATTTGGTGGTGACCACAGTACTTTCTAAAGCTACGCGTCCAGTGCACTGTGCGGCTCCGCGCAATCGTTCGAAGTGGACCGAAGTGCGCTCAGCTTGTACCCTATTGCACTGCATCGCTGCTGCTGCTCTTAGTCTTTGCGGATAACAAAGAGCGCGTCAGTTGGTATTCGGGACGTCTTTTCACTCGTCTCATTGTCGGAGAGCGTGCTTCCCTGCGCGTGAGCTGAGCTGGGCGCACGCGACTCCTCCTTCCCCTCGGCCCATCAGTCGAAAGCGCCGAGTGTCGCGGCCTGTCCGGCGACGGCAGATCCCGCATTCGTCACGTCCGGGCGTGACACGCTCGCAGCTGACGCTTACGCATGGTCAGCGTCTGGGGTCCGGCCGGACTCCCCGCCGCCTGTCCAGCGCCGGAACCGACGGGGGTCCTCGGACTGTCCCTTCGTTCTTTTTTTTTATTATTATTTCTCGCGCTCGACGAGTGACCAGTGTCCAGTTAACGCTTCGTAGGATCTTTCGAGCAGATCTCCTCCGCCTCGCCCGCCCCCTGGATGACTGTTAGCGGCGCCTGTGCCTGTTCCTAATGGTCTAGAAATAAATGGGCCCTCCCGATATCACTTTTTTTTTTCCCGCCAAGCGGTCAGTCGTTTTCATCTTGTGTTGTTTTTTGTTCTTTATTTTATCCACGATTTTTGACGCGGAAACTGCGACGTCCTGTGCCGGACGACGACTGGACGCACGGTCCGGTCTTTGGAGATGACGTGACTCAGCCGCCTTTCGCGCTGCTCGAGCGAGAGGGGCGTCCCCCTTCAATTCCGAGAGGAGGCTTCCCGGCAGTGGGAGTATGCTTGCGGCGGTGCACGCTTTCCGGGATGTTGGCACTAGCAGTCCTGCGTTGGCGTTTCGCGGTTGCACAACTCCGACTTTACGTTGGCTCGATACAGGCTTTTTCTAGTTCCGGCATCTCCGTGCCATGCCTTATACACTAGAGTCACTAGCGCGATAAAAACGGCAGCGAGGAGTGTTCGTAGTCGGATTTCCCCACGTGGCACTACTTGTTCCGATGAATAGGTCGTCTGAAATTTTCCACGTGTCCAAACTCACAAACGCCAGAAACGCGAAATGGTTAGAGATATAAAAACACTGTGATCATGTCGTTGTCGAATATGATCGCTGAAACTCCGCTGCCGATTGAACAAACTATCGGTGTTGTTCATCGTAAACGAAGACGCAAAATATTTATATATTGGACTCGGCGCTTTTTCCCCATTAAAAGGTGGTTTAGATTATCCGCACGGCGCTTCTTCCTATTTCAAAGCAACCGCAGCATGTGGGAAATTGCGACAATATAGGATTTAGGTAGAACAACTTCTTCCTTGTGTCCGTCATCCTCTTTTCTTTTCTTTTTTTTTCTTTTTTTTTTATGGGCGATTGTGCACTGTTTTGGGTAGCGTAGTTTGTCAATCAGCTCGATGCACAGTGTCAGTGTGTGTGTCGGGGTTCATCCTTGTCGTTCCTATCTTGTCGGTGACAATGGGCATCTTTACAGTTCGCATCACGGTTTTAAAAGTAGGAATTCCCCGTCTTTTCGGTTGGCGCAGCATGGCCTATGTTGCTTTTTGCGCCATTAAACACTTAATAATCAACCCGTCTTTTCTGCTTCGCGTTGCACGGTAGACGGAGTCACGTCATTTCGTATAGCCAATGTTTTCGATCGGTGACGCATTGTCTGGCCTCGGCCGTAAGCTCTGCTGCGATATTTCACCCGCTTGAAAGGGAAGTAACGGCTAGGCGAAGGCTGGTTAGGACTTCACTTACAAAGAATCTATGGCGAATCTTTATATTTCTGGGGCACGGGTGTTGCCTTCTTCGTCTTTGTCGTCAGGCTCACACAGCGAAGACACAAGACGTCTATACTATCTTGCTTTGGTATTGTGCGGTACCAAAGCCGGCATTTGGCAAACAAAGGGAACGAGGATCTCATTCGGCGATTCGGGCGAATACCTTCGCGAGCGCTAGCCGTGTCGTTGGGAAGGCTGACGTTACTGCAGTTTCGAATGAGATTTTGGCACATTTCTTTTTTTCGACCAAGGAGACCGGGATATAAGCTAACTGAACATTTTGGATATATATGTATTGCGCCTGGCATTAGTAATTTGGCTGTATTGTGGTCTATGCGTTTTTGTTGCGTAGTTTTAAATTCCGCTCTTTGACACCGATACTGAATGCTCGGAGCCCGAAAGAATCAACACAAACGAGCGATCAACATGTATTAGCTGTTTTGATTCTCGCAGCATAAAACATATGTCACCAAAACTGTTAGTGCGGTGGAGCGTGCTGCTGCTGCCATCATCACCCTGGATTGTAAATTTTGGTGTTTTTTTTATTTTTTCAATAAGCAAATTCCGAAAGAGGCCCGGGTTAGCGTTGGCGTTAAAAGTGTCGCGCGGTCCACCTAGGATGGGAATGAACCTATCGATATAATTGTTTGCTACGGTAAAGGCTGTGGGAGACCTACGAAACAATGCGCGATTGGGATTCTCCGTTTTATTCTTATTATTTAGTTTGATTTCGCAACTTCAGAGGGAGTTTGGAACCCTCTGACCCGAGGTTACTAGAACTCGTTATCAACGATTCATTTTTTTCTGGGGATATGAGAGAGTGGCCTCAGCCAGACGCGATCAGAGAGGGAGAACGACCCGCGTTGGGTGCCAGATGACAGCGCCCCCTTTTTCGGTTGGCTGAAGCCCCCATGCCAGGGCGATGGGGGGCTGCGACTAGGGAACGGGCTGAGGCGTCGGAGGGCCGCCACTGCCCCTGCGAACACCTCGAGGGAGAAGGGGTCGGTCTCCATCATCGACGCGTCGTGGCAGCGGGGCGCGCCTTATCGCGCGGACGGTCTGAGCGCGCGGGGCACCGATCGTCCGATAACCGAAGGAAGGGCCGACCGGGGGTCCCCCGCCGAGAGCGGGCGCACCGGAGTTGGAGGCCCCCGTCCCGCGAGACCCGGATGGCGAGGGTGCCCGCCCCGCCTCGGCGCTCTCGCCTCGAGCGGTGAGCGGCGTTGCCCCACCTCGGCCTGCATGCAGCGCGGCAGCTAGAAGGGCGAGTCACGCCAATGCCCTTACTGGTTGCAGAAATTGCTGAAGGACTATCTGCTCCGTTTTCGTTGAAAGAGGGAGGGGGGCAGCGAAGCAGCGCGGGTGTTGGAGGAACCCAGCTTAACGCGAGAAATAGGTGCGCCGAGGGCCGTTTCGTCGCGAAATATTCCGAGTCGGACGCGAGCCTAGTCGAACTAATCTCGCCACGATGATGAGGCAGCGTTTGCTTTACGAACCGTCCGAGTCGGCGTCCCATTTCACTCGTGCGGGTGCCGTCGCGGGACGCCGGGTCCCCTGCCTCGGCGTTGACCCGTCCAAGACGAATGGGCGCCGAGAAGGGCGCGTCTGCCCCAGGAAGCGAGCGACGAAAAGGCCTGCCCGCGCGGAGACCCTTATTACCGGCAGCTCCTAACGGCGACAGGCCGACCTCGGCGGGGCTCCTCGGAGCGGGTCACCCTTCAATCAGGAGGGAGCCGTCGGTGGGCCCGCCCCTCTGCGCTGCTGCGGCAGGAGGGAAGCCCCGATCGGGCAGCCCGGGGTTCCTAGATGGCGGCCACGCGACGCCAGACAGGGAAGAAGCGCGGGATCAGATCGGCCCCAAGCCTGAACGGGGAACGAGTCTGTCTGTCCTATCCGACTGGTGGCTGTCGGCCGCAGTCTGTGCTCTTGGCTGGGATCCCGGGGTAGGATCGGTCGAACCACGGGCTATCGCGAACGAGGCAGGCTTGATTGGTCCCATGCTCGCGTCACGCGCTAGGAACGCTCACGTGGACGGTGGTCACCGCCCGTCCGAGTTCGTACTTATCGCTCCGACTAAGCTAGCCAAGACTCTCCCAGATACTACGGAGCAAATACTTGGGCATGTGGCAGGGTTCTGGTGACGGCGTGGTTGTTTCATTCAAACATAAAGGCCCGCGTGGAAGCTTTCTTGCTTTATAAATATTACGGCGTCGGGACGTTATTATGACATTGATGAGAAGAAGCGTAATCGGGCTAATGCGGCCTCAATTTTTTTTCTGTCACTTAGGGGAATCTATGCACGTTATTGCAACACATCGTGGTAGATTAGGAGATCAGCAAATATAGTTGGGAATAGCCCGAGAACGTTTCATGCTCTTGGTCATCTCTACTCCTGGAGCCGAGCAAAACAAGATCCGGTACGAAGCTGGCACGGAAGCTTAGCCGCAGCCGCTTCGATCGGCGCGGTAGGATAAGGTGGCCGGCTGAAATGCGTCTGGACCTCGGGGCGCCGCTGTGGTCGCCGACCGAATCCTCGGCGGGCTTCGAAGCAGAACTGCGCCGGGCTCGGTTCCGCGGTGTAGGCTGGCATCCCGGATTCGGGGGAAAGCCGTCGCCGGGTGGCCTGCGGCTCTGCGCGGCGTGCTCGGCCAATCGGATTAATGCGGGCCTAATGCGATCAGGCCGCTTCTCCCGCGTCCGGCCCGCGTGCCAGGCGCACTGGCCAGCCCCGACGCGCATGCGCCGAGACCCCTCGTCCCGCAGCGCCCCGCCGCGGCTGGAACGGCGAGAGGCTGTGGCAGGTGGGCCCACGTATCCGCGCCGGGATTGCCTCCGAGCGTTTCGAATGCGGGAGGCGAAATTGCCTGGGCCCGGGATCTGTCCAAAGTTTGGATGGATTACGAGTAATCTTTCGTAACCTACAGCCCGGAGAGGGCGAGGAGGGAACGCGCCTCGGTAATGGATTCCGGGCGCCTTCTCCGGGGGTTTTCGGCTCCCGAGTTTCCTGCGGCGCGCACAGGTGCCGTCGCGTTCGGCTTCCCCGCCGGGCTCGCCGCGCAAAACGGGCTCGTGAATAATTTGCGGGGGACCCCGGGTGCCGCTGCTGTTTTCCGGTCGGTCCCCGCCGCCGTCGCGTGTCCATCTTAACCCGTTGGTGCAGTATTCACGAAGCAGTCGCACGTTGCTTTTCTTTCTCTCTCAAAAAGCGCGCGGCAGTTGGCGCCCGTCGTAGCCTCGTTGTTTGCGGTTGGCGTCGGAGTGGAAAGTCGACAATAGGGCGCAAACGTAGCGGTGAAATTTTAATGGCTGCGTGGCGGCGCGAGCAGCAGCAGCGTCGGCGGCTTAATCAGAGATGCGGCCGTTCCTCGGCCATGAATAGAGACGCCGGCAACGGGTTGAGAGCGCGGTAGGTGCGTGCCGCTGTCGCCCGGGACGTATTCATCTCGGCCCAGTTAATGGCCTTAGTTTTGCGGTCGCGAACGGCTCCGCGTTCCGAGGAGTCCCGCGGACGCTGAATATTTGATGCCGGACTTTGGCAAGCAAGAAGAGCCCGCCGCCGGCAGCTCATTACGGCCGCGCGTCGCGCTGCCGCTCGCCCCGCCGCGCGATTTGATTAGGCGAGCCCGTTCGGCGCCGTGAAAAATGAGCGGCCCTCGGCGCGGGCCCGGCGTCTTCGAGCCAGGTTGTGCGCTCGGGCGGCCGTCGGCTCGGGACGAGAGCGCCGCACATGGTGTCCCTGCAGTGACGGCATGCAAAGGGAAAGGAGGGTGGGCGAACCGAGGACACTCTAAAACAAGCGCCGTCTTTGCGTGCATAAAGGATGAAGGACAGGCAGCCCATTGTTTGTTTTGTTTTCGCACCTGGGAGGCGTTCGAGACTGTTTTCTTTGGATCTGGTGGTCGGAAGAAATTGCCTACTGATCTCTGCCGGTTTCGCGTATAAGCTGTCTCCGGAAACCTCGCGAATGCACGCGACCGAATCGCGTTGTGTTGAAGTGGCAACATCGCTAAGACCTCTCACAAACGCTAATGTTGCCATGTACTTGTCAAAGGTCGTTGCGAGTCTAATTGTCAGGTACCGCCTTTAATTGTTAAAAGGCGTGAAGTTCACGAAGTTCGTACTTGGGGAGGAGGGGGGGGGGGGGGGGGGGGGGGGGGCTGGGGGCTGACTGGGGACTGGGGGCTGGACTGGGGTGTTGCAGGCTGAAGCGAGTTTGTTTTTGTGCACTGTGAGTCTCCTCTGGCTGCGAGGCACCGGTGCAGGCTGCATGCCCGAGAGGTTATATTGCGTGGTAGGGGAGCTCGCGGAGTCCCACGGTAACAGCGCTCTTTGCTCGGTGGCACCCACCGAAGACCGGCACCCGGGCATTGTGTGCGTGGGCGGGCGCGGACGGGGCGGCCATAAATAGCCGACCGGGGACTCTGGACGAGGCGCAGATGCTCTTAATGCGGGTGTTGTGAAAGGAGCCCCGCCATCCGCCGGCACCCACTGGCGACGACTGGGCGGGAAAGGCCGCGGCCGGAGCCGTGATTTGTCGATCGCCCACTGCCGCTGAAATGAAAAGTGCTCGGACCCGCCGCTGGCCCATGCGTCTTGGCGGGGCCGCCCAGGAAAACTTTGCCGGGCCTCTGCGCCCTAATTACGCTTCCACGGTGTACCGAATCGACAGCGAGAGCAGACCGCGCGCAGCAAGCGCTTCCTGGTGTGATCGGCGTTGCTCAAGAGGAGGGGCAAAACGCGTACCTCCCTAAACTCCGTGCTCGGACACAAACGGGAGACAATAATGGCCCGTTCAACATTCAAGACGCCCGTTGTGGCGTATTATACCCTGCTTATCACACTGCGCTCGGTTGAAAATATTGGAGGCTATCATTGACCAGTTGGCCCGCATGCTTGCTATTACTTTAGCTAAATACCAATACTGACGAGTGACTAGATAATGGTAAGATTAGCCGTTATGCAGCGTGAATAGGACGCCTTGCTTTACGCCTTCTGGCGAGGGGTTGCCGCGAACCGTCGGAGAAACGGCTCCTCGATGGTGTCCAGAACGTTGATTCGACGATGGCGCTGATCGCACACTCTTTCGTACCCAAATTTTTGAAGCCCCTGCACCGTGTATCTGTCTCCAGTTTTCTCTTTGCTCGCGCGTCTTTCAGACGCGCCAAGTTGAGTTCTGCAACGCCGCATTATGGGGGAATAAAAACGAAGCCAATGAAGAGTTCGCTTTGTTTAGTCACATTTTGCAAAAGCCTGCAGAGAAGCTAGTAAGAAATCGTTCAACACTGTGTGAGAAGTCTGGTTACGATGTTGCTACGTGATCAAAAGCTTGTCTCGGCGAATTTATAAATTTCGATAGCATTTAGTAGGTTTGCTACGACTTAAGTGCGTCGACGTTTGAGAGCGAACACACTTTTGTGTCCGTCCTTCAGTTTGTAACCAAGGAAACGAGTGTGCGTGCGCGGGAAAGTGATGAGGACATAAATTGAGAATTGTGAACACCTAATGTTCTCCAAGGGGAATCGAAATTTCGCCCATAGATTGTGAGCCCGACGCTCGACCACTGCACTAAGGGGGAGAGACTGGTGGCGCGGTGGTGAGGAAATGCGGTACCATTTATTTCGCCAACCAACACCGGGAAAGGTGGAAGGAGCTCGAGCGGGTGTATATAGCTTTCACTTGTTGTTTTGTGAGGTCTCCTTCGCCGATCCCGAAATACCCCAAGCAGAATGGGAATGCATTAAACCCATTCGGCCCCGAGTTACGCGTTGCTGTGTCTCGTTCATCAGGAGACAGGGGACTGCGGAATCGGAAAAGTACCCTACAGCTCATAGATATAAAATAAAGATGTATCCATAAGTGGATGATTAGGGAATGCGTTAGCACGGCTTTTGGGAAACGTCAAACACGTTCCCCTTTGGGAAACGCTAACGCTGACCCCTTCACTTTTCTTTTTTGGCTTTCTCTTTTGCTTCCTCTATTTTTTGCTGCCTCTTTTTGGCTTCGTTACGGGGTCACTGTTATCATTTCCCAAAAGTGTTTGGCGTTTCCCAGGGTCATGCTAAGGGATTCCTTAAGGATCCACTCATGGATCTTACTTATTTTTCCGGCTTTGGGGCTTTCTTTTGTTAGGTGCTGGTTCCGCTCCTCTGGCTCGTTCGAACGCCTTGCAGGCTTAGCAGTGGCATCCGCTGCCTGACGCTGCTTTCGCTGTTTACCGGTTTCGGCAGCCCGTCTCCCTCGTTTCAATCCGTCTGCTTTTGCCGCCTACTTGGACCAGCCGCGAGTACGTGGTTCACACACCATTGTGTAGCGCAATCAGAGGCATGCGCGCTCTGCACACCTGCCAGTTCAGACTGGCCCCAGCATCCGCGCGCTCGTTGGCTCCCGCCCCGGGACGTCGCCTCCCTCTCGCCTTTGTCCTTCACTACTCTCCTCCTCTCTTGCCTTTCCACTGTTTTGTGCGCAGACGGACGCCGTCGGCTTTTTTCCTGTCATGTGGGTATTAATCCTTACGCATTAATAAGAAACATTTGACTTGCAGGAACGCTACAACAGACGTCGTTTGTGGGTCGCGGGAGGCCCGTCCGCGGGAAGTAGCCAGCTAAATCAGAAAATGATGGGAATTGGTATTAAATTCGATAGAAGGGACTACATGGACGTCGGCGGAAAATATTCCTGGAATGTCCTCTAAGCAGCTTAATAAAGAAACTTTTGCGCAGTAGAAGATGGTGGCAAATGCTGTCGCATCTCACCGACAATTTGTGGTGAAATTTTCTGATGTGTTGGCACGCACGCACTTAAATTATATTTTTTTTCAACGTTTTTTTTTGTTTTTTTTTTTCGGAAAACTTATTTTCGCTCTAGGATTTCGAACGATTTTGCTTGTGTACCTTCCAACAAGAGTCGTACGCCTTCAGAACCGTGCCGAAAAAGCTGTGCTTCCGTAGGTTCTCAGAAGAAATACGATTGCGGCAGAATTTTGCTAATTGCTGACAAAATCGCCGTAATACGTTTGTGGGTCGCTAAATCTCGGTGCAATACCGTTTCTGTACCGATACGGATGCCGAGACTTCTGACGTTCGCTATCGCGCTCTCGTCGCCCCATCGGTTACGCCAGACCAGTCTTGTACGTGTTACAAAAAACAAAAAAAACGTAACCGATTACAATTACAATTCCTTTATTGAAAAGGTAACTGATGACAGTGATCAATTACTCCACAAAAGTAATTTAACATTTTCCAGAAAATAACTGATTACTATTTACGTTACTTTTTTTTTTTACTTCTTTATTACGGAATCAAAAATGCATACATATGTTCAATGTGGTTCCATTTTGTTTATTTTTGTCATTCACACGTTGCTAAGCTGTCGTCGTGGTAGATGAGGACAGTGCAGAACACGGTCGTTTATCCCGCGGCAAACCCGGACCCTAACAAACTAACAACCCGTACACAGGAAACGAGGCACTTTCGACAGCTCGTCGACAGTCAAAAGGTCGCTGAACGCATTTACATTCTAGTCCTTCTGGTATCTTAGCATATATATATATATATATATATATTTTTTTTAGTTCAAGCGTCAGAGCGAAGGGGTCCAACGTTGTTGCAACATCGACGAGTGACGGATAAGCAGACAGTGCGATTTTTTCACGTAAAAAAAAAAAGAAACTCAACTCAATAGTTTTAGCTTTTTCGGAAACATAATTGATTACTTGTAAATGATTACAGAAAATAGTAATTGAATTACAGCGAACGTTACTGCAGAAAAACCTACTTGAAGCGTTAAAAAGCTACGATAAAATGTAATTAGTTACAAGTAATGATTTAGTTGTAACTCGTTACGTACAAGTCCGTGCAAGACGTACTGAGAGGTTTTTCGCCAGGGAGTCCAGCTGCGGCGGCCACATATTGGTCTTTAGATTGCAACGCGTTTACATCATGTTCTCGCAAAATTACCCTCGTCAAGTGTTTTTTTTTTTTTCTTCTTTTTTTTAATTAGGCCTAGTAAGTGTTCGCGAATACTAGCCCCGGATGAAGTGCAGGAACAAACGACACATGCTTAAATACTTTTAAACCTTTTTTTTTTTTTTAGGCTATAATTATGATGCGCCTTTTTTGCGATTCGAGCGATTCCCACGTCTGGAGATAGTATGGCTAACGTCATTAGTCATTTCTTTCCGATGATGCCCTCAACACTTTCTGGTGCACTGACGGACGCTGGAGGGGTCGGGGTCCTTCATTAGAAGTTTCATCTCCGTCCTTTCTTTTTTTTTTTTTTATGCTTTTTTTTTCTCAGTCGAATTTTTTTTTTCACCGATTTTTTTTTTTTTTTTCGGTCTCTTCGGGAGTATGTAGTCCTGCTGTAATCATGGCTTTCTATCTGTCCGTTCCTTTGGTCTTTTCTACTTGGAGTGCCTGGCGCGCAGCCTGGTATGGATGCGTGCATCCAGTGAGGGTGGATGCGGGTAAAAAAGAAAAGGAGTGGGGGGAATGGAGAGGGGTGAGGAGCCGTGCTTTTCTCGCGTGATCCGTCATTTCGCCGAGGCCCGCGAGGGCGCCTGGGCGTCGCACCTTCTCCCTCGTCGCGTTTCTCCTTGGCCGGTGCGCCATTAATTGATGCCGGTCTTAACGAGCCGCTAATTGAGCGCGAGGGGCCGGTCGCGGAGGCGGAATGATCGGCCGCTTCTGGGTCGCCGGGGACGCCCAGCCACGCCAACGGGCCGCCGGACGCTACCGCCGAGAGCGCGCCCATAAATAATATGAACGCCCGACGCGCCGGCGGAGACGGGATTTTCGAGCTCCGTGCGGCTAATTGCGACGCTGTCGACGAACCGTTCCCGGTTGACCAGGGCTGCCCAAGAACCGCCGTGGCTTCGACGGGGCCTTTCGGAGGGAGACAGGGGCGCGTCGTGTTCGTCGCCTCTCCCTACCTTCCCGCGTTCGTCGAGCAGTCCGGCGCTGGCTCCGCTCTTCCACCGCTCTCGTTGTTTTACGGGCGCTCCTTTTGTTTGTGCGTGCCCGCGCGGGTCCGGCTGTCCCCCGCTTTGATGGATGGCGCTCCGCTCTCGGGCACGTCCCCGGGGCGTCGCACGCTAATTTCCGGAAGATGCTGGCAGCTCGGGCGGCTCGCCTTCTTCCGCCGGCAGACTCTGTTTCTCTAGGCATGCTACGCCCGGGGTTCTCCGTCCGGCCGAGCGGCTGCACTCGATTAAGAAGGGCCGTCTTCGCCGACTGCCTTCGGGTGGCCGAGAACGTCGCATCGCGGCCGAGCCGGTATGAGGCGGGATGTACTTTTTGTCCGCGTGCAGCTCTCCTATCTTGGATGGATTTCGAAGTAGCCGCCGTTTGCCCGCTTGTCCGCCAAGTCCGGTTCGGAGTCGGGGTACTCGGGGCACGAAGTGACTCACGAATAAAGTGGGTGAAGAGGTCAGTGTAAGCATCTATTATACTTCGTTTCAGCTGAATTCCAGACGCAGCCGATGCTACAAGCGCCAGCATGTGGCCTTGAACAGTGTTTGCAGTGCACGAGCGCGCGTGCTTGACAGGGACGCTGAAAGACCGGAGCTCGCGCTTGCAGCATCGGTTGGGTCTGGACTTAGCTGAAACGAGGTATACTAGCCCTGTCGCATTAAAATTGCCAAGATTCGAAGGACCAAAAAAGAAAGTTTAATGAACCGCGCTGGAAGGAAGGAAATACAATATCGTAATTAAACGTGGCAGATCGAGCCACGTTTCCGCAGTTATTCACTCCTTCGCAGCGGTTAAAGGAAGCAGTTCATCTGATTGGTATGCTCGGTCTCCCCCTTACGATGGACCTGAACGGAGGGGCCACCCGAGTCAATCCATAGCTTGGAGCGTGTGACCCTCCGACTCGCGGAGCGTGAGGCCTTGCGTCGAGCGCTGGAGTGTCCCAACGTGGCTCCTAACGCCCGATGCAGTACACCGTAAGGTGAAACGGAGTACTTAGGGCTCTTGCCCGAGACCATAAAATGCGGCGCTGCTTCCGGCTCCTAGTCAGCCGCGGAATACACGTCGGTGACATGTCGTCTGCTTTCGTCCTGTCTTTCGACGCGCGGGAGGGAGTATTTTCCTTATCGCTCGAGTTCTTTTGCGTCGTAATCGGCTGCACCTGCAAGAATTGTGTGGAACAAAGGAGTACCGGCGGGTGTTCGATCCTTATCCATATCGTTCTTTATCTGGAGTTGAAACGATCCTGCGATCGAGAAGTCTGCTCGTCGCGGCCTACGTGGCTCCGTAAGACGCCTCCGGGCGGCAGCAAAGAGCAAAGAGACGGATTCAGCTTAGTTTTGAGCGTCCAAAACACGTCCCCGACTGTAGTTGTTGAGTTCTGTCGGCGATTGGGCCGTCAGCTTGTTTCCGCGTTCTACGAACTCCGAAGTCGATGCTAACGTCGCAGTTACAGGTTAAGAAAAGTTTTCGAAGGAAAGGAGAGCAGGGGAAAAGGAAACAGACGGAATGCGGGAGAGGAGAGAATGAAACCTACTCTCTTCAGCATTCCGTCTGCTTCTTCCTCCCCAGCCAGAAAACGTTTCTTAACCTGTGACTGACTATAGAGCGGAGCGCTTGAAGAGAAAGGGGGGAGGGGGGGGGGGGGGTTGCGGATATGCTCCTCCTCCTCTCCTCCTCCCTTCCTGCCGCTGAATGTCTTCATGGGTGACGCGACACAAAGTCATGACGTCATTTTGCCCCGCTGGATTTAGTGGGAAAACTGAGTTGGTGTTAAGGTCACGTGACGTCGATTTCCCCGCTAACTTTAGCGGGAAAACGTGCAATGGATGCAACGCGCGCGCCGACGCCGCTCAATCCGGAAACGGGCAGCCTAAGAGCTGCGTTTTAAAAGGTCTCGCGCCGAGGAAGACGACGCCGGGAGATGACGTCTCTGGGTCCAGTGTTTCCCTCGGCGCGCGCGCTTGAGCCAATCCGCGAGCGGGCGGACGTGACGTGTCGTATTTTTCCGGTTAGGACCCGTTTTCTCCGTTTTTGTTTTCGATCCGCAAGGAAGGCGAAACGACAGAGTGGTCGAGCGGTGCGCACAGTCGCCAAACGTGGTTAGAAGCATCTGAGCATAGAGAAAAGCGAGCCGATTGGAACATCTGACCGAGATCTGTGTTATACGTGTACGTACGACGCCGTGAAACTACTCTTCATCGTTTGCGCGAGAGTCGCCACCGAACTTGTCCCGACCTCCGACTGTGCAGAAGCAGTCACCCCCAATGGGTTTAGCGCATTCGTTGTGGGCACGCCACCACTACGGAATACAACAGTTCCCCTTCGACAACACTATCGCACAAGCTGCGTGCAGTGCTATCAGAGGTACGGACGCGCGGTCGTAATAGCCTGCTAAACTTTGGTTGCGCAAAAACGCGCCAGACGAGCCCCTTGTGGAGCTGCGCGCTCGAGTCCGTGCCTCTCACATATGCTGCATACAAGTGGAGTGGAAACGTATATGTAGTCATCGCCGTTGTCCATTCAGTGAAGAGGTTGTCGCCGAGCGCGTATGCAATCGCGAAGGCAAGGCAACAACAATCGTACGAAGCGGTCGAATAAAAGAATTCCGTGTTCTCTCGATACACGCGAGGTTCCCCGAGAAGACGCCGACGTCGGGTGGCTCTGTGTGACAGACAGCCTCGTCTTTTTAGACGTCGACGTGGACCGAAACGCGCGTTCTTTTTTGTTCTTTCTCAGTGAAGTAAATGCGCCTTAACGAAGAACCGCTTACGTGCATGCGATCCGAGAAAGTAGCGGAAGACGTCACGTGTTGTATCACCGGCAGGGCGGCAGGACGTTGAGTTTGTTTTCGAACAGGCTGCTTGGTAGCCTGTCCGGAAGTGACGTCAGGTGCCCTATGGCAACTCCATTCGACCGCCTCATCTTTGGCGGGATATTCCTCCTTTTGTACGTGCTCGTGCAGCACCATAATAAGAGTTGGCCTTTCCTTCGGCTAGTGAAAAGGGACGACTGTGAAGAGCGCGACGTCCCCTCTGAGGTTCGTGGTAGGCACTCGTCTCGCTTTGCGGGTGTATATTTGTACTTCTTTCTCTCTCTCTCTCTCTCTCTCTCTCTCTCTCTCTCCTGTGTTCCGAATCGTAAAGCGATAATGGCGCACCAGGGAGCTAGCGCCATGTTTTCTACGGGGCCCTCGTTCGTGTTTGTTTTCGTTTCCCCCTCTCTTCTCTCTGCGCAATTTCATTGGAAAAAGCGCGAACGAGGCAAACGAGCGACTGCGAGTGTCACCCGGAGTGAGTTGTCTCGCGCAATCGGGAGGCCCGGTTTTTACGACGGGCGCAAACGGGGACCGGCTTTTATTGGCGTACCTGAGACCCGGCCAGCTGCCGGCTCCGGTAATGACGCCTTCATAACACGGAGGAGGCAGGTTCGCCTCAACACGGTGCTCTTCGGTCGCGAGGAGTTCACGTGTCGTCTCGTGCCCGCTCTGCTGCGTTGTGGCCAAGGACGTGGGGTCAACGCGACTGGGAAACGGCCTGCGTGCGAGGAGCGTCGCTGAGTCGGGAGATGTTCTTCGGTGCGACATGGTCTCGGTTGTAGGCAGTCTCCGCCAAGCGAGAATGCAGTAGTGTCGCTAGTGCTCTCTCCGAACCAACCGAATCAAATCGTCGAAAGCACTACTTCCGGGTTGGTATGATTGCGTGTAAACACTCTAAACGTGAGGACGTGACTCTTTCAAAAGTACGGCATCCAGGAACGACTTCGAGTGACGAAAGAAATCGTAAAGCGTTTTGTTTTTGAGTTGGGCCTGCAATTATACGATTCGGTATAGCCTTGATCCCACACACATTCACACTTACATGATTACGCAGTGGGAGGTAAGCAAAGAATTTTCTTTTAGTTGGTCAGGGCAAGCATGAATCCTAGCATGTCATTGGCCGTAGAGCGAAGGAAAATTAAATGCGTGTTTGTGGTGCACAATTTCTTTTTGTGGGGAAAAAAAATCGCATTTGGCTGCTACAAAAAAAAAAAAAAAAAACGCTCGTTGAAATATTTTTGATTACTCAGATTACTGCCAGCTACTCATTGATTCGACAATGATCATGACACTCTTTTATATTCGCTCGACCTCGTTTCTGGTTGATATAATTTCGTGTCATTTCACCCGATCACATTTTGCGTTGCACCTGCAGGGCGTTCCTTTGACCCGTAGAAAAGAAAGCCTGGGGTGAAATCTCAAAAGCGTTGGCGGGTATCCGAATCGACGGACTGAGGATGCACACCAGCAGCCGCATTGCAGTCTAGACACCACAGTATCTCTTTTCTCCGGTTTCTACGACTTCAGTTTGTTCCTATTTTTGCTTCGCCGGCGGTATTGCGTAGAACAGAAGCTGAGTCCGCCACAGGATGGGACACAGCCGGGGAAGGGTCTGGCGTTTTTGCCTCGAACCGTGGGCCGTGTCCGGGACGCCTCGTTGGTTCGGGAAGGCGCTTGCCCGCGCGCGAGGGATTGTCCCCGTGGGGCGTGTGGCCGAAAGTGGCCTCGTTTGTCTGCGAGCCGCTTCCCACCTCTCGGGCCGAATCTCGGGGGCCCCGTTCTGCGGCCGCTCCCGCAGCCCCCGTCTCAGCTCCTCGTTGCACGCCGTCCACGGGAGGAGACCGCATTTGGCGCGTCCGTCCAGACGTCGGCGGTATTGCGGCGAGGACACCTGCGGCTCTCGTCCCCGGCGGACGTCTAACGCGGAATAGTTGTAGCTACTGCCAGGATAAGAACGGCCGGGCGGTCTTTTAGTTCCCCCAGCGCGAGCGTCCTACCTTCGGTAACGGCGCCTCGTGAGCTTGGAGCGTGTACGCGCATCCAGAGCAGAGTGGAAGGCAACGAACGGCTGCCGGAGGCATCGGAAAAACACGCGGGAAATGTTCGCCATTCAATTGCTCTCCATGGCTCGAGTTGTTTCCTTTCTTAAAGGAGCGGTGCAACGATATTCAATTGGAATGTTTTTCACTTTAAACGAGCTTACTGGCACAAGTGGGACTCAAGGATACTCGCACGCAACGCCACTGGCCAAGAAACTCCTTTGTTGCGGTGTCATGTCAAGGACAAAAGCGATCATTTTCATTCAATCTCTCCTTTGCAAAATTTGATGACGTAACGTGGGGATCCCAGTACACCCATATGACGATATTTGAACGCGGTTCATAGATTGGACCCGAGCACTGCGTGATCACTCGATTTGGGCTCGTGATAATTACTAGCTCGAGAAGCATTCGGGTAGTGGCCCGTGTCCAATCGCTGCAACGACGACAATAGCCGAGCCATAACAATGTCTGGAACTCAGCGCGTGTCCTGTGCTTTGCCAACCCCAGCGCGTGGCTATGATGAACATTGGCGGCATATAATCGGCTCCAGATCACGTGGCCGCTTGTTCTGGCTGCGAGTTGAGGGGGTGAACGCTGCTCGTTTTTCTTTTAATTTTTTTTTTTCTTGGACTTCTATTGCGTGGGGTGAAAAACGAACGCGTGTTTTATAGGTCATTAACGTCAGGGATCCGTTCTAAGCGGTATTTGCGCAAAGTCCGAAAATTGTTGCATCGCTCCTTTAAGTCTAGCCTGTCAAGGTTATAGTCCCGAGACACGATGAATCCGCTGGGCCGTGCAGCCAGTCACTTGTGACACCGCACTATACTTCGTTTCAGCTTAGGTCCGAGCGCGGTCGATGTTATGAGCCGAAGAGCCAATCAAACAGCGAAAGAGGCACAACGTCATGGCGTGCTCCCTGCAGTTGATAGGACTTACCGGTATTCGCCGTCTCTCTGTGCGTGCTCCTCCGCCGGCGCTTGCGCTATCAAGCGCAGAGAGCACGCCGTGACGTAGCGCTTTTTGCGCTGGTGGATTGGCGCTTCGGCTCATAACATCATCCAAGCTCGGACATAAGGTGAAACGAAGTATAGTCACTTGACATAATGAACAGAACAGCGCACAAAAGGACGAGGACAGAGAAAAGGAACATGCAGGACACACAAGCGCTGACTCGCACCTGAATTTATACATAAAGGGAAGAAGAAGAGGAGAACGATCTGAAAGACACGCGGGGCACGCAGTGCGTATCACACGCGACACAACACCATTTAACTACGCAGTGTGATACGCACTGCGTGCCCCGCGTGTCTTTCAGATCGTTCTCCTCTTCTTCTTCTTTTTATGTATAAATTCAGTTGCGAGTCAGCGCTTGTGTGTCCTGCATGTTCCTTTTCTCTGTCCTCGTCCTTTTGTGCGCTGTTCTGTTCATCATGTCATCATACCAACTCGCCCAACTTACAAAACTTCTGCAGTCACTTCACAGCAGCGCTTCCCTGGCGAGATTGTCGCTCATTGGCAGTGAGTGGCTTCCAAGCATTTTATTCCATCGCTACCATTTGGTAAGCTTTCTAAAAGATTACTTTCGGACGATTTCTTGAGTGCGCTGTTTGCGCGCGAGAGAGAAGGCGCACCTTTTCCAAGCATCCTGACCGAGGTAGTCGTAATTGAGTTCTAGTAAAATTGTCGGCTCCGCATTTAATTATGGCGCCTACTAGCGCCCGCCCTTATTGTACGAGCGTCTTCGTTCGTCCTTGTCTCGTTCGCGCTGTTTCGCTCTATTGTCATCTAACGCGCCGGTCGCGATCTCGGGTGTGTGAACTCGACTTTAAACCTGAAGAAGTTTCCTTTTCACCCGATATGCTGCTTTAATTTACACCTTCTATCGGTGACTCCAATGGTGAGCGTTACCTCCGTAAACGTCTCGTACAGGAATCAAGGTTCTGCGTATTCGTGCTGTTTAAAAGCGCCGCTATGTCTATATCCGGGATGACGGATGTCTGATTGCACGCATGGCTCGTGCCTGCCCGATTCCCCTGGACTATGGCTGTTAACCGATGAAGAATATCGAGGCGATTAACCGGCGGTGTTGAAATTATTAATGACTCGATTAGATGGTGTTATGCGGATCCTGATAGGCGAATTAAGGTATTCCCAAATTAAAAATCGCAGCGTTATAGGTTTAGACAACACAGTTGCTGAGATTAGTAAATTCTTGGTGATGCAGAGCTAGGATGTTTTATTGAAGTTATTCGATATCATATATCTGTTTAACATTCGGTCAAATAGCATCTGCTAGCAGCAAAATCAGATGAGATGACGAAAACTAATGTATACACTATTTTTACTGACCTGAAGTACCCAGTTATTTAGTAATATTTAAGGGAAATGTCAATTGATATAGGAGACATTATACTTGAGAACGAAGCGTCGCTGTGCTTTTCTAGTCCCTCATTCTCTTAGTGTAGGAAGACATAAAAAAAATGGATGACAACGAGATTAAGAGGGAATATTCTCCATCAGGAAGCTAAGCAGCAGATTGACAAAGTCGAACTGCTCAGGATTGTAACAAATGACAGTAGATAGACGTGACACTTGTAGATCACTTGCATTTCACTGCGCCAGCGTGTAAACGAAGTAACTGTTTCATCTAGTGGGTTCTTTAGTTTGTTAACGATCGCTAGTTAGCTAAACACACTCTCAGGGCACAGTTGTGGCCGGAGTATCTATATTGCCCGCTCGTCCATCGTATCAAGGTCAGAGAGTTGGCGGTTGTGTGCAGCGTAGACGCAGCGTTCCGAATGAGCGGAAGTCTCACCCGCGATGCTCGATGCTGCATTTGACTGCGGACGATGGCCGTGACAAACCCGTAGAAGGGTTCGCTTTTCACCCAATAATTGGGGTAGAAATTCGGTGACGGTTCATGCATTGACAAGTTCATCGTTAGGTTAATCGATGAAGTTGACTGCCATACCCTGGACAGATTGGCAAAGGCTTGGGTTCCTCGGTTGTCGAAAGAAGGAAAGCCGCAGTCTGGGAGCGACTCGCCCTAACACGCGTTTCGGTATCACGTGGTAGGCCCGTGATGGGCGTTGCTGGAGATTGTCCTCCGAGATTCATTTTGCTCATATTTGCGACGAGACTCGTCTGAACTCGCGTGCTTCGGGAGCGTATTGCGAGTGAATGTCGGTTGATCGGGTCTCATCTTCCCCCTGGGCCGCTTTCTCCGACACTTCTCAGCGCCGTTGGGGAGGAACGGACCCGTGCCGCGTTCTGTCCGAATCGCCCCGAACGTGGCCAGGCGAGAAGTCTCGCGCGACGCCCGCCGCTCTTCCGAGCCTTGGACGTAGCATGGGCCCCCGGCGCGCCTTTGTTGCGCTATCGACAGGATGCGAGCCGGTGAAAGGGGCCCCCGGGCGCGTAATAGATGACGGCCATTAAGAGAAATGGTTAGCACACTCATCACTGTCCGGCCGAACAAACACGGGGCCCCAGCAAATGGCGGCGGGAAAAGGAATGGAGAGCGGGCGCCCCTTCGCCGCGGCGGCCCTCACGTGCGTCCAGCCAATGGTCTCAGACCCTGGCGCCACGGCTGTCGACGGATCGCCACTCTCAGCAACATTCGCCTCTTTTTCGGGGGTGACTCCCTTCGCCCCCTCTTCTTGCGGGGCGCCGTTTCCCGCTGATGGGAGAAAGAAGGGAAATCCAGGACGCTTTCCCCTCGGGCGACTCGCTCGAATCGAGGCCCGGGCCAGCGACTGGGAGGCGTTGCGATGGACGGGATCGCTGAGGAGTCGCGCAAATTGCGTGGACCTATCGGCACTTTTTTCCGAGCTCTTCCGGGTGCTCGAAGCTCTGTTCCACCGGTCACTGACGCCTCGAGCGCTCGCCGTGACCAGTCTATTCCGCGTCGCCAACTTCCTCCTGCTGCAGTGCACTCCCGAAGCTATCCGCTGGAGACGAGAGTATATGTCAGCCACCTTTACGGCTCAATCGTAGTTCATGCAGATTGCGTACGTTTTTGCTCGAAAGCCAAGACATGCACTAAAACTTGGTAATACCTTCTTTTCTTTTTTTTTTTTTTTCGAAAACCTTATTTTTGAACTGATAGCTTTCTCGAGCTCGACGTGGTTTCCGCATAACAGGTCCAAGGGAAAGGCGGAAGTGTGGGTCGAATCCAAGACAACTTTTAGCGCAACAATGCTGACGACGACTCGTTCGCTTCCGGTCTCCAGTGGCCCTCCCACTACCAGGGTCTCGGCTTTTGCAGTGTTCCCGCGGTCGGTGTTCCTGTCGGCGTTCTCGCCCAGCCCGCTCGGGCCCCTCTTTCTCGGCCGTGGTGCCTCGCGCTGGACGGACCTCTGGCGAGGCCCGCCCGACGTCTCCTCCGGCCGGGGCGTCGGACGGGCGGCGCGCGATAGGCCGCTTGTCCGCTTGAATTTCACGGGCGGCGTGTAACGGCGCCTATTAGTGTTTGCCTCTTTGCTAATGCTATTATTGGGCCGGCACTCGCGCGAGTGGGAAGAACTTTGTTGGGAGGCGTTTCAATCAGATAAAAGGGCCGCCGGGGCCCCTCGCGGGCCCCGCGCTGTCAGCCGCCCGATAGAAACCACCTCCCCATCGGAGGTGATTAGGGCCGCCCCGGGCTCTCGGGAGCCCCCCACTCGCGCCCAGGTGCCCGCCAGGTGCCGCTCTACCGCCTCTCTATCCCCTCGCCCCTTACGTGCGGCGCCGTGCCACCGCTGTCGGAACAACAACGCGAGCCTCTCGGCCGGGTCCGACTGCGTTGATGACTCTGGGTCACTTGTAGGCGAGCGTCGACCGTCTCTGTCTGTCCGTATTTATACTTTTAGCTTCGCTAGCCGTACCGGACTGTGGGGTAAACGGGCGGATAAAAGGCGCTCCTCCGTTACCCAACAAAAGAGCAGCTTTTCTTGTATCTCACTACCTCAGCGCGCACCCAGTGGGCGATTTCTATTGCGAGTGGTGAAACAGTCTTACGATGAATCGCAAACGAGATTGGTAAGGATGTTGCTCGCGCCATACATTAGGAGCAGAAACTAAAACGCGCGCAAAAAGGATTCGTTCATGTATCGTATATTGCTACTCCCGCTACAAGGTGAAACATTCGGGCGTATATGTGCCTGTTCAGCGTCTGGCCGAAATAAGAAGCCGCGGGAAACGGTAGGTAATAGGCGAAACAGTGAACACCGCTTCCTCCCAAGGTGTTGTTCGTTTTTTGCACGTTTGTTTTCGTTTCAATGCGACCCGAGGGCTGCGATCGCTCGCCTCCCGCACCAACCTTCTCTTTATGCATTGCCCCGAGAGCCATTGTCGTTGAGTCGGCCACAGAGGTCTTGGTAATGCGTTGACCGTTCGTGCTCGTGCACTGAGTTCACAGTGCATTCACCCGTTCCGGGTGTGCTCGTCAGTCGTTGGGATCGATACCTTGGAACTACAAGCAACCTTTTTTGTCCTACGACTGTGTAAAGGCCCATCTGTATACTGGCGGTTAACTATTCGCACTGTAGAGGAGGCGACGCCACCTATAAGCGAAAAAGACTTGGAAGTAGGGAAGGGGGGGAGCTAGGCGAAAACTGGCGCCGCCTGGTGGCCCAGATGTGAAGCGGAGAAAAGGGTATTACGTGCACGCCGTTGGGGTTGCGAATAAGTTGGTCTGCGTTACGATAGCTTAGTTCAAAGCACGGCCGGGAATTACCGTGGCAACCCCGTGGCAAACTTAAGTCCCCTTTAGCGCCGTTCGCACACTTGCCACCGAGTAGGACCGAGAAAGAGAAGGCCGGTTTTTAAGCCCCTTGCGACGGCGAAGGACCGGATGCGTTGCTGCGGAGCAGGTCCTACGCCGTCGAAAAAGGCTTAAAAGCCGGTCTTGCCCCTCTCGGTCCTACTCGGTTGCAAGTGTGTGGATGGCACTTTAAGGTTGAAGTACTGTATGAGAGGCCTTAAAACGGGCATGTTCTGTTTTTCTTACGTAGAAGCAGCCCGCGCAGAGCTCGTGGAGGGTTACTCGCTCCGGGCTTGACATGTTGCAGACACGGATCTTCCTCACGTCTTTTGAACTGCGCTCGCAGTGCTCGGTTTCATCAGCACCTGTAGCCGCGAGTGCTAACTGCAGTGTGTCACGTGACGCTGTGGAGCGCCGTCATCGTCTGGTGGCAACCGGGCTGAGAGCTAGTCCTTTCTTCTCTATGTGTTTGCTAAAGCGCTGTGTGTAACTGACCGAGTAAGTAATGCCTCGGTAACTTCAGTGGAAAAGCATCGTTCTGTCTTTCGGAGGGAGTGAAAATGTGTCTTAATTAACCTGTACGATCACTATCTCAATTATTAGCAGAGGGAGAGTTATCGCATTCTGTTTCCGAGGGTATGGGCAGTCGCGAGGCGTTAGCGGGGAAAAAAATAAGGGTGGCGCCGTCGCTGGTACCAGGTGTTGATGACGCAGGAGCGTGACTTGGTGTTCGGCGTCTGATGAGGCGTGTTGTTTCCTGTTTTTCGCAGGCGTGCAACGAGTTCACGACGCACGTGATGAACCTTTTGCGGGAGCAGAGTCGGACGCGGCCGATCACGCCCAAGGAGATCGAGCGCATGGTGCAGATAATCCACAAGAAGTTCAACTCCATCCAGGTGCAGCTCAAGCAGAGCACCTGCGAGGCCGTCATGATCCTCAGGTCCAGGTTCCTCGACGCAAGGTGCGTGCTCCTCCTCCTTCTATTCCAGCGTCCTTTCGACTCGGCGTTCCCTACGAATAAGAAAAAAAGAACGTGATTTAGCCCATTGCGTTTCGAAATCGGTACATGTGAAAAAAAAATAAAAAATAAAACATATTGGTTTAACACTTTGTGTGTGTGTGTGTGCAGATATTGGTTATTTTTATGTCTGTACACGTGCTCCACCTTCTTGATTGACTCCCCCTGGAGCCGACTGCCTTTGTACCATCTGTGGCAGCCTCTGAAAGCCCTGCTGAAACCACTTTTTTGAAGAGCCTCGCACCCACGCCTGGGCAGCTACTTCCAGCTTACCGATGACCGTGAAGGTTTTTTTTTTTTTTTTTTTTTTTCATGCCACCCAACAAGTGATAACCACTGGGGGTCCATTCAGTCAGGCCATACCTGCCAGCTCTCCCGAATTGTCCGGGAGCCTTCCGAATTTCGATCACATCTCCCAATTGTACGAACGCGACCCCAAATCTCCCGAAAAACAGCCGCCGTAGGCTTTTTTTTTATATATGGCGTTTTTTTTTTTTTTTTTGTTATAATTATCACGCGTGTGTCAGTGCGAGTTACTCGAGAGTAGTAGGTTTAAGTTACTCTGGCGGGTTTCCCCGTGACAACTCAGACCAGCAGCGTACAACGAGGGTAGATTTTCAAACGCCAAGGTGCGAAACCTCTACTCCTGAGTAAGTTCGAGCGCATTTTGGAACACGGCTTATATGATTGTTAGTTTACTGTTTAGGAAAACGCAGCGCCGCCGCCGCTTTCACCTACGCACGAGCACGGCCGTTCCGGACTCGGCGCGCGCGCGCCTCTAGCCCGGTTGTGGCACGAGGAGGTGTCTACGCAGCGCCTTGGGTGGCGCTAGGGTCCGATTATTTTTATCGCAGTTTTTCTCCACTTCCGTTTGCCTCTTTTTGCTGCAGGCAACCGCAGTTATCCATAAAGTTATCCATTCTGTTGTTGGTACTACTTTTTCTCTCCCTCACGCCTCCCCCCCCCCCCCCCCCCCCCCCGGGTCAGATCTCCCTAATGCCATGCCGGCGAACCTGGCAGGTATGCAAACGTCAGACTGGTCGTATGACGTGTTAGAAAGACGGCCGATATCGATCAGGTGCCGATCAATCGCTGCGTTGTGTGCATTCACGTGCGGCCGGGATTGACCTGATCGGGTTCGGCTGTGTTTCTGACACGCCGTACGACCAGTCGGACGTTTGGTCGTGCATGCGTATAGCCTGACTGGATATCACGGTCATCGGTAAGCTAGAAGAAGCTTTCCAGGCGTGGGTGCGAGGCTCTTCCAAAAAGTGGTTTCAGCAGGGCATTAAGAGGCTGCCACACAGATGGTGCAATGGCAGTCGGCTCCGGGGGGAGTCAATCAAGAAGGTGGAGTATGTGTACCGACCTCCAAATAACCAATATCCAATGATTGTACGCAGTAGTGAAAGGCCGAAATCATTGGTACGTGCGAAACGAACAATAAATAATCTTTAAGATCTTGGGGTCGTCTCTGGCCTAAGCCAGTAATAAAATCAGTTTCTATTGAGCGGTTCGATAATAGCCCATCTCTTCATTGGTCAGACCGAATAAATGGCTGCCTCGATGAATATTTGTTCCATGAGGCTCGCAAAGACGTCCGGAAAACGTTCAGAACGATTCGAATGCGCGGTGTTAGGCGAAATCTCCAGTTCGCTCTTAAACGAGACGATTCACATTAAAGGAAGAGTTGCAATAGGGGTTTTCAAAAGCTAGTATGTATTCATAAATTTGACTCAGTGACCCGGAAAAAGACGATAAAGCAAGCTTGAATGTGTGCTGAACAGCGTGTTGCGTCCATGAGAGTTCATTGGGTTTAAGCGAATTGCAGGAGCGTCTTATTTCCCGCAGAATGCTATGTTCACACTGCGGACGCAAATCGCCGTGCCGATTTTTCGTAACAAGAGGAACGACAATTCGTTCAGACCATGATTGCTTGTGGCCTGAACGAAATCGTTCCGCTTACGTTTGCGTGGGTTATGAAAGATGGGCGCTTTGCGTCCGTAGTGTGAACATAGCATAACTCGGAGCTTTTGTCTGATTTTGTAAACAGATAGCCACGTTTGTGATCCTAGTGTTATTGATGCGTTCGCAAACACTACCGCAACGGTGGCGAACATGTTTTGGCGGCGAAAGGGCGAGCTACCTGCAGGACGTTCTGATTGGCAACCCGAGTCTTGACGCGAGCCGTCTGCGAATGCGCGACTGCGTAGAACCCGAGCGCGTCGCTTCTTCCTTTTTCTCCCAAAGCTGTCCCTTTCTCCGCGCGGTCGTTTCTCTCCGGAGTCCGGAATTCCTGCACGGATTGGACTCGTGGCGCGGGCGGCTCTCGCGCCTCCGGGTGCTTCCTTGGCTGTCGCCATGGCTGCGGCGGGAAGACGCGAGGAAGGGCTTGAGCGCGCCGTGAGACTCGGGGATGCGAATGGGAACTGGCTCTCTCTCCTGCCCCGCGGGGCATTAGGCTCCCCGCACCTTCCTCGGGGCTCGGCGGGGCTGTTTACTCGGCCGCGGGGAAGGGCCCTAATAGCTGCGGGAGTCATTCTCGCGCCGCTCTGGGCCGACATGTTGTCTCGCGCCGAGCGGGGAACTGGCTCGCTGCACTGAGCCGCTGTCGCATAAGCCGAAGGGCTTAGCGATGGCTCTCTCGCCGCCGGAGTTGCTCGTCCACGCTCCTCTGGCGTCTGCTCTTTCGCTTCTCGGTCGGTCCCTCGGTACCTTTTCTTTTTGTGTGCGGTTTTGTCTTTGCTCGGACTTAAATGGAGCGCGGAGCTTTTTCCGGCGTCATCGAGGCCCCCCCCCCCCCCCCCCCCTCTCCCTCCCTGTGCGGAATCGTTTTGTTTTTTTGTTTTTTTGTGTGCGATTTTGTTTTTCTTTTTTTAATGCGGCTGTGGTTGAGCAGTTCCTCGGCACGGGTTGCGATCAGCCTGGCTGAGGCGGGAGGCGCGATGAACGAGACAAACGGATGGCCGAATCCTGGCCTGCTTCGGCATCGCTACTCAGCCGCCGAATCCAGCTAGGAAGCAAGTTGTCGCATTTTTGTGACCACGTCAAATGCAGCACTCAAAAAATCAGAGGCCGCAGAAAGACAGGCCGGAAAAGGGCTCGGTTTACCAATTTGCCCAGATCGACATTTACTAGCGTGCATGGTGCGTGGACTCTCGATGCATCGGGGGCGTTGCTGCGCCGTTAATGCTAGGACTAGTTTTGTTCTTTTGTCTAGAGGGTTGTTCACAGAGAACACGATTTCTGCCGGGCAGAGCAAAAAGAATTGTGCACGATTCGGCGCACACGTGTGATTTCGACGAGGACGCCAACCACACTGCCGGGGGCGAAATGACTTTCCTCCTCACCTTCCTCTTCGGGACGTTCTGGCTCCTTTTGATAATTCATAAGCGCCGCAAGACGACGCAAAGCGCTGGTAAAAGCCGAGCCGAACATATGTGGACAGCCCTTCATTCGTCGCTTCGAAGTACGCCGAGTGAAGTTCGTTAAGTGACGTAGCACTTTCTTTTAGCTGGCATGGCTCGGGGTGTTTTACCGACTCTGTGTGGATGCTAAGTGCGGACGGAAGGCGCCCGCGGAGTCTGAGCAGTCCGTTCTGGACCCTGCGGGGAAGAAAGGAAGAGGAATAGAGATTGGACGAAGGAAGGAAAGGTCCGATTGAAATGGCCAAAGCGAGCACTTGAAAGAAACATTCGCTCAAAGTTGTTTGAGTGGACATTTCCGAGGGAACTTTTCGCACCGTTGTGCCGCGTCACAAATCCCGCGGGTTGGTAAAGAAGTGGGCGCTGAGCGGTGCGAAGTCGTCCAGCCCCGCCGGGGATTCGACGGTCTGCGCAAAAACGGCGGCATGTCGTTTTATTTTTCTTAATAACGACATTTGTAAAAAGGGGGAATGGTTCTTGGAGGGAGCGCCGCCTTCCCCGGTGAAGGGGGGTCTAATTGATTTTTAAGCGGCCGTCCTCGGCAGAACGACTCCCCAGGTGCTCTTCGGGCCCCCGGCTCACGACGCTCATCAGCGGCTCGTAATCGTCGTCATCGGCGAGTCCGCATCGCCCAATCTCCGCTAACCGAGCGGAGCCGCCTTAATGCGCGCCCCTCCGGCTCGGTTGTCGAGACGGCCCTCTTGATTAGGCCTCGATTAGGAAGGCTGTTTGTCGACCGACGTGTCTGAGAGTTCCGGAGGCGCCTCACCTGTGGCGACGACCATGCTGAGCTCTCGTCGTCGGTTTACCGTTCGCTTCACAGTACTAGCGGAAACCAGAGTATTCGGGTGCCAAGTTCAGTTTCAGCAGGACCTGCTCGATGATGAGAACGGGTGCGTGGAATACGCTCGTTTCATCGCGTCCTTGTGAAGCAGGCGCAATGCTGGCAGCGGTGGAACGCGATAACGATCTAATCGTCCGCGTTTCGCCACTGCTAGCTTTGCGCCTGCTTAACGAGTGGTAACTTTGGCGCGGCCCCGAGTTTCCCACGAGCTTCAAGTCGTTCTAAAAAGAGTTGATTTAGTGGTTTTCGATGACGCTCTGTAAGTTTCTAATTGGAACCATCTGTCTATTTTCACTAATAATAATAATAATAATAATTTTATTTTCCTTTATATACAAAGAAGGGAGATAGAGCAAAAAGCTGCATGGCTTGCAGCTTTTTTTTTGTTTGTTTGTTTTGCGGGTTTGCCGCGTAGGGGGCAGAGATAAAGGCGTGGTGCCTGACAAGGCATCTGCCCCCTAAAGTTCAGCAGCTCAAAGTAGTTACATGATAACAGATTCAACAAAACATTATACAGTTAAAATAAAACAAGAAAAACAAGTCAAAGAAACCAGGGAAAATAGACACTACATTCATTTGCATAAAACACACCGTAAACGTCAGTAAGTGTTGGTCGTGAAAAACCGAAAACAATAACGAACAGTAACAAAACAAAAACTATAATGCAATATTATATACCACCGACATATCAGCATCAGCAGGAAATTTACATGAAGAAATACAATGAGAACATATATCTTTAAAATTAGCTATACCTAGTGATTATGTTCTTGGTAAAATACACTATCCAAATAAGAATGCGATTTCACTGCCAACCAAGAAACTTCTACAGTCCCTTTTGAAACCAGAAAACGTGTTGTTAAAGTTAATGTTGAGGTCCGTTCTATTTAGAGTTTTAGTTGTTTGAAAAATTAAGGTTTGTTGACCATAGTTGGTTCTTATGGCCGGCATCCTTCGCTTTGGATTTCTAATCGGATATGCACTTAAGCTGACGAGGCCCTACTCCGTGTAGCAAGGCAGCAGAGACATTTCAAGCAGGACAAACAAAAAACAAAGTACTACACCTTATTGTATCGATTATCTACAAAAAAGTCGTGATCACTGTTTTCCAATAGCATGTCGCGTCGCATACCCTTTGATTTTTTAGTGATGTCAATATTTTCACCTTCCAGTTCATTTAAAAGTGACGGTAGTGTATGTTTTAAAGAAGTTAGTCCATAGTTTGTGCGGGAAGTAGTAACACACCAGCCCTCGCTCTGTCTACTTTCATACGTCTGGGTTGTTCTCTCCAAGCCCGACAGTACAGAAAGAAAAACGTTATTTTGTTTTACTGCCGTATTGTAGACTCCCATCAAACGGTAGTTGTACAAATGATTGTCACAGCTTTATGTTTACGAAAAAGCTCTTCGGAAGAATGCAAAAAAAGAAACATTTTTAATTATGCGAAATACTTTCTTCCGTGTTAGTAGCAGAAAACAAAAGTTCATTAACAAATTTTAATTAATTAGCCGACTTATCGGAAAGATTAGCCACCCATATATAATGTACCCCTGGCCGTATAACTCACCCGCACAAACCGCTTAAATGTAACTTTCACGAATTTTTCGCAAAAATTCTGATCGAATTAAAAAAAAAAAAAAAAATCACGGGTATACTTGAGGATTGAAACAGCACAGAGGACGAGAGACAGGGTGTGTCTTTTTCTTCGTTCATCCGGTCTCTCGTTATTTATTCCGTTTTAATTCTCGGGTCTCCCGACAGGTGGTAGCGATTGACTCGCAGCTTGCTCTGTGAAAAGGTAGATTTACACGCGTTTTCTTTCCTTCTGCCCTCGCTCCCTCCCCAGCCACGTAGCTCGCGTCTCCGTGATGGGTGTCGAAAAAAGCGAGACATTACAACCCGCAACAAGTACACGAATACACAAGAGGCAAAACGGGAATGAGCGACGGTGGCTATTAAAGCCTAACCACTTCCCATTTGCGAGAGAAAACCAATGTTTTTCCCCGTGCCGGACTTCGCACGATAGCGGCGTCCGCGTGTAGAAATGGACAGCCGACACGTAGCAAAAGACCGACACAAACAGCGACAATTAAATGACTTCATCAGTCTCACATGACCGCGTCATGCGATGCATCACTAGTCTACAAGTGTCGGTATACACACGATCGCGCCTTCGGTAAGGGCCTTATAAGTTATAACGTGCTCTGCGTCAAGAATTTTGGTTGAACAACCAAAAACCAAAAATGGCCGGTTCTTTTTTTTTTTTTTTTTGTGTGCGCGTGTGTGGAAGGGGAAAGGGTAGAAGCATGCAGAGTGCGCCATTCTTTATATTCTGTACCTGGTTTTATCTGTCGGATAAGCTCCGAAGAGCGGCTCTCCGTTGCCCACTATCTCTCTCCGCGTGTTCTTTTTTTTGTTTTCTTTTTCCCCTCTTCGGGCGGCTCGTTTTTTGTCGGCGTGCGCGTCCCACGCGCGGGGGTCTTCCATTTTTCTTGGAGCGAGTTGATAAACAAATTAGGGAGGCCCTTGGGTTGCGCGCCCCATAACTCAGGGGCCGCCGAGAGCGCGCGCCTATCGTGGCCCCATATTTATGGTGGGCGGCCGGGGCGCCTGGTGGCCACCGAGCACGCTCCCAGGCCTCGCCGGGCACCCGGGAATAAATAACAATTAAAAGTGGATGCCCGCACACTGGCGACGAAACGGGAGGGCGAGATGCGAGAACAAATAAAACGAAAGCTCGAATCAGGGCCGGCTGTGTCTTATTAAGCCGCGATTTATAAATAAACTCCCCGCCAAGTCGCGCGTAATTAAATTAAGGCTCGCGAAAATTTTTGAGCGCCTTGGCGCACTTTGTTTTTGTTTGGCTCGTTGAAAGTTTTTTTTTTCAGGGGGCCCTCGCGTTCTTGTGTTCGTCATTAGTCTCGATGAACTCTGTTTGGAGTTTAGTTTTTACCCCGCCGGTGAAGCCGGTAGTTTATTATCGTAATATGCCGGGCCGGCGCTAATACTTCACGAGGCATTTGTTACTTTTTTTAATGCGCATCGGCGAGAAAGTTTCTCCTCGTGTACGCGGCGGCGTGTGACCCCCGTCGCCGCACTTTAAACTCGGGGTTGCAAAGTAAAGCAGCGCTTTCGCGTACCGGCTTAGGATCGACTGCTTTACTTTTTACTCGGACGCTTCGGTGTCAGATTTACGAATTTAATTTTATTGTGAGCTAATCGAGTGAGACGTACTTGGCGAATTACGAAATAGAGATTATTTTGACTGGCGCTTACCGAAAGGCTTCCGGATCGAATCGTTTCCTTAGACCCCGCAGGGGGCACCTGTGAAAGCAGGTGTTTGGAGAGTGGCGTCTCCACGGACCCCGAGCTCCGCAGGGGGCGCCTGCACCTTAGGTGCTAGGTGCTTGGTGAGTAGCGCCACCACGGACCCCAGTCACATTGGCTACATTACGGACCCTGAGTAAAAAGTGGCTAAGACCCACCCACGTCTGGCTGTGCGTGGCGAGCCCGTGTCCGGGGAAAAGGGCATCCTGGTGGTTGAGCCGAACCCGGGGTAGGTTTGGACCCTTCGGGGCCCCCCGGTTGAGGCAATACACCACTTTGGCCCCCGCTTCCCGTAGACGGGTGTCCTGGCTTGGCCCGACCAGGATGATTCAGTCAGTCGCCATATCTTCTACTATCCCCTCCTATCTTTCTCTTTTCTCTACTCTTCCTTCATTCATATTCACCATCTTTGGCGGCAAGGGCTAACCTTGGGTGGCGATAGACCCCTTGTCTGGACCCACACTAGGTTATAGTGTCTTGGCAGCACTGATAGCGTAATGTCGTCAGCAAAACCTTTATTGCTATGGCGCATTACCTATCCCCATGTTGGGCTCCGTGGTGGGTGGTGCGCTACAGACGCCGAACGCCTTCCCATTTCTTATGGGTTCCAAGCTAAACCAAAAACCTGATCGGGCCCTGAAAAGGGTCCGGACCGAAGTACACGTTGTAGAAACACTTGCACCCGTGGAGAAGTTTCCTCGATTTCTTGTAATGCATTCTGAAATGGAAAAACCTTTATCCAAGCTATCCCCTTTCTTGGTTTCGAAGACTCTTGAATCGGTAATCGGAAAGAATTTTAAAGCAAAAAAATGCCATCTGGAGATCTCCTCATTGAAGTTGTAACCTCTAAACAAAGCTCAGACCTGCTGGCACTCAACTTAGTTTCTGACTACAGGGTTACTGTATCACCCCACCGCACCCTGAACACAATTAAAGGCGTAATATCAGAAGACGACCTTCTAGAATCCCCCGAAGATGAAATTGTCGATGGTCTGCGTGACCAAGGAGTCATAGCTGCCAAACGAATTTCCTTTCGCCGGGACGGTCAAGAAATTAAGACGAAACATGTCATTCTCACTTTTGAGCTGAGAGCGCTCCCAGAATCGGTGAAGGCAGGGTATCTGAACTGTAGAGTACGGCCGTACGTGCCAAACCCTCAGCGTTGCTTTCACTGCCAGAGGTATGGCCACAGTGCCCAGAGCTGCCGTGGAAAGACAACATGTGCCAAGTGTGGCAAAAATGATCACCCTGCAGAGAATTGTTCGAATCCACCGTGCTGCATCAACTGCAATGAACCTCACCCTGCTTATTCCCGTTCATGCAAAAAGTGGAAACAAGAAAAAGAAATTATAACACTCAAAGTGAAAGAGAACATTTCGTTCCCCGAAGCCAGGAAGCGATTCTCCTTCCTGCAGAAGGGGCCTTACTCTTTGGTGGCGCGTGCAGGGGGTGTGCCATCAAAGTCGTCGGTAGGAACCCAGGTCTGTCCTAATGACCTGGTGATTCCACCACCTCCCCCTGCCTCACAAAGATTCGGTCCACGACCCCGTTTGTCGTTGGAACCAAAGAAACCCCAGGGGCCTCCAGATGGTGCAGGGGCGAGGGATGCCTCTTTGCTCATGGAGGGGAGACAAGAGGAAAGGCGGCAACACCTGCCTCAGGGAGGAGGCACTGGTGCCTCCTCTATTCCAAAGGACGGGCCATCGAATGATGTGCCTGCCTTGGTTACTCGGACCCCTCCGAGGAAGAAGGAGGGTGTGTTTCGTTTTAAGGCTTCGGGAGAAGCCTCGACATCTAAGGAGGTGCCCGTACCAGCTGCTCCCTCAGCCGTTCAGCCTGAGGAGGAGCGGATGGAACTTGGTGAACCTCCTCCTCCTCGTTCGGTCCCACCTGATGACGTCAGGCTTAAAAAGTCATCCCACAAAAAGCTTAATCCGCGAGTAACCCCACCCAAACCGCCCCAGGATACCTAGGGCAGGTTTTCTTTTTTTTTTGTTGTTACTTTAAACCATTTTAACATGAACACATATAGTTTTATACAGTGGAACTGTAGAAGTCTCCTGCAAAATATTGATGACATTCATTTCTTTCTGGATGAGCTACAGCCCATTGCTGTGTGCTTGCAGGAGACATATCTTAACAACACCCATACAAATGTTTTTAATCGTCACCGCGTTTTTAGAAAAGATCGGGATTCACACCACTCTTCTGGTGGTGTGGCCATTGTTGTACGGAGTGGCATAGCGTGTGTGGAAGTTCCTCTGTGTACATCACTAGAAGCAGTCGCAGTACGTGTTCTTGCTGATCGTCTCATTACGGTTGTGTCCTTGTATTTACCTCCTCATCGTCAACTGCATCTTCATGAACTTCAAGGATTGGTTCAGCAACTCCCAACGCCTTTTTTAATATGTGGTGATTTTAATGCTCACAGTCCCTTGTGGGGCAGTAAGCGCCTTGACTCTCGTGGCGCTGTTGTAGAAAGATTTTTACTGTCTTCAGACGTATGTCTTTTAAATAAGAAAGAACCAACATTTTTAGTTCCACTCATAATTGCTTCACATCCATCGACCTCTCCATTTCATCACCATCATTACTTCCCTGTTTTTCTTGGAAGGTTTTAAACAACCCTTTTGGGAGTGATCATTTTCCGGTTGTAATTGAAAGCCTCATTCCTCTGCCGACTATTTTAAAACGAACCCCTAGGTGGAAACTGGACAAAGCCGACTGGGCACTTTTTAAACTTGATGCAGTGCTTGACCTGTCAGTTCTAGCAAATTTGTCACCTGAAGAAGCGACAGTGTATGTTACGGAGCAAATCATAAGTGCCGCCCAAGACGCCATTCCTCGCACCTCTGAAAATTTACCCAAGAGGTGTAGGCCTTGGTGGAATGAAGACTGTGCCACCACAAGGAAAAAGCAGCATAGGGCATGGGATACCTTTCGAAGGTACCCTACTTCTACCAATAGGATAGAATTTAAAAGACTAAGAGCAAAGGCCCGATGGACTAGGAGAAAAGCTAAATGGAAGTCCTGGACCAAGTACATTTCCTCCCTAAATAGTTTTGTCTCGGAGAAGGATGTTTGGGATAGATACAAAAAAATCAAAGGGGATTACCGTTGCTTTGTTATTCCTCTATTTAGCTCCCCTGCTAATTCGCTGAAAGATGTTGCTAATGTGCTTGGAGAGCACTTCGAGAATGTTTCTAGCTCCCGAAATTACCGGACGGAATTTAAACGTTTTAAAGCAAGTGCTGAGTGTCACCGTATACCCATGTCCGGTTGTAGCTCTGAGCCATACAACACTCCTTTCACAATGCAAGAACTAGAGGTGGCTCTGGGCTCCAAGAAAAAGTCGGCTCCGGGCCCTGATGGGATCCACTATGAAATGCTCCGTCATTTGTCTCCAGAATCACTGAACACACTACTAGGTTTTTTCAACTATCTGTGGGAAGCAGCTTACTTTCCTCAAATCTGGAAACAGGCGCATGTAATTCCTTTGCTGAAAGCTGGGAAGGACCCTTCGGACCCACGTAGTTATCGTCCAATCGCGTTAACGAGTTGCCTTGGCAAAACCTTCGAACGCCTCATTAATAGGCGGTTAATATATATTTTGGAGCATAACCACTTTTTCGCTAATAACCAATGTGGCTTTCGAGAAGGGCGGTCTACTTTGGACCACATAGTCCGTCTGGAAACAACTATACGTGAAGCTTTCGTAAATAGGCAACATTGTGTCTCTGTTTTCTTCGACCTGGAGAAAGCATATGATACGACATGGCGGTACGGTATCCTTCACGATTTGTATGCCTCTGGTGTGCGGGGTCGCATGTTGCGGTGTATAAGCAGGTTTCTCACAGGTCGCTCCTTTCAAGTTCGACTTGGCACCACACTATCCGACCAGTACGTCCAGGAAAACGGTGTGCCCCAAGGAGGTGTATTGAGTGTCACCTTGTTTGCCGTAAAGATTAACTCGTTGTCAAAGGTAATTCCACCTTCCGTTTCATACTCCCTCTATGTGGATGATATTCACATTTCGGTTTCTTCTTGTAATTTGGCTAGCTGTGAGCGGCAACTGCAGCTTACCATCAACAAAATTAGTAAGTGGGCTGACGAGAATGGGTTTAAGTTTTCGCCTGAGAAGACTGTCTGTGTGCCATTTTCTCTGCGTCGGGGGCTGTTTCTAGATCCAGAGCTGACGTTAAACAGGGTTCCTATTAGTGTAAAAACAGAGCATAAATTTTTGGGCATAACGTTTGATAAAAAGTTAAACTTCGTTTCTCACCTGAAGGGCCTGAAAAAGAAGTGCCTTAAATCAGCCAATATTCTTAAGGTCTTAGCGCACAAGTCATGGGGATCAGATAGAATATGTCTGCTACGCCTATACAACTCCCTTATCCGGTCACGTCTGGACTATGGTGCTATAGTTTACGACTCAGCAAGGCCTTCTGCACTCAAAATGCTGGATCCTGTGCATCATCTCGGTTTAAGGCTCGCTACAGGTGCCTTCCGCACATCGCCCATTCCCAGCTTGTACGCTGAATCTAATCAGATGTCACTTAGGCACAGACGACGTTATCTTGCTGTGACTTATGCTGCCAGGATTCTTTCCTATCCAAATCACCCAACTTATGGTGCTTTGCAACATTCTCGGTTTGCTCGTTTGTTCGAGCATAAGCCCAGGGTTGTACCGCCTTTAAGCCTTCGCCTTGAGGGCATTTGTACATCTCTTGACCTTACCCTTGACGAGACCGACCTTTTGCAGAAGGGTGAAAATGAAGCTCCGTGGAGTACGTTGCCCGTCTTTTGTGATTGGTATTTTACTAGATTTAACAAACATAACACCTCCCCAGTTGTAATTCAGCAAGAATTCCTTGAAGTGCAGAAGAAGTATGGTAACTACTCCCAATTTTATACCGATGGTGCCAAATCATTCCATTTTGTAGGATCAGCAGTTTACTCTGAAGGATTCAGTAAGGTTCAGCGTCTCAGGGAATGTGCAAGTATTTACACGGCAGAGCTCTATGCGGTGTTGATGGCCCTGGAGTATATTCTCACCAGCAAAACGATGAAATCTATTTTATTCGTGGATTCTCAAAGTGTGCTCACCACACTTTGCTCAACAAAGGGAAGTAAAAATAGACTTGCACAAATTGTCCGATCTAAGATACAATGTGGTCTGCGGCTTGGCCGAGACATAAAATTCTGCTGGGTGCCTAGCCATATGGGAATCCTAGGTAACGAAAGAGCAGACAAATTGGCCACTAGCTCTAAGCACCTACAGCCAACCACCTCGCAGATTCCATTTCAAGACATGAAGCCCTTAGTTAAATCATTAGTTTTCCAGCTATGGCAATCGGAGTGGAGTCTGGAATGCGAAAACAAACTTCACAGGATTAAACCAGCTCTTGGTATGTGGGAGAGTGCATCCCACAAAACCCGCCGCCATGAAGTTCTTTTGTGTCGTCTTAGAATTGGACACTCCTACCTCACCCACAAACATCTACTCAGGGGGGAAGCCCCACCCCTGTGTGATGACTGTGGGGAGCGTTTAACAATTTTACACATTTTGTGGCTGTGCCCAGGGCTTGAGCAAGAACGACGTACACATTTCCCCGAGTTTTTTTCACACCAGATTCCGTTTCACCCAGCGCTGCTAATTGGGGAGACTCCTATAGTACCGTTTGATCGTGTCATAAATTACTTAAGAAAAACTGGCTTCCTACTGGAGTTGTAATTTTAATTCTTACTTTTAACCTGGTCACATTTTTTTCATTTTTAATAAAAAAGTCCTGAGTACATTTCAACTAAACAAGCTTGGCGCAGTATGGCCATAGTAGCTTTGCGCCATAAAGCCCGTAATCAACAACGTTTCCTTAGACCAGCACCAAGTTTTCACAGGTACACTTCTTTTAATACGAGCGGTCGTGTAGGGGTGTTGTCTGCAACTTTTTTTTTCTGGTTTTGAGTTACGTTTTTCTTGGCTTACATAAAATGGTCGAAATTATCGAATCATTAAAGCGAGCCGTCAAAACGCTCGTGGTCTGAAACGCTATCCCGCGCTCACCCGATGTAGCTGTGAACTTGTCATTAATCTCTATTGTAGCTATAATTGGGTCTTCAGGTATAGACCGTTCCATTAGGGTCATAGCAGAGAGGGTAATAGAGAGGAAAAAAAATGCCTCCCTCTCACCCCGCATGTCGTCTGCTAAGTCGAGTGGGCTGTACCTAGCGTCCGGCTGGCGTGCAAACTCTGTTTAAAATCACGTCATTTTGGAAATTTCAAGCGCAGATGCGCAGATTTCCGTATGCCAGTTATCGTGTAATACTATGCTAGATAAAAAGACTAACAGGGTCCAACTGCGCTGTTACCTGCGTGCAAATAAAAAAAAAATAGGGAAAACTGTGTCAGATTGGCCAGTCTCTCCGGTGAAAAGTAAATCCGGTTGCTGTTCCTTTTTTACTATGCGAAGTTCGTACTGGTGTAGGTCTTTGGCGACCATGACTGGAAGTCTGAAATAATAAATAAAAACGTGCTCTCCTGCCGCAATACACGCAGTAGTTGAGGGTAGTACTGCCGGCTGACTCAACTGCTATTTAAGTAACGGAAAAAAGATATGCTAGTTGATCATTTACAGAAATAGAACAACAGAGAGCTAGAGGCTGATTTTGGAGCGGGGAGCTCGCCCTTGTGGCCTTCCCTGCATTCTGCGCTAAGGGCAAGCCGGAATATACGACTCACTGGGTTGTTTCCATTGGCCCACTGGCATTGCGTGTACTAGAAATCGCGGAGATAGTCGGAGCTCGTGGGAAGAGCGTGCGAAGGAGCGTGCTGCAACCTCAAGTCCCTGGATCTTGGGAAAGTAGCGCCATTGCCTTCCCTATCTACTACCCGGACACTAACGGATACTAGCATACAGACGACCAAATCCTCGCAAGGCGATCGCCATCTCGGTCCACGTTGCCATAGAAATCGCCATTTCGGTCCATTCAAAGCCTCCAGAGGGTCGTTCAAAACCAGCCGCGCCAGGATCACCAGGGAGCATCATCGTACTGGAAGCGTTCCTCGCCAATAGAGGCGTCTTTGGAACTGTGTATGCAATCAGCTTATCAGTCATGCCCATCTCCACGGATCTCTTGGAATTATAGTGTTCTCCTTGCGTATTTCAAAACAGTAAACTTATGTTCCGATGCTTTCTTAGCAAAATCTCGGTATACAAGAAACGTCCCCATGAAGCTACCCTCCACCAGCGAATTTAGGTCGGCAAACCAAGAACGGAGGGGTCAAGGAGAAATCGCTCATTTTACGGACCAAAATGGCGATCGTAGGGGAGCTTGGCGCTACTTTCTTAGGATCCATTGACTTTATGCAACCCTGAGAGCGGTATTCCACTTTCGCTTAGAGTCAGCTCTTGAGGAGGAGGGGAAGGCACGGGGGGGGGGGGGGGGGGGGGGGGGGGAGTCACGGGGCCTGGGGGTCACGTGACCTCGAGGGGGGGGGGGGGGGGGGTGAAAATTTTCCGCTAAATTTAGCGGGGAAAAGTTTTTCGCTAAAATTAGCGGGGAAAAATTTTCGCTAGATTTAGCGGAGAAAAATTTCCGCTAGATTTAGCGGGGAAAATTTTCCGCGAAATTTAGCAGGGAAAATTTTCCGCTATATTTAGCGGGGAAAATTTTCCGCTAAATTTAGCGGGGAAAATTTTCCGCTAAATTTAGCGGGGAAAATTTTCCGCTAGATTTAGCGGGGAAAATTTTCCGCTAGATTTAGCGGGGGAAATTTACCCATCATGCACCGCGCGGTTACGCCGACGCCGCTCAAGCCGGAAACGGGCGCCTAAGAGCTGCTCTCTAAAAAAAAAAAGTATTTTGTGTGGGATTTTTTTCAAAATTTTTAATGACTAAACAACTTTTTTTTTTACGATGTATGAAGGGATTTGGACAGGGGACGCGTGATTTTGTTGTCCCCTGTAGGCGTGGCTGAAAGAGCGATTTTGGCGCCTCGAGGGCTAACGACCACCAGTCGTTTCTTTACCAGACAAAGAAATTAAATTAGCCCTTTATTGGCTTCTGGGAGGATGAATAAAGCAATCTGAAGGTTACTTCTTAATACTACGAATCCGACTACTTGGAATCTTTTCTGTACAAACTTGCTTCCTGCGCGCGCAATTTGACGGAGGCCTATCGGGAAAAAGACTCCGTGTAACGAATATTTCGTCAGATTTAGTTTAACAGTTCACCGGGCGGTCTAATAAATCTTCAGTCCTTCCCTGGGAGATGCCCTTGATTGGTTTGAGACGTAAACCCCGAAAGTGAATTTCTTTCTTGCTTAAAGGGACAATGAAGGCAATTTCGGGTATTTTTTTGACGATTGAACTGGGTTCCAGGCCCGTCTCAGGCCACGTTGCCCAAATTTCAGCCGAAACCGGCGCTTGTGTGCCGCGCAAATCAATAAAACAGTCGCGGTAATAATCGTATCGGGATCGACTGGGGCGACGCCCCGAGAGTGGCGGGAGAAGCCAGGAGAAGCGGAGCTCACGTGACCGATGCGGGGCCAAGAAGCGCGACGTCACAAAAGACGCGTGAGCGATTGGTCGGAACGAGTGACGTGCCCTCGGTCACGTTTTGGTTCAGTTTTTAGGAATACTGTTCTAATTTCCGCTTGAATAACCATGAAAAGTATAAATCAGACCGGAGATGATTACTAAACCGTAAATAAAACAGCATACTTATTTTTTTTTTTCATTCCTACGCTGGACGCGAAACGGGCAACGAGCAACTATGGGCAAACGAAAAAAATAATAAAGAACGCAGCGCGGAGCACGCTGGAGACGTCGATGTCGTGTTTACTTTGGGAACACGGTACTCGAAGGATTCTGCAAAGTGGTAGTCATGCCAAATTTGTGCGCCGTAGATGGCTGTTCAAACGGTCAACTAAAGACCAGTAATCGTTCTTGCTCTTTGACGACGAAATGAGTGGACGTCCGACTCTGGTGAAAGCAAAAATGGTGCTGTTTATTTTCTCCTTCTTGGGGAGGGTCCCCCGCGGAGGAACCGGTTCCAGGGTCGCTGCCGCTTCCCCCTCGGCATTTCCTTCGCGTCCCTGTCGGACAGGGAAGGGGCCTGTCCTTCGGCAACGCGCCGCTCTCGTCTCGTCCGTGCGAGTGTTGCTCACAGCTTTGCTGCTCGGAGCCAGTGGGCCGCTCGTTGCCGGCTGGGCGCTCACCGTCGGCCTCGGGTGATAGCGAAGAACGCCACACACGTACTCCCGTTCCGTTGGTGTTAGGTCACTGAACGGAAGCCCGAACAGAACTCGCTCGCGAGAGTGGCATTGTCGTCCATGTTGACAGATCCGACGAAACAGTCGCGCTACCGCGGTGCTATAACCTACCGCGGTAACCAGTCTCGATCTCCTAAATGCTACCGATACCGACTATTCACTTATGACGTCACTTTCTACGTCACCTCCGTTTTCGGAGGCCCAGAAATGAGAATGGAGATAGTTCAGTTTCGGTTTCTTCAGTTCTTTTGTAGGCACAGAAATATGCGTCACAAATGTCTACGAAAAATTGTGCAGTATGCCAGGTTCCCAAGAAGCCTAAAAACACCATTTAAAAAAATTAAATGAAATCGCCTTCATTGTCCCTTTAAGTATCTTCGCTCGTTCAGAAACGACAATCGAAGGAAGCAGGCCGATGATAGCGGTGTCTCGCTGGAGACGGGGCCTGCACGAGCGGCCGCTTCGTCACCTCTCCGGGTAATCAGGGCGTCGCGAGCATCGGCGTATGGAATGTCGAGTGGCGGGGCTTGGCGAGGCGCTGCTTGGCGCTTCGCCGCCACGACGCCTTTCAATCGCGACAGGTTCCGATCCAGAGAGAGAAAAAAAGAAGTCGGTGACAGACGAGCAGTTGAACGGCGACGACGCTCTCTCCGGAGTTTGAGGGAGGGAGCGTCTCGGACCGCTCATTGCTCGCAAACGGCGCTCAATGGATGATCGCACCCGGACAGATTGAGACGAGTGTCGCCCCGCGCCATTTGTTCCCCTCTCCTCCGATGATTATCGTTATTGCGATGCCCGACTTTTCGCTGGCGGCCACTCGCTCATTTGCATTGCTGCGCGTCACTCGGCGCCCTGCGCTCCTTTCGCGCCCCGGGCGGGATCGAGGCGAGTGGGACCAGGCGCGCGAGCCAATCGGGAAGCGGCGAGGGTGTCACGTGACCGCGCTCTCCGGCGCGAGGATATCTCCGTGGCGTCGAATCACGGGAGCCGCTGTCGGCGTTGGGTTGATTCGGATGGCGTCTAGCTTTCAGTCAAGTCCACGCTGCGGCGAAACGGAGCGTAGAAAAGCTTGCGCCAAGACGTCGGTCCCGCAACGAGGGAGGAAAAAAAGAGGGCGTACGAATTGCGACGGTCGTCCCGATCATTCGTTTTCTCCCCGTTCGACGGGCCCCTTAAAAAAAAAAAAAGCGCGCCCCCATTTTTTTTTTTTTTTCTCCTTGCTGGAGTTCGTGTCGCTTCTTGTCGAGTTGGCGTCCTACATGAAAAGCAGGGGCGGATGAATGGCTCCAAATCTAAAGTTCGTTAGAATAATCGGGCGATTTATAACGTCCCGCCCGGCGTCGGAGCGCGTCGCTGCTGGCTCCTGCTGCAGCTCTCGATCGGCGCACTGGAGACGGCCTTCCGCGTCGCCTAGTCCACGTTGCTTTCGTTGTACTCGCCTGGTCAATTAACGGTCCCGCTTGCGCCACGTGCCGGAGCTGCCGTTCTCGCATCACATACACGCGGGAAGCGCAGTCACGTGCTTGGAGACATAGAGTTGGTTCATTGAACCAGACTACACTGACAGCGTCAGAGCGTAGACGCTCGCAAAACCGCTTCTGTTCGTTAAAAAAAAGTAAAACAAAAATATTGTTTATTTGAAGTTTAGCGTGTCGCTAAAAGACACCTTGGTGACCGAGGCATGTGTTACTGTTGGTGAGTCGCAGCTTCGAAACCGTGACTTACCTGTGTGACCGGCTGCCGTGATTGGGGCTTCTCCTCTCTTCTCTGAGGATTCACAACGTGGCCACGGAGCCCGAGTTGCAAGGGCCTTTGGGAACCGCTGGGTCTGTTCCGTTTTAACGCGATGGAGCATGTCGCGTTTACACGTGCGTCGACGACAGCCTGTGGTCGGGTAGCTCCCGCTGGATTGCCGCTCAATTCCAGATTGGTTGTTCTAGACTGGTTAACTTGCGAGAGTCCACTTCGTTTTGATAGCGAGCAGATAAGTCCCAGATTAGCGATGACCACTCGGGAAGATATGGCGGGGGACTTATCTCCGGATACGTTTAAAGCCAAGTTAGTTGTAATCGGCTTCTTACAAATGGTGAAACGTTTTGTATGGTGTGTGGCCGCTGTCCGGAGACAATTTCATTCGTTCAGCGCCAATGGACACCACTAAATTATCCCCGTAGGGAAATTGGCAGGAGTAGCTGGTGTGTCATGGGTCGTGGACGCGATCGTCGTGCGGTCGAGGCGTGCTACCTTAACGCACTGGGTATTCGTTGTTGTCCCTTTATGCTCAAGGGCTGGGCTGACGGCGCGTCTTTCTGTATGGTGCGCAGGCGAAAGAGACGCAACTTCAGCAAGCAAGCGACGGAGATCCTGAACGAGTATTTCTACTCGCACCTTAGCAACCCGTACCCGTCGGAGGAGGCCAAGGAGGAACTCGCCAGGAAGTGCGGCATCACCGTCTCTCAGGTGGGTATCTACGAGAACTCTCGTGCCCTCAGCCCCCCCCACCCCACCCCCATCCGCTTGGGGACATTTTGGATTGAGGGGAGCCAGATGCACGCTGGGAGAAACCAGCCCGCTGCTTTATTCTGTCCGTCAAAAAAAATCTCGGATGTGCAAGTTGCCCTTTCGGACGATCAGTGAGACCGATTCTGGAAACGGGCGGTTCGGGAAGCTCGCTGCTAATATCAATTATCGGGATCTCGATCGTGCCCGCCGTCTCGAGGCTGGTTCCCGCACATTTGCGTTGGACTGTGACCGATTGTGTCACGTCCGCTCGTCACTGCATACGTGAACACACTGGCGCCATATCCCGGGAGCCCTGGCCCATTTTCGATCGGTGTATCTTTCCTCATTTTTTACGCGTCATTCTTTTACCCTGGCTCGAGCTAAATCTTCTGAGTGACCATTTCTCGAAGATATTGCGTAGAGTTTATATCGCAAATATTGCAAAACGTCTCAACACAAGTGGTAAGTGTGTTCCCTCGACGCAAGGAGTCAGAAACGGTCGTGAAACAGAGCTTACATGCTTTCCTTCTCACGGTACGATAAGAAGGGATTTGTGTTTTCGGATAAATACGAAAACACTCGCCTGTAAAATTTCCGTCACTTCGTATTTATCCGAAAAGCTCCGAATTTCGAAGTCACCATGGCAAAACAAAAAAGCGAGAAAAAATGCATTGTTTTAAGAATAAATTTCACGAGAGCTCGGGTCAGCGATCGCGGAGAGGCCACTCCAGTTTCCTTTGAAGTCTCGAACTACCAACGAAAGAGGGTTTACCTTTTAGCTCGTCAACGTTCGTTTGGGACAGCGGGTCAAGGTAACTCTGGGTCACTACAAAAGCCATTGTTTAGAGTAACAGTTTGGACACATACTATGTGTGCTTAGAGAAAGGAGGTGTAGTGTTTTTATTACAGTGAAAGCTATATGAACCTGTAGATTTCAATAGAAGGAAGGAAAGCTGAGGCCTTTATGCTTCCGAGCGACTACGTAGACAAAATATAGACTACTATTGAGGCGACTCTTTGCAATATTTGTCGTGAGATAGTTCGTATTGCCGATGGCAAGGGCGCCAATGGCAAATGCAGCTGCAGAAATATCATTCATGTGTGTTCTGATAAATTTAAAAAACGTTTACGTCCAAAAAAGATTTTTTTTTTTTAAATTGGGAACGCTTTTTAATTATGGAAAGAATAGAAACACCCGATAAACGTTGAGTTTTCAGCGAAAAAGGAGCTCCGCAAAACAACCTCCGAATTTCACGAGAAATCAACTTTGAAAACACGCAATCCTAAAGATGAGTGACCAGGATGTCTTGGGCAGAGTGCGCGCTTTGCATTCGTCTTCCCGCCTCCGAGGTGACATTTTAGTGAAGTGAGAAATCGCCGCCTTAGCTTCTTGGGCTTCTCGGCCAGAAACGGTTCTTGAAGCGAGAGACAAACGCGAGTTTCGATTTCACCGCGCATCCAAGCTTTTTTCTGAGCATGATTTCCGTCGTTCCGGAAGTGCTCTCAGTGGTCCTTCGAAGTAACGGTCTTCATCTGACGTTCTCCGCAACTGACGCCAAAACGAGCGCACGTCTAACGACAAGAGGATTGCGGCGAACGTTTGTCCGCGTAAAGGTGTCCCACAAACGGCGACTAAAAGTGCTCGTAGAGACCAGCCCGCACTTTAATGCCTTCGTACCTTCGACCGTTCTGCCACAACCACGACGGCACGTTCTAGCGAAGCGGACGAGTCGGTACAACTATGAGGAATGATTTAGCGAAGTGTTAGCAGTACCATTCATTTGCGAGGATATTGCGCGAGTACTGGCGATCCACGAGTTTGTCAGAAGCGTTGAAAAAGGATGGAGCTAGCATTGTCGATACTCTCACCTGCTTAGCTACATAACCCGGTGAAAGTGTGCAAAGCCGCGACCAAGTGTTCGAAAACCCGTCTTCGGCACATCGGGACTTAACAAGAGGAACGCACAGCGAAGGATCAGTAGCGAACCAGCCCATTACGTGCCTTCATTTGTTGAGATCGGGGGGAGAAACAAGCTCGTGGCGCATTGGGCGGGTGCAGACCAACTCCTACTCATTGCTGGTTTGAACCAGCCGATGAAAGTCACCAGGGACCATACGCGACGCCGTGAGGGCAATTTCAATTCGGTGGCCTCCGATACCAAACGTCAAGGGGGCCTCAAAGGACCGATAGAGGTTCCTTAGTCATTGTCAAAGGTGCAATTCACATCGTTAGGCTCGTTGAGGAGCACGATCGCCGCAGAATCGAAGGCACCTACGAAGACTCGGAGACGCCGCATTTGGGGCGTCGAAAAGGGGCGAGCGATTCCGCACTCGTGAAGGGGCTGTTGCTGCCGCTCGTTACTGCTGCTTGTTGGCGGGGGGCGACGGGGGCTCCGGAAACTGTATCGCGTCGTCAGCGCCAAGCGGGCGCGCTCTCTCGCTGCCCGGAAAAGCGAGGCCCCATCTCCCCTGATTAGGCTCATCGGGGCCGCCTCCTCCGGAGCGTTTTGCCGGCCTCGCGTTGAAAGTAATTGGCCGCTAATTGTAGGAGGCTCCCCTTACCGAGCTCACGGGCTGACGCAGTGCTCGGAAGTTGCATTTCAGGGTAAACAAGGCCCTCACGCGGAATACGGCTGGGTGCGGTGCCTCCGGCAGCTCCGTGTGTTGCCTATCGCGTTTCTGCCACTAAGAGTGTCAAGCTCTTGCGTCGGCGCTTTCTTCGTTTGGGGAGACTTCGTGAACGTGACGCGGTCGTCCCCCCGAGACTTTTCGCTCGTTTGCAAGATTCGTATTTCATCTTTAATGTAGACTTTCATTCCTTGATCCCCCCTCCCTCCCACGCGAAAGAGTGACGAAACAAATGTGCGTCACGCTTGACCTTGGACCCACGTTTAGCGGGAGTGCTTTCTGGCTAATTTTGCAGTAACCTTTACAAAGGACTTACTTCATTCACGCTATGGAATTTGTGACTCCAACCCAGCTGCATTACTTTTTTTTTTTCCTCTACATTGGCTCGAGTGCCCTTCGGGGATCAACAGGTCTCAATTTAACCTGCCAAATCAGTATTGATTTGGCAGGTTTAGGGTCGGACCCTAAACTAAAACCTCTTTCAAACAAAACTACGCTATTCGCCTTTTTTTTTTCTTTTCGATTTCATATGAACATTTTTTTCAGTGGTTTCGTATCCCGTTAAAAATTTAGATTATACAGTGATCGTAATAACATTAAGTTATTACGATTACTGGTAAATATATAATTCTGGTTTCTTGTCTGTTTTTCCATTCCCATAAAAAAAGGTCTAAACGCAAGCCGGGTAAAATTGAGAATGAGGGAAAGAAGACCCGAGGCTATCGCGGGATCGAGACCCGTTGTATTACCGTCAGTGTTTCGGTGACGATCTGTAGCGCGAGGACGTATGCGTTTTCCCCTTCCGTCTTGGCGGTGACCAGCGGCCCCCAGGTGGGCGTACCTGTGCCTGACGTGCTTTTGCCCCCCGTGGCATTGCTCCGCGGGGGCCCCTCGTCGGCTGCGTCGTGCCTGGGGACAGACTCCTTAATTCCCGGAATCGCCGATAACAGTGTTATCCTGTCAGCGCCTGACATATTTTACCCGAGCTCGGGGAGCTTATGAATTCATTGTTATGCAAAGGGCCCTCCTAAAATATGGAAATGCGGCGCCGCAGTCTTCGCCAGGCATCTCCATAAAAGCGCGCGCGGAGGTGGCGGTTGCGCCTGGCGAAGCCCTTCCCCGCCTCAGCTGTTGCCCGCGTCGGCGCCTCCTGGCGTCGAAAGAAAGACGCCGTCTTGAGAGCACGATGACGGATTGGACTTCTCCCGCCTTGGCTTCGAGGTTACCCGCCTCCAGCGAGGCCCCTATTGGTCATGCTTTCCCTCATCTGGGAGTTGACCGCGCATCTTTTTCGATGCCATTTCAGTTCAATTCAATTTTAGTGACATCATAGTCGTGGAGAAGGAGGCGGAAAAAATTGAATACCCAGCGTACCTGTCCACTCCTTTACGACAAAAGAACCGCGGACAATAGCGATCGCCAGTCGCTTTGTTTCTTTTGTACTCTGTGTTGTGTTGGTGGTGACAAGACAGAATGCACTCGTGTGACCTCGTGTGTAACACGATGGACACCGCTGCATGGACAGGTGCGAGCACAAACGTTACTGCACACGCGTGCAGTAAGGTGCGTCTGCACGTGAGCATACGTGCACACGCACGTATGCTCACGAACGGGCGCCAGCTCTGAAGTTCCGTCAGACAATATCTACCAAGACGTGAAACTATTATGTGTTTAGCACTTGGTAAACATTGTTTCATTACGAAGGGTGTTAGTCAAGACTTCTTACAAGCCCATCACCACCATTCAAGTGGGAAACCCAAAGGCGAAAAATAATTTTTATTGTATTGCGTGACGTTTTCGGGCGGCGCTCCCTCCAAACACCAGTTTACACGCAACACGCTCCGACAGGCACGTAGCCAGGGGGAAGGCCCATGGGGCCGGGCCACCCCCCCCCCCCCAATATCTTCCATTTTGCTGGGACCTCCTCTCCCCCCTCCCCCTCATACAGCATTTTGTCATGGGCGCCCCCCCCCCCCCCCCCAAAAAAAATCCTGGCTATGTGCCTGCGCTCCGCATACAGTTTTCGCGTGCACAACTAAACCGACTGCAGCGCCTGACTTAGGCGATTGTTGGAAGGCAATAATTTTCCACGTTGCCACCGCCTCAATTAATTAGATCACAAATATATTTCCTTCGTTGTCGTCGTTATTTCACATCAAGCATAATTTCTCAAGCTTCATGGATTGTGTCTTCTAGGTAGGGGTGGATATGTGGGTGAGGCTGGGGTCTACGAAGAGACCTGACGTCACGGACGGATGTGACTTTACGGGAGATGCGCTGCCACCTAATAATTGCCATTTCACCAAAAACATTTCCTTTTTCCAGAAAGCTGGTGTATGTATTTTTTGTTGTTGTTTTTATTGGAAAACGTTTTAAGGGCTTAGTGGGGAGGTCTCCTTCCCCCCTTTTTTGCCTATTTTACGCCCTTATGGAACTCAAAGAAATAACAAATGGTATTACGCGAAATAGAAGTGCTAAAATGGTGTAGCGATGAACGTAAACGCTTTCTGCTTTTTGCGTGTCGACGATCTTCTCCATACGCGTTAGAATTATCGGTGGGCATTCTTTATTGCGTTTTATGGCATTTGCCGCTCTTTCCGAGATAAAATGAATTGGACTCCGCGCATGTACTGTCCGGATCGCAGTTTGCTAACTCTATAATAGGCGATTTTATCGGTTTTATGTGGGGCTTCGTAGAGTCTGCGTTCCTCCTATCTTCTTGTGTTCATTTTGTGTCCGTTTTAATGGCGTGCAGCCACCCTTTTCTAAATTGGCACGGGACTTTCGGGCCAAAAGTAAGAAATCGAAGTTTCACCTACCCTCGTAGGCCTTCAGCGTGTGCCTATACAGTCGTATAAATAATCCTCGAATCAAATGGGTGAGGAAAGCAGGGGCTGAAGAGGCGAGCTCAATCCGGGAGATGCCACCGCTGATATCTTCGTAAAATGTACGTGGCGCAAAAAGAGAAAAGGAAAGCGGGGATTTTAGCGTCAAAGCGCTTTGAAGTTGCGAGCTACGTGCGCTCTAACGGTGCGCGTGTTCCCTTGCAGGTGTCTAATTGGTTCGGCAACAAGCGGATACGATACAAGAAGAACATAGGGAAAGCGCAAGAAGAGGCAAACCTGTACGCAGCCAAGAAAGGTAAGGACCGTCTTGCTTTCGCCGCCGAAGCGTGGGCACGGCAGGGGCCGATAGGTGCCGAGCCCCCGGTCTTTAAGGCGTATTGGAACGGGGCCCCAGCGGCCACTGATCCGGTGAACGTGGAGCCTCCGCAACTCAGTCGCTCACTGCGCGCGCTCGAAATGATTGGACTCTCGCTACGCGGGTACTCTGTGATTCCGTCCTACTTCGGGAGGTGTCCGAGTTACAACGTTTTGGGAGATATCCCCGTCATACTTGGGTCTGGTTGACAGTAGTTCTTATAGTCCGTTGCAACTCACGAAGGAAGGGCGTGGGAAAGGAAGGCCGGGAAGGAGGAAGCAGACGGAACGCTGGAGAGGAGAGGGGTGAAACCTCCTCCTCTCTCCAGCGTTCCGTCTGCTTCCTTCACCCCGGCCTTCCTTTCCCTCGTACTACATTCTTGAGCTGTAACTTACTAGAGTAGGTTTGTCTTCTTTACTTCGAGCATTTCGGCGGATAATAAGCAGTTGTTGATATTTTTACGAATCTTCGATGATATCTTTGAGGCCGAGTAGTTTGATTCTTTATGGAGATTCCCCTCTTTCTCTAGCTGGTATCGCTCCGCCACGTCGTAGTGGGCTGCGTATACTAGCTATTACGTGTTTAGTAAGTGACGAAGCGAAACTGAAGTAAAAGAAAGGACTGGGTTTTGGGGGACGTCTTTGTCACCAAGTATTTCGCCATTTTAGGCTCGGATGCGGACAACATGGTCGTAATTACGTAGATATTCTTATCGTGGTGAAATGGCACATCGGCTCGATTCAGGTTGAGTTGACACAATATTGTCAATTTTACTCGATTGCCAAACGTTGGCAAGGGGCATACGGTCGCGTTTTCGGGATTGGGTTCTTAGTACCTCACCAAAGCGTTTGCTCCATTCCCTCGCCCCCTAAAGCGAGGCAGCTTTTGCTACAGTGGCGCTTCGAACCCCGTGGACAGGGGACATGGCGACGCGGCGGCTGGCCCTGCGATGGAATACGAAAGCCCGAAAACCGGTCAGCACGGCCTATCGAGAACCACCGTAATAAGAGAGAGGTTTTGGTAGTGGGCTCGAAAAAACCCGAGCCGCGATCTATCTATTGACGTAGCAAAGGAACTGACAAGCGCGGAAGGGCTTCGCTTCTAGCAAGAGCCCTCGCGGAAACCCTTTCGCTCAATGTGACGAGTTCAGAGGCATCTGCGACGCCATCATCGGTGGCGTTTTCGACGTATGCCGGCATGTATCGGCAACGCCTATACTCTATTTCACCTTATGTTGTACTGCGGGAAAGGCTATAAGCGCGAGGTCCTTGCTCTGGGGCAGATCTCGGCGGCACAAGCTCTCGTGCAGTAAGGGCAGCTGCCACTGCTATGAGCTCGCGCTTCTAGCCTTCGCTGCGGTACATCATAAGGTGAAACGGAGTATAGTATCGCTGCTATTTGCGTTGGCCCCAGTAAAGAAACGGGCATTTAGCTGTGTCTACCAACGCCTATGATTCTGCTCTGATGTGTCGTCGGTTTCTCCCTACATACGGCTCATGAGCCAGTGCCAAGCCGGCCTCCGCGCGTGAGCGACCAGACACGAAAGTCGGCCCAGGGCCGACAGAGTGGCGAATTTACTCCGTCTTTCTGTCTTGTTTGCTAGCTGAATTCCCCCGGAACGGTTCCGTTAAAGAGCGCGTAGAGCGAGCTCCTCCGCCCACCCGGCGGAGCGCGGCGCAGCGATCTGGCCCCGGTGCAACCGGCCCCGGCGTCGGCGCTTCCTCGGCTCCCCGGTCCATAAACAAGGGCCGTTTGTTTCTTGGCCGCGGTGTCGTCCCTAACGACTCTCCTCGGCGCTCAGTCGCGGGGAAACGCAAACTGCTCCCGGAAACCCTCGGACGGAGATTCGGGCGCATTAGCGGGGAGGGATTCGGAGGTGCGCGCTGGCCGCCTCTTGTTCTACACGTGTAGCGCGACGACAACCGCCCGGGCGGCGAGGAGCGGCGCGAGCCCGGGGTTCCTTATCTGGTGCCAGGCGGGACAGGCGCGCGTGCTCGGGCCGAAGGCTGCCTCCTCGGCGCGTTTCGCCCGTATGCCGAGGATCACCGGAGTTGCCGGCGCTTGACGAGCCCTCCTTCCCGTTTCCGTAATGTATGCACGTGTTTCGGCGCCGCTTTCACCGACGCAGAGAGAGGCGAGCGGCGCGCTTTTGTTTTGGCCGATAAGGGCCGCTTCTCTTCGGCCTATTTGTTTCGCCGGTTGAGCGGGGCGCCGATTCCCGCGCCGCTGTAATCCCCTCCGAGTATAAATTTGGAGTTGGTGCGCGCTCGCCTTATCGGCCCCGGTGGGGGGTCCCCCGGCAGAATGCAAAGCGCCGCCTGCCCTCCCGGCCTCGCTCTCCGGCCACGCCAGATGCGCCCAAAGCTGGCCTCCGTCCGCTGTACACGAGGCGCGACAGCTTCCTGCCTGCCCCGGGCCGAAACTACGCGGCGGTGTTTTGACCTTCCTGGTCGACCCGTAACGGAGAACAAGTTCGAACGCGCGGTTACGGTACGCTAATGTGGGCACGAAGGCCTCGTTGGTAGCGGTGTTCGGCGTCGACGCGTTGAAGATAGAACATATTTCGAGTGCTCGCTGTGAGGAGGTTAGCACGGTGATGTTTCGCTTATTGAATCTGGTCGTCCGAACTCGAATGAATGGGAAGCTCACGGGTGCAGCTTCCTGCGATTAGTGAAGTGGGGCAATATTCTCTTCCCACACATCCGAGCGACCTGGAAAAGGCTTGTTTTTTCTCACTGCCCACCTCGAAGACTTTGTTTCGAGGCTGTCCCCCCTCCGCTTCTTTTCGGCTGTTCTTCTAATGCTTTCCCAGAGCGCGATGCGTCCCAGCTAAGCTCGAGCCTTCTCTTTTGGAGGCGTCCCCACTCTGGGCACAGTGTATCGTGCGGCTGCCTTTGTCGGGCGTCTGGCTCACACGGTATCCCTTGCTCTTTTCAGTCTTCCCGAAAAAGAAAAAAGCCAGCCATAGTAAGTGAATCAGCGCGCGGAGTCGTAGCTGCTCGTTTCGTGTCTTGCTCTCAACGCGCCGCTTTTCCCTCCAGTTAAAGCGGTGAAGCTCCACCCCGTTCATCCGCCCCGTGCCCGCCGTAAATCCGATCCCGCGCCGTTCTTGTCTGCCTGTCCTGACGTTCCGATCTGTACACACCCGTTGAATAAACGTCCGGCGAGCTGCAATGTCGGAGGCTAGCCAAACAATTTTCAGCATTGTCTCGTCTAACACGTCTGGTACTCGACTAGGCCCAGTAAACGTAATACGCTAATAGCGACGTTTGAAGGCTTAGGAACCCAAGTCGTCGCCAATATGTTAGGTATATAATAGAGCTAATAGCCACAATTTTTTTTTTTTTTTTATTTCTCAGTCCGGAAGCATGCATCTCATATTTGCCGGAGCGCAGTGACCTTACGTCGTCTCCGAAGAAGACAGGGACTAGGTTTATGCAGCCAGCGAGTTCGTGCAGCCCGGGTTATGGCCATGGTGGAGAATACAAATCAGGATGATTTAAATCATGATCTAAATGAGGCTAGTTTTAGTACGATGATTTGATCCAAGCTTTTCCGCGAAAATAATCTCGAGAAAATATTTTTTTTTATTTGCCGTTTTTTTCATCTTTTTATGCTCTCTATGTGCGTTTGTCTGGTATTTAAATTTAAAAAAATGAAAGCCGTTTACAACTCCCTGTAACGCCGAATTAGAGCGCAGCTCTTGAGGAGGAGGAGGGGAGGGTATACCCCTCCTCACCTCATCCTCCCTGCTACTCCCCCTCCCCTTTCTCCCGCTCCTCCCCCTCCTCCTCCCCCCCCCCCTCCTCCCCTCCCCCTCCCCGAAACGTCACCGTGCCGAAACGTCACAGCGGTTACTCCGACGCCGCTCAAGCCGGCAATGGGCGCCTAAAGCGCCGTTCACACATACACGACCGACTAAGACCGAGAGAGACCAGACTGGTTTTTAAGCCTCTTGCGACGCCTTAGGACCAGCTCCTCTGCAGCGCATCCGGTCCTAAGACGTCGCAAGAGGCTTAAAATCCGGTCTGGTCTCTCTCGGTCGTACTCGGTCGCAAGAGTATGAACGGGCCTTAAGAGCTGCCCTCTAAAATCATCGAGCAAGCACGATTTATATCAGGTTGAACACGAGCAAAGAGCACTGCTTTTCTGAGCAAATCGAAGTGTTGAGTTTCCTTTCTCCCTTATGCTTCGTTCATCAGTTACGTGACATCCTATGCCGTGCAAATCGCAACCTGAAATTAAGAGAAAATTCACCTTTTTAGTTAGCCAAAAACTCGAGCTTTTCTTAGTATGGCTGGCTTTACAAGGATAAAAAGTTTCTAATTAAACCGTACTTTAGGTTACAGTAACTCTTTCTTCCGTATTGTTTTCAGTGATCGGGCGGATTGGTCAATCAATCTGCCATCTTTAAATATACATGAAGCGATAAAGAGTCGCTATTTTCCAACTACAGTGATTTAAATCGACTCTATTTAAATATCTTTATATTATGTTTTTTACTCTGGTTATGGCATAGTTTGAAATTTGCGAATCAACGGGAGCAGTGACACCTGATTGCGAGACATATTCACTTTCGGTGTTTATTTATTTTCGGCGCGTCTTTGGGCCTCCCCATGGAAACTGCAAAGGCCGTTCCCCGGCGCCACGTTTGGTGTGGTGAGCCGACGGGGAGCTTGTTGTTTCCCATGCGACTGTCCGGATGGTCGGCCCGCCGGGTTCGCGCTTGTCCAGTGGTCAGCTCGCTCTCCTGATCGGCCTTCCGTCTCTTCCAAAGAACACAGGCCGTCTTCTTCCGCTTTGACCTCCCCATCTTCGTCTGTCTGCAAATCTCTCCATTCTCTTCATACCCGTGCTCCGCCTCCAGCATGGTCTCTCTCCATTCGAAAGTTACTTAGCGTACACGTAGCTGAAGCATGACGGAAGGCAAGGAGCGCTTGATGGAGGCGAAGCTTCTTCCGCACCTCTTATGTTGCAGTGAACTATGCATACTCTTCATTCTGACGGGAAGGACCATTTCGTTTCGACCTTGAAAGTCGAACTCTCGGTAGCTGTCGATAGAAAAAGATCTGGCAACGCGCTGCGCAGCTCGACAGCACGTGGAGCAAAAGCTTCGGCCACAGACCGAAGCGATTTTGACTTCTTTTGCTCGTTACAATGTGCGCGTGTGTCTATCAGCCTGTATCCCTGCAATAACCATTGCGTCATGCACATTAAAAACTCGACGTCAGCCGTCGTTCTGCACTAACAATAGTGTTGTTCCTCGACAGCCGAAATATGAGAAGCCGTTTGAAGGAAAAGCGAAAGAGGCACCACCTACGCTAGTTCGAAGGCTAAGCTTCCGCGCAAAAGTTTTTTTTTTTTTTTCTTCTTTAACTACATACGCGTGCGAAAGATAACTAACTCTAGAAGGACACTAATTAGTGCTGATGTTCCCGCGAAAATATTTATATGCTGGGAGAGGTCGTAAGTCGTAACCCGATTATGCGTAGGTAATGCGTAGTAAGCGTTATATTATATTTTTCGGAGCTTTTGCGATTCTCCGCTTTCTCTCCCGAAAGGTAGTTAAACGTTCCTTTGTTTTCCGCGTCGTCCAGATTTTCCCGAGCACCTCCTAGATGTCCTCAACATTTTCTTTAAGGCCCTTTAGTGTCAAGTCCCTAACTGTGACTGTGTAGGCATTGTACAATGCGAAGAAAAAGGAAAGACATAAAAATAAGGCCGCTTCTGCTCGTCGGCGGCGCGAAGATTCTCAGAGCCGTCATAAAAATGCAATTTCAAATGCGAGGGGCGCGACGTGTCCCATCGAATCTGCAACTCCGTGGACGCTCTCTCCTGTCCGCGCCTGCAAGCCCGCATTTGCCGCTCGGTCCCGGAGATTTGTCCCCGGTCCGTCTCCAGAGCCTTTCCAGCCGACCAATCTAGAGCGAGGACCCTGGCCAGCCGACAGTTGGAAGGGACCCCGGACTACGGAGCTCCGAAACCGAATTACGACGGCGAACGACAAACTGCGAGTCAGATTTTCCTCGAAGCCCCCCGCAGTTCTAGGCTTTGACGGCTCCTGCTCTGTAAAAGGTTCCCGTTCGTCAGCCGAGCTTCGGGCATGCTTTCCGCTGTCTAGACTCGTCGGAGTCGAGATTTGAGTGTTGGAGCGCTCGTAAAGCAGTCGGTCCCGAATCCCGGGTCGAAGCATCGCGGGGTTCGTACCGCTGCCGTCGTCCATCGAGGCCCCTGCTGACTGGGCAGCTGCGGACTACGTTATTTTAGCCCTCCTGGTTTTCGAGGGGGGAGTAGCCGTAGCCTACCTTCGAAAACCATCGCATAAAATTTGCCGAGGAAAAAACAGCAACGTAGGAATCGGAGAACAGCTTTAACAGCGAGAACGTAACTCCTCTGGCGGCGATTATTGGGAGCCCGGAAGGTTGCGGGGAAGACGTAATATTCTTTAACTCGCGATGTATGTTGAACGCCTTTCAAGTGGAGGAAGATATGTGACAGCAGGCCGGAAGTATTAGGGTTTGTGGGTGGTCAAAGACGTTAGAAGTAGGCACTGGCAGATGCTAAATGGTATATTCTGAAATCGTTGCTATTGAGGCTAAGGCCACGCGTTCCTTTCGACGCTGAGTAATCACTAACATGTTACCTTACGATTTGACGGAGGAACGAGTGATGAGATTTCATAACTTTCTCCGCCTACGAATTCTCCATTGGCAGGTACTTGAAATTAAAGGCACAACGCGTTGGTCGCCCAGTGACACCGATCATTTCAGCTGCACGTGAGATTCTCTCGAAATTTAGATTTATCCGCACTCCTTGTTTGCGGTGTCCCCAGTATCTATTTATCAGGATAGGGCGTAACGACGAAAATATTTGAATTCTTTACTGCATTTCTTTTCTTTTTTTTTTTTTTTCGAACGCATACAGGTATGTAGTGGAGGAGCAATGCGTCGCAATCGAGACAGGCCCGGCGGTCATTGGCTGGAAGCGGCAGGAGCGCCCCCGGGGCCGACGCCCCTGTTGCCCGTCGGTTAATGAGGGTCGACGGTGCATCTATTAGCGCGACTCTGGATGCCGTTTGGTGCCCCCGGTTCTCGCCGCCGATTCGGCCCCGAAACGGCCGCGATCGAACGTGCGCATCGGCGGCGCCTTGCCCGCGCCGATGGTCGCTTCTCGTTAGTGCCGGCGGAGCTTTAAAGCGGGCGGGGCCGGCCGCCGGACGAGCGCTTGGGGCCTCGGAATGCGCGCCTCGTCGTCGTGCGCCGTGCATCCCCTGCCTTCGCCGCGCATCGCTCGCTCCAGAGCTCGTTGGTGGTCGAGCCAGCGCCGAAATTGCTCCCGCCAGAGACGTGCCGCGTTCAGGCCGGTGCCTGACCTTATAGCGACGGGAGGCTCCCTGGGGTCGCTTTTCATCTTTGTGCGTGGTCCCCGCATATTTATTTATTTTTCTAAATACCAGCAGGGCTCAGAGGGCATTACGGAGGGGAGGAATAAGTAAACGGTACCTGGTTAGACAATAGTCAGACCGACGTGGTATTATCAGAAGTCGATGAGTGAAGGCCCATTCACACTCTTGCGACCGAGAGAGACCAGACCGGTTTTTAAGCCTCTTGCGATCTCTTAGGACCAGCTCCGCTGCAGCGGAGCTGGTACAGCGGAGTTGGTCCTAAGAGATCGCAAGAGGCTTAAAAACCGGTCTGGTCTCTCTCGGTCGAACTCGGTCGCAAGAGTGTGAACGGGCCTTTAACGTCCCTAAGTAAACGTTTCTACTTCTACTAAGGATGCCGAAAAGCGCTTCCACACGGATGACATTGTTGGTACGAAGGAGTCGATGTGAGCTGACCTTCACAATGAGATAGGTAGGTGGACTTTAAAATGATGATCGACTCCGATAGATACGTGTCGTTGAAAGGATTGCCGCAAAAATACTTTGGCTGAGAGCACGAGGCATTCGGCTTTCGGCTGGCCCCAATGCATCGTCTTGATTGCGAACGCCCGGTGCAATCGAGTTCCTTGTCCGCTCGGATCGAGTATCTGATGAGGCTCGCGAGACAGGCTACGGGGGAGGTTGAAGCGACGTTCACGCAATTGCAAACGAGTACAACCGAGAGAGACAAGACCGCTTTTTAAGCTTCTTGCGATGTCTTAGGACCGGACGTGGAGCTGGCTCTAAGACGTCGCAAAAGGCTTAAAATCCGGTCTTGCCTTTCAGCCGTCCTACTTGGTTGCATGTGTGTGAACGGGCCTTTAGATTTCAAGAGGTCTCGTCTCTCTCGGTCGTTCTCGGTTACAAGTGTGTGAACGGGCCTTTACCGTACTGAGTGCCCGTCGTTTCGCAACGATGGTAGCTTTGTTCTTGGATGCGGGAGCTTTGCGCTAGTCTCATCAGGTTGCCCACCTCCGGCAATGGTTTCAGTTAGATTCTCCCAAAATGTACGTTTGCTTTTTTTTTTTTTTTTTTTTTAGCTTAAACGAGGTTGAGATGACTTTTGCGACTTCTTGCTTGGATTGCACCACCCTGCACTTATGAAAGGAACACTCGGACGGTCGTCTCGCGAATTTGAGAATTATTGTGTATTCTGGGCTTTTGCAATCCTCTTCGTTCTTGAATCTCCGTTTGAAAGACGCGAAACAAAATCATCGCGACCCTATTCTTGGCGCGATATATCTGACGGCTCTCGAGTGCTTCGCTAGGAAGTAATCGCATGGTCATTTGTTTGATATTGTTTGGTTTAGGATTTCCAGCTAATGCTTGCTACAGCCTACACAGTAAACCTCAAAAACACCTATACAGGTGTTTATCCAGCCCTTTATCCAGTTTCTATAAGTCACGCCCTTTTTTTTTTTTTTTTCGAGCAAATTTGAAGTTTCTTTATTACACCTTTGCTGTAGGTGTTTTTAAATTCCCACACCTTTATAATCGCTGTGCACGAAGCGTCGCACCTAGTGAAGCAAACCTGTCTCTCTTAGGGCACTATATTTCTATGTCGTATCAACTTTTTCTTAGAAAGTAGAAACACATACTTGGAGAGCACTTGAGCTATGCATAACACCTAGAATGTGTTGTTGTTGTTTTTTTTTGTTAGGGAGCGTTTTAACGATACAAGTACCATTAAAAGTGTAATGTGCAGCTCAAGTGCTCTAAAAAAAAACTGTTTACGTTTGCTTTCTAAAAAACAATTGATACAACAAACCCCAATAAAGAAAAACAACCTTGAAAGCGTCATACACATACTTTCACTTTCCTTTGAAAAAAAAAAAAAAAGTTTTGTTTAGGTACATGTTTGTCAATCAAAGGCGACCAGACCTTTGGGCAGAATCCAAGGTTATTTTATACAGACATTATTCCAAAGTACACATGTTGCACTCCACAAAAGAAGTGCGAAAAGTGATACTCATATTCAACAAACAGAGAGTATTATTTCATACACAAACATCACAGCCAAGCTTTGGTTTCCCATTAAAAACGCAATTTTATCGTCAGTTTTGCTGCTCAACGATAAAAAAACGCCAAATTTAGAAGAGGCACGAAGGACATTTGATTTTTTAGTTCATAAACACTGTAAACGCAGAAAATAACACTAAAAAATAAAGCTCCTTTTTTTCTTTGACAGATTATTAGGGACTAAGTGTTTCGGTCCTTTTTTCGTAATAGTCCGATCTCACCAGTCAGTTTGATTACGCCACCGCTGCCGCAGTGCATCGAGGGAACTTGAGTCTTTTTGCACGTGCGACAACCCCGCTGGAGCTCTTCGCGTGCAGAGCACGAGACAGCACGAGTCCTGGCAAGCACGGCCGTCTGCCTCCTGTGAACTAAAGTTATGGCGGCGTCACGCATGCGCCGAACGCTTGTTGAGATCGGTCTATTTTTGGGGTCTCTTTTTTTTTTAATTTTGCTATCAGCGAGCAAAGGGGACTGCTCTCTATCCTTCGGCTCTACTTTCCTCAAAAGTTAGACCATTCACAATTGAGAAATTAAAAAAAAAAACATTATAGACCACCAGAATTAAGCAAAATAACAAAACACATCACCAAAAAACCCGCCGCCTGCAAAAGAAAAAAAAAAAAATTATTAGGCAACTTTGAAGACATCTAAAGTTAGAGAGCAAACCGCTAAACTGGCAACCACGTTTGTGATACATAGTCACTGTACTATACTCCGTTTCACCATACGTCCGGGCGCGGCTGATGTTACGAGCTATCCTAGCCGATCCCGCTCTCTGGACGTAGCCCGTGATAGGCTTTCCGCGCATCGCTGTTCCCCCTCTCCAAGGTCACGTGAGACTCACGCGGCCTTGGATTGGCTCCGGTGGATCGTAGCATCCGCTGCGCTCGGACGTAAGGTGAAACGGAGTGTAGTTTATGGACATGATGCCAGGAGACTTCAGCTTCGTTATATCCAGCCGGAAAAACAACATTTCCATTACAGATGCTATGTTGATGCACCCTTCAGCATACGTGATATTCAACAGCCAGAACGCTGCAATCAGAGCTGTTAGACCTTCGTTGATGTTATTCGCTCTTAAGAGTTTCATTCACTCTACTGGGACAAACAGGCGTTCGAAAAGTTCTAGGCAGTCCCCATGCACTCTAAGAAATGCCTGCGCGCCTTCTTACCCGCAAAACACTCAAAAAACCAATCTCTGCGATTTACGAAATCAGCTCAGCGAATGATGAGGCGGAACATCCGTTTAGAGCAAAAAATGAAGTCTGCGCTGTGGCAGTACGCAATGCAAAGCGTCATGCTTGCATTGCATAATGCCACAGCGCAGACTTCATTTTTAGGTCTAAGCAGAGGTTCCGCTTCATCAATCGCTGAGCTGATTCCGTAAATCGCAGAGATTGGCTCTTTGAGTGGTTTGCGGGTAAGTAGACGCGCAGGCATTTCTTAGAGTGTGAGCACAACACAGGGCAGGCCGCATCAAGCGAGTGCGTCTTCACTCCATAGTGCGAGGAGGAAGCAGTCATAAATAACAAGAATAGGTAGTGAAACGTCAGAAATGCAATGCAGTTTTGACATTTGATTAACTACAATTACAACTTTCTCAATATATCGCATTTAGGAACTTTGTTATGAAACCTAATTCATAATCAAATCAATGCTTCGGTAGATTGTATTTCAACATGCACGAGTGGTTTTGAGTTCCAACTGCGACAAGATGTCCCACTATGGACAGCTTGCCTGTTTTCAGATACAATATTAATCAACTAGATCATTTGTAAAAAGGTTTTGTAGTTATATGTGGGCAACTTAGTTTGTTTACGTTTGTCGCACCATTTCGGACTAGCAGCTTTGGCGCAAATGAACTGCAAACGAATAGGTACCGGGTGTCTTTGAGAAAAATTGTGCTTTTTATTCAGCGCGAGAAACAGAAATGTCGCGCTAGCGGTTTGAACCAGATAGCAAAATTTCAGGGCGTGCCGTTACCTGGTTCAAAAGTTATGAGCGATGTTTCTAAATTTATAGTGACAAAACGGTGCCCCTCTTCCTCTAGCCAACACCATTCATCTCTATATATGCATTCGTATGCTGAGACTGAATCAGCCTTTATTAGAAATCTTCGCTCTTTAAGAATTTCTTTGTGACGCTGATTATTTATTTATTCGGGTTACCTCGCAGCGTCTAAAAGGCAACATCGCGAGAAGGGCACACGTATACATTTCTTTTATAAATTTGCGAGCTTTATAACGTTTGAGGAGGCCCTGGTTTGACTGGCTCTATAAATAGCACTGCAGCGGGGGTTTCCACCGAGGTAGGACCGCCAAGAGCGATACACTCGTGCTTCGGATACTTGGCGAGGCAACCAATTCAACGATTGGCTCGGCACGCTGTATGCGAAGCGCGATTGTCCCAGTCACTTCAAGTCGCATCTCCACGTAACGTAGTTAAGGGTCACGGTTTTCACTCATTCGAAGATTTTCGGTTTTAACCGTATATATAAGCACCAGCACAGCGTCGTTACTAAAACGTGAACGAGTTCTTACTGGCGTCAAGGGAAGTCACTCACTGAAATACGGCGAATGAAGATACCCAATTTACCGAGCGAAGTCCATACTTTTTATATTCCTAGAATACGACTGGCAGTTCCGATTTTCGCCCACCTGGAAAAGAAGCATGTTTATAGTCAACATTCTAGTATGGCGCCGATTACAAAACGGACGTACATAGATCGGATGTTCTCATGTTGCACGTATTAACATTTCCAAGTCCTATGCTTGCTCCACAAACGTGAAAAAAAAAATCACGTAAGAACTTACCTTATCTCCTAAACACCTTTCCTAAGCCAAAAAGGTCTAACGCCTCCCGCAAAGGCTTAGTAGGTGTATCAAAAACATTACATCTATCGTTAAAAAAACACGCACACGCACGCACACACGCACACACACACACACACACACACACACACACAGACACACACACACACAGACAGACAGACAGAGAGACATATATATATTGGAAGATGTGTATTCGGTAGGAAGCACCTTCCAAACACCATTGTATGTGTTTTGAAGTTTACTTTATAGATCACACCCCATGTGCGTCTGATTCGAAGCACTTCAGGCTTTTTTTCCCCACAAAACAGCGGCACGCGACGAGGCCTCTTTTACGCGGTTCTTGCTCACTGCTCACCCGACTATGGGAAAACGGACCACTAATTCGGGAAGTGCCACGTTAGGGACTTTGCGCTGGATAACCGAGGTGCCCTCGTAACAACGGCCGTCTCAAAGGTTGGCCATCTCGCGGTGACGTCGTTGAACTGCAGCCATCCAGGTGGTAGTCCAGTTGCCTTTCGGGATCGAAGGAACCGCTGGAACGGGATGTGGGAGACGGTTGTGATCCTTCCGGTCGGGGGCTCGTTGGCGGGCAGCGTTTCGGGGCGACGTGCCCCATCGATCTCGGCGTCTGGTCGAGGCTGTCGCTGGTGCCGAGGCGCCGTCTGCGGCCGCAGGGGAGCCCCTGCATGGCGGGCCCTTCCCTCCCCTTCCGGCTCATCAGCCAAAGTACCCGCGTTGCACGGATTAATACGTCGGCCATCTTCCGCGCTCTCCCTGGCGCGCTTATCCTCCTGGAAGAACGGCCCAGAACGCGTTCGGGGCGCCGCTTCGGCCCACTTGGAACTGGCTGAAGTGACCAGCGTGCCATTTACCTCTTTATTTTTCTACTTTTTCAGTATTTCTTTTGCCGTGTTTATTTTTTTTTTTACTTCAACTGAAAACGTACTTCGATCCTAACGAAAAAAACAAAAATATTATTTCGCTCGTTGCTACTGGGAATTTATTCCCACAGGTTGCGGGTCGGTAAGCCCGCGATGCTTGGTAGCGTCACCGCGATATCGAGGATCGTTCGGCATATATTTTGATCGAGATAAACGATAGCCCACCAACCGGTCGAAAGACACTTTATCGGGATGTGGTCGAAGGAAGCTTTGTCACTCTGGAGGCCCTCGGGCGACCCGGCGTGCCTCTCGTCATCGGGCCAGGGATGAGCGGTCCCCGCGCAGCCCCTCGGGCCAACTCGGGAATCTGGCCGATTGCGGTCCTCTCGACCTCTTTCTTCCCCCGCTGGCCGACAGACGCTTTCCCCTCGCCCTGCCGCCTTCCCCCCCAACCTTCCTTACAAGAAAAAAAGAAAGATATGGAAGCGAAAACAAGACGCGTGCAGAGCGGAGGCGTCGCCCAGAACCGATTTTAATATTGGCCCGTTCTTGTTTTGTTCGTTGCCGGTCGGCTGCTGCCTCGGAGAAAAGTTTCTCAATCTCTCTACGAGCCCTTCCCCTCGTCGGCCCGGCCGGTTTTGATTGGATTGTTTTGTAAAGGATCGGCCGGAGGGGCACCCCTGCAACAAGAGCAAGAAAATCTATATCAATCCGAGCGGGGCTTTCTTCATTTCCATTCCATTTTGCGATGGGTTCCGGGGCGCCCCGGCGAAGGAACCACGCTTCTTTTTTTCTTTCTCTCTCTCTCTCGGTGTGCGAGCCAACTTTCCAGTCAGGAATTCCGAACGCCGTCCGCGCTCCCGAAGCGCTCTTGTTTTTTCGGCTGCGGGCGCCTCTCGGAATGTGTCGCTCTCCGGGGCCGGCTGTAGGCGCGCTAAGTAGGCGCTTGCTCGCGGGCTGTCCGGCTCGTCGGCCGTTTTGTCTCCGGCAGGCGCTGGCAGGCGCCCGATCCGGGCTGTCCGCGGGACGCGCGATTGATGCTTCGTATAAATTTCAAGACGCCGGACCGGGTGACCGGGGTGCGGAGCAGCCGCCGGACGTCCAATTTGGAAGAGAGCTTTTCCCTGTCGCCGACGCCGGGACAGCTCCGAAATTTTGACCTTGGCAGCTGCAACCGAAAAGCCACCGAGCGTTCCTTTTTTAATTTTTTTTTTTTTTTTTTGAGTTTCGTGTTTTACTGCCTGCTCCCATAAAATAGCGACAAGATGTTGTCGTGTGTCTTCGCGGAGCCCCGGAAGTAGAGCACGGCTGTCGTGGACTTAAAAAAAGTGGCGAAGACGGGCAGGAGACTGCTTTCCACACGATCAGTCATAGAATAGCCTCCTATGGTCATAGGTATCCGTGTTTCGTGCGTGTGTGGGGGGAGGCATTTGGCAATGGACGGCTCTTACCAGATGAGATTGAACACAATGTCGAAAAAAACGCAGAATTAGGTGTGAAAATCTTCCACGTGTGGGGGATGTATAAAAACGTATCAACGTATCTCCGAAGCACGAACCCTTCGTCGCAAGGCGACATTCCTAAAGTGACCCAGGCGGTAACCTCATCGTGCGCGTCTGAACACTAGTGTCACGCACGCGAAAACATTGTTCTCGAAAGGGTATCGCTCTTGTTCGGTTCGAGTGCAAGATGACTTGTGCAGCCTCTTCCCCGTCAATCGAATCCGGCGACGTGTTCGGGTGGAGAGCGTGCCATAGCTCGGTCGTGCCTGCCTCCTAATCCGACCAGCGCAGCGAGGTGGAGCGAGCGGTGTAGAGGTGACACGAGCGTGCCTAATCCGGGGTGTCTTGGCGGCCGTTTCCGCTCAGAGACTCGGGGAGGCGTCGGGAATCAAATCAGCGTCGAGACCGAAACGGGAGTCGCTGCCGCGGGGACTGTCCCCCCGCCAGGCTGCTCCGAGAGCCTCCGAGGGTGCTCCATTAGCCAGGAAGGCCTCCCCGGCGGCCGAATCAATGCTCCGCTTCCCGGGCGCTTTTCCACCGCCTTTTCTCATTCAAAGTACGGCTCTTGCTTGTGCTGCCTTCGAAGCGCTGCGGCTCGCTTCTCGCGTGCCCGGTGCCGGGCGACTCCCCACGGCGCCGTCTCCTTTGTGTGTCGCCCCTCTGGTTTCGGCGGCTCTAATCCCGAGCCACTAAAGGTATACCGTGGCTCGACGCCTCGGCCGCCAACGCGAGTCGCGAGCTGTCTGCCGTCGTGTTTCGCGCTTGCGCGCATGGGGAGGCGAGGAAAGCCCGATTCGCGTGGTGCGCGATTTTTCTTGCGATTTCGCAGTTCCGACATCGCTCGTCAAAGAAAGCGTGGTGGAAGCTCCGGTGCTCACCTCGGCACTTGCGAAATGACGAGTGAAATCGTATCATGTGAATCGGGCTTAGCGCCGTTGCTAGGGTAACGAATTTGCTCTCAATAAGGTCTACCAATTTCTCTCTTTTTTTTTTGTCTTATTTTTGTTTGATTATTCGGTCGCGTTCGCTATAGATGGCGACCCCGTCGTATATCATAGACTAAGCGAGAGAGACGCGGATTTTATGTTTCAATTACAGAAAGTTGCAAAGAGTTTTCGAGTCTTGGTGTTTTTTATCTGCTAATTTCGGAATTGTGTTTGGAAGCACAACGAGTGAAATGGCTGGGGGCGTCGGCCGCGATGCTCTGGGTGAAGGCGGTGCAGTAAGATCATACCACCGACAGGATTTAGGAGAGATAAGGCTAGCCGTCAAAGGAGATCGGGGCCGATGTTAGTAGGGGTGTCTCGTTTGAAACCCTCGAGTGGCGCTGAGAGTCGATGTGGAGTTCCCGGAGAAGCCGCGGTATTTCTCTTGATACAAAATTTTGAAACAGGTCCCGGGGGGGGGGCAACGGTTCTTTTGTCATATGCGTTCCTCTCTTGTTGTTTTTAGGGTTGCATTACTGTAGCCATTGGGTGGAGGCCCAACGAACTTTTTTTCGGTTTACTAAGCTTTCACAGACCTCAATGCTAATATGAGGACCTCATAGATTCTGTCTGGATGGTCGTTGCTTTTCCTGAAACGGATTCTGCAAATGAAATGAAGGAAAGCCGGGTGATTGGACGGGAACGTTCGAACACTGTGACGCAGGCAGAACGCTATAATAGAAAACGAACGAGCGAAAAAAAAATAATAATAAACGCGTACTTTTACTGATTAGACACCGTGCAAGTCGGCCTCTGCTGTAGCTGGTGTAGCGCATTCCCGATTTTTGTCTTTGTCCCGGCTGACCGACGCGTCCCTTTGTGTTGCAGCGGCGGGGGCATCGGCGTACAGCATGGTGCCCACGACGCAGGGTCAGCAGGGTCAGATGATCAGTCCGCCCCCGCCGGGAGGGCCCCAGGACTCCATGTACAACATGAGCATGAACGGCGGCGACTCCTACCAGAACGCCATGGGCGCCAACGTGCAATCTCAGGTGGGTGCTCTTCCGTCCTGCTTCGCCGAGTCTCGAGTCGAGGTTAAGAGTTGAGGCTCCTCCCACCTCTTGGAAAGCCTCATCTACAGCGTTCGCGCTGCTACAGTCCAAAGAGGTGGGACTCCCCTGAGCTCTTAACTTGTCACCGACTCTGTCCCGCGCACTACTCTGTGTAAGCGAAGCTGCCGTGCTTTCGAAGCGGCCGCTCAGAGCCCCGTAGATTAAGGGGGCCAGGAAGCCGATTCACTGGTCCTGGCTTATGCAAAGAATGCTTTTCGGTGAGAGTCATACGCTTCGAAACTGAGGGGGAGGAGATGTGACGTCAAGGCGCTGATTGGAAGCGTAGTGGGTAGGTGTAAAGGCTAGCTGCCTCGGTTGTCTACCGCCGAACGCCAGCGTTCGAACAACTCACTCTTCGCGAAGAGCAGACGACCAGTGTGGTACTGGTTCCTCCAAAATAGGAACGAACGCTCGTTCTTTCTCATTTTTGGAAAGAGTTGACGTGACATATCCCTATGCTTGGAAAGGAACACGTTCCCGTTACATTTTTAAGATTGGAACGTGTCGTTACATTAACGTGACGCTCGCGTAATTCACTATTGTGCCGAATAATCCGTACGTAATTTAAAGCAACGAAGTGAAAATATCCTCATCGAACGAGGTGTCGTGTCGCCACGATCACCTTTGTTTCAGTTCTTCGTTTTCAACTATCGTTCGGACATTTCCTTATCCCTCCAAGTCGGAGGTTGATATAGTCAATAATAAAAACTATAAAAACCTACTAAACCCAGTTACAAACGCAAATATATGAGCAAAAAAAAAGAACGCGTTTTTTTTTTGTTTTTGTTTTTTTCGATAACGTAATTTTTTTTCGTTCCAGTTCCTCTAACGCAGAGTGGAACAGCGGCGTTCCTACTAAACAGGAACGCGGTTTCCAACAACGCTGCAGACGACGCTGTTTGCTCTGATCGGTGGGGAAACAGTGGATAAAGGCAGCTAGCCTTTGTTCCAATCAAAGCTCTGACTGCACGCTCCCATCTCCTCCTCTCCCTCGTTTTCTCAACGCGGAACCTACTGGAATCAAATAGCAGTGCGGTACACTTACCTCCTAGCGGGTGAGATGAACAGTTTTTAAATTTCGGATACCGATGCTTCAGCAAGCTGCACGAAGAAACAGGCGCCCTGTTTCCGTCATTTCCTTTAAACAAGGCCGCGTTGTTCCACTCGTGGCCTCGCTGGTTCAGCTTCCCCGCTGGAAGTGCAGAGAAGGGGAGTGGTGCACTAATCTGTCTCGCGATTTAGAGTTCCGGGAACCGTTAGCGCCCACTCGCTTCTCCACGGTGGCCGCGCGACAGCATTGGGGTACTCGGACGCAGTTTCCTTTCTGCGTGTTCGTCTGACGCGATGACCTTCGTGGATTATGAGCGAGCGGCGTAGATGCCGAAGTGCGACTGCAGTCCGGCGCGATTTCCGATTACGGGGACGAATCGACGTGTGAATGGGGTTTCGGTTCTCGTACGGAAATGCAGCAGGGCTCGACTGTCGTAAAGCCCTGGGACTCAGCGTGACGCGTGTTGTTTCGACTGGCTTTGAGTGCTGTACTCTGAAACTGCGTTTGGGCACGGTATAATAGCGGGGATTTGAGTCGAAATCTCTGATGTTCACGCTTCCGTGATATTTCTGTCTCGTTTTGTAATAATCGTAACATCGCAAAACAACCGTTTTTTTTTTAATTTTTTTTTTGTTGTTTTAGGGTGTGGGAGCTACGCGTTTCGCCGGACAAATCAACCGTCCATATTTCGTCATCTTACCTCGCTTTCTTAGTACGGGTATGGGCCTTTGCATCGCTTATCACCCGGGTGAAAAATGCTGAGTCACTGAGCTGTTGATGCACGCGTAGCGTCTGATCTATCGCTCAGCGGATGCTCGGAGGGGGTTCCACAGCCCAGTAGACAAACATGGCAACGCGGAAAAGGCGACTTTTGCGAAGGTCTATATGGGCGGAAGCGTGATTACGTGTCCAAAGATCGGTGTATCACCGAAGAGCGCGCACCTTCCACCACGCTGTCGACTCAGCGGTAAAGGGAGTGCAGTACGTGCCTCGGTCACCTATTTTTCGTCCGTACTGCCTCGACCCGATGATACGCCAAGTAGCCATTTTCGTCCAAGAACCTAACGAGCCTGGGGCTGTTTTAACCTCGGCTTTGTTCAGTGCCGTGATTGGCGTTCGATTAGACGCGTAATTGCCTCCATCGCTTCCGGTTTTGCCGTTGTCGAAACGCCGTTAACAAAGCTTTCTTTTTTTTAATGTTTAGCAACGTTTTTTTTTTTTTTTTTTTTTTTTGTATGTTTTTGCGACAATGGGAGCGGTTGCGTGAGCATCGGCCGCCGCCGCAACGTGACTGCCTTTTAAGCGTCCTCCCCCCGAAAAAGAGCGCTCCTGGCTTAGCGCCGCCGGGGCGAAGCCGGGAGTCCAAAGCGGCTTAGCGGCGCGGCGGGATGCGCTCTCCCCGCGCAAACAAGTAAATCGGGGAGCAGCAACACGGAGCGGGATTACCAGCGCGAGGAGCGACTCCGACCGCCGTTAATCCGGCGCCGCAGCGGCCTTCTCCGGCTTCCATTAACGCGGCGCGAGCCCCGCTTTGGGGCAAGCCGCAGCTAACAAGCTTTGGCCGGTTGCCAGGCGGCTCTCGGGACGCCGGCCCTCACGGCGCCCGACTTTTCCCCGCGCCTCTCTTCGGGGCCCTCCTAAGACCCCGAACGGGGGCCCGTCTTCGTGCCGAGACTCTCGGATAACGAGCCCGTGGTGCGAGTCTGCAACCGAAACAAAGGCACAAACAGGCCCGGCGTCGTTTTTGCGCTGCCCGCTTTTGGGGGCGCCTTTTTCGATGGCCCTCTCGTTGGAGGCCGGGGGGACGTCGAGGCCCGCGTTCGCTTGGTACGGCGGTCGGCCTGGCGTCACCCGGGCCAAAAGGGCGCGCGCGGGACGGGGGTGGTCGGCGGGTCGTTTTCTTGTCGTCGGCGTTGTTTCCGTCTAGCGACACTAACCGTTGGCTCCCCGCTTGTCTGTCCCCATCGCTAGCTCTGCAATTTGGAGACGTGGGCCTGAGGAAGCGGCGGCGGCGATCGTTGATGATGGCTCGCGGGAGGAACCTCGCCCTGCTCTTTGTAAGCCGTTTTCACTCTCTCCGTTGCCTGCCCCCGACCCGAATTGACCGCCGCCGCCGCCTTCCTCTCGCCTCTGTCGAGCACTAAGGGGTCCCGCACAGTTGCGCCGGGAAGTTCGAGGGTTTCTAGACAGACCAGCAGCCAAAATCCCAAAAGGTCGCGCGTCATGCTCCCCGCGAATTATGGGAACGTCGTGTATGCAGCGTCTGAAGAGGGAGAGAGGGTAGTGCAGTTTCCTTCTTGCTCTCGCACGTTCGCTTGCGTCGACTCCCAGGTCGCCTCTGTCGTCGGCTACCGCTGGTTCTATGCAGCCCATTTTCAGAATTCTTTTTGTTGCCGAGGACGGCACAGCGCAGTATTCTGCCCGCTTCCCAGTTTGTTTCCCCGTTCGAGGTATTGTTCGTGTTCGTTGATCACGTACTTTATTCGTGGATTCCAAGCACTGTCAGTGTTTGCTCATCCGCTATGAAGCCCAGATATCTCCCTGGTCACGTATGGATCCTACGGGGTTCACCCGCTTAAGAAGCTGCCCACTGCAAGTGAGGAGTTTTTGTTATTAACGAAGCATCGTGATTTTTGGTTTCGGTGCCTGTTTCAAACAGGCGGATTTCCTTTAAATTGTTTACGTCCCATTGGCGTGAGAGGGAGGACACTGGAAGGCTGTCCCTTTGTAAGACTGGACTATGGCGGAATCGGTCAATTCGGTGTTCGGGAGGATGTTTGTGCTTGTCCCTGTCCTGGCGGTCTTAGCTAAGTGTACTCGGAGGATACTTGCCGTTCCAGTAATGCCTGCTTCCAGTTGCCACAGTCTGGCGACGATGCTCAATTCTAGGCATACCTTAGTGTCTTCTCCACTCTCGTTTGTGTTTTTTTCGATAGCTTTCTCGTTTTTGTTGTTGCCAATGTGTCGTGCTTTAGCTATGCGTTCCTCGCTGGACCTTTCGCCCTCTATGGAGCGTCCATTCGTAAATGAGGGAAGCAAGAGCGAAGCTGTCTTGGAGCTCCCAGCTTGTGCGTCGTTCTGTGGGCCGCCTTAGCGAAGCCTTGGGGGCGTCTGGCAACGGTGTGTTTTGTTCCTCCGCAGGGCAGCGCCAGTGTCGCGTCGTCGTCGCCTGCCGACCTCTGTGCCGGCTGTTTGTAAGCTAGGCAGGGAAGAGAGAGTGCGGCCGCCGCCAACAGGTGACGCGCGCGTGGCAGCTGCGACTCTGGGCCGACCGGGTCCCGCTTCTGCGACTTTCGAGTTCTTCTTCACCGCCATCCACCCAAGACGAACGGACTAAGCGCCATCAAGGGCTGGACGCGTGCAACGACGGTACACACGGCGGCCAGCTTGGAGCACCGTCCACACGCGGAGACGCCCACGACGCCACCCGGGGCCGCCGGCCCCGTGCGGGGCGGCGCTCCGCTCTGTAACATAGACTCTGCCGCGAGGCGCCCCTGCACTGCGGGGAAGATCCCTTTCTGTCCCTGTGCTCACTCTGGGAGGACTCGACGTCTGCTCCTCGGCGCCTGCCTCTTTGTACGCTGTGCGTTCCCCGAAGGGAATCTGGACTCCCGTCGGCCGGAACACGTTCGTTTTACCGAGGACACAGTTTTATTTTGGTGTATTTGACGCGCAATTCGCTGGACGGAATTGCGGATGCGTAGTGTAAGCGGGGCCGGCCGCCAGCGGGATCGAGACTTTGTTCCTCATGTGATAGGTGGTTAGGGGTTCACGACGGGTCGGTTCTCTCCGCGACGGCGTGGCTACGGTCCCGCGGGTGTCCCTTTTCTTTCGCGAGTCTTTTCACGCGCGGTTCCTGCTCCCAAAGAACGTGCGCAGGATCGGATTGCTCGGTTTCTGTCGCGTCCGGGTGCTAACATTCGACGAGTAAGAAGGGCGCCTCGTGGGCGTCCTTAGGAATGTCCCGTCAACGAGCGATGCTGTATCAAAGCATCCCATTTCACTTCCACCCACCCAAGGTATGCGTCTCCACGCCTGCACAAAGCCGTTAGCAGATCGTGGACTATATCTGGTAACCGAGAGCAGGGTCACCTTGGGCAGGTGAGCGCGTTGCCGACAAACGTTGGGCCGTTGTCCCAGAACAGCTCTCCCCGTCCACCCCCGAAGGGAACTCCGGCGCCTGCGGGTCGCATTGTTAGGCGCTGTCTTTTGTGCGAAGGACGCTGGAAACGTGCGCGGAAGACGGCAGCGCTGATTATGATAACGCTCATTATCTCACTCGCAACTTTCTGATTAATTCCGGAGAAGCGAGTTCTCCGCTCAACTTTCTTTCTCTTGGGCGCGCCTTCTCGGGCAAGCAAAAGACAGAAAAAGGCAGCTTTTCTTGCTGGCCCGAACGCACTTGGGGCCCCTTGGCGAGGCACCGCCAAGTCGCGCGCGGATTGGTCAAGGCGGCGTCGGCCCCGCGCCGACTGGGCCAATCGGCGACCGGCGCCACGCCCCCTTCCTTGTGGCCCCTCGCGGGCCTCGGGTTCGGAGCGCATGCGCAGAACGTGCCGCGCTGAGCTCCCGGTTCCCGCGGAGTCTCGCCCGGGGCTCCGGCGACACCGGGCGTCGAACCCCGGAGCTCCGCGCAACCGGCTGCACCGGGCCGCGCTCTCGGCCGCGCCGCTCCCACGCTTCCCTCGGAAAGCAAGCTTTCTGGTTTTCTCCCCCATAGGATCCAAAGTCGCCTTTTTGAAACACCGGAGCGAGGTAGTTCGCGAAATTTCACCTCAAATATCTCGAGCAAAACGCCCCTAGGTGGCAGCATTCACAAACATCGGTTAGCGAAGCTCTTTGGCGGCCATGCGGCGCCAACTTTTTTGCGCATACCTTTACGCAGTTTCGCGTAATGCGAATATTTATCGCTCGAACCCGTAAGCGACTCCGGACGGGCGTAGTCCACACAATTCGTTCCCCGTCGCCCGTCACGATGGGGCTCGTGTCTGACGTCATGATCCTTGTTCGGAACTCGCGGTTTCGTTACGAAACTGGGATTTGTTTCGTCACTGCCTCTAACGGCGGTTGTCTTCGTCGTTTTGAGCTGCTCTGGTTGCGCAACGATGACGGGGACCAAACCGCGCTAAAGTAACTGGATCCTGAGAAAGTAGCGCCAAGGTCCCGGTCGCCATTCTGGTTCTTACAATGATCTCCTCGCTGAGCCGATCCAAATTCGCGGTGACGAGTTGCTTCATAAAGACATTTCGTTATCCGCAGCACACCTACGAGACAAGCGCGCTTCTTTACACCATAGATGGTGTCAGTGCTTGGCGGCGTTGAAAAGTATTTCCTCGTCAATTACGCATCAAGAGCAATATTAATTTAAGAGAGATATGCGGAGATCAAACAGATTGATTAGTCGATCGCATCTATCGTGCCCAAGACGCTTATATCGGTAAGGACCGCTTTCAGTATACGATGACACCGCTGCGATCTCGGTGCTGCCGGTGTAACCTTTCGAATCTTCGGAGTTTTCGAAGGACCAAAACGGTGGTTGCCGCGGCAACAAAGACCGATTAGCTAATCGCCTCGCGAGGTTTTGTTAGTCTGTATTAGTATCTGTTTGTTGGAAGGCAATGCCACTGCTTCCCTATGGTCCAGTGGCTCTAAACTGCGCGAGACTAAAATGAAAGCGACGATCCTTTTCAACCTTTCACCTATGTCCTCTAGAAGTGACAGGCTATCGATATCGTTCCAACCAATCGAACTTGCTCATCGCCTCAAAACCACGACTCGTATTTTGCGAGCTACTTGGACTTCTTAAAAAAGACGAGCGGGCAAGTATATACTCAGCTTGAGCCCGGACGCAGCCGACGTAATACGAGCCGATGGGAACGATCAGACGGCGTCAAAAGCCCGAGTCACCGGGACTTCCCTTTACGTGGGGTCGGTTCAGCGACGATAGAACGCGCACAGAAACACGAGGAACGCCGTGTCGGTGCGCGTTTGACCCTGTTTGATCGGTCGCACCAAGTTGCAGCGTCGGCTTCGTCCGTCCGGTCTTAGGGAGAAACGAACAAGTTTCATTTGGGTGTCGCGCTCCCGACACAAAGAGACACCCTCGCGTCACGAGAAGCCGAGCCGTTTCCAATCAGGTAGCCGGCCGAGAGCGCGGTGCCCAAGTGCGAGGGTGAAAGGAAGCCTCGGAGCCCGATCTCGAGGCGATTGCTCGGGGCCCCCTCATCTGCATAGCGAAGCCTCCGTCGGCCTTTGAGTCCCTCGGGCCCCGAGTGCGTGCTCGTGTTTCCGCTCCTGCAGCCAGCGCGCAGTCGCGGAGAGAACTGGGCCGACCAGGTGCCGCCTGGGCCGGATACGACGACGTTCGGACGCTTCTGTTTTTTCGAGTTGCCCGCACGAAACCTGGGAGACGTCAGTGACCGAACCCGCGACAGACGTGCCCTCCTCGGGTATGTACGGGCAGACAGCCTTCGACGCATATTCCTCTGCCTGTGTGGGTGATGTGTGCGCCTGCCATGGCAGGCTTAATCTGTGGTGCCGGTAATGCAATCTAGCACAAACCATTTCTTTTTTTTCTTTTTTTTTAAGGAGTATTGTTAGGGTTCTTCGCAGCAGCTCTCACTCTTTATAAAGGCTAGGACGGTTGGAAACAGTTCCTAAAAGGATACCCGTTGGCCATGACCTGGAGGATCTTCGAGGAAAGTCAACCCTACGGCTGGCCGAGCTGAGTTAAACAGAAAAAGTAAAAAAAAAAAGTTTAACCTTTTTCTTACTATTAACGGTCGCGGATGTGAAAATTCGAATCTGGCTTGAAGCAGTCTCGCACTACCATCGCCCAAAGAATATGCGCTTTTTTTTTTGTCTTTTTTTTTCTTCTGTCCAGAATCTCTATCCGGTTCTGGGAGCCGCCATCAGGTTGGATGGTGTAGCATTGAGCGGCGCCGCAATAAAGACGAGCGAAGTGTTGGCGCGCCGCGTGAGCCAGGGGACGGACGGGATGGATGCGGGGATGTGATTGTTTGGCTCCGTTCGGCACACCCGCGCTGCCGAAAGGAAGAGGAATCTCACCCATTTCTATCGAATCGCCATGCACATTGACGTACACCACCCGCTTGGCGCCGGGTGGCTTACTCGTTGGTTCCCTTACTGCTATGATTTTCCCGGAGATTCGAATCCGCAGACACTTGTAGGCCCTCTTCCGGAGGATCTCGATATGTGTGCGCGGGCTGGGCGGTGCAAGGAGCAGCTACTTTGTCGGTGGCTGCTCCGTGCCTCGTCCAGTCGGCGACTTGTTTCATTCGGGCCGAGTGACGTCATTCAGATTTTTCTTTTGTAAAAATTGTTTCTCGCTTTTGGGTCGCTGTCCTCTCTGAAGGGACTGAGGCCCAGTGTTGGTGGCCCGGTTGCGCACTGGGTGCGGAAGGCCGCCTACGCCAATTTTGGATTTATGGGGCGCTATCTCGGCGATTTGAAGGCCGACTCTGTCACCCATGGATCGATGGAAGCCGGGTGTCTCCAACGACGCTAGCGTCGGCTCGCTACGAACCAAATGAGCGAAACGTTTCATTGGACAGCCGCCGAAACGACGTCTGAGCACGGCCGCGGAGTTCTCGAAAGTGCTTTCGTTCCACGAGCGTGCACACTGAGCATTCTCAAGAGCTTCGCTCCCGCTCCTCTGGCTCGGATGGTGCTGCACACAATGTGCTGGACCAATAGGCTGCTGCAACTCCGCGTACAACGGTGCTCCACGACAGCCACTCAAATTCGCCAACCGAAATCGTTGTCGAGGACGGGTGGCGCGTTGAGGTTGCGGTGCTCTGGCAGTATAGGCCGCCCGTGCCTCAGCCGGACGGTTCGTTCTCGGCGACTGTATCCGGGTAGAATGATCCCTCGTTTGGCTCCGAGCGGGCCGGCGTCTGCCTCCCCGAGGGCCAAGTTCTGCGGTTCGAACTCCGGTACGGGCGCAGCGTCGCGCCGCGCCCGCGTGTCCGCCTCGGCGCGCGGGTATCGGGCGGCGCTCGCATGACAGGGTGTCTTTTATTCACGCAATACGAGTTTCCGCGGCCTGCGGGATGGATGGGCCGCGGCCCGGGACGACGCCCAGGAGCCCAAGCCGCCGCCTCGGGAGGGCCTCGCTGCGTGGGGCCTTGGTCTCTGCACCGTTTGCCTGGGGGGCAGAAAGCTCTTAACTCGCTGCGAAGGCTCACATCCGAAAGTAGGATTTGTGTGTGTAGGCGTTCCGATCACGAATCGGTCAATTTTCGGAAGTTAGCTCTATTGAAACAGCTAGAACTTGGTTGTAAGAGGGCACGCGAAGAACCCAATTACCCTTCCAGATGTTAAAGTACTAGATTCACTGCGCCGCGTGATTTTCATGCAGTCTCTGACATCTTTGCACTGCCGTTTTTCGATGAACAAAAAGGACGCGGCGATCGAAAGTCTGCCCGCTCATTGAGTCCTGCCCTTTCACTCGCGAACGCAATTGCCCCTAAGACAGTAGCGTTGCTAGTGCGTAGCACAAAACATGGGTTTTGCGATTTGGTTCCGACTCTTGGTCGAGGCCCCCCAGCACTTGACTGGCCCGACCTGTGTCCTTCAGAGTGCCAACTCTGGGCTGCCCGAGGCCCCGGCGGCGGCTCGGGTCCCTCTGGGCGTCCTTTCGGGCGTCGTGGGAGCCCGACGCTGTGTATACCTGCCTGCCCCCCCACGGTTCCCCGAAAACGCGTGTACATATGTGAGCGATGGCGTTTCGGGGACTCGACACGAATAAAAGGTTTCCCGTGTTTTTGCAGACGCTTTTACTCTGCCTCTTTACTCGCCTTCTCTTTCTCTCTTCACTCCTGCCGTCTGGGCTGTCCAATTCGCCCAATTGAGTGAAAACAAAAGAGTGCTAAACTAATCCGTTGCCCCCCCCCCTTTTTGGGGGGGGGGGAGGGGGAGGGGGAGCAGGGATGGGCAGAAATACTCAAAAATGTATTTGGAAATACAAAATACTGGGATACATTAAAATAGTAGCTAAAATACTGATACTGAGATATATCTGTAAAAGTGTATCGCGATACGTATCGGAAATACATTTTAAATAGAGGCAAAAAGTATTTGGAAATACAGATACAGGAATACATTTTAGGGAGGGCAGAAATACAAATACCGAAATACTGATACTGCAATACATTTTTCGAATTTGTTTGAGACGCCAAATGAGATGAAGCTTGAAGTTGGAAGTGGAAGTTTTTGATCCCGAAATTACTTTCTCGTATTTGCCTTGAAGGTAGTGGTTTCAGACAACGAGGAGTCTTCAATGGGCTCAAAAAAAAAACGTTCAATCAAGGACTGACCGCGGTCCCTTCCCTGACATCCTGTCTGTCTGACGAGGGATACAAAAAGACTTCGACCTCTAAATAAATTCCATGTCATCCTAAATCCCATCAAAACGTCACCACGTCCCTGTCCGATAAGGGCGCCGCTGTCAACATTGATCCCATGACGTCCCAGTGGAATGAAATGATATTCCTGATCTGTAGGTGGGGCCTTGAACATGGAACTTTACCACGCTGCTGTATGAAAGGACAATACGTACTTTCGTTGTAGCCTGTAGGTTACCTCGCTGAAGATCGTAAAGGCAGTGTCATTTTGGAATTTTCGAGAATAGTGGACCACCTGAAGCATTCTGGAACACATGTCTTATCTTCTGTTACGGTTGGAAAAACGAAACGGTGGCATCCCTGTTGTGAAGGTCCTTCCTGCTGACCCACAGCCACCGACGCATGGATTGCAGTTCTCAAGTTTCCCCTAGCATCATCCAAACTGAGGCCGCGTAGATTGCGACCTGATATTGCCAGCACAAGTGCGAGCTCGAGACGAGTCGCAGGTGTACAAACTCTGAGTCGGCATAGCGGGGCCACGTCTGGCCTCCTTCCTGGGTTTCGGATCACCAGAGCAGCGGGTAGCGTTCACGTCGGCTGATGACGTACCCTTGAGCCGTGCTATATAACGGGCGCAGCGACAGACGCATTCGAATATGTGTTGAACTTCACTGCGTGAGTCATCCTACTATTTCAAGTCAACCACCGCCAGGCTCGTGCTGCAAGGGACTGTGACTCAGCTTTGCCGGTTGGGTGTACTGTGTACGCTAAGGTCAAGGGAGACGGTTAGCCGCGGGCACTGGATGCCAGCAAACAATGACTCAAGAAATCCCTACCTAAGGACCTGCGGCAGAAGATGCTCTGACTCCACTCCTGGCACGCCACCTGGTTCGAGTCCCCGACTACGCAACACTTCTCATAATAAAGAAAAGGACGCATAGAAAAATAGTTTGGAGATTAGGAAGGAAACATGGTCAACATAGTAACAATGCCCCAGCATCTCCTTGACCCTGGTGCCCTCAGAAGTAAAAAAAGAAAAACGCGTCAGGACTGCTTTTTTTTTTTCGGGGGGGGGGGGGGGGGGGAAGGGGGGGAGGGGGGAGTATTTCTCAAGAAATGTAACGAAATACATTTCACCTTGATTGTATCGCGATACAAAGAAACATTCAAAATGTATTTCGATACAGGAATACAAATACTGGTGAAAAAAATGTATCGCGATACAGAAATACAGATACGAAATGTATTTCTGAAATACTATCGCGATACTGCCCAACCCTGAGGGGGAGGGGGATGTTACGACTGGCTTTCTAAAAAAAAAAAAAAAAACTTAGGTAATGCTGTGCGAATGAAAGCATGCTCTAGCATCCGAGGGCGGAGTGGCAGGCATTGTCATCTCGAGCACTCAAGCTTAGGGGCTTTCTTTCACGCAATCCTAAAAAGACGCTGTTTCTAGCGAGTCCATCCGGCAAGTTATAGAAGTCGCTACTCTGGACCAAACTGGCAGCCTTAAACAGGTCGTGTCGGGGTGTGGTCGAGCCATGTATATGCCAGCTCAACGCACAACTCGGGTTTAGTCAGGCACTCCAAACGTTTTGCCCCGTTCGTTTAAACCCTCCCACGGTGTGTTGATGGGATCGAGCTTCCAGAGGCTTAAAGGTTGTTTATACTCCAACGTCGACGAGCGCAACGCGCGCCAGCGCAGACCGACGTTCGTCGGCCACTGCGCTGTATCGTACGTCACGCCTCGCCGAGAAACACCCGCACGACCGTGTTTACAGTCCAGCGCGCCCCGACGAATTGCCCCACTTTACGCATGCGCGTTTCCGTGGCAACCGCATCGTCTCAACACCGTATTTCCGCTTCCTGGTCGGTATACCAATCGTGCAATCGGTCGGTCAGAGAGAGCTCTGCGGTCGGTATGCTTTGACCATGTCGTGTAGTAGTCGAGCTTTAAAATAGCGATTCGAGACAATGGTTGGCAGTTTCAAACCGAGCAAATGACTGGGGATAACGAGCGCAAACCATTTATTTTCTCCAAAACTTCACGCAAATGTCGACAGAAAAACGAGACATCACGATATTCCCTCAGTCGAAGCTAGCCGCTCGGTTCGCCGGGTCGAGCCCAGCGACTCGTGATTCCGCCCAGATGCTTCGGTGAAATCTGTCCACTCGATATTCCACAGCGATCGCTTTCTGACAGATTGCCAGTGTGCTAGTAGATTTCCACGTTGACTCAAGAAACTGACACCGTAGAGAGCGGACGATACCTTAATTACCCTAGGTGCGCGTTCGGAATTGTAGTGCACTTACGGAGCCCGTAAACAATACAGGATTCAGTCCCATTTTCATCGCGTACCGCTACCAGGCACGTAGCCACGGGGGGGGGGGGGGGGGGGTGCCCGTGGCCCCCCCCCCCATTGATCAAAATCTTGGCTACGTGCCTGGCCGCTACTATTGTTTACAAGCTGAGACACGCCAGTTGAAGATTTTTGGCCGGCTAAGTAGCTCCGATGGTTCACTGGGCCCTCCGCTCCCGTACATTCGACGGCGCTGTTTCGATCGGGAACGGCTGGCCGTGCGTGCGACGAGCACATGGTCTAATAAAGCAGACACATTATGTCATGCTTAATTCTAATTGACTCTACCTTTGGCGCGTCATGGAGCTTCCTGCTTTTGCCGTCACCCCGACACCACCGCCTCGTTAGCCGTATAGGCCTAACGAGCTTCGGGGGTAGCGCATCCTCGCTGCAGTCCACGCATACACTCGCCAGTCGAGCGCACGAATGTTAAATATGCGCACCAACACGGGGACGGTTAGAACAGCAGGTTCAAATCGCAGAAATGAGCGTCACACCGACTGGCCTAGACATCCGATTCCCGAATGGGGCGCGAGGGCTTCTGGGATAGTCACCGCTGTCGGTCTGCGCTCGTCGACGACGCGATTTTAGAGCATGCTCGATTCCTTCGACGCCGAGGCGCGCCGCGCTACGCTGCGCTACGTCGCCATATTTGAGCTAACTGCTCACAGCGCATGCCCGGGAAGAGTTTCCCGTCAGCTCTCGGGCCACCGCGAGAGAAGAGGGGAAGGAGAAATTCCCTTACCACCGGGACTCTCCTTTGTATGTCCCAGGGTTCCCCAAACGTCGCTATTCTCCCTCTAGAAGATTAACTTGCCACTGTTCGAGGCGGGGCTTAGGCCGCACGTCCGGAGGCTTCCTGGCTCGTGACGACGACCATTCCCCGAAGAGAAGAACCCAGGGGTCTATGGAGGTGGGAGAATTGGTAACGTAACGAACGGTTTAATTACATGGTAGCGATACAGTCGTCAAATCCGAGAGAACAACTGAGCAGCCTCACGCCCCGCCTTATATAGGGGTCCGTTTTCTCCCTCACTCTCCGCCAGGGCAGCAGGTGCGACCGCCAAGTGCGTTGCAGCAAAGCCCGCCGCGTCGTAGACAGAAGTGCGTCGTAGCCATGGTTCTCCGCAGCTAGGCCAGGCCTCTCTCCCCTTCCGGAGCGCACGAACCCACACGCACACACACACACGTCCCGTTGACGTCACGGACGCGTTGAGACTCGTTTTGGGCAGGCATCGACAGGTGGGCGACAGTCCAGAACACGTCGGGACTCGTTTCGGGACTCGTTTCCGCAGCGTTGAAACTCGGAAAAGGTTGCCGAAGGTTCCATTCTTAACAGCCCCTCCGGGGCCAGGGAAACCTCGAATGGCCGGCGGTACAATCGCTGGCCTGAAGAGGTGGGCTTGGAGTAGGCCTTGAGAAGACGCTGCAAGCACCAAACAAACTCCCAAACCTCTCACAACGGAGGCATCAGCGGAAACGTCCCCCACAACACCACGCCACACCGCAGTCAAACGCTCGGAATTCGCCAAAGACCCGCCAGACTGGATTACGGATTACCAAAATTTGGTACAATTCCGGGTATCGAGACCCCCTGTCGCCAAAAACTCATTTTTCCAACGAGGTCACTAAGAACAAAAGACAAAAACTTCTTCGCAATTTGTGAGGTCCTTTTGGGGTTTCAACGAAGTGCCCCCACTTTGATCCTTATTCCCGTGGATGACGAAAACCTCTGAGATCATCCCTACTGTTTTGGTGATATCAGAAAAATCTGTTCAACCCATCGGCATTGCCGTTAAATTTGCCTTTCCTTTTTCTTACGCTGAAGTCATAGTGATCGATTTTCACGTGATTTCTAGACGTGAAAATGCGGTCCTTATAGCGCCGATAAAACAATCCGCCTTTTTCATGCCCCGTCACATTGGTCCTAGCAATCTCCTGAGCTGTACCGCGAAACACTGACACACTATGGTCGCTCTTCTGCTCGACTGTCAAAGACACTCTGTCTACTCGTAGCAGAGGACCAAAGTTACGTGACACCGGAGCTACGAGAGATCTTTCACTGATCCCCTCTTCCTCCGCCTTTTCCGCCGGCGCGTTGGGACGGCGTACGCTTCCTAGTGCTACGAGATCAGGCTGTTCTACAACCTGGTCCCTCTCATCCCGGTTTTCTGCCTCCAACTCTGGGAGTGCTTGCTACCCGTCAGCTGCCTCTGGCTCTGGATCACTCGTCAACAAAGGGGCGACCTGACGCGATTTGGACCTCGTACACGACTGAACTAGCCCTTCTCCCAGTTGTTGACCCCTTTCGCGCAGCAGGAAATCTGACCGGTTAGAAAACAAATAAGGATATTCCAACGGGACTGTTTGCGAGACAGCCGCCTCTGTCACTAGCTCTCCGAACGGACCAGTTATCCTCACTGTCGCCATAGGCAGACAGACACTGTGCTTTTCAAGCAGCTGCTTGATCCAAACTACCTTTCCAGTAAAATCGGATGGCGTTACATACGACGGATGAACAACGTCCATCGTCGCTGCACTGTCACGAAGCACCCTGCACGGCTTTCCGTTTACCTGGAGCTCGTGAAGATAGGGACGAAGGAGCTTCAGGTCCTCGTCACTACCGTTCACGTACGAGAACACAACCCGCGGTTTCTTACATCTGGCCGCTGTGTGTCCCGGCTCCTGACAGTTGTAGCACAGGAACGGCTTCCTTGCCTCGAACTGCCCTGTTGGGCTTTTCCGCGCCTCGTCTCCGTTCGAGTGTTCTGCGCTCTTTTCTGGGACCTTTTTTCCTGCTTCGGGCTTCTCGGGCCCGTTTTCTCGCGAGCCGTTACCCTGTCGGAAGGTCTTGCGCTGATCGCTCCGGCCGGGTTCGCTTTCCTCTCCGCTCAGCTTTCTACGCGTTGCGTACTCTTCGGCTAGATCAGCGGCCCTTTCGACAGAGTCGACTCCCACCCTGTCCTGCACCCAGAGCTTGACTGACTGCGGAATGCTACGAAAGAACTGTTCGAGGCACACACACTCGACTACCTTGTCTCGGCTTTCGTACACTTCCTCGCTCTTCAACCATTCTATCAAATTGGTTTTAAGCCCGTACGCGAATTCCGAGTAGCCCTCGCTGCTCTTTTTGGATGCGTTTCTAAACCTTTGACGGAACGCCTCGGCAGAAAGGCGGTACCGCTTCAAAAGGCTGGACTTCACCTTGTCGTAGTCGTCCGCGTCTCCAGCACTAAGGCGCGCGACAACCTCTGCAGCCTCACAGGGCAACAGAGTCAAAAGCCGTTGCGGCCACGTTTCTGGGGCGAAGCTCAACTTCTCACATGTCCTCTCAAAGTTAACTAATAGGCCCACGTCTTCCCCAACTTTAAACGGCTGCATGAGCTTCTTCATTTGATACGACTCGGTCTCACTTGCTCGTACCGGAGCCCCAACTCTACTGTTCTGCGAGTTTAATCGCTGTTGTTCAATTTCGAGCTCTAGCCTTTTCAGCGCTCGCTCCTCTGTCGCTGCAGCCCGCTCCTGTTCTCGTTCCTCTTTCGCTGCAGCCTGTTCTCGTTCCTCTCTAGCTGCAGCTTCACTCTTAGCGTTCTGAAGCAGTTCCCACGCAATTTTAATTTCCTCTGCTTCCGCGCTCTCTGAAATCGCTTTACTGATCTCCGATTTCTTCATCTTTTGCTCCACCTCCACACCCAATTCTTCACATAAACAGAGTAAATCTGTTCTCAGTAACCTCATCAGATCCATGATCGCTGCTCTTTAGCTTTGGCTTTGCTATAAAACTTGTCGCGAGGTTGTACACAAACCTAGCACACGAGTCAAACACTAAGGATTCCCAGCAGTTCAAAATTAATTACCCATAATCTGAAGCCTGGCGAATCTCAAAGCAAAGTCCAAACGCTCACCCACAGATGTAGCACGATGTCGCATGGTCCGATCCCAACCGCTGCCAACCAGTTGTTCGAGGCGGGGCTTAGGCCGCACGTCCGGAGGCTTCCTGGCTCGTGACGACGACCATTCCCCGAAGAGAAGAACCCAGGGGTCCATGGAGGTGGGAGAATTGGTAACGTAACGAACGGTTTAATTACATGGTAGCGTTACAGTCGTCAAATCCGAGAGAACAACTGAGCAGCCTCACGCCCCGCCTTATATAGGGGTCCGTTTTCTCCCTCACTCTCCGCCAGGGCAGCAGGTGCGACCGCCAAGTGCGTTGCAGCGAAGCCCGCCGCGTCGTAGCCAGAAGTGCGTCGTAGCCATGGTTCTCCGCAGCTAGGCCAGGCCTCTCTCCCCTTCCGGAGCGCACGAACCCACACGCACACACACACACGTCCCGTTGACGTCACGGACGCGTTGAGACTCGTTTTGGGCAGGCATCGACAGGTGGGCGACAGTCCAGAACACGTCGGGACTCGTTTCGGGACTCGTTTCCGCAGCGTTGAAACTCGGAAAAGGTTGCCGAAGGTTCCATTCTTAACACCACTCAAAATTCGCACAAAAGCATCTTTCCCCTCTCTCTCTTCCCCGGTGGTAAGAAAGCAGCAGCGAGCTCAGCTATGACCGCCAGTGAATACTCCCTAAAGGCCCCCGGTCGCAACGAGCGTCAGCCAACGCGATCGGGTGCGTGCGCTCGTCCACGTCACTACTAAACACTGCCCTTTGGCCTTCCTCGAGGAAGCGATGACCTTCCGGGGTTACGTAGAGAAAGACTTTGCCGGGGTCATTCGGTTCCGTTTAGAGCGACGCGCGCAACACTCAGTTCAGACTTGGTCACTCGCTGGCAGCTTTCCGTCCTTCGCTGTGATTGGCTTTGTGTACTGCGGGACAGTTTACTCGCAGACTTTACTTGGAGTATTATTACTCGATGATGAAGTACCGAGGGGAGTCTTCGTGACTCGACGAGGTGCTCCGGAAACACGTCAAACGAGCGGCCATCGAATAATGCCGGTGTCGTGGTCCGAATGGAATAAACGGCTCCGGTCTCTTTTCTGGCCTCGTGTTTCTCAAAGTTGACGGGGGAAAGCTGTGCCCGTCCCTGTCTGCGCCTCGCGGGCTGCGGCGCAGTGGCTCAGCCCGCGGCCGCCATTGCGATGCAGGTCGCGGCCGCTGGTCCGAGCGGGACTGCTTCTGCCGGCCTTTGTTTACAGCTTGTTAACTCCGGAGCCCGACGTCCTCTTCCCGGGCGTCGTGTAAGTGGCCGGAGTCTCCAATCGATGCGAGGCCGGGACTCGAATGAATCATAACGGGGGGAAGGAGGCATCGGAAATAGGTGCTGTGCTGCATCTCAATGCCGGGCTGTTATGAATTTCTGATACCGTCGGGAGTTGAAATGATTTCGGGGGCCCCCGGAGCGGAGGAGGAGGCGTTCCTCGCTCTCCGGCGGGCGCACTGCCTCGGGGCTGCAGCGACGCGGGCTGTCGGCCCCGATAACCGAGATGAGCGGGAACAAGGTGAGTTATACGCCCCGGCGCCCACGTCGGGGACGCTCATCCGCTGGCCCCGGGCGCAAGGACGTGGGGCTCACGTGACTCTCTCGCACGCTACACCACTTCCGAACGCCCACTGCTTAGGCCCGAAGGACGCTGATGACCCCTTCGAGTTAACCTTTTTTTGTGGTTTTTTTGTGGAGTCAGACGTGATGTGATAATGTTTCTTTTTAATATATATATATATATATATATATATGTGTGTATTGGGGGAGGAAAGCTTACTTTAACTTCTTTTTTATTTTTAATTTTGTCTTTCCACATTGATTGCTTGCATCGGTTCGTGACAGGGACCGCCGCTTTGGCTTCACATTCTAGCGAGGTGTGTGGAAGGTTTCCGGCTGGAACGAGAGCCAGCCTGTCCGGGTTTTTAGCTTAACTAAATATGCGACCAAAGTATTCCTTATCACTTATTGACGACAATCATAATTATTGTTGTTCTTAGTTCCAGTATGATGGTGGAGGCGAGGAAATGTCTCGAGTCCCAGGCTCCCAGCAAATAACACCCTATTGCACACAGTAGGAAGTAGTCCTGGGCATTAAAGAGTCACCAATATAAGGGAGATGATGAGTAAACGGATGCAGCGGACAAATAGGCACTGTGCAAAATGTACTTGCCTAGATAAGCCCGCTAAAGCGAGCAGCCAGCTGAAAACCACTTCACCACAGATGGGCGAACAGCTTCTATTCAAATTTGGGTTCAAAATATTGTTTCCTGCAAGCTGCTTACCGATGTATTTTCAAGTTCGATATTTTGTTCCTCGGACCGATAAGGATGTTCGTAAGCATGAACGCGACAGCTCTGTGACCATAATATGGTGATGCGATTTCTGCGCCAAACTGCGTTGAAGTACTTACTTGGCTACATGCTGCTACATTTCAACAAAACGTGAGAAGTCGGGCCAATATTGCGCCGACGTTAATTTCACTTTTTCAACGAGGAAAGTAATAGTTCAGGCGTCGCTACTTTGCCATATTGTTGCGGTAAGATTGCGCATATTTTCGGAACTTCCGGAATAACACGTGGTTTGGTTTGATCACCGTATCAGACATCACTCGAGTTTCGTGATATTTCTGAATGCTCGTGTTCTGATCGGCAGTTTTTTTGGCTCCTTTGATTGCGCTTTTCACTGCGCATCAAACGGACTGCAAAGGAGCTACGCCCGCGAACAGTTTTCGATTCGGCTCAAGTCCAGACGCAGCCGATGCTATACAAGCGCGAGCTCCGGGCTTTCAGCGTTCCTGCCAAGCAGGCGCGCTCGTGCAGTGCAAGCACTGTTCAGGGCCACATGCTCGCGCTTGTAGCATCGGCTGCGTCTGGACTTCAGCTGAGACGAAGTATAAACATCGTGATTCTTCGTGCGTCGTTTCGCTGCTGCGGAACCTAGTGTAACGGGGTGAAACACTCTTCCAGGGTGTAATGATGCACTACGAAGCTTCGGATACTTAGAAGAAATGTGGTGAATGCTGATTTGACATCTACCTTGCAGGAAAAGGATATGAGATAAAACTATGGTCACATATAGACTGCGTCATCTTGGCAAGATGCGTGCAACAAGAATCGCTCTTTATTTTTTACTTGTTTAACATTTGAGATTTAGGGAAGGCTATTTCGAACGTGGTCGTCGGGAAAGCATTGGTAAATTACATTAATTAGGTTTAGCTGATCTGCTCTATTGGTTTAAATATTTTCTTTAGTTAACATCACACATTACGTCTCCACATCTCCGTGGACGCAGTTAGTTAACTTATAATGGGTTCATACCGAGCACGAATTCCATAATTCCTGTTCGGTATGAATATGAATAGCCGTGATGCCTTAACCTCAAAAGCACAGTGTGGGCCTACGTGTTGCTCTCGGTGCGTTGTGAAACCTAAAGGGTGGCGATGACGAACGTCACACCTGGTAGTGGACATCAGCTTTTGTGTTGGCCCAAAACTAATTAAGGCTCTTTCAGAATGTCTGGGCATTAGGTATACCCAGGTACTATTTATGGGAAGGCATAAAATCGCCTTACAATCTGTTGTCCCTCAGCACGCAAAAGTTTCATCTGGAGCGATTTTTCTTGGCTCCGCACTTTATGTTCAGCCATCAAAAATTACATTACAACCAAACGATTACTTTGTTGGGGCCTTTCAGTCTCGTGCCATTTTTTATTTATTTTATTTTTATTTTTAGTACCACACCGATGCTTCGCCAATCCCCTCCTTGGGCACGCGCCAACAACTCGAGGACAACAACGAGCAGTTTGAAGTTTTAAGGCTGCGCCGAGTACTTCTTGCAAGATTAGGCTGTCACGAGAAAGAAACGATGTCTTTTACTCTGTGATAAATTAACAAAATGGCGCTTAATAATTAACATATTAGGCGTGGATACGAGTTTCTCAATTTACCGCATGAAACAGAAAACTAGTAGCGATTCCCGAGGTGGCAAACCTTTTCGACTGCGGGTCTTGAGTTGTAAAGCAAGTATATGCTGCGCAACTTCTCAGCTCCATTGCCTACCTCGCGCGGTAAGCGCATTTCGTTTGGGGCCCTCGCGGAAACGACACAGTTCGATGAAAATGCGCTTAGTGTGCATGCCAGCTGGTCGAAGGCTGGCGTCAATAGACTTTAGTTGTGAGTTCAATCTCTTGTTCCGCTTATTTTCGCGCTTGTAGGCGGGACTGATTAAACGCACTAGTCGAGTTTAAAACGTTGGCTCCCCCCAGGCCCTTTTTTTTTTTTTTCCTCTTTGCCGTTTTAGGTGGGTTTTTTTTAGTTTTGAATTAATATCATGATACTCTCGTCTACACAGCCTACCACACCCGGCCGTGCTTTTGATATCGCTGAACGTATACTTTTTGAGTCGAGAGTATAATAGCTGGCAACGGAGTACAGAACCCTGGATGTGTCTGCGAGTGCCGCGAACGAAGACGCACCGGAGTCGTGCTCGATGCGGGCCACGTCCTCAACGTGCGAGCACGTCGGCCGAGGAGCCCGACGCGTTCGGCGCGTCCCTCGGGGGCTCCCCGTCCTGGCGCGACGTCTCCTCGGGCGCTCTAGTTTATGGCCGGCACGGCGCCCCATGAAAGCTGACGAGCTCGGTCGAGGTGTCTGGCTCTCCCTGCTCCGCTCGGAATTCCTGCCTGCCGACGGGATGCTCGGCCGGTTGGCGCCTCGTTAAAAAGAAAAGATTCACGATACAACGAGAAGGCTTTACTAGTGTGGTTCACTCGCGTCAATGATTAAGGACTTAGAAAGGGATACGTGCAAGGCGCTATCGACCCAATGACAGCGGCGCCGAGAAATTTCAAAGAAAGTGTCAAAGCACATTAGAAGTGGGTCACTTCCCTATTGAAACAAAAAGAGAACTTTAGTTTATAAACATACGAGAACTTGTATAAATAATATAGGTCTCATGAAGGTTCTTGTATATTTATTTGACAGGTTCCCATACTTGTTTTTACTTGGAATATAGTCACCCTGAGCTCAGAAAGAGCATGAAGCCTCGATCGTGCAGGCGCAGCCGGAGCACGACCTCACGTAAGGCGCGCCTTGTCAACTGCAGGCAGGCATATACTTGCGCAGTTGTTGCCGGGTTTTATGGCGCAAGAGCTCCCATACTTGAAGGGGGCCAACTGGCATGGGGTATGCGTCGGGAGAGAAAGGGTGACCAGGGAGAGTGCTGAGGAAAAAAGGGAGTCGGTAGCTCCACCGGCGGTATGCCGATAAATAATAAACAATGGCCGAGTACGGGATATGTCAGCTGATTTTCTGCTTTGAAGTTACGGACCGTTGCCGTCATCTTGTGTATGGTGTGCTGTATACATGCATACTCGAGAGCTGGTCGAACGTTTGTGTCAAAGTACTTCCTTTAGAGACACTGGGGCAATTTTGAACTTACGTTCGATTAAATTTCATACACCCCTAGCTCTATTGGTTAATTAATTTATGCGCTTATTTCGAGTCAAATCAAAAGAAAAACTAAACGCCTATTCCTAGCAGCACACTTCCCCGGCTCATACTTGGGCCAGTTTGGCGCAAGCTTGGGCCAGCCTTGAGCCAAGTTGGCTCTAGCTCGCGCCGGCCTGGCCGAAGCATGGGCCGGGGAAGTGTGCTCTTGGGTAGGTACTTAAAATGATCAACGTCATCGAGCCAATGGCCGTTCAGATGATAGAGCGCCAAAGGGGTTTGCGCTTTCTGGTGACACGAATATAATGGCACTTTTTATGTTTCAGCTTATTTTTCATGTTTCAAACCATGATAATACCAGATCTAAGTCTTGCTGCGAGACTGTGGCGTCTGATACACTTTGTACTTTTCGATGACTTGCGCAATCATCCGCGTTTAACTTCATATTGACGAAGTTCGGTTTTGTGATGTGGTTAATTTAGACAAGTGGCTCACAAAGGGGGGTCCGCAAAGCCATGCCTCATCAATCAAACCAAACAAAACAAGTTTTTTTTTTTTTACACATTAAGAAGAAACGTTTAAATTTTTGGGTGACATCTCGTGTGTGTGTGCCAAACAGAGAAGTCTCACACTAGCCCTTAGTTATATTCATTTTTTAAATCGTGACCATAATTAGCCTATACCTTCCTCTCACCACGAACGGGGTCCTCCGTCATTTCCGCCGATCCACAAGGCGTCCGCGAAACTTCACTGGTTGAAAACCACTGACTGATGCAGACCAAGAAGAGCAACGGCCCCAAAACCGATCCTTGCGGAACCCCGGAGGTTACGTGTATGTAATGTGAAGAAACACCATTGACGGCGACACAGGTTTCTATTGGACCGATAATTTTCTAGCTACCTAAGGACACTTATTGTTTGCCCCAGTGACGATTGTATAAGGGCATACGGTACCGCATCAAAGTTTCGTGAGAAAACAAAAATATAAAAATAATCTACCTAGAAGTTTTCGCCGTGCGAAGACGAGATGTCGTGAGAGAACTGATTTAGCTGTGACACATGAAAAGCCAGATCTAAAACCGTGTTGCTGAGGTTTGAAAAGTTTCGTAATTTCAAGATACTGGTGTAAAGAGATCTGTACAATGGTATTGCAGCATACGCTGGTGGGCGATATTTGCCTATAGCTAGTTTCTTTTTTTTTTTTAGCATTTGATTGATCAATTGGTGCAACTTTCGCAAGTTTCCAATTGCGTGGAAGCTTGCTGTCTTCTAAGGATTTGTAAATCAATGCAACTAAAAATGGTGACAAAGCACGTGCACATTTCTTTGAGACATGGTTACAAATGCCATCAGGTCCGGTCGCAGCCCCCTATCCAAGGCTCTGGAGCAAAGAGCGTACACCGTTTTCCGAAACAACAATATCAGACATGAGGCCAGGAATAAACTCCGGTATATGGCGGAGATAAGACCGGACTGAAAATGTGTTGAAACACGCTGCCTTATGAATGTACTCAGCGAAAGTGTTATGGCGTGAGAGATAGCGGGAAAGCCAACCTGGTCCTTTTCTCTCAGACTTAACAAACTTCCAAACTTCTTTCGCGTTAGTTGCCCGGTTTTCCTTAAGCGAAATAAAAATAAAAGATTTGGCTTCCTAATTATTTGTTTTAGGATTTGCTTTAGGTTGTGTTGATGTCGCAGGCATCACTTGATTGAAGACAATTTGCAGTTTGGGAAACATCTAGGGAGCCTGACTGGAGGGTAACGACCCTTCGACCTCCCCCTTTCATCGAGGACTCCCTAAATGCCATAACTAGGGAACTGATGACGGTGTCGCAGTGGCCCAGTTTATGATCGCGAAAACTTGCGTTGTGCTGCAGATAGCACGTCCCTCTTTGTTTCCATTGGCCGAACCGAATATCATGCAGAGTTCTTAGCACATCCACTCAGCTTGCATGCTGATCTGCGGCATAAGTAGCATACTGAACCAGCGTTCTATCGTACGCGCCGATCATTTGTGATCATCGTTACCTCTAGTTCGTTCAAATCTGCCGCATTCGCTTGCGAGGCTATCATGCTGCGCGGGGAAGCCGCTCCTACGCTGGTCAGTTCTGTCCTTTTTGGGGCATTCCTGGGTTCCTCCATCGACCCTCCTAGTTTCGACTTTTCCCACTCGTGGCGCCTTCGTTACGTGGTGTCGCGGTGAACGTGGCGCGGCTCGGCGTGACCAGCGAGCTTCTCCGCGGAGCAGACTCCCCTGCTCGCTGCCACCGATACCGGGGTACCTGTCGTGCGCAGCCAGGACCCATCCCCGACCAGCGCGGAGAGGGAACGACCGGGCAGGGGCGGCCATTTTATGGCTCCCACAGATATATGGCAGTGCGAGAAGCCCTTGGAAGGAACAAAGCGGAAGAAGTGGCGATCCGCGGGGGGTCCCCGGGGGTCCACGCAAAGCGGGCTGCAGCCTCGGGCCGCAGCCGCGGGGCGACAATAAGCGAGAAGCCCCGCGCGAAGCCCTTTCTTCCGCCCGGGCTCCTCCGGCCTTTTCTAATGATTTACTCCTCGGGATTTTTGCCGAGGAGCGGCGCAACTCGGCCCGAAGACGCCGTCCGGGGGAATAAATAAAAGGCGCGGGACAACGGGGGAGTGGAGGGGATCATGGGATCGTTTTGCAGCGCGCTCGGGAAATGGGGATTTATGCCTTCCCTGGCCCGCGCTTGCTTTTCCATCTGCCGCCGGCTCCGATATCCGCGCCGTGTCCGGTCCGGCTGTGTCCCCCTCCCGGTCCGAATGGATGGGCCTCCCGCCGGCGAGGGGGAGGTCCGTGTAAGCTCTGGCGAGCCCCGGCCGCACTCCCCGGGCGGCTCCTCTTGGCGGCCCTAAGCCCCGAGTTTGTTTTCCCTTTGAGGAATCCTTCCGAATCGTCCTCGTCACGTGTTTGCCGACCAATCGACGACGTACACCGACGCGCCGCTCATGTCCCAAAGAGACCGCGAGTTATGCGCCGGCGTTTCCGAGCTGAACCTGCGAGGCGGTCGTCCGAGGGGCTCCTGCTTTCCTCAGCGGCTCGGAAAGTGTGCGTCCTCGGCGGCTGCCTTTTTTCAGCTATAGCTGTTCCGGGCTCTTCCCTCCACTGGAAATGACGTCCGTTCTTAATGTTGTAATTAATGTAGTTGTCCTAGTAGGGCGTAAGGTGTCCGTCGTCGATATTGCCCTTGAGAAAGATCGCCCGCCGCGCGAGCGAATTCCACTTGGTGCGAAGCGGAGGCGTTTACCACAGAGCTAGGCCGTCAACAACCCGTCTTACTGTATGCATGGCTTGCGCGTGACGTCATCCAAAGACCGCTCCGATAGCCACCAGAGTAGAGGGAGCTCCCCTCTTACCCTCATTTGTGTCTCCCAGATTGGCCCAGACGTCTCTATTCTCCTCCCAGATGATTATAGATTAGCCCGTCACTCAAAATTCCTACAAAAGCAGCTCCCCTCTCTTTCCTCTCTCTCTCTCTTTTGTTTTCATGGTGGCCAAAAGTACGCGATGTGACGTCAGTGCAAACCATGTATACGGTTTTTGTAGCACCCGATGCCCACATACGCACAATCTTAGGAAAAATACGAAGAAATAGCCGACATTGTGCTTTCACCTGTAGAGCACGTGTAGGAGTCGCAGGTTTCTGCGCGGATGTATTCTGTTTATTTCTTTTGCGATTAAGGACGAGAGCTCGTTTCGTTCGGTTATTGGTGAGCAACCCTTCTCTTCGGGAGAGCTAAGTTTCTTAGCGAAACGTCAGGTGCCATCCCGGAGCTTTCAGGGGGGCTATGCAAGACGGTGAGGCGAAGGGACCGAGTCGTCGCAGTAGCCGGTAATGTGCCGGTGCCTTTGTCCCGCCGTCTTGCGTAGCTCCGCCAAAAAACTCCTTTGCCAGTTTTTATTATTTTATTTTTTTACCGATATATTTTTTTAAAGCACTTCGTGTTATGCGAGCGCCACCAGTGTGAGAGTGTTTTGCCTGCAATACGCAGAAAGGGAATTTGGAAATACTTGCGCCTATGCGAATGGAGAAACCTCTCGAGTTTAAGATGAATGTGAACTCGGAACTAGATCGGGCTCTTCGCTTGGGAATTATCGCTTCTATTTTCGCGTGCCGATCGAGCACCGACTTGGATGCTATAGAGCAAAGTTTCCGAAGCCATTCTCCATGTGACGTTTGCCTTTCCCTCTTTTACGTACACTCGTAAGGCATCGCTCGGTTCGTTATTCATTTGCTTTGGAAAGGCCTCCGATCAGGTGTGATTGGAATGCTTGGGTACATATTGAAAGCCCGACGTCGGACAGGCAACATCACCTAATGTCCCTCGCGCTTTGAAATAAATTAGCTTAGCAGTATAGCGACCGCTAGATCAACCAAAATTGCAGCGTTGTGCGGTCTAGGTTGTACGAGACTAGACCGAAGCTTGGCGTTGTCTGTGAGAAGCGTCCCGATTAAGAGTGGAGGGGTCCGATCTTGGTCATCGTGAGATCCAACGAAGCAAGCTACGGTACCGTTAGCAGCCGATTTGTCTGCGAGCGAAGAACGCCTTTGCCTACCTCTGACAAAAGTAAAACAAGAAACATCTTACGTCGTCTTCAACGAACTTAGTGTAGCGACAAGTCAATGTCGGACGCGAACTGAAGTTGTTATCGTCTACTATTTGACGTTTGGAAGCGATTGACAGCCCAGGCTTCCTTCGCAAATCTCGTTTGTCTACCATCCGCCGGTGGATACAGACCGTTCCAAACATCGCCTTCTGCGCACTGCCATCTTTGTCTGCTGGTCTGTGTAGGCCTGTTGTGTGGTTGATCAGACGTTGCGTATCCGTCCACTGCTCAGTGACTCAGCATTTTTCGCCCGCGCGATAAGCGCTACTCGGTTAACGCTTTGCTAAGTAGCGGCATCGATTGATGTGCCGACGCGCTCTCTCATTGGTCCGTTCCCGCGTTCCGTTTCTCGGTTAGGAAGAGCATGGCGGATTTGGCTCGACCTCAATCTCGAGTAACGGTTTGGTACCTTAGCATTCGAAAACCTACCCGCGTCCAACATTGTCACGTGACATGAACGGCTGGAGTAACTCGGAAGAAGACAGCCATGGTGGGCGAATTACGACAAGAGCAAGGGGACGAGGGCGGGGGAGGAGGACTGGTCGCTACCTCTCATAGCATTCATCTTGGGGTACGTTACTCGGGAGAAGCACATCCGAGGTGTCCTCTTTCACCATCCGTGTGTAGGGGAGAAGTTCTCGCCAAAGCATGGCCCAATCGTGGCAAATGTTTTCATTAGTCAGCTCGACCATCAGAAAGCTGTGGCGTCACATCCTATAAGATACTGAGGGCGCTCTTGCTGTCATCAGACGCTAAAATCGGACCCCGGCTCTTCTAACTAGCAGCCGCGTGAAAAGTACTGAGGCGCAACTTGCAATACTCAGCAGGTATTCAACCTTTCGGGCTGCTTACACTCGTGGCCTGTTTATCGGAACGCTTGCTCTTTGTGCCCATGAAGCAAGTTGCTTCATGAGCAATATAGTGGTGCTAGAAATGGGTGCATTCTGTTCCTGTTGCGAAAAAGAAATGCATAACAAATACAGTTTTTGGCGACAAAGTATCTGGTTACTTAGCACCGGCGGTAATTAAATCACTTGAAAAGCTCGTTTGTCCGCTCCTGATTACTTCACCAGGCATAATACACGACTATCTTCAGCCGTACTTCGATGAACAAAGTCTTCTTTAGGATGTCATGTTGCTGAAAGCGTTCGTTTAATATTCTCGTCTCTACAGAGTGAAATAAGTCGATTAAATGGTTCGGATTTTTGCCTGACCATCGCAAATAAGAAAATAAATGAGTTTTGGATGGAGGAACTTCAATGACTCGGGTTGTTGCTCGGTTTTCGAAGTAACGAAACATTTACTAAATTGCGTACGTAGTTCAGTATAGCTATTACTGTCCTTACTGGCGATGCCTCCATTCCAAGTGGGGTTTCATCGAAGCTGCGGCAGTGCGCTTCCACGGTGCGGGCTCCCTTTTGCTTCTTCTTTACGCGAAAGGCGGTCTGTCTCGGAGCGCGTGTCGCCGTCGTGCCCGAGTCGGTCGGGTCCGTTGTCGGAGGGGGGCCGAGCGCCAAGCCTGTCCGGGCGTCTGCGTTTCCATTTGCCGTCCTCCCTCTCCGCTTCGTGGACGGCTGCGCGCATAACGACGCCCGCTACGCGTCGCATTGCTCATTGGCGTGTAAAATTAACTTGTCAAAAATATAAATTGCGTAAAGCTCCCGACTCGTTTAGTCTTCTTATTCGGGCAGCTTATGTTCGCCTCTATCTATCTACCTGCTCCCCCCTCCCCCGCCCGAAAGAAAAGCGAATTTGGAGACTTGTTCGGTTTCTGCCTCCTCCTTCTCCCCGCTCGGAGCGGCTTGGCGAGGACGAGAGGGCTGGCCGTCCGCGAGAGATATCTTTTCGGGCCGCCGCATTCCCTCCGGCTCTCGCTTCCTCATAAATTACTCGCCGGCGGCTGGAAAAACAAAGACGGGCCCCGCTTTTGTCGCGCCTCTGTTTTCATTAGTCGGCGGCTGCGTTGTTTACCCTGACGCCTTGCCGTGTTCCACGCGAGCGCTCGCTGGGCAGGTGCGACGCTGTGCGCGCAGCAAAAAGCCTAGTCCTCCCCCCCCCCCCCCACATACACACAGAGAGATTGCGTCTCCCGAACCGGGGAGCGCCGAAAAGCCAGCGTTTGGGCCCCGGCTATGGAGGACCATTCGGGAAATATGTGACGCTCTTTTCCCCGAGTAATGTGGGAATCCGATGTACGCCGCCTGGAAGACCGGCCGTGGATGCAAAGAAAAGAGTATGTCCGGGTAACCTTTTATTTTATTTTTAATGCTAGGAGCTCGGAGCGCGAAGAAGCCCGGACGAAAAGAAAACAGAGTTTGTGCCGGCTGGGCTTTGTGCTCTTTCTTTCTCCATTGTTTTCGGAACTCCCGGTGATAAGAGTGGATGCATCGCTTTGCTTGCAGTTTCAGTCGGCGAAGAATACACTGCGCGACACTGTTAAAGCTAACACGACAACGACGTGTTTTTTTTTGTTTTTTTTAAGAGGTATTGCTAGGCGACTAGGCGCCTAACTTTGCCACTTAGGGCCTCAAATGAGCAGTTTCCGTCACAATGTAGTGCCTTGAACGACTGGCTTGCAATACTAAAAGGCGGGGAGAAAAAAAAAAGAACACGATCGGTTGTTTGTGTTATGTGCTATCTGAAATTCACCACGAGGCCTCGTGGAATTTTTCGAAACTATTTATTTCGTACGGTGATTGCGGAGTTCTGCAAAGCAAGGTTTTCCATTTCTGTACACTACTGCGTCATCTTCAAGCAGGTTAACCTTGCTATGTTTTTTTTTTTTCTTTTTCTCCCCCTCCTCTCCCGTGCTTGCAAAATGCGACTGGTGCAACTGGCGTGATGGGGTTCCACTTTCTGGCTGGTCCGTACTAAAGCCCCTGTAATGTTAATAAGAGTCACTCGTAGAAATTTAAAAAAAAAAAAAGCGTAGCTTTCATTTTTCATGCAAAGGAAGTGTCTGCGATTTATCTCGCAATTTACCTGAAACTACAAAAGCAACGTCCAGAAGCTTCTTTTTTTATGTAAGAAAATATTATTAGCGTTTAAATTGCAAACCTTGCGCTCATCAGACCTGTAACGTTGATTGGTGGTGGCATTTAATGTGAGGGAATGCTCCATGTCGAGAAATTCTCCGAATATTTTTACAGATAGCTGGGATCGAACATTTTTTTTTGTAACATCCCCCATCTCCGCCCCTACACCCCTGCGCTCATATTTAGTCTTTCTACAATTTATCTACTTGGATGATGCATATATAGACATCAGTCCATGCTTCCATCGTAACTCTAATTATTCTTTACCTGGTAGGCATCATCGTTGTTAGTGGTCGGACTTCCCGTTTTACGCGTTTAACCGAGGCGTTTAGCAGAAGCCACCGGGGAAGAGAGACGAGAATGTTGGAAACGCAAATTCGGTTCACGCTAGCACTGCACTCCCTCTTTGTGGACATCGGCAGATTAGAGAAAAAGCCTTTGCGGCTAGTGAACCTCTTGCGCTGTGCTGTGCAGCAGATCGGATTACGTTAGGCGACGCGCGCTGTACTCTACCTGACAGGTTGGGTGTTGCGGTGTGGAAGGTGCGTGAGCACGTGGCTTTAGAACGCTTTCCTCGCGTGAGTGCTCGTGTAAACAAAGAGCTTGAAACTCGCAGCAACCGCGTAACTTGTTAGATGGCGTTTAGCTTCTGGCGGATGTACGGTGGGAGAAGGGAGCAAGCTTCGAAGTTGCTCAACGTTATTTTTCCCCCGTCCCGAAGCTTCGTGCGCCTAAGTAGCGCCCAATTACTTGGACATGTGCGATATTGAGGAACTTCATCGATGAGGAAATTTCTTCGAAATTCAGAGCAGCGTACGTTGAACAGTCTGGAGGGGGTGCGTCTAAAGGTTTAAAGCTGGTTCACGCATTGGGTTTGGTTACCGGTTCTGAAGCCTCTCGTGACTGCTTATGCGACCGACTGTGCTGCTGCTCAGGCGGTCGAAGCAATCGGAAGAGGCTCGAAAACCGGTTGTAGCTTGCTCGGTTGCAGCCAAATACACGTCTGTGAACCAGCCTTCGCAGCGTTGTAGGAAACGTGGGCACTTGCGACCGCTTCTGCCGCATCTGAGCAGGCTTTTTGATCCGGTGGTCAGGATTGCATGGTGGTCGTGTCTGCCTCCGGGTCTGCTTCCCCTGGTCTCGTTGTAGGCGTTGACGAGGGAGGCGCCCCCACGCGCGAGCGAGTGTGCCGACGACGTGAGGCACCCTCTTTTTTCTTTTTCTTTTTTATCTTTTGTTTTTGTTGGGGCGTTTGCGTGGAAACAATGAAGAGCAGCGTCCTGCGGAAGCCGCCGGCTCCGTAGAGGGGAAAAAAAAAAAGTATAGAGAGCGCGGGGAAAAGGCGTAAAACAATGGCTGCAACTTCTGGCGTCGTTTTGGGGCGACACGTATTGTTGTTGGAGCGGTCCTTTGTCGCGGGCGTTGGTGCTGTCGTTTTGGCGTCCCCCTTTGTCTCTGCCCAAGGGCCTCGTGCGGCGCTGCACGCCGGGACGTCCCCGTTCCGACCGGAAAGGGCCCCGAGACGCCCGGCATAGCCGCCGGACCGCAGTTAGCGCCGGCTTGGGATTCCGCGCATCCCGGAGTCTCCGCGGCGACCGCACACACGCGTTATGGCGGTCGCTTGGGAGCGAGCAAAAATTAATTTCGGTGGTAAGATCGGCCCTACCCTAGATTTCGTCTACTTCTGCGTGTTTGAAAACAGCAGGGGGAAAAAAATAGGGTTGCTTTTGCGGGCAATTGTTCTTTTGAGCTATGTTACGAAACTGACTCTTCCTCCTGCGTCAGGATATATCTTTTTAGCCCTATGGTAAAATAATAAGAAAGAAATCGAGTGTAGTTCGAGGGGTTCAGCCACAATTTCCTTTATTGGTTCGTGGCAGTGGCGTACACAGGGGGGGGGGGGGGCGAAGGGGCCGCGGCCCCCCCCCCCCCCCCCCAAAAAAAAATTTCCAAGGGGGGGGGGGGAGTGGGCGAGGTCACTGACTCTCGGGTTTATCAATATCATTGCGGTGTTGTGTATTTTTTTTTTTTTTTAACAGCGGAGTCAACTTTGTGAGGAAGTTGTAAAAAAAAAGGAAATAAAAAGGAAGGGAATGCAATATGCCATTTATGACAGAGTAAAAATAATAAAAGATGTGTAGTTTTAACGTGTCTCATGTAATATGACTGGGGAATATTCAATTAACGAATTTATTGATTGATTAGTCTATTAAAGGATTAATTTAAAGACGTTGGCAAGCAGCCGCGCTTCGAGGGCTAGTCTGGAAACCGTGGATACACCTCTGCAACTTTCGACTATCAGACGATCTGCACACGCCTGGCAGCAAGATGGCAGCGCCCAGAAGCCGTACTGCAGACGTCTTTGGCACAGCGCTGATCTTGCACTGTATACGAGCGCTCCGCTGCATCTGACCCCGCATTTTCTCGCTTACGCGCACAACGCAGCACGTTAGCTGTGGCACGAATTCCGAATATTTCTTCAGCCGGAGAGGTCTACGAACGCGGACCCTGTCCTATAGTTGAACTATTGCCATTCCGCCATATACGATAAATAAACTACTTCGCGCAGGCAACACTGGGGATCTTTCAATATTTCCCCTTCCACGATATTGTGTGTATTGAAATGGCCTAACGAGTTAGGCCGCCTTAATGGGCCTCTGCGGAGTTTTCATGGCGCGTGCGTAGCAGCCGCAGCAGGCAGGAGTCCGCCATTCTTGATGGCGTGGTGCGTCCGGCTCGGGACTGCGGGAAGCAGCGGTGGCGACGCGTTTCTGAGTTCTCCGACGTGCCCCAACGCCGTTCCGTTGTCGGCTACAGAAACGACAGCGAGTGTTGTCGCGGTTTAATGTTCTTCGGGTTTCCTTCTACTAACATGCACTCTCATTAAACAAAAAAAAAAAGGTATATTCTTACGTTTTTGGCCCGTATACGACACCAAAAAAAATTAATTTGGGGTGTCGTATATGGGCCCATATACGACACCCCAAAACAGCGCGCTGACGTCGAAAAGACGGCCCCAACTTTCACAAGAGGCTGGAGAACGGTGATATATACCTCATTAAACAGCTCAAACACGTATGAAACGCCACAGAAAAACAAACACTGATGTTTTGGAGTAGGGCCAAGATAACCACGATTACTTTTTTTCTAGTGAGGAACACGTACATTAGCTATTTTAATAAGTTGCACCACTCGGCTATCAAGCCGCTCGTGAAAGTTGCTACCGTCGGTTCGACTTCAGCGCGCTGTACGTTGAACTGAAGTTTTGGGGTGTCGTAAATGGTACAATGGGTGTAAGAATATACCCTTTTTTGTTTTTGAGAGTGGGCACCCGACGAGGCGGCAGCTCTGGATTTGGGCGATCCGTCGAAGTAATGCGGACGGCTCGTAAAGTCAGTCTTCGAAGGACTCACGCGTTTTTAGATGCTACTTCAAGAAAGGTTCATGTTTTCGTGTATCTTTCTTTTAACTTTTTTATTGGTATGTAAATACAAGTCAGCTCTCACGCTTGCAGTTAAGGAAGGCTCATGTTTTTGTCCCTTCATTTTTTTAGTTGTGTGTAAACACAAGTGAGCAGATTGATTAGGTGTGCTGTCGTGTTGCTTCTGTGACACGCAGAGCGAGCGCCTCGGAGTTCGCGTGTCTTTGGTGGTGCGTTTGACTAGCGTACGTTTTTGCTCGCTAAAGTATATTCTGGTATATTCTAAAAATGAATATCTTGTTTATTACTAAGCGTTTAACTCTGTAAACTGTGTGCTGCTGGAAAGCGCTGCATTGGGGACAGAGACCTTGTCAGGCTTCGAGCCTTTAGTCCCTGTCTCCATTCCGGTTGATTCCGAAAAAAAAATAAACATTCATTCATTCATTCATTCATTCATTCAAAGTGACGGTCTCGCATTGCTACAGAAACCGGCTGTCTGGTTTTCGGTTGTTGTAAACATAGGAATCGCCCGCGCTTACCAAATAATCATAAAGCATCGAGGAAAATCGGCTATGCTGCACAGTTTGTTGCTATGTGCACACCCGGAAAGAGGAATGGGAGCAGCTGTTTCTCTCCATACCCGCGTCTGCAAGTATAAGGAAGAGGAAACAAGCAACTTGATCTGTTGTCTTTATGTATGTATCGAGTAAACAAATTAGTTTGCAGCATTGTCTACAGGCGCGAAACTCAAAACAGGCAGGTGTGGCCGATTTCGTGTTTTTTACTCGGGACCTATAGTGACACAAAGCTGAGCCTCAAGTGGGGTGACATAAATTCTGATGCTCGCTCTCAACTCGGCGGCTGCCCTCAAATCTCAAAGATCTCAAGATCTCAAATATTCATCGAATATGTACTTTAGTTGTAAATTTTACCTCGTGAAATTTCAAAGTGTAGCTCCCCTCCAGTAAAATACGAGACCAAGAAACTTACCAGGGTTAACAGGGTTCTCAAACGAATTTGTTGCCCCCGAACGCGGCCGCCGTTGACCCGGGCACGTTTCTTGGTCTCGTTTTTCACAGGAGTAAAGCTACGCTTTGAAATTTCACAAGTTGACATCCACCACAAAAATACATGTTTGATGAAACTTTGATAGTAGCACGTGCAGGCGCCGAGTTTTTTGGATGATTTGAGAGTGAGCCTTTACATTTACGAGAGTGTTTCTTGTCAATTAAAATTTGCGAGTAGGAAAACAAACTGCTCGCTATTCGAAAAAAAAAAAAAAAAAAATCTTAGCTCTTTCTTGGTTATGAATATTTCCTACGTTTACTGCCGATACTGAATATAACATGAAACCTAGTTTAATGTAACTCTTTTTGCTCTCTCATTGATCGAAGAGAGCTTCAATCGTGCCGTCGATCATGACGGGCGCCAAGGTAAAGTCCGTCGTCCATTCATTCGGCAAAACGTACAAACGCACAAAGTCGTCCATACTCAGCGCATTCATTGAAGACAAATGCACTCGTCGATCGCGTTGGATAGAGGAAAAACAAACGTTGGATGCCTGTACCGACAGCGTTCAGACGGGCAACATAGCTCGGAGCGGGTAGAACTGGAAGCAAGGTAGGCCACCTATGGCCTCCGAGATCCCGAAGCGCAGGAACGCATCTTCGCGCGCTCGCTTGGGGATCTCTGAGGTTATGGGCAACCAAAAACGTTTCTCCTGCTTCCCGATAGATGGCGCCCAAAATTTGCGGAAACATCTCATTAGGTTCGTCGGGCCTTCTTTTCTATCGATAATTATGGGAGTTGTAGTGGTTATTAGATAATTGTAGCAAGTATAGTGCGCTATACACCCCCTTGCGAAAGTCCGGCAACAGTGAAAAAAAGGGCTGTATCTGTCGGGTACATTGGACAGCGGACGCTATCTTGAAGGATGTTCCCAGTTCGTTTATGTCGCCCCAGTACGAGTTTTTTAGTGGGGTGAGGAGGTCGTGGGTGAAATAAAACTGTCGCTTTTGATCACGCGCTGAGAAGTTGTTTTTTTTTTGTTTTTTTTTTTCGACTCCAAGTAAAAACAAGCGCTGAGTGGTACCACGCATTTATGAAAAGGGACGATGTATTAATTATTTGAACGTTGTTCGTACGCTTCGGTGATGCGCTTGCGGCCACCTTGTTATGACAGATAAGTAAGTGGTCGTCGCTACACGAGCTGAAAAGCGTTCGGTTACATCATCCTGTTATTCGAGGGTCTATTCACGATCAATCGCGGGGTTATGTGATGCGCACCCCAAAGATTGACGATCTGGTGACTACGGGCTCACCGATTGCTGTGCTCTGCGCTCGCTAGTCCAGTGACTACCAAACTCGTTAACAGATTACAAGCACCACGCGAAGCAGATAGGTTTCACGGCTATAGAAGCAGTTTTGGGGAAGCAGTGTCCCTTTCCGTTTGCGTGGGCGGCAGATCATCTGTGTGAACTGGGGATTTTAAATAAAAGTCAAATTTTATTATATCGCAATTCTCACTGGGCTGTTTTTATGTTCTGCGGCATATTTTAACATTTCCGCGCAAAAAAGAACGAACATGACTCAAAATCTGTTTGGAGAAATTAAGTTTAGTTTATTGTTCAAAAACGTCCGAATAATTATCACCCGTCTTGTCAAACGTAGTTGCTGATACGACCTACACGTGGAAAGCAATTGGCACCCGTAATAACCAGAAAAATACTGTGAAACTGTTGAAGAGCACCTGCAGTCTGAACGCGCAAATCAATCATCCGTTTAAATCTGCCAGCCGAGCGCACGAGGCCGTAGCTATTCATATCTTCCGCATCACCGAGCGCGACTTTCCCCACAAATAAAGTCGTGTTCAAAACCCATATCCGCACACATTTATGAATGACAATTGTAACCATATATCCGTCGTTTATCACCTCTCTCTCAAATCTCCGCTTCAAGCGTGCCTCGCCACGTCGAACGGGCAGTCGGCACCCCGATCGTGGTTGACTTTGAGTCTCCACATGACGTCAGAAGAAAACAAATACAGTTTCTTCGGTCATTCGTTCAACCAAACCACACCCCCTTTGACTTTACGCAACAAAACGCCAACGTATTGTGATTGGTATTGCGACATTCAATCGTGCACGGACTAGCATGAGCGACGCGGTATCCTGCGTCGACTGTTAGTCGCCTTTTCGCGCGTCAGATGGCGCTCTTTTATCGAAAGCGTCGATAACACCGATGTTGGTACGCGAGCTTAAATTAAAACGCCGAATGACTGGTCGAAGGATAATTTGACGACACGGCCTGGAAGCGAAGGGCGGCAGTGTGGCTCCGGTAAGGTGGGGAGCAAGTTGTCGGCCCGCACAGAGTCGCAGCGTCGATCCGTTGTCGGTGCGGTGGGCGGGCGGCGTGTCCAATATGTCCGCGAACACGAGTCTCGGTGCCCGCAAAGAGCAGCAAGTCGCCGCGCAGACTCGGCGGCACTGACCGCCACCTGGCACCGCGTCCTGTCGCTGCGAGGGGGCCGGCGCTCTCGTCCATAATGGCCGACGGCCCGAAATTGCCGACATTCCATCAAATTTCAGCTCCGGTCAGAAGTTGGCCGCTGGGAGACGCCGGGGAAGGGGGCAGGAAAAGGAGCCCTCTGTCGCCATCATTCAAGAAACCGCTGCTGCCGGCCGGCCACCCCGCCACGGGCTGATTGGGCCCCGGGACGCGCAAAGTAAACCCACACAACTCGCCAAGGATTATATATCATAATCGCCCGCCGCTCCCTCTTCATTCTCTCTCTTGCCCGCTTTTTTTTTTTTTTCGGGATCAAAATTAGGGAAGACAAAATGACTTCCCCGGTGTGCTAGAATCGCCGGCCGGCCACAATGGAGAGAGGAAAAAGAAAAGCGAAACAAAAAATACGCCGGGGGGACATTAATTACAAAAATGAACGAGCTCCAAGTTTGTTGTCCGCGAACGTTGCTGAAAGTAAAAATGACCCTCTCGGACTGATTTTTTTCTCTTCTTTTATTTTTGGACGTTTTGTCTGCACTGGAGAAACAGAAAAAGGAGGACAGGGGAATGAGGCGAGACGAACAAAAGCAAATGGCGGTAAATCTATTGTACGGGAGATCATTGATTTGTTGCCGTTTTCAGGCTGGCCACTTTTTCGGCTCCCGAATCTCATTCCCTGGATGGCTGCAGGTTGGCGCGCGCGTCCGACTGCCGCCCTGATTGAAAGCAATGGCGCCGTGGTGCTCGTAAAAAAGTGGACGCGGCTCTTCGCTCTGAGCACGTTGGAATTTCTCTGCGCGATTATCTGGCTTGGCGCGAGCGATGACGGCCGAAGGAAGACGTCGGGCTTTTCCGATCGATGGCCGCGAGTCAAGGCGTTTCGAGGCGTTCGAGGGGCACCCGATGATTAGGCGTTTTCTCCGACACTAGCCGAATAAGTAAGCAAGCTGTAAGAAATGGGGTAATGCGGCCCTTACTTGTGGACGGCTTGTTGCTGGGGTTGACTGACGCTCATCGGGTATTTCTGCAACATGAAATCAACATTTATTTGTTTCTCTATCTGTATCGATAGGCGTATACGACCGGCAACGTACGTCGTCAAATAAATTTCGAAGCCTAAGTCATCTAATCGTTTTGAAGTTCGCGTTAAGAACGTTTATATTTCGTGGACGAGCGTATATGAACGGAACAAATAAAAATATTCAGCAGCAAAAAAAAAAATATATATATATATACATAGCTTGCACTGACGTCACCCAGTACCCAGCAATGGCGTCCTTTGCACGTGCGGCCAGCCTTCTACAGAATAAAGAGCACGATGTGAGACGCTCGCGGAGGCGCGTGCAAACCTACCTTCCACTGCATTAATGGGACGCTTAGTACCTGGGAATGGCGACTAGAATGACGTCACGTGAGAACTATGTATACGCAGGCTCGCTAGTTCCCTTAGGACATATTCCAAACCCTGATACCGTTTTTATTTTTATTATAATTTTTGGGGGATGTTTGTTATGTCTGGGTTGGGCTATGTGTTTCGTTCGTTCTTTTTGATTAGGCGCAGTATTTAGCTAGGCTACAACATAAATGTCTACTGTCCGGATATCCTGGCTTGCGCCTGTCCTTCCCGTTGCCAGGCGCACCGCGTACATAAATGCCATGTATGGTCATACCAGGAATCGGGCAAAGGAGGTCATGTATGGCCATGTATAGAATATGGCTATATATGACCTTTCGTGCCCAAATGCTTGATATTGACGTATATGGCATTTCTTTACGGGACGGATTGCGCCACCCCGTTCTTCCTCGTTGGTTTCCATTGTCCCCAGACATCCCCCCCCCCCCCCCCCTGAGAGCGGGGATGCCGGTTGAGCGCGACCGCGCACTCGCTGCCCGTTAAAAGCTGCGACTCCGGGTCCTTCTGTGCGGGCACAGCGCTGCGGCAGGTCCGGCAGTGGCAGCGGGGGAAACCGTCACCGTCAGCTCAATTTTCCTCGTTCGTTTGACTTATGACACCCCCCGACGCTAAAAGACGGCCGCGGCATCGGCGCCGTGCCCCTCGCAACGCGCGGGGGTCCGCCGAAAGGGTTGCGCGGGCCCCAATGAAAGATGACAGCTCCCCGCGGCTTCTTCTTCCTCCCGGGACTCTTATCTGCGCCGCGGACCAAGATTGGAGTTCGCTCATCGGCTAATGCACCAGTCGGCGAGCGCTGCACGCTGCTCGCAAGGGCACGCCGAAACGAACTGCGTTAGGCGCCCGAACGCTGCCGGGCCCCGAGCGAGAGTTCCCGGGCTTCTCGTTCGCCACTCGCCGGGACTGCATCGCTGCCCTCGGAGGTTCTCAGCTCGCTTTTCGGAAACAAGTTTGGGAGCCGCGATAAACAAGCTGCACATCGCGGAGAGACGCTCGCTTATCTCTGTTCTCAATTGCTACGGATCGGAAAGTACCGGGGATAACAGAAGAAAACACGGTCTCCAATTTTCAATCTTCAATCCAATGAAAGCGAATGTGCAATTGTATACTTCTATTTTTTCCTACGTGATTTTTGCGATGATTGCGGTAGTGACGGTTGTTGTAGGTAAAGAAATCAGAGTAAAGACGCAGGAGAGCTGGTGACGAATCATAGTAGAAAAACCCAGAGACAGGGAGCTAGAAACTGTGTTGTTCTTTTCCTTTTTAGCTCATTGTCTCTGGGTTTTCTACTATGATGTAGTGGGTAGCCTACCGCGTTATGAGTCTGGTATTCTAGGTACGGGGACATACGACCTGGCGTGGTATTCATTTCTGGAGGGTTGCCAAAAGCGGGATGCGCGCACGCTGCTCCCAGTGTCGAGGCCGGACGAACTGGGAAATGCATTGGGAATGCCATGCTGTTTACACGGGATCAAATGTTCTCTGGAATTGCCTCAGGCTTTGCGGGGTTCCACGCCTGCAAATAAACGTTCATAATACATCGTGCATTAGTTAATTTGATCACACTTCCTCGTGCATGACCACCGTTAAAGCACCGATAGAAATACGATGCGATAGGGGGGAAAATACTAAACGTGGAATAATTTTATTTTATCCAAGTCTTTGACGCAGAAGTTGCAACCCTAGTTAAGGCGAACAGCATCGCCTTACACTTTAATATAAGCTGTATTGTGGTGAACGAAACTTCTTTGCGCTTCTTCTTTCTAGGTTGCAACGACTTTTTATATGTTGTTTGTGATCCTCATTGAGAAAACAGAGACTCGCTAAAGTGCAATGCTTATCGAGCTCAAGCCATCGCTTTTCAATCGATCTGTGCAAAAATCCGAGTAGCTGCCCGCTGAGGTTTCGAATCTGTCACACTGCCATCAGAAAAGCCGAGTCTTTGAAGTCCGGGCATTTGACCGGGAGCTTGATCAGCCTTGGCTGCTCCGGAACAAAGAACGATCCCCCGATTTAGCTTAGTCATTACAACATCATCTATCGGGCGTATACCTTTGAAGGCAGGCGCAAACGTCACGCTGGTAATCAGTTCATCGAACAACGTTTCATCGAGACGCGATGCTTCATCGAAAGATTCTTTCATCGACAGTTCAGATTGGCTTTTTTCTGCAATAAGCTGTATCAGACTTTCGCCGCCATGCGGCGTGTTTGGGTGGGTCAGATGGGTTAACATTTTTTTAACGAGCCGCCGCAGACTCGCCGCAAAGCAGCGTAAACGAAGCAGCCGAATGGGTTAACACGTATCCCTGTGATAGACGCGCGACGAAATTTCCCTACAGCGTGCAATTCGCGTATTGAGTGTCGGTAAAACGTTCGTGTCGACGAAACGTGTGTTCATGAAAAGTTGTCCACGAAACGTAATTCCACGAAATGCGTTTCGACGAAACGATAGGGACCATAACGGTCAAACCATCAACACCCCCAGTGTCACCGATTCTCCGGACTCTCGCGCCATCTTTGCGGGGGATTTTAACGGCTGATTTCATTTCAGTCAGGCACAATCGTAAATCATATCTTCAGGTTCTACAAGAAAAAAAGAATGTGTCGTTATTTTGGCGACTGTTGCATGAGGACAGTTCGGAGGGTTTCTTTAGACAAACATACTCAAGGTCAAGGAACTGAAATGCGTTCGGTAAATAAGGTATATTTCGAAAGCGTCGGGAAAACATCTACGCCGTAGGTTGAGGGGTGATGAGGGAGCTGAAGCGGTCGAGCATGCCGCCTCCGACGACCGAGGGAGGCGTCTACCCGGTCCAATTCGGTGGTCGTCGAGGGCATCCATTTTCCGGAGCTCACTCGCCTTGAGGGCCACGCTGTGCTGGAGGGTCTCGGTGGATGAGGCCTTCCACCCTGCCCGGTCTTGTTTACGCGTGTGGCTTCCGAGAGGAATGAGGCATTGAAGCGTGAAATTGTTCCTGTTATCGGTGGGCAACAATCTGCGTTGAAGATAGGCGTAACCAGATGTAGAGCGTAGCGGCGCCGTCGATAAACCGGCTACCTGCGAACCCTCTCCTCGTGCTCTGCACGGTCCGAACGTATGTCACTGCGCCCAACAATGGGGGCGTAGTCACATACGTTGGCTCTTCGTAAGGGTCGCCATAGCAACAGCTCGACCCATTAACGCAGTCCAAGGCAACTGTGTGAACGAGACGTCTTCGATCTGGTGGGCAGCGGCGGCCGTTGGCAGTGCGTGCACGTCCGCGCCAAAGCCGCGTGTCTCGGCCTCCTCGGGCTTCCCGACCGGGTCCAGGGGCGCATCCCTCTCCGTGGAGAGGCTGTTTGGACGCGAGTGTCCACCTTGGCCGAGAGGACGCTGAGCCCCCGGAGCGGCTCGTAAACAAAGCTGCGGGTGACGTTTACGACGCCGCCGCCATTGTGCGGGCCGCGCTGGTCGATGGCCGCACAAAGGCCTCTTCTTGGCCGCCTGCCTTTGAGGCGCCGTCGCGAATTACGCCCCGCCATTAGCCGGGTCCTCGGGGGCCATCGACGCGCCCACGGACGCTCTCTCTTCTTCGGGCCCCACTTGGCCCGGCAGCCCCCACCCAGGACGGAAATCAAATAGGCCCCCGACACGCGCTCGCTGGCTGGCCAGTCGCCAGCCGGAAACATATCTCAGGCGCGGTTGGGAATCTGACCTTTGCGTCTGCGGTGGGTCCTGGAAAGTGATGCGTAGCTGCCTGTCTGTCCATTTTGTTACGTGCTTATTGGGGCATGTTGCTAGAACGAATAGAAAAACAAAATTTGGCAAGGCAGATGCCTAGACTTTCGCAGCAGCCTTCCTCTCTCGTTGCGAATTGTAGTAGTGTCGATGTTCGCTCTCGGAATTTGTTTTATCGTTGTTCTTTCTGCCTGGTCGTCGCAGAGTGGAGGCCCGTTCGCACACTTGCGACTCCTTAGAAGCGTGTGCCTTAAAACCTCTTAAAATCTCTTTGAACGAGAGAACACACTGGCGACGTCTATGCGGTGCTCCTGGAACTGCATTTCACTAGAGCGAAAGTTTTGCGCTATTTTCGAGGTCAAATGGGCGCCCTACTTATGAGAAAGGGTCGTTTATAACACTGACAATATGTTTTAGGGCCAAGAAAGGAAGGATGATACGTGAGAGAAATTAGAAATATACGGGACCGCCAAGTTTGCACTGTACCCCATAGATAGCGCCAGTGTGTTCTCTCGTAAAAAAAGATTTTAAGAGGTCTCAAAGCACACGGCCCTAAGGTGTTGCAAGTGTGTGAACGGGCCTTGATTCGCGTTTTAATTATATTTTCTTTTACGATCTAATCGAGGAACACGGATTTTGCTGTCGTTAGCGCTGGAGCTGAATTTGTGGGAAATTCAGCTATAGGTTTCAATAGGAACTTGCGTTCGACCTTCATTCGTGTAATCCGTACGAAACTCGCCGAATAGCCCTTCCGTGGCGGAGACTGAATACCCCGTTGGAATGCAGGCTGATTCCCCACTGCATCAGCCTCTCTGTGAAACAATGCTTGCTGCGTCAGTTACCTCCAGTTAATTGCTCGCAGTTCGAACCAGGTGACACGAACAAGCCAGGTTGCTCGCTACCTGCTGTTGTTTTGTAGCGGAAGGTCTCCACGGTGAAAACTAAATAACCCGTTTAATATGGCGAAAGTTACATCAAAGGGAGTCCTTTGAATGCGCTTCCAGCTCGCTCTCCAGGTTGTAGCTTTTTCTTTCTTTCTTTTTTCTTCTTTTAGCATCCTCTTTTTTTTGTAGTACGTACGTGCGACAGCCACGTGGGGTCTAGCTTATATATTGAGTAAAATGTGTTGAGTCGCGAATTTTGTTGGGCGAATCCTGCATTGAAAGGCACGGATTGCTTGATCCAAGTTTTAGCCGTGTCAGAGGTCTGGAGGGTTCTATTGTTTGGTTGATTTATCTCGAAGTTTCAACATCGCTTTCTACTAATTAGAAAATAATAATATTAACAATAATAATAAGTTTATTTGAACAAAAAAAAATAACTGGCATAATGACAGCTTCACAAAGCCGAAGGTTCCCAGATTCACAGCATCAATGAAGCATAATAAACAAAATGAGCAAAGATAGTCACGGCAAATCATTGTAATTTAATGGATTGCAGATTACTAGAATCGTTTTCTTTTTCTTTTTTTTTATCTTAGACAAGGTTTCGAACTTTAGTTGATCATTGGACATAACATAGGGTAAGGAATGTAAAAAGACCGAAAAATAAAGTTCCTCAATCGGTAGTGCCAGGGAGGCAACCAATTTAAAGGCGATAAAAAATAAAATGAAACAGGGTGGAAGGAACCACTAACATAAGAAAAAAAAAAGCAACGAAGAAAAGGTAAAGAAAATAATAATATAGAAGTTTAAAGACAACCGCTAGTGGTACGGACGTAATAAGCGGGTGTTTCCTTTTTTATATACCGATGTATGGTTGCTTCTTATACCAATTGAATAAATAAATAATAATAATAAAATATTTCGAGTATAAACGTATTCGTTTGCGTCATGTTATTTTTAAAAGCTAAAAGGGTGCAGTCTAGTTAGTGAAACAATATCGTACGAAACGCCCTAGACGTACATTTGCTGGCGTGTTTTTGAACTGGTTATGAACCGGGATTGACTGCTACCGCTGAACGTGTTAATACTTCGCTCTCTGTGTTGGAGCGTGCTTTTTGCACCTTTGGTCCTTTTCTGTCCGCTGCCCCACATCCATGCACAGCGCACACGAGGGCCAAAGGACAGCACCTACCTTTTTTCGGGGTGTGGCGCTGCTTATCTGGGTTATCATGCAGCGTGTGCCAAATGTCGTGCGAGGGCATTATTCCACGCCGGACCTCGTGTCGTGCCTGTGTTTCGCGGGATACGTACACGAGAGACTATAGTCATTGACAAGTTAAAGAATTCAGTTACGGAAGTTGAGGTGTTCCGTCCAAAAGCATCATTCGCCCTCTTAAATCCCCCTCGTCGGGAAAATAATACGGTTTCACACAGCATGTAAAACCCGTTCCCTGGGCTGTTTTGCGGCGGTTCTAAGCATACTACGGCCAGGGGCAATTCATTTTTAGAGAAAGAGTGGAACGAGGGTTTATGTATTCTTACCCCGAGCAATGCGGGCCTCACCAATGCGAATTCAGCATAGTCGCCTGGGACTTCCTGTTGTTGCAGGCTGTACGTCGTCTGGGTTTTTGTGGGAGCGAGCGTGCGGCCTGCCATGACCTGGCTTAAAGGGATTGTCCGGTCAAATGTCGTATTCGAGGAAACATTTAGACCTTACTGTCAATGGCTGTAAGAGCATCTTCCACGACAGATCCGAATTTTGTACGCTTCCCTGGACGAGTAATTGTATTTTAAACCGAGCGTGCATAAACGACGTTTTCCTCTTCCACCTTTGGAGCAGGGGAGGCTCTGACGTAAGATAACGCAAAGATGGCGCCGAACCGAAGCGCCCTTCGAATTTTGTCCTCCGTGGGAGTGCTGCGACATGGTTTACCCTCGTTGCAGCGGTAACTATGTTTTTTTCTGAATTAAAGGGCACTCTCGTTGCGCGGTTGTCAGGCTCCACACGTCTCCGCGATATTTAGAGTGGCGAGTAAAATGGAACGCTGTGGGTTGCGTCGGGACCACCGTGTTCCCTCGGAGGAGCGAGCCATAGGCCCTGTCAATTGCGAGCCTGGTGTGACGTCACATCAGGCATGGGAGCGCAGCCATTGATTCTTGCGAAGTTTGCCACGGAGCTTCGTATAATTATCCTTCATTGATTGCACGAAATTGGGCTGTCGTTTAGTAGAATAAAAATGCCTATATTAATCATTAGGCTCCCGCCAGGTAACCATCACAAGACATTAAAAACTTGCGGTTTTCACCGGGCAATCCCGCATACCCCGTGTCACAAATGTCAACGGCGCGGACAAAGGCACGTGAGCCAATAGCCTAGCAAAATGATTTTGTCTGTGGGCAATGTGTTCATGCCCACGGCGTGGTCAGCACTTCAGATGTTTGACTCACGTGAAAAGCATCGAATCTGACTGGAAGCAAGCCGACCGCCTGAGCGGGAGATATTCTCGAGTTCCGACGGACACCGACTAGAACTACGTTACGCGAGCTGAGCTCACTCTGATTTCACACGCAAACGCGGGCCTATGTTACTTTCTGTTTTAGGTGACCCTGATCCGTCCAGACAAATTGAGCGCGAAATCATGATCGTGGGAAAAGGAGCACGTACAGGAAACCGTGAGGCGCTTTTCGCCGCGCATTCAGCGGTAGCGTGGGACGTTCCCGCGACGGCTCGGAGCAGCGAAAGCTCCACTGGAGCACTGGAAACTGAAGAACGCGTTGATAGGTCGAGTAAAAACGAGAGCGCAGCTTCTTTCGTCAGCATGATGCATGTTCTTCATTTCCTGTTTCTCGGCCGGAGGAATCTTCTTTTGGCGAAGGAATGCTTCAACCATCGACCCTCCCTCCGGAATAACCACTGCACCCAGAGAACTATCAAAAAAGCCGAAGAAAGTCGGCCATTATCGCTGGCAACTTTGCGCCGAGAGACAAAGGACCCCCGAGGAATTTTGGGACGAGCGATGCGGGGGCCCCCCAGGGGGCGGGGTGCGTCCAGTTGACGCGTTCGATCGGCGATGACCTCCCCGCGCATTGTTAGTCATCGGCCGGAGGGATTCCACAACTTTCTTCTGCTCCCAGAGAGACTCGGCCGCGTATCTCATGTTTCCCCGCCGGGGCCCTCTTTTATTAGAAATTCTTGCCGCTCGGACCCGGGGAAAAGAAGAGCCGCCTCTCGGGTCTTCGCCTTGTTTTGCTTCGTCTTGTTTTTTCTCGGCTGCGTAGGCGACCGGGGGCATTCTTTGCTGGCCGCGCGCGTTTTCGGGCCCGGGGCTCGCGCCCCGTGGAGCCCGCAGCGGCCATCCTTGCCGGGGCGCTGGGGGCATCGCGGGAGATAGCCGCCCATCCGTCAGGGCCGGGGTTCCCCGCTTGCCTGGCTGGACTGGAGCCGCTGGGGCGGACGCCGTCCGGCACGCGTCTGGGATGCTGCCGTCGCGAGGGGAGTTTGCGGAGACGTCCAAGGTGTGCGCCGTTGGCCTCAGTAGCTCCTTTTTTTCTTCTTTTTTGGAAAAAAAAAGTGAGTGTGAGAGCAAGGCGTGGTTGATGCATGCATTGTCGTGGGTGCGGTGATTTGCTGCGGTTTTTGCGCAAACGATAGTTCTCGGTACCCCAGAAAAGTAGGAAAGTTGGATATATTTTAAATATTTTTATCGGGTTTAGCGTCTTCTCAGAGTACTACTTGTGTAGCACTCCTGGGTGAACCGGAACGTAATTTTTTTTTTTTCATGTTTTACAATTGTTTTTGGTATATCCACAAACGTTCTATACAGGTATCTGGCGATTGTTACAGGAAGCACTTAATTGTAGCAAGAAGAAACACAGCAGGAACAGAAGCAAACTGAAGGGTGGAAAATAAGAATAAAGTAACTGTGTCCTGTGTACGTTTAGACAGCCAAACGTTAGTAAGCCCCAATTGTCGTCGGGTGTCTCCGCTGGTGCGGAATTTAACCAGTGCTGGAATGCAGGGTTTTTAAAGCCCGACCAACAAAAACCTTTTGCGCAAGGTAGGAAAATCCTCCTCACCACCTCCTTCCTTTCCCCCACTCCCACTGCTATCTTGACGGAGGGGGGACTCCTTTCGTTGCTGCATGTCGGAGCTGGATAAGCCGGGATAAGCTCCCTGCTCATCCAGCTCCAGCATGCAGCAACAAAAGGAGTCCCTTCTATGTCGAGATAGCAGTGGGAGAGGGGGAAAAGAAGAGGGTGGTGAGGAGGATTTTCCTACGTTGCACAAAAGGTTTTTGTTGGTCGGCCTTTAAGGTGTATCACGCGGCAGTAATACACGACCGCACGCCGGTATGATGCTCATTCAGATAGAAGCAAGCAGGATCGAACCCAACATCCCTGGGTTCTGCAGCGCGAGATGATGTCCGAGCTACGGGGTGCTAAGACACCCGACCCCCCGATCCTTCCGAAAATACTGCCAGTATCCGCTAGCGTGACATGATGATTTAGGAAATTAAAGGCGGATTTATTTCCGATAGCTATATAACGATATAACTCCGAAGCTATCCTTGCCAATTGGAGCGGGACATGCGCGGAAAAGGTGGGAGAGAAACCGAATTGTTTCCCGAATAGTTTAAATAAAGAACTCTTCGAATTAATATTTTGTAGCCTCCAATCAATACTACGAAGTGCTTCACCACATTAAGCAGTCTAACTACAACACATTTTTAAGAGTTGCGAGAAATACAAAAACCCCATCTTTGCCACACCCGGTTTTCGCAAAGTATAAAGAGGTACGCGGAAGAATGTTTTCGTGTACGAAATCGTGTCCAAGAAGTGTTGACATGGCCGAAAAGCCGAACCCCATAGAGCGAATTTGCCGCAAAAAAGAGACGAGTTTCACCCGGCGGCTTTTGCGTTGCGCGTGAAGTGTGGACGGTGGCTGTTGCTCCGCGCGCAAACCGATAGTGTCGCCGGTCGGAGTCGGTCTGTTGTTCGGCGCATATTCGCTCCATGAAGTCGATCCTTAGCGCAGCCAACGAAAGCTCTGTTTACCCCCAAATCGGCTATATTCGCGCGTAAAGGCGGCAGAGTAATTTTGTAGACTCTTGGTCCGGCGGATCGCGGGCATGGCCCGGAAGAGGGCTGACGCATCGCGGCGGATTAAAAAGGCGCGTCGGCGGCGCTCCAGACGCCCCGCGTGACGCGGAGAGGGCGTCCCCGCCTTAGGACTACAACGGGCGTCGTAAAAGATCAGGGCCCATAACCGCACCTCCGAAACACGACTATAAATATCCCATAAAACGAGAGGTGCACCAGACGAGAGATTCTGCCAAGAGGCGAGGCCCTAAAACCACGAACGCGGTGGGTCCATTGTAAAACCGTAACCCTGCTTCCGTTTCGCGCCGGCCGAGCGGGTGACGCTCTCAAGGCATCCGGCGGACAGTAAAGGCCGGGAGCTCGTAACGGGGCCCTCTGGCGGGCCTCCTATCGCCGGCCTGCTCCGTCCTAACAGGACGCCCGTAAAAGTCCTCGCGACCGCCGCCAGCAGCGTGCCGCGGACCGGGCGCTTCCCGGCTCGTAAAGGGCTTGACGACCCGGCCAAGCACTCCGGCTCTGCTTAGCCCCATCGATGGGGGAGCAGAAGGGACGTCGCGGGACCAGGCGCCCCTGGGCGACGAGCACGAGCGCGGAGCAGACCTCCGCGCCACCGGTGCCTCGCGCATGCTCAGAAAGGCCGGGCGCCGTGTTCGGGGAAGGTTTGTGAAGGAAGTCAGGAGGCCATTTTCCTCATCTTGATCGGCGAGTTTTCGTGGTTGTTTGGATTACTTACTGGAAGGGGGCGCGTGCATTTTAACCGGATCCCAGATTTGCTTACCCGATGAGCGAAAGCAAATCTGGGAGCGGGCTAGAAGCTAGCACTTCGATCACTGAGGCGTGTTCACCTCAGCTCCCTCCCACCCCTTTCTGCCCCTGTAAACCAGGTAATGCGGCGTAAATGAAAACGCGCCACTCAAAATGCCGAAATTGGCCCGTTAACTTACTTCCCCAGCTTTCCCAAGTGCGCGACCCGGGGTGGCTGGCGTCTGTTCGGAACGCAGGGCTTGGTGCACTAAACGGAGGCCGTGAAGGGGTGAGTTCCTTGCGTGCTACGCAAGGCTGGTCAAGGCTCGCGGTCGTATTCTTGTTCCGAGAGCCGGCTTGCCTCTGCGAGGTTTCTGCGTATGTCCGCGATGTGTAGCAGCATTGTTAAAGGGCCCATGAAACGAATTTTGGGCTGGAATAAATCGATTTATATTGGGATTTTACTAATAGCACATCGTTCAGTGGGCCAAAAGAAAAAATGTAGAAAGTCAAAAGCCTGACTTTCGGTACGAAATTTTGAAAACACGGCGGACTATTTCGTACCTCCTTCCCTTCGTAAGCCCTCTGCCTTTTCACTGTGATACATCCGCGGACCCCGCAGCGCGTCACCGAGCCCCCGCAGCGCGTCATCGGGCCCAAACGAACGTCACACGACACCGGAGCTCACTTATTTCCTTCACCCCTAAGCTGACATTGTGGTGGAAGCTACGCGCTTGCCGGACCAATCAGCCACCCCCCTTTCATCACCTGACCTCATTCTCTGCGCGTGGGTATCCGCGAGAGAGCGTGATCACGTGGCAAAAGTGTGGCTGGCCCAAGGAGCACGTAGCTCCCACAGCACTGTCAGCTTCGGATTGAACGGGGTGGGGAAAGCAACGTTTGTCTGAATTTTGAGCGACGGGCTAATCTTCTAGGGGGAGAATGGATGTGTCCGGATTACACAAACGAGAGTCCGAGCAAGAGGGGACTCCCCCCTTTCCGTCTCCTTGAACTGTTTGGTAGAATGCGCGATTTATGAGTTGAGGAGGAAAGCTAAACAGGAAAAAGTTGGAAAAGCGTTTCATGGAAACACAATACTTTAGTAATACTGGAATCTGCTGCCTAGGTGACAGTGGTTCGAAACCGCTCAAGCTTGCGGTGCCATCGTAGGAAGCACCTCAAGGAGAAGAAAGTGCGATTGAGGCGCGTTAATTTAGCTGCGTTGGGGAGCTCGGGGTCGGGCAACTTACGCACACGCACCCAATGCAAACAAAGCTCTGCTCTTTGCTACGCGCTCGTGCTGTTCCTGTTCGCAACGCGGTGTCTGAATTTAACGACTGAGTTAAAGTCCCCGGTGTGATGAGCTGAACTAAAAAAAACCTCCCTCTTGTCGACAAGATGAGAGCATGCGTGGCGCCTCGAAATATACATTATCTGCGCTCGGAGACAGCCTTTCGATGGGCTTCGTGCGTTCTCGCACCTGGACGTCGTGCAACCACACCTTTCGCTTCTTCCGAATGGCCTCAGACAGTAGCCTCAAATTCTATAGGCGACGGGCGTGTGCCATTTTGCCATCTCCGTGCTTCTCTCTCGCAACTTCGTGCCAAAGTGGGAAGAAATGAGGCGCTGCAGTTAATTATTCGTGACTGCGTCTAGAGTTTGTGGCACCTGGCGGCCAAAACGGGAAGCTGTGGAAGCAGACCCGAAAAGAAAGGAGTCCACCGTGGCGAAGAATTTGGCTTTTGTCCCGCCGAGCGTGCGACGTGACCGGGGCGTTGCACAGGGCTGCACGGCGCAGAGTTCTCGAAGGACGCGAAGGGCAGGCGTGCCGAGGAAAAGGGAAGGGTCCCAAGAATGATAGCGGCCCTAACGGGAATTGTGCGGCGTAGTTGGCGCAGTTGTCGGCGGACGCCGAGGCAAAGAGAAGAAAGCGCGGCAACTCCTTAATGGGTTTGTAATGCAAACTTGGATGTTCTGCCGCACTTTCTTTAATTACGACAAGACACCAGGCGACGCGCCGGGCAATTTGGGACGTTGCCGGGATTTTTGCTGCTCCCTCCCTCCCGGCGACTTCCCCTTAACGAGCAATCCTCGGAGCGCGGGGAGGCGCTGCTAATTTCATGGCTTTCCTGCTTTTGTTCCCCGGCCGGCCCGATATTGGCTTCCGGCGACACGCGACTGGGAGTGCCGCTCCCTCGTCGCCGGAGTCTGGCCAAACTTCTCGTCGCAGGGTACATGACAGCCGGGGCTCTCGAGGGCAATCAGCATTTCACGATCGCGACGCGCCTCTTTTTCTGTCTTCCCCTCCTTTATTTCTGTCTTTCTTTGGTTGGAGGGTTTGACGATCGAGAGCTCGGTTTAGGAAACACGATGTTCTCCAGAGCCTTTTTCGTCTGGCGCTTGAGAATGCGGTTGGAGGCGACCCTTTTTCAGTTGATTCGAGGCAAACGGCACGGATCTGTCGCGAAGGGGAACAAAGCGTCTCGAGTCCTCTCTCCCTCCGTAATCGTTTCCAAACCGTAGAGCGAACCTTTTGCGCGGACATCGTCTACCAACTCCTGCCACTGGAGCGAGCGCTCTCCCCACAGGTAGTGTTTGCATATAAAACGAAGGCACGCTGCACCCGCAGCCTTTTCCCACTGATTCTGCGGAGAGTCTGGATGGACAGGATACAAGTTCTCGTGATGGACACTTCTCGTGAAAAGCGTTTTAGCTTCCTTCAAGCACAGCTGTTACACTGTCTTAATTTTAAATAAACAAATCGGCCCATGTTGACGTTGGGGTTATTTCAAAGCACGAGATAATATTTAAATTACATGTTCGTTGTTTTTTTTGTTTTTTTTAGTTAATTAGGAGACGCTAATTTCAGTTTCTAATAAAGAGTTTCAGTAGATCGTACGCTGCGGAAAGCGGGCCTAGCGGGCGCGTACTCAATTCATGTTTCGAAGTGACGGCACGAGCTCCCGCTAGCAAAGCGGAACTCTAGAATACGGTTTGCTAAAAGTATATATTAACGGACACTCACGGCGCTTCATGGAATGCGCACAAGGCTACCTTCGCAGGTTTTTTTTTTTTTTTTTTTTCTCTCTCTTGCATAAAAGTAATCAAGATTCCAAAATATCAGTGACACTATAACTCAGCAGACCGCGCTGTAATGACGACTTGACAACGCAACCTTCATTAGTTCTTTTGTTTTTTTTTTTCGTTTAGCTTTTAAATTGATTTACTCCTAACCTTATCGCTGTGCAACGGCGTATTCAGCGTGACTGAAAATGTGTGAAAACCTGTCGGAACTAGAAGAACTGTACGAGTGCAGATAATGATGCAGACAATAGACCTTTCCCGAAAATCAGTCCACCCACCCTGTGCAAAGCCAAACCTCTAATGGCGGCGCTACACAGCTTTTTCACACCAGAAAAGGTGAACGTCTTCGAAAGCATAGGGCAGAAAGGGAAAAACATGTTGCTCCTTTTACGTCGCCTTCGATTCACGAATGCTTTTGAAAAGGGTCTATTATGTGGGGAGCATATATATGCATTGGACAATCGTTTACCAAATAATGCGAAACACTCGACAAATGACATAAATGTGGTGCATTCCCCAAAGCGCGGAGGACGAGCACAGCGAAGAGTTGGATCGATGCACTTACGCTCGCGTCACGTGATTGCGAGGTTACGAAGAGGGAAACAGCGCCAAAGGTACGGAGGACAAAGAATGAGGAACACAGCGCTCGGTCTTTGTGTGTTCCTCGTTCTTTGTCTTCCGTATTTTTGGCGCTGTTTCCCTCTTCTTAACTATGCATAACCAACTCGCCCAATTTCCAATGGCGATTGCAAGGTGGCAACGCCGATTGGACGGCGCGTGAATATAGCTTATAATTGGTTGCCACATAAAGGTGGGACTCTGTGGAGTGTATATGCGGCGAATAAGAGGCGGAACTTCTGCCGGCAACCTTCTCTCTGCTCGCGGCGTTAGAACATAAGGCGGACGTGCCGCCCGCAAAGCGAATATGCCGCCTGGCGAAATTGATTCGTTGTTCGCCGCATACTAGCGCCATAGACTCTGGAGTTTAGAGCCGCAGCAGAGACTCTATCCACACACACACAAACAAACTAAGGAACAGCGCTCCGCTTATTGCTTAGTGCGCTATTATGCGTAGGCGTTCAGGTGGAGCTTTCTCGTGCGCCCTAGTCATAAAAACAAAAAGGAAGCGCTGACGGATGGTCTCCTTCCGTGGTGTCGGACAAATAGCGCGCTAGCTCTTCGTGTGACGCCATTTTTATCTGCATTTCGGGAGTGAAGCCTTTCCTTTGTTTCCCATGTTTGGTCAAACTCTAGACAATGTGAGGGAAAACGTGGCGTCACTCCGGACGTAGCCCCCTGTCGACCAGCTCCAGCGTGATGCGATCGTCGCGTGTATACCTAACAGAGGTAATCACCTCGAGCCGAGGACCGTGCATGCAAAGGGAGCTTTTGGTCGCGATACGTCGGTCGCGCGTCGGGTAAGCTGCGTCCCCATTAGGGAGACCGAGGGACTGTGCGTGGCCCCGGGGCTCGGAGAGGGCCCCACCTTGTCGGGCTGACCTTGGGCGGCGAGCGAAGCCCGGCGCCGAGGGGGCCATCGCTCGCCGAGCTTCCTGACCGAGTCCCCTATTTTGTGCCTACCGGAAGCGTGGCGCGCCCGGGGTGCGCTGCCGGTCGGGACTTCCGGCAGCGCGCTCCTTATCGCAGGGCGGGCCCCGAGCCCGAACCGAGTGCTGCCCCGCGGCCGCTCCCAGGGGTCCTTATCTCGGGGTCCACCACGCCGTCGGGGCACAAAAGCCGGGCGCCAAAGTGCCATCTGGCCGCTTGATAACTGCGCCTAACGGCGGCACCCGGCCCCCGATACAAGGGCACCCTCCGCTCGGCGTCTCCGGCACGCGCGGACGGCCGCACGATTTATGGAGTCCGGTATCGAGGAAGGCCGGCTCCTTTGCCGAGCTCGGTCGAGCTCTTTCGGCCATCCGCCTCACGGGCCGCCGCGACGCCGCTATCGGCAGTCGAGGGTTCGCACGTTCGCCGGGCGGCCCTCGACTGGAGAGCATGGCTTCCATTCCGCTGGATCTGCAGCCGCGAGACCCTCTCGTGTCCGGCTCAGTCGTCGGAGTTCCTCGGGGAGATGTCGATGACGCCTGCAGCTTATGCCCGCGATCCAAATCGATCGGTGCAAACGCGCGCTTACTCCGTCTGGCTTAATACTCCTTTCATGTAGAGCATTTACTAGCGACCGGTTTACTTTAATTACCCCAAATGGTATAGTTTGAAGGGTTGATTGTTCAGTTTCCGTTTTCTCCTACGTTGCTCTCCGCTGTCTTGGGAAATGAAGGCGTGACTCGGATTATTTCTATTTTCCAAAAGAATGCCCTGGACATAGGGCAATATTCTTTTCAATAAAGATGTTCTCTCTCTCTCTCTCTCTCTCTCTCACTCTCTCTTCTCTCTCTCTCTCTCTCTCTCTCTCACTCTCTTTCTCTCTTCCTTTGCCGTTTAACTCGACAGCTATCCTTTAAATGGTGGCATCGAGAAGATTCAAGCTGGTGCAGAGGCTAGGCGTGCCAGTTCACGATCTGTTCTCGGGAGCTTGAAATTTGTTTTTGTTCTGACGGATACTAAGGGCGGCGTTAAGTCACGAGTCGCGCCAAACTTCACGTTGAGCGAATATGCGGCGTACAACCGACGAACTTCGCCCGGTTCTACGTTCGCTTTGCGCCCGGCGGCGACGGCCGCTTTTCTGCCCACCAGAACGAACGCTGCCGGGCAAAATGCGTCGCTTTGTGGGCAGCATATGAAGTCCACAGGAGTCCTTCACGCGGCGTACTTTTAAGGTCCTAGCTAGTTCGCCAGCCGGTTCGTTGTTGGACCTCGTTTCGCCGCTTTCCGTGGGTTTTCTGTCTGACAACATTCTCGGAAAATTTAAATGAGATTTCTTTGCCAAACTTCAGACCAGGTTCCTCCGCTAGTTGTTTATTTACTTTTAACCTCGAGTTCACTTTCTGTCATCAAAGTGTTTCACAATGCTTCAATGCGTTTTTTTTATTTTTTTAGAGGTGGGGTGCGGGTGCAGAGCATAACGCAGGCGAGCTGGTGCGCATTCATAATGAGAAACCTACAGACAAGGAACAAAGAGGTGTATTCCTTGTTCTTTCTGTTCCTTGTCGTTTGGGGCACAAATATGTTTATCATTCAGCAACGCGTAAAAATATAATAAAAAAAACAACATCCCCATCCTTTGTTATGAGTGAAGTATTTTCTTTCATTTTACAGTAGTTCCTCGCGTACAGTTCCTATCGCGTTCTCGCACAATAGGCGGCCCGCATGCAGTGCCGGCTTTGTCGCGACTTGTATACTTCGTTTCAGCTCAGGTCCGAGTGTAGCCGAAGCTACGAGTGGCCGGAGCCAATCAAATGCCGGCGATAAGTCACGCGACTTGGCCTGTACTTCGTATAGATCACTCCGCGCGGCGTGTGCGCACAGCAGGCGCAGAATAATGGAAGGAAGACATTTCGTCTGCTACTGGAGTGTCGGCGGTATTTCGCGTCCTGGAATGAAACCCCGTCTCGGTGCCATGGCTGCTGGGCTTCGCGGGCGGTCGTCGCACTGAGGCAGTCCGGCAGAGCAAGGCCGGGGATGGAATACGGAAGTTGGCACCGAACGTTCAGTGGCCTGATGGGTCTGGCTCTCTGCCGCGGTGCCTGAGCCGTCCGGAGACCGCGGAAAACGCGGGTTGAGCTCGCTGCAGGTTTGAACAAAGCAGCCCGCTTTCTCCGCAAAATGCGTAACAGCAACGAAAGCAAACCGCGCCCCTCCGGTCGCACTGCAATACGTGTTTTTTCGGAATTCCTCCGACACCTGGTTTTGCCTCTGACCGTTGCCCCGATAACCGATTTTGACCCATTTTTCGTCGGAGTGCGTTTTCCGCCGTCGGCGGATCAAATGTTCGACGATTTCCCAACGCTTGTCAGGTCCTGAGACTCCTGGCGAAATCAATAGAACACATTCATCACGATCTCTCGCGCTTGATGCCCAAACGTGGCTTTGCCAAAGGCCGTCCTGCAGCAACGTGGCACTTGGCGAAGAAAGCGTCGACCTTCAAGCACAGGATTCGGCCTTTAAGAACATGAAATCGTACACAAAGAAAATACGGAAAAACGTGTAGAAGTTGTAGCAGTGTTGCCAGCAGGTGTATTTTTCGTCAAAGCGTATTCAGTACTAATAACTAGGACGTGGAACGTCATTTATATCATGAACTGTTTTAGAACTAATTCTTAGCGGGACAAATCCGGAAAACTGTGCATGTTTGCACAGACACACGCACAAGAAATATTTATAATATGTTACTTTTGAGAATTACTTTTGATGGGTACGAACGGTCTTTTTTAAAGACTTGAACCGTCCCCCACCCCTTGGCTCCGCTCGGAGCTAAGCTGAGACGAAGTATAGTTTCAAACATTCTCCCGAATCCGGTGTTAGACTGCCGAAACGGCTTGAGGCTGCTGTGTTTTCTGCAAACGGCTATATACCTCTTATACATTTTTCACAATGTTTCACTTACAGCATGCACGCCATTAAATAGACACGCATAGCCAGTGTTATGTGCTCCGCTGTGTGCTTCTTTCGAAACCGAAACGCAGTAAATATGTGTTCGTATCGGGTTTAGCGTTTTTGCGTGTGTACAATCGGAATCATACTCAATCACTAGTGACGCATTCTTCAGCCACTACATGTAGACTGGAGCGTACGACTGGACTTTTTACTAAAGTAATTTAGTAATGTTTGAAGAAAGACTACGAACGCAGAGCAAGCAACAGGCTTCGGTAGTAATTCAAATATTGTAACTTATTACTTTTTAAGTGATTTATAGTGTAACTCATTACTTTCGACTAAATGCAGTTTTAATCTTAATTTAAATACCTTGGCCATCAGTCACTTGATTGGTCTAACGACTGCAACTACTTTTGCAAATAATTGTTAATGCTGGTGCTCATTCCAAGAGTGAGTGCGCTGCCTCACTTCGCTCCCCGCCGGCGTGTGAGGGCTGGCTTTCCCGTACTTTCAAGTTTTGTACGAGTTCTCGTGATCAGTTAACACTCTAACAATTTTAGCAGCGTAGCAGGTAATAAAGCTAGCGACCTCTATAATACCGCATGTTCTTCCTTATATCGGGCAAATAATAAATTTGGTCAAACCAAGGCACAAAACGCGACTACTCTAGAAGGATGCCTATAGTGTTTCCTAAAGCTGGGGCAAGAAAGGAACAAATGCATTCATGTGGGAAAGCCGCTGTCAAACTAATGCTTCTCAGCGCGGGTAGTAAAAGGTATAATGCAGAGTAATTCAAATACTTTTTCGGAAGTAATTTGGAAACTATGGCTAGCAACCTGATTTCAAGTGCGTGTGATTTCTTCTTATTTGTGCATATATAATAGGTGCTTTGTTCTTTGTCTACTCCGCGATAAACGCAGCGTATACAACGCATAGAGATCAACGCGTCGAGCAGTGCTGTACTTGCGTTGTCACGTGATTTGACTCGTCGGAGTATGGTGGGTTATTGGGGGAAGATGTGATAGTCGAGCGAGCGGGAGTGGTCTCGCGATTCACTCTGCAGAGCGAGGTAGCGTCCGTAGGTCGACAGCAGCGCCAGCGGCTCTTCTGAGCGGGCGAGAGTGAAAAGAGGCGAGTAGCTCGCAATCCTTTGGGGTGCTCCCTCCAGATGAAAACCACTCTGCAGGCTCGATCGAGAGACCACTCTAGCCCGTCGGGCAGAGCGAGCAATCGTCACGTGTCCGCTTCATAGCCCACCGTAGCAGGTCGGATCAATTCGAGTGAAGGCCGGTTCGCAGATTTGCGTCGACCGCTTTGCGCTGCGTTGCGCACGCAGTCTTAAGGGCGATCCACACACTTTCGTCGAGCCCGACTGAGTGCGACTGCAACGGCTTGCGACGTTGGGGTCGCTATGGCAACAGCTGCGTTGGCTCCAACGAAACCGGTTTTTATCCCGTTTTGTTGAAGCCAACGCAGCTGTTGCCATAGCAACCCGTGCGTCGCAAGCCGTTGCAGTCGCACTCAGTTGGACTCGACGAAAGTGTGTGGATCGCCCTTTAAGAGACTCAGCTCGTTGCAGTCGCACTGGAACGCGACTGTGTGAACGAGACCCTTTGTGTGTGCTCTCGATGGTAAGGATGGCGGCTCAGGTTGTTGTCTCTTTCTGTTTGCAGCTTCCCCACGGCATGCATGCCATGGCCTACAGTCCGCCGCAGAGTTCGGAAAGCTCAACCCCGCTCAGTCCGCTGTGAGGCAGCGCAGCCCCGTCTCATCGTCTCTCGGGTGGTTGCCGCTGCGCGAAACCAGCAGGAACTGTGTGTCGCTCTTGTGTCCACTTCTGGGAAACCGTGGTGCTGGATGGAACCCACTGCTGCCGCGACGGCAAACCCCGCCGAGACCGTCCGACGCACCGGCCGTCCCGTGCGCCGTCCGAGGGCGGCCGCGGAGGCCGGAGCGCCTGCAATAGTCCCCAGAAAGGGAGACCGTTTTAAGTGTGTCGCACTGCGCCATAATCGCCCAGCGGACCGGCAGTGTTCTTTCTTCTCCGGACGGTTGTGCGGGAGCCTCCGGTGGGGGGGCTCCGACGAACCCCTCCTTCCCTCTTTTATTTCCTTCATCCAATCACCGATCGTTCATCGTCAACTAAACATGATGCGGAGAGGAGGATCATTCACGTTTTTTCGAGGATTGGCAACTTGTTTTCTTTCTGCGTCCCCGGACACTCGAGATTGGGGGACACTGTTAATAAATATTATGTGTGCTGAATATGTACCATGATCATTGTTGCGAGATACATTTGCTGCCAATAAATGCGATGGAGAGTACAAGGTTTATGCGGTGTCTGCCCCCGTTCATTTTGGTCGCACCGACTACTTGGCGAAGGCCTGCGACCCTCGTGAGCCAATCAGGGCGACGGTGCGATGCACGTCACAACTCATCGCAGGATGATAGGTTGTCACGTGCCTCGCTCCGACGCTCTGACTACCACTTCGTTGTCGGTGTTCGCAGAAAAAAAAGGGATAGCAGAGGTGGACTTGGCATTTTGTGGAGGCACTCAGTTGGTCGAGCCACGTTTTAGCGAACGCCGAATTTTCGTTGAAAGACAGTGCCGCGAAGCGGTGTTTACGGGTGGGCCAGGTGGATTAACATTTTTGTAATGAGCCGCCGTAAACTGTCACCGCGAAGCGGTGTGAACGTGGGGGGCGGGTGGGTTAACATCCGCCCCAGTCATTCGCTGAAACGTCGATTCGCTCAAATGACCGCTGTTCGCAAAAACGTCGTTTTCTCAAGTGATTTGGACCCGGCATTTTGCCGCCCAAGCCGATAGCCGCTGCCATAACACTACTGCACATTACTATGGGAATCGCAAAAAGCACGCTCACAATGTACGGTCTGGAAGTCACAAGGGTATATCACGCCTTCGGACGGCAACAAGAGGACAAGTTGAGGATCAATAGGGAACAGCGGAAGGAGTCTGCATCGATGCTCCATCATCCTATAGAGCGCAGATAATGATTCACGCGCTTCAAGGTGCGCTTCCTTGCAGACTCGCAGAGTAAAGTACCGTGTAAATGGAAATGAATAAGGAGAGGCGCCTAGAAACAAGTGCCGGAGAAACCGTTGCAATGGGGCCGGTTTTCTAGATAAAGAATCTTGTCTAAACCTGCGAAATAGCGCTGCCAATGCAATCGCACGACCGGAGTGGCACGTGAAGCCGAGTCTCAAGCCCTCACGCGCCCCAGGGCGGGCTTTCTTTCACAGTCTTAGCTAAGGCGCTGTTTCTAGCAAGCCGGCTCAGGTGTAGGCGAAGAAGTAGACCACACGTTGTTTGCATAAACATGCAGTGGCATAAGAACATATTGGAGGGGGGGGGGGGGGGGGAGGTATAAAGACTATCAAAGACAAGTGGACCCAATGCTGTTGAGATTTATCTCAAAGACAGGAGAATTCTTCTTTGAAATTGGGATTTCGTGTTGGATTAATGAAATAGAACTTGGGGCAGCAGGAAAGGCCGGGAATTAGTGCATTTCCTAGATGAACGAATACGAATTATTGGCAAAAGACGAGGCATGAATGTATAGCATATTTATGATGAAATGTAGTCGTAGCGGCTGAACGAACACTTTTGGGTTTTCTATATCTGCGAACAGGGGCTAACCAGAAATAGTAAAATCGGAAGCTGGCATAATGTATTTCAAGCTACATTATTGGACTAGAGGAAGGACATGAGATAATTATGTCGGGAAATGTAAACGCCCATGTTAAAGACTGATGCGCATATCTGAACGAAGAGCATCCTACTGTAAATTTGTGGGACACGATTTGGTTTTTTAGGACGGTTAGAAGGTCGCTGGGCTGATAACCTCGTAATTATGCAGTTGCACTATGCTGTAGAGGGCGCACTGTTGTCACATAGAAGGTATAGTAAGCTAGGGATAATGAAAATAGATCAGAAGTAAAAAATCCTAGATGGTGGTCATCAAAGTATTAAGTAGAGCTTTACTAAAACGCGAATGCAGGAACAGAACAGAATCAGTCGGAGTATACTTTTTACGCCGAACAACAGTTGAACGTTGCTCTCAAACAAATTGATGAGGTAATGTCTGGGGACAGGTACGTACAGTGAACCTGTGGGCTTACTTCGCCTAATTGAGCTAGAATTGACAAAAGTAGGAATTGTACGAAGGGGGGATCGACGACAGAAACAAAGAGCTGTCAGTATAATGAAGTGTGGAAGGCAACCGAGAAAGGCCCGGAGGCTTGCTGAAAACACAAGGATTCTAAACGAAAAAGGGTAATCAGAAAGAGATGCAAATAAGAAATGGCATTTTAGAGTATAAAACAAGTGTCCGGGTCGATCAACAATACAATTAAGAGAGAAGTAGAGAGCATTGCCAGACAAGAGGAGAGATCTGTCAGCACTCCTTCCATAATGTTATCCAAAAAAGAACTAGAGTACTTAGCCTTACAATAATTTTTTTGGTTTAGCATCCTATTACAAAAACACAGGAAGATGAAGGAAGAAGAGAAGGGCAATTTTTTCTATACATGGGTTGCACGTGACGTCATATCCTTCCTCCTTTCTGGTGGCCAAAACTAATGAAGCTGTGCTCACTCGTTTCCGCTCGCTCGCGACGCTCGTGTACTGCTCGTAGAATATGCACAGTAAAGGCTACGCTCGAGGAAGTTTGGCCACCAGAAAGGAGGACCAAATTACGTCAGTGCAACCTATGTATAGAAACCCCAGTTCACGAAGAAAGACGAAAACGAAAATTGTAAATATAACCATATAACCAAGAGTTGTCAGTCAGCGCTGTGTAAGTGGCTCTTTCTTTTGTGTGCATGAAAACTTTAGAGTGCTTGTTTTGAGGGTGCGCTGTTTTCTTGTCAGTCATGGACGTCCTATTTTCGTCGTCAAAGAACAGGAACAGCAACCCACACGTGAAAACTAGCGTCGCCCGAACGAATACTGGTCTTCAGTCGACCGTTGGAACAGCCATCTACAGCTACCATTTTGCAGAATCCTTCGAGTACCGTGTTCTTTTTTTTTATTTTATTTTGTTTGAACATAGTTGCTCGTTGCCCGTTTCGCGTCCAGCGTAGCAAAGAAAGAAACAATTATGCTGCTTTATTTACGGTTTAGTAATCATATCCGGTCCGATTTATACTTTTCATGGTTATTCAAGCGGAAATTAGAACAGTATTCCTAAAAATCGCGTACCAAAACTTGACCGAGGGCACGTTTTTCGTTTCGACCAATCGCTGACGCGTCTCTTGTGACGTCGCGCTTCTTGGCCCCGCATCGGTCACGTGAGCTCCGCTTCTCCTGGCTTCTCCCGCAACTCTCTGGGCGTCGCCCCAGTCGATCCCGGTACGATTATTACCGCGACTGTTTAATCGATTTTCGCGGCACACAAGCGCCGGTTTTGGCTGAAATTTGGGCAACGTGGCCTGAGACGTGCCTGGAACCCAGTTCAATTGCCAAACAAATGTCCGAAATTTCCTTCATTGTTCCTTTAAGAGCTACAGGCCTTCCGGCGCGAAGTGACGGGAACATCCCTGGACAAACCTGATCAACGAAGAAAGGGTAAAAGCACAGGCGAGCTGGTGAAGAACTTCCGTCGTAAACCGGAGACACGCCAAAATAAAAAAAAAACAAAAACGGACAAAACAACAAGTCTCAAACACAACTTCTGGTTTATTTGAACACAATCGCTCTTATATATACAGCACGACCCTCATCTCCAAAGCCGAAACACCTCCTCTCCACTCGGTCACCGACATCTCAGACTGAACCAATGACACGTGCCACCTCCCTTCCTTTCACACCAACGAAAAACTGACCCCGACAACCTCAATTCAGATAAGACCAGCCACCCATGATAACAGGCATCTCAAACGCAACCCTTCTTACGTTGGAAACCTGATCCTTGGCAAACACCCAATTCCAACCGTCTCGCAAATTCTTACGTATGTAGGTATCCTCTCTTCGGCGCTTCGTGGTTCCCGAGGCACCGCTGAGAACGCACGTAACTCGCCGTCCCCGCGGACTTCACACCTACATCCGGAGCTAGAGAGATCGGGTTATTAGCGAGGAGATCGAACTATAGGGGACGCTGTTTCATTGCTATCATCATCACCCCGAGCAATCGCTGTGCGGCAATCAACTCCGACGCCAACACTCCCCTAGCGTACGCGGCATCGTTTCTGCACTCGATGCGTATTTGTTTGTAGCGATATGGTGCGCACTTGCTGCGTTGGATGGAACAGCGCGGATATACAGTCACACTCCCAGGCACACAAGGCATAAAGGCACACAGTAACTTGTGTGCCTGTGAGTGTGACTGTATATCCGCGCTGCTCCATCCAAACATGAATTACCCACTAGCCCAAGCATCCACATTATCAAACTTGTTGCGTACCACGGTGCTCGAAGCATGCTTTCGAACCCGGTATATGCAACGCGGAGGACTGCAGCACGTACGCGACGATGCGGATACTGTCCGCCGTCGGCTCATGCAACGCTGCACTCGATGACATGATCGCAGTTGAGCACGTCCTACCCTTCAACGAGACACCCGTTGCTTATTTTGTAGAAATCGTTTGTTTTTCAAGCATAAAAAAAGATGCATAAGAAACGATTATATTGGCCAGGAGAAAATTTTATAACCAACATTCAACATGTCGGTCATCTCTCCAGCCAATTAGAGCTGAGAAGCGGTGCTTAGCTAGCAAAGGACCTTTCGCTAAGGACTGTGCGTAAAGCGGTACTACCTCGACTTAAATTGCGTCTCGTGGCGCAATTATTAGGCTGCCTTCTTTTCGTGGAAAATTTATTTAGTAAAAAACAGATCTTCCTATGCATTTATTGTTTTTGTTATTTTAGAATTTTTGAAAAGACCGAGGATATATCGGAAGTGACATGACTGAAAAGCATTCGCTTTTCCTTTACTGAGTTTATTTAACCAGAGAGATAGTCAAATTGAAGCTTTCCGCACAAAAGCACTGGGAAATAGCAGAACAGACTTTCGAGTGCGCATCAGGAGATCAAGATCGTAATTTAATTATATTGATAAGGAATTTAGACCCTAAATTTATGGAAATATTAAGAGAGGTAGTAAGCAAAGTTCTGGAGTGGAAATGTCCAGAAATAATGAAGACTAGGCAATATGAGTTTAATATATAACAAAAAGGGGGATAAAGCTGACATTGGCAATTAGGGTCCTATAACAGTAGCATCGGTTGTTTGATGAATGGTAGCGCATATTATAAAGGACGGGTTACAGAAATTGATCGAGAACGAGAGTGTGCTGGGCGAACTAGAAAATGAATTACGGACGCAAAGGAGGTTCGATGACAATTTAATTTTATTTTCGGAGTGCATCGAGGACTCATGAAAGACAGGCAGTTTTGACGAACACTTTTGACTATCACTTGGCCTTACGACAATGTCGCCTAATCAAATCTGTAAAACATAACGAAAAGTCTAAGTGCGGAAGATGATATAATAGAGAATTAATAAAAACAATAACAACAACACTAGAAGCAAACGTAACAGAGCGAAATGGAAAAGAGTCAAGGTCTTAGACAGGTACGCCCTTTGTCGCCGTTACTGGGCATGTTGCACCTTCAAGGATTAGAGGGAAGTTGGAGAAAAGTGGTCTTGGTTTTGACCTTTCATTCTACGGTCGAGGTCTAAAGATTAAACAGTTTTTACCACGTCTGATGATGGGGATAACATAACGCTTACGCCTAATAAGAAAATGAATCTGCAGAAATCAATTAACACTTGTGGTACGGAAGGACACAGGTATATAAGACTCCACCTCTGTAGCAACAAATCACCAGCAATTGTGGGGGGGGGGGGGGGGGGGGACTAACACTTAAAGGTTACCAGTTTGTTGTTCAGCCTATATAAATAAAGCCGAAGCAAGGCAGCCCGGTATTTGTTGCCGGTCTCTGCAGTGAGTTTCTCTACATAGTTTCAGAAGTGACGGTGGCCCGCACCATTCCTGGGTTTCTATTCCTTCGGGGCGGTCTCGACTGTCGTCTCGGACCCGTTATTTGCGCTACGCAATCAACGGCGATGACGCATGGCCGAAAAGGACAGCGACCACAGTCGGCAACTTCGGTGTGCAGTCACCATGTGCAGCACTTTAACTTGGAGAACGTGGGGCCGCAATGTGTACTGCGTTTCGAGGATTACTCGTTCGCGTTCAGAACTTGCGTGACGAGCGACGAAATGTGGTTGCAAACTTTAGTGCATGGGATCGCAAGCCCGAGTCATCCTGACGTCACTGGCGCTTATGAGTGGCAAGCTAAAATCTACGCCAAAATGGAAAAAAAAAATGTTGGACATCTATTTGGTTTACGAATTCTACGGAAGTGCGTCTATCCCGATGACTCGTCGGACTCGTTCTAACTAACTTTTACACTGCCCTGTGCAAAATGGCAACGCACTCTAACCGTATACCGTCCACGGAAAGCTGAGAAACATTCGGTGAGGACCGTTTTGTGGTCGCTGTGCTTAGAGTTATCGAACCGACTTTCGAAGCTGACGCTCAAAGAAGCTCTTGTCCAAATTTGTCAACATTACGATTTCGAGGCGGAACGAAACTTTATGAGTCAGCGGCGTCAGGGATTACCTCGTTGAACATCATTGGGGCCTGACTAAAAAGGCACCGCCCACCGAGACAAGCGCAAGCACAGGCAGCAAGTGAGGCGAGTCCCTACCTCTACATCTGCTGTGGGCAGTCCTCTCGCACGCGCACGGAACGTCCTGCCAAGAAAGCTGCCTGCAACCTGTACCATAAAAAGGGTCACTTTGCAGCTGTACTCCGTAGAAAAAAAAAGAAAAAAGGAAGAAAAAAAAAAGAAGCCATTTTGGCGTCGGTAAGGACGCGCCGGAAGCAAGTTCGTCGAAGTCAGGTTCAGCGGGCTGGACCTGGAGTTCAAGGTGAACAGCGGTGCCGAGGCGTCCGTCTGTCAATAATTTCGGTAGATTTTGTTTTTGTGTTTAACTATTTTCGTGTAGTTCAAGACGCAGACCTTCGTACGTTTCTTGTTCGATGACGTGAGGTGAGGTAAGCAGAACTCGTTTTAAGCTGCTTTTTTCTCTCTCATGCTTTCCACGGTACTAGTAGCTCTGTTTGTGTATTTTAGTGTCCTTTGTTGTAAGTGTGGACACTTCAGTCAGGGTCACCTGAGTGAAGCGTTGCATGGTTTACTCAGCATCGCCGAAGAAAAGAACCCAAGCCGATATACAGATAAGATAGGTAAGATAAATACGAAGACAAACGAGAAGGTAGGCAAGTAGGTAGGCAGGTTGATAAGTAGGTGGGTGGGTGGGTAAAAGTATTCAAAAAGAGGAAAATGAGATAGAATTCCGTGCTTACTGTGTTTATTAGCCCCGTGCGTGCCCGAAAGCGTCGCTGTGGTCGGCCTTCCACGATTGGCCGAACGCTGACTATGACGTCGGAAAGGGGATTTATCATCGACGGAAATAAGAGGAATGAAAGAACTTTAATTTTGACGGTGTTGGCAGTGTTCCTTTGAGAGCGCAATGATTTCAAGCTTCCACCATGCTAATAACAAACACCATCGAACTTGTTGTTTGCAAGGTAATGACGTCACAAGGGGAACCACAGGAGGGCGCCACCAAAACTTCTCGCCGCTAATAGACGTTTTTCGTTTCCGTTCGTTCTTGTCTGCGGGACGAAAGAAATGGCGAAACATTTCAACCTGGAATATGCGAGGCGAGAATATATAGGTGAGGCAAAGCAAGGATGTGTGACAATCACGTATTTTTTGTGAACACCTTCCAGCGGCGTGGAGAGATCAAAATGATGTTTTAACGCATACCAGAAGCGACGACATTCAAGATGAATGCGCCCTCGTGGGAAAGGTGTATATACAGATAAGGCCGACGTTATCAGGGCACGTCTTAGGATAGCCCCGCGCACATTATGAAGATGCAACCCATCTTCCCCCTTATCTGGATTACACAATAGTTATGGTCGGTATCAATCTGGTTCCTCCCATGCACGAGTACTGCGCCGAACAGTCTATGGTGGGACCACGGGTTCACTGTGCGGGGACTGCGGCGTGGAACTTGGGAGCGGACTACCGTCCCGCTGAGGTGAAGGAGGTGCTATTTTCTGTATGGCTATAGGTACCGACGAGCGTTGCCTACGGTCTGGTCGGCTGACGCCAGCTCGTATTAATTTGGTGCTGTGCTTCTACAGGACTTGTGTTTAGGTGAGCGGCATACGGTGGCTTTAGCATCCCGCTCCTAAACACTTACGAAGCAGCGATACAACCAGACCGAGTAGGAGACTGGCGATCACCTGAGCAGTGAAGCGATGGGATGAATACGTCCTAGGTCTGCATGCAGAGCTGGACCTACCTCTACCTGATACTGCAGTAGCTGGTAGAGACTGACCACCTCCCCCTCGCGTCTTGGTTTGGAAACATGAACGGATGTATATACTCCCGCCAAGGATTCAATGCTTCGACCCTAAGTACTGATGTACCTTCATCTTACTTGCACGCGGTCGGTAAGCTCTGACACCCTGTCCAGGGCACCGCTGGGCAAGTACCACTAGCAGTATCTTCTTTGCAGCCGTTCGTGGAGAGCATGGTTTATTGAATCCAGATCGGATTACCCGCGAGAATCGACAGATTAAGGCAGAAGTACGCTTTGAACTGTGAGTGCATTGCACTTCTGTAATACTGCGAGCAAGACTCAGGCTATAGAACCTAAAATTCCGGTGCGCCTCCTGAAATACTAGAATCACCGGGGCGAGCGCACTGTGTGCCTAACATCTTCCTCCACCATGGGACTTGCCTGGTCCCGGGATCGCTTCAGCACGAGGTCCTCCTGCCCATTCACGACGGTTACCAGAGTGTGAATCTCCGCCTTGAGAGAGCACGTGACTTGCTGTGGTGACCTGGCGTAAGTAAGCAGGTCAAGGCAAACATACAAAAAAAAGTTATTGCTCAATCTTAATTAGTTTGCTCGTTATTACACTCTCGTTTTCTGACGTCCGACAGGTTGATAAGGTGATCCTGGTGCAATAATTTCTCTAATTGAAGTGACCTCTTTTCTTAGAAATTATTTCAATTTAAGAAAATAACTGCCTGGTCCACTTTGAGGGGAGATTCCCGTCATGGAAAGCAAACTTGTGGTTCGGCTGGACACACGGTAAACCTTTATAAAAAGGCACTAGGGCGCATTAAGCAAAGAAAACAACCAAACGTCGAATGGCGTACGATAACTGAGAAACGGAAATCTCTATTTATTTTTTCCACATTGAATAAGGTAGAACAGGTTAGGGCCGAATGTGTAGGAAAAAACCGTCATAAAACAGCTAACTACACCTGGACAACTGGGCAAGTGGGCAACACGCATGGCACCTTGTGGCCATCCGTGTTGTCGGGAGAGTAGGGACATGCTTAAAAACAAATACCTCCGACTTGCGTAACAATACCAACAATTTATAGGTAGACGTTTCGTCTCCTATGCGGGAGACATCATCAGTGCAGCTAGGAACACCCGACTAGCTACCAGCAACCAAAGGCTCGCTTCTTCCTTCTCTTCATCTGTAGCGCTGGTTCTGCCAACTTCTTCGTCCATGGCATACGGGAGACATCATCATCATCAAAAAACATCGTCGTTTTTTTTTTTTTTGTCCGTTGTAGATGTGAAGTTAAATTAAAAGTTATTTCAGGATGTCGGTGTAAACGTCGGGGAGGGGGCCGCGGTTAGTATTACAGGCGGATGGGTCACTGCGAATACACCATGATTCCAGAAATCTTCTGGGGCCCCACCGTTCTTCACGTGCCAGGGTCACAGCGTTCGCGAGATCAAAAGTGTGACCAGTCGTCCAACAATGTTCCACCAGTTCAGTTTTTGATCTTGTGGCATGTGTTGCTTTCTCTACGTCTCTTCTGTGCTCTTTGAGGCGGGTACTCCGTTTGCGGCCGGTTTCTCCGATGTAACACTTGTCACAGTCCTTACAGTTCACTTTATATACAACACCACTTTGCGACTCAGGAGGGGTTGGATCCTTTGGCTTTGAAATGAGGTCACGTAATTTTATATGTGGCTTGAAAGTTGTTCGTACACCTAATGGAAGGAGGGACCGGCGAATAGATTCCGAGACGCCTTTTACATAAGGGATAGTCACCACGCCTGCTTTATAATTATTAGTCGCTTTTGTTCTTCCCTGCTGCATCTGTTTGCGCGTATTTTCAATAAAACCTTTTGAATACCCGCGCCTCAAAAGGGATCCGACAACAGTCTGAACTTCCGATGCTCGTAAATCTGAATTTGAAGGGAAATTTTCTGATCGGCTAAGTAAAGTTCTTACAACAGCTCGCTTATGTTCCACAGGGTGGTGAGAATTGAAACTCAAAAAATTACCGGTATCACAAGGTTTACGATACACGGTGGTTTCAATATGACCGGTGTCACTTCGGCAAACAGTTACGTCCAGAAAAGGTAGCGTGTTATTTTGTTCTACTTCTCGCGTGAACTGTATGGAAGGTTCAATGCTGTTTAGGGTTGCATGGAAGTCGTTGACGTGATCTTCATTTAAAATAACGAAAGTGTCATCTACGTAACGTCGATAGAATTTCACAGGGCATGCTTTTACCTCTAACGCGGTTTGCTCTATGTGTTCCATCACCAGATTAGCCAAGGTCACAGATACCGGACTACCCATTGGGCAACCTTCAATCTGACGATAGAATTGTCCACGGAAGGTGAAATGCGACTGATTTAGACAAAAGCGCAAAAGAATGACAATATCCTCGACTGTAAGAGATGTCCGTGCCGAAAGTGTGGAATCATTGCGCAGGCGTGTTTCGGCAACTTCCACTGCGAGAGTGGTCGGAACATTAGTGAACAAAGATATGACATCAAACGAGACCATTACATCTCCCTTGTCCAGAAAATGACCTCGAATCGGGTCAACAAATTCTCGAGAGTTTATAACTGTAAAGTTGTTATTCCCTGTTATGGGAGAAAGCAGCTCTACCAGAAACTTAGATAGGTTGTACGTGGGGGAACCAACAAACGACACAATCGGTCGTAGTGGACAATCGGGTTTATGAATGAAGTTGCCGAAACACGCCTGCGCAATGATTCCACACTTTCGGCACGGACATCTCTTACAGTCGAGGATATTGTCATTCTTTTGCGCTTTTGTCTAAATCAGTCGCATTTCACCTTCCGTGGACAATTCTATCGTCAGATTGAAGGTTGCCCAATGGGTAGTCCGGTATCTGTGACCTTGGCTAATCTGGTGATGGAACACATAGAGCAAACCGCGTTAGAGGTAAAAGCATGCCCTGTGAAATTCTATCGACGTTACGTAGATGACACTTTCGTTATTTTAAATGAAGATCACGTCAACGACTTCCATGCAACCCTAAACAGCATTGAACCTTCCATACAGTTCACGCGAGAAGTAGAACAAAATAACACGCTACCTTTTCTGGACGTAACTGTTTGCCGAAGTGACACCGGTCATATTGAAACCACCGTGTATCGTAAACCTTGTGATACCGGTAATTTTTTGAGTTTCAATTCTCACCACCCTGTGGAACATAAGCGAGCTGTTGTAAGAACTTTACTTAGCCGATCAGAAAATTTCCCTTCAAATTCAGATTTACGAGCATCGGAAGTTCAGACTGTTGTCGGATCCCTTTTGAGGCGCGGGTATTCAAAAGGTTTTATTGAAAATACGCGCAAACAGATGCAGCAGGGAAGAACAAAAGCGACTAATAATTATAAAGCAGGCGTGGTGACTATCCCTTATGTAAAAGGCGTCTCGGAATCTATTCGCCGGTCCCTCCTTCCATTAGGTGTACGAACAACTTTCAAGCCACATATAAAATTACGTGACCTCATTTCAAAGCCAAAGGATCCAACCCCTCCTGAGTCGCAAAGTGGTGTTGTATATAAAGTGAACTGTCAGGACTGTGACAAGTGTTACATCGGAGAAACCGGCCGCAAACGGAGTACCCGCCTCAAAGAGCACAGAAGAGACGTAGAGAAAGCAACACATGCCACAAGATCAAAAACTGAACTGGTGGAACATTGTTGGACGACTGGTCACACTTTTGATCTCGCGAACGCTGTGACCCTGGCACGTGAAGAACGGTGGGGCCCCAGAAGATTTCTGGAATCATGGTGTATTCGCAGTGACCCATCCGCCTGTAATACTAACCGCGGCCCCCTCCCCGACGTTTACACCGACATCCTGAAATAACTTTTAATTTAACTTCACATCTACAACGGACAAAAAAAAAAAAAAAACGACGATGTTTTTTGATGATGATGATGTCTCCCGTATGCCATGGACGAAGAAGTTGGCAGAACCAGCGCTACAGATGAAGAGAAGGAAGAAGCGAGCCTTTGATTGCTGGTAGCTAGTCGGGTGTTCCTAGCTGCACTGATGATGTCTCCCGCATAGGAGACGAAACGTCTACCTATAAATTGTTGGTATTGTTACGCAAGTCGGAGGTATTTGTTTTTAAGCATGATTCCCGGCTTTTGGAACATTTTTGCGTAGGGACATGCGCAGAACGGCTCCCTAGTTCATTTTGCGTGTCACAGCTGCGGAAACATTGACGACAGTGCCACTTGCATTTGTCTTTTGTTTTTAAATTGCGGTTGCCGATGGCCTCGCAGCGTCGCTTGGGCCCCAAAAACATAAGCACAGACACGGAGGGAATAGCCTGTGGTGACCTTGCCCCGCTGAGAAATGGAAGCTGGCAAGAGATGGGAGCTGGGGCGACATTCTGTTAATGCAGCTACTCTCACGACATGCTAAGTCTTCCGGTACAGTGGCCTCCCTGGCTCCAGTTGGTTGACGTGTACCTGAGGCGATTTGCATCTTCTACGCCTGAATACGATTCGAGAGTTTGAATGGCATTCAAACCGCATACAATGTTCATCGGGCTTTATTTTGTTCTTTTGTTGCAACCGAAGAGGTAGCTTGCTTCACTTTTACTAAGTATACCACTGCGTCTAATTGTAGGCGAATTCAACTACCTTTGCACTGATTGTTACTTTCATAAGCATGTTCGACTACCCAGCTTGTGTGAAAATCTAATTTAAATAAATTGATATTGATCAGTGCAGATTGTTGGGCGAGTTAGTACCGGGTATTCAAGGTAATGGTAGCGCTTGAGACGAGGTTAAAGGAGGAGACTGGACAATACAGAGTCTCTTTAGTTCTCGTCTCGAGCACTACCATGCTTTTTGGAACTGATATTGTTTTTTTTTTCCTTGTTTTCAGAAAGAAGAAGGATTGATTAGGCAACAAAATGACGTCTTGACAAGCGCCGACCTTAGTGTGATTACGTGGCAGTTATCTGTGCGCCTTCTGAACTCCCAGGTCTATTAGACCTGTCTCGAGCGTGGCATCACCACCCTCGACCTGGGGCATCTCCACCAGGTTTGATTTGGGACAAGGGGACGCACTGGTTTACGGCCAGCGCTTATTGTCGAACCTATCGCCGGCTTGTTCATCCATGTGTTTGTTGCAACCCCATACTTGTGGAGAGATGAAGTTCGGGACACAGAGGTTCTGAGTCGTGCATGGAGTACGGGAGTTCTTGTTCCCATACTTTCTAAACTGCATTTGTTCTTTTCTGATCTAAAATACGGAACAAAAACTACTTTTATAAATAATTTGAACGGTTCACGCCACTTATATTTTGTATTTCGACTAAAAAGAAGCTTTTAGCGGCTCTGACCAGTAGTATGCCCAGGACCAAAGACGTCACATATCGCGCGCTTTCGGCACCGCGGGTCGCCCCCGTAGATGGAGGAGGTTTCCGCGTCGTCCGGTTAAAGTATAACGCACTTATAATGAGTTACTCTCTCCGTGCCCGCTGGCTTTCCCGAACCCCAAGAGACGTGGAAACCGCAAAACAGGTAGACGCTTAAATATGATTGCAGGGCCCCTTTAGGCATTAAGTAAAAACAAATACCTCCGACTTGCATAACAATACCAACAATTTATAGGACGTTTCGACTCCTATGCGGGAGACATCATCGGTGCAGCCTAGGAACACCCGACTAGCTGCCAGCAACCAAACGCTTGCTTCTTCCTTCTCTTCATCCGTAGCGCTGGTTCTGCCGACTTCTTCGTCCATGGCATCATCATCATTCAGAGACATCGTCGGCTCTCGTTTCAACTTTTTTCGTCCGTCGTAGATGTGAAGTTAAATGAACAGTTATTTCAGGAGCATGAAATAAGCATGAATTAGAGCACGTTCTGGGAACAATAAAACGAATAGGGATCGCTATACAATGTTACCAAAATACATCACATTCAATATTCTCAAGCAACGAGATGCAATCAGTCTTCAATGATTGCAGAGAAAAACAGAGTTCAATTGCATTACGACATGTGATTCAGGTAAGCAGTTCCATTGATGAGCACTAAGAGGGAAAAAGGAATACTTGAAAAAAGTTAGTCCTCCAAACATCCCCTCGACACTTTTTCTTTTCTGGTGGTGTACGTGTACTCTGCAATAAAAGAAAATAACTAGACTGTAATACGTTTTTCATGTTTATGCCTGTTTTGTTATTGCAAATATAATGAAAGAGATTCAGACGCATACCGAACCTACGATACTGCATAGGTTCCCACCCGAGTGAGTCTTTAAGGGTACTCGGGTTTACAGAAAAATCGTAATTCCCAGTGACAAAACTTTCCGCCTTGTTTAGATCTCTTTCCAGGCCACTATAAAATACTTTATTGGGGGGATCGGTACGCGCGGGGGACTAACTTCTTGTCGGTACTAATTGCAGTTACCACGACCATGGAACGGTGGAGTATACCGCTGGAAAAGCTCCAAGTCCTTCGAGCCTGTTCCAGTTTCACCAGCGAGGCACCCCGAATTGACTTATCATCATCATCGTCACGTGGTTCAAGTATCGAGTTGTGGGGATGCGGTAGCACAGCCTTCAACTATCCGATAATGGCCTCTCGGATTTCCGGAGCGTTACTTTGGCAGCAGCAGCGGCGTCGGTTCCACGCGGGTGACTAACTTCTTGTCGGTGCTAACTATTTTTTTAATTTATTTATTCAATACTGTCAGCTTCCTTTTCGCAGCCAGGGCAGGAGTGGTTACATACAGTTTTTCTTAATACATGTGACATCTCTAGATATGAACAAAAACATCCGAAAGAGAAACCAACAAGGCATATAGTACAGTTGATAGGATGGGTAAAAAAGTAAACTGCTACACTCAGAAGTGAAGATAACAGCTATAAGACCAAACAAAGTTGTTAGCAGGTGACATAAACATAAACATAAGGCGCCACAATCGCTGGTAAGATATGACAAAAATAGCGGGGTGTTGCTGTGAACTTCTAGAAGAGGTAATGGAAAATACAAGCAAACTAAGCAGACTTCACTCACAAGTGTTTTATATGTTTGTTGTCCGAGCTGCTGCCATTGATAGACCGGCACGCTGTTTACAAACAAACCCGCGTTTGCCCGCACCAGGTGTGGGCACTGCGCGTGCGCAGAAACTGAATTCGTGTGAAGTGAAGCGTCTGCGCATGCGCAGTGCCGTCGACAGCGCCACCTCAGCTGCGTGACGTCAGGGACGCGTGTTGCTCTATAAGAAGAACCGGGACCCAGTCAAGCTGCTTTTAGCAGCTTTTTGTCTGGGGACCCCTCCACTACTTCTGGAAAAATAAAGTTTATTTTATTCTAAAAGTAGGTCCCAATAGAAGATACAAGACATCCTGGGATGTTGTACCGATCACGTCACGCGGAGGATCGTTCCATTGGGTTATCGTTCTCGGAAAAAAAAGAAAACCGATATGCGTTTGTCCTGCATTGCGGCATCGGTATTGTTTTATTGTGTTTATTTCGAGTCGGTTGCGCTGTGTTAAACTGCATATAGTCGGGAAAATTTGGTCCTGTCTGGCTATGGACTATGTTAAAAAGGAGCTTTAGTCGATGAAGCTTGCGGCGGGATTTTAATGTGGTAGCCCAGAACGATTCAGAACTGCCGTCACCGAGACGTTTTTACCATTGGCGTGATAAATGAATCGAAGGGCTTTTCTTTATACGCGTTCGATGCATTTAGTATCAGTTTTTGTGTGGGGGTCCCAGGCAACGTCACCGTACTCTAGTAGCCGTCTTACAAGGGATGTGCAGCCAACCAACTTTCTTTTGCTAGTGCCATGTTTAAGCCGGTGTCGTAACAACCATGATCTTTTTGTAGCTGCCAAGACAATGCTATTGATGTGGTTCTTCCAACTATGATTAGAAGTTATACTTATTCCTAGGTACTTAAACTGCGTGACTAGGCTAATCTCAGTATTATTAATTTTATATCTGTACCTGAGCTGTTGCTTTTTGCGTGTAATAGCCATATCTGTGCATTTAGCGGTATGTAAACTCAATTGCCAAGATTGATACCACCCGAAAACGGCTGCTAGGAAATCGTATAGAGTTACCTGGTTGTCTGTTGACTGAATATTTAAATACAAAATGCAACCGTCTGCAAAAAAAAAAAAGAAAAAAAGAAACGGCAGCGAACAGGTGAGCTGTATGCCAAGTCGTTTAAATAAATTAGGGAGAGAAGTGGGCCCGATACGGAGCCTTGAGGGACTCCTGAAAGAACTAGTGCTAGGGGCGAGTTGGTCCTGTCTATTTGAACGTATTGCTGCCTATGTAACATGTACGAGTCAAACCACCGAACAATTTGGTCGTTTTTTAGTAAATGACGAAGTGTTGACATTAAGTTATGGTGAGACACCCGGTCAAAAGCTTTTAGAGCGCAGCTCTTTGGCCTCATTCACACAGCCGTTTTTTCTCCCGGCCCGGCGAAAGCGCCGGGCAGCTTTTTCGCCGGGGGAGAGGGTGTTGGGACCGGTTTCCGACCAAAATCGGGCCGCCGGACCCGAAATGGGCCGAACGAGGATGTTCAACGTCCCCGGCACCGCCGGGAGACCGGGAAGCGCCGGGAACGCCGGCGCCCTGCCCCGTCGAGGGACGGCCAATCACAAAATAGAAAACTTTTGCTGAATCTGGCGGATTCTCAAAAGTTGGGTGACCATGGGTACAGCCGCGGGAGAAAGAATTGACCGTGCTGTGCCCTCTTTCCGGGAAAGAGCGAGGCCAGCGAGACGACGGGCGCGTTGTGTGATGTTTACGGCTCTTGAACTACGGGCATACCGAGATTTGGATTTACCGCTAAGCTGCTGGTCGAAATGGTGAGACCACATCGGTTCCTTTGCGATAGTGATAGACGTAAATGCGATTCTAAGGAAGAACAGCCGAAGAAAAAAAATGCGGTCGTCGATCATCGGGGACGAAATGTGGCGTAAGGAGTGATTGATGTGAAACGTGCTCGCGGTGGGTGTTGTCGTTTTCGTTTCGAAACGTGGAGACAAATAAAATGTTTTCAAACATGCAAGATCGTTATCGGCGACCCGAACGGAAGCTCCAAGGAACAAAACAGTTGTGGCTGTGCCCATCGACACCGATCGTCCGCTACATTTGGTGGTCGACGCCGCCACAAAGCAGCCACAAATAGGGGATTACAAGATTGGTAGTAGAGATCGGGGGAAGCGTGAAATTACGCACGTAATTAATAGGTTATGCAGTCTTACGGGATACAAAAGTTAGACGCAGAATTTGAAAGGTGCAGAAAGGTTTCTAAGCTAGGTGGCGCAAGCTACCACCCAATATAAGAGGGCACAGCCGCTAGCATTTACCTATAGACCTTTTCTTTAACGGCGCCGCCATCTTGAGAATTGCGGCACCGACGACGCCGTCTTGCGGCTTAGAAAAAGAAATACCGGCTAGTTCTGGAGCACAGCTATCTGGGTAGGCAGCGGTGTGGGTATGGGGGGAACTTGGCTAGACTTGGCTATGGTGGGCTGCAATAACTTGGTTGGAGCTTGTCCGGTGGAATCCAGCTGGCTACTCACAGGCCATCACCTTGCTTCCTCGAGAGAACGACGACGAAGACGGTGGGGTGTTTTGATTTCGTTTCCACAATGAAAGAATATATTAGCCGTTTAATGTAGTCTATGCAGGTAAGCTCTCGGCATTTGATAGCTCCATCTTGAGTGGTGGCATGTAGACTTTTTCATAAATTTCACATACCATGGAGCTTGCAGTGATAACCTAATTGGACCACCTGCACCGGGAATTAAAATCGGTCCTCTTGTCGTAAACGAAGTGGTCGTGAGCTTAAACGTGACGTTGAGTCTGATACGAATCTCTCGCGATTCAAGCTCGCAATCGACTGACTTCATAAATAAGGATTCTTGGGGAAAATGCGAATCTCGATAACATTGCAGCCACACTCGCGCTGCAGCTTCTTGTGCTCATGGCACACTTTCTGCTATTGCTCCTATGCTTTTTAAAATTATTTATCCATCCGACGACCAAGCAGTGGTAGCCAGACAACCGTAGATTTTCGGAAATTGCAGCACGGTAAAAAGAAGCACTCGGAACTAACTCATGCACGACGTCCGCTTTTAAGCCTTTTCGCCCATACCCTTGGCGGTTGCATACCCTGTGTCAGCGGGCAATCCAAAAATGCACCAGGTCGAGGGTACGTCTTTTACTGGCTGGTTTGAGGTTATGCGAAAAAGGTCTATTCACATAGCCACCGCCGGCAGTTCCGCCGCCACTGGTTCGAACACTCCTCCGTCCCCGCACCGTCCCGTTTTCGGCACGGCGCCCACGGCGCTTTCGCCGGGACGGGGCGAGACGCCGGCTGTGTGAATGAGGCCTTAGGCACCCGCTTCCGGCTTGAGCGGAGTCGGCGTAACCGTGCGGTGCATTATGGGAACCGTCCCATAATGCAACGCATGGGTCTCACTCGTGACCTGCGCGTTGCATTATGGGACGTGTCCCGTAACGACGTCACAGTTGACGTCACGATTGACGTCATGAGGGTCAAGAGTGACGTCACGAGGGTCCCGCGCGTTGCATTATAGACCGACACGCTGTTTACAAACAAACCAGCGTTTGCCCACACCAGGTTTGGGCACTGCGCGTGCCCAGAAACCGGATTCGCGTGAAGTGAAGTGTCTGCCCATGCGCAGTGCCGTCGACAGCGCCACCACAGCTGCGTGACGTCAGAGTCGCGTCCTAGTCTATATGAAGCGTCCCATGATGCAGCGCGCGGGTCTCACTCCTGACCCGCGCGTTGCATCATTGGACGTTTCCTATAATGACGTCACACGTGACGTGACTCGAGGAGGAGGAGGTGGGAGGAGGAGAGGGGAAGGAGGAGGAGGAGGGGAGATGCCAGCTACCAGATGTGCAGGCGAGTGATATCACCATTCATCAATCACAGAGAGGCACGTACGAAAACGTGGTGTACTCGTTATCCCAGTGGCCATCTACATGGGTACGGGTCTGGGCTGTAGCCATCCATCTCTGTGGCACGTCAGACGAAGTTGGTAGATTGTGGGGCGCCAAGGTCGATAACGGCTTGCTCGTGGTAGCTCTATATCTCTCGCCTACGGCACTCACCGAATATTTCGTGCAAGACAAAGAACTTCATACCAGTCAGGCAGGAGAACATCACATTGGCCCCGAGGGACGTGCACTCGATGTTCTGTTGTGCCATCTCGGGAAAGCATGCTTAAGACTAATGCTGAGGAAATCAAAAACGCCGAGAAGTTTTCGACAGAGCCGACAGCAAGTAGGATGACATCGACAGTATCAAGTGCTTCCTCCATGTGTCGACTTTAACGCTGTCTCGTTCTCCCGCCTTGATTCTGCTATCCTGTTTCCTGGCACCGACAGAACTTAGTCAGAGTGGAGCTTCCTGATGTGAGAAATACATTTACTTTCTCCGGACAAGCGGTGAGCGAGAATACCAAAAATATATATATATATATATAGGAGCAGCAGGGAGAAGAAACAAGGGGAGGAGGAGGAGCAGAGGACGAGGGGAAAAGCACGGGAGGAGGAGGGGAGGGTACGGATGAGGAGGAAGGGCATACCCTCCCCTCAGTACCCTCCCCTCCTCATCCTCAAGAGCTGCGCTCTAATTCAGTGTTACAGGAAGCTGTAAACGTCTTTCATTTTTTTTCGAAATCCCAAAAAATGGCATCGATTTGGTCGCCCTTGTCTAGAATTGGCAAAATTTCGTTGCTCGTGTGGAGTAGCTGGGTGACTGTAAGAAAGCCACGTTGAAAACCGTTCTGGCTACCCAAGAAAAAGTTGTTGCTCTCGAAAAGGGTGCTCAGCCCTATTAAAAATCCCACAAAAGCTTCCAGTGACATCCGGTGAATTTCCAGTGACCTCCGGTGAAAACTGGTCAAGTTTCACTTGTTTGCATCCGAAACCAGCGTAGTTTACCAGTCTTTGCTGCAAGATTTGCCGGAAGCTACTCTCGGTTACCAGATTTCGCTGGAATTTTAGCCGCAGCCACCATAGGTACGGGGATATCATGACGTCAATTTCGTTGCGTGTGCTCGCGCACACCGGCGGCTGCTGACTCATGGAAAGATAGTGCGCCACTTATTATAGACACAGAAATGTTTGGTTCAGCATTCCTTTAAGCGGAGTCGTGTAACTATTTTCACAATAACTCTGCCAGCGGAGCCAGTGCGATGCACGTGACTCACAGCAGAAAATATACTTTTGTCTCTGCCTCTTTTTATCTCTGGGGCCTTGTGCACCCAGAGATTGGTCGAGCGTCCTCAGTTGGACGGCTCGACCTTGCTCGGAATTTCCGAAGCTTCCTCTTGGGGAAGGAAACCGGAGAGGGGGCAGAGCGCAGGCTGCATTCCAGTGCCAAGCGGTTTGTGAGTCAAGGCGCGGCCCATGAGGAGGACAACAATGCCGGGACAGCGTCATCGTCGCCGTCACCGGCCTGCCTGTCCCCTTTCCGGTCCTCAGAATATCCGGCTTCTCGGCTGCTGACCAAGATGGCGGCAACCACCCTCCCGCTGCCTGGACTCGTCTCCAAGCCAGCAACACGTGGCAACTAGTCGCGGACCCAAGCTGTGGACCCGTGCCGACAACAAGCAGCTCACATCCCGTCACGGACCCAGTGACAGTGCCAATGCTACATGATGCGTCCCCAAGAAGAGACGCCCAACTGTCGTCCTTTCCGTGGTTCCGCGAACATTTCATCGTGGAGTGACCGAGCCGGTCCTTCCTGCCCAAGCCAGGCCACTACTCGGACCTTTCAACGCCGTTCTCCGTAAGCCTGCCAAGAAGCGTGGGCTGCAGGGCTCGACTGTACCCGGGGTACACTTGCAAGCAGCGAGCTACTGTTTTTCAGCATGTACCGCGCGGATCGTTTTTTTAATTTATTTGTGCTTTTTGTGCGGCATGCTCTTTTCGCTCTGGCGCCTTTTTTTTGTTGTTGAGAGCCGGCAGTTTATTTTATTTTTAGGCCTACCTTAGCCTTGAGAAGGGGGGAGTGTGGGAACCATGGGGTTCCTTATATCCCTGTCTAGGTCTAACTTCAGGCAGGCCGTGGGAGTCGTCGTCACCAATGACGGCGGCTTGCCGAATACAAGGAACCGAGGCTGTATTCCCCGAAGAGGGCGGCTATCTCTCGCCCACGTAGGGTGAATGCGTCTCCGGCGCACCCATGGGAGTGATAGTGGACGCGACCCGTTTTCGGGTGACCTACCACCGGCCTCCCCGGGCGCGTCCATGTTCCCGCAGGCTACATAAGCCGGCGCCGAAGAAGGGCCGGGAGCTCTCGTCGGCGGAGGCCCTGGCTCTAAGGAGCTCGGTTTTCTTTGTGCGCCTCCAACTTCCAGTGAATCTGTCTATTGCGGCAGCGCGGGAAACCGACCGGGTGATACTGGCACTTGAGCCAGCGCCCAGACTTTTCCTGTGTAAGAGCAAAGCTTGTTGGCGTTTGAGTCAATAAACACGTGAAAAACGGACTCGCTGTGTTGGTGTTGTCTCTCGTCCAAAGGTGCCCAAAAAGGCAGTCAATGGACGGACCCGGCCGTAGCCACGAAAGAGCGGACTACGGAGTGGGTATTTACCTCAATGAGGGCTTTGGGGTACAATTCGAAAACCCATAAGTGTAACCTTAAAGGGGTGGTGCAACGATATTCGTTTTGAGCGTTTTTCACTTTGTATGAGCTTACTGGCACTAGTGGGACCCAAGTAGACTCGCACGCAACGCCACTGACCAAGAAACCTCTTTGTTGCGGTGTAATTTCAAGGAGAAAGCGAGCGTTTTCTTTCAATCTCTCCTTCGCAAATGTTGATGACGTACCCTGGTGGTAGCAGCATCCTCCAGGGACGATATTTGAATGCGGCTCATAGATTGGACCCGAGCATTGCGTGAGCACTCGATTTGGGCTCGTGATAATTACTAGCTCGAGAAGCATTCGGGTTGTGGCCCGTGTCCAATCGCTGCAACGACGACAATAGCCGAGCCATAACAATGTCTGGAACTCAGCGCGTGTCCTGCGCTTTGCCAACCCCAGCGCGTGGCTATGATCAACATTGGCGGCATATAATCGGCTCCAGATCACGTGGCCGTTTGTTCTGGCTGCGAGTTGAGGGGGTGAACTCTGCTCGTTTTTCTTTAATTTTTTACTGGAACTTCTATTGCGTGGGGTGAAAAACGAACACGTGTTTCATAGGTCATTAACGTCAGGGATCTGTTCTAAGCGGTATTTGCGCAAAGTACAAATATTTTTGCATCGCCCCTTTAAGAAAATCTATAGTTCACATCTGAAATATTTTTATTTAAATGCGCAGTCAGCAGTAAACACAACAAGCGACATTGAGTTGATGTTTTATCCGTTTGATGTTCTTTTTGATATCATCATGATTACAGAGACCTGATATAAGGATGACTGACGATCTCTGCCTACCCTCATTTGACAGATATTTTCTAAATCGCACTACGAAGCGCGGTGGAGGAGTGACTGTTCTGCTGAGCGATTATTCCCTTATCCCGAATGATGTAGAAGGGTTTACTTTACATAACAATCAAATTAGTTTTGCTCTCTTTTATCGCCTTTTTTTTAATCTTTGATTTTTTTTTTTCTTTGCGTTTACAAATGAAAATGAGTACGTCGTTTGCGGGGGTGATTTTAATATCCAGGTCTCCTGACACTGTTTTAAAATGAGAAATAGAAAATCTTGTTTAGCTGAACGGGTGTCTCGATTGACCGTCCCCCAAGAATTACGTTACACTCCCAAACTATTTTAAATTTATTCATAACTGATTTTCACTCCAGTTGTGTGAACAGGGAAATCATAGGCTGTGACCTGAGTGACCATCTTCCAATAGTTTTCTGTGTTCAGTTTACTATACCTGCAAAGGAAATGAAACACAATCCTACGCTTTTCCAATATATAGATGAAAATAGCCTCGAGGCATTCAGGCGCGACATTGCAGGTACAGTCATATCTCGTTAATATGGACCCTTCTAATATGGATACCCCACTATATGGACACCATTATCGGGGACAAACTGGGAAAATACTTGCACTTTTGTCTCGTTATTATGGACAACTCACATTATGGACGATTTTGGGGGTGAACGGAGGCGTCCATATTAACGAGACATCACTGTACTCTTTGGGGTACCGTCCTTATGCAGGAAACCGCTGAAGAGGCATATAACATATTTTAGAGCAATTTCTTAAGAAGTGCAAACATAATTTGCCATATAAACATATAAAATATAAAAAAAGAGTCGTAAGCCATCGATTACTTTCCACTTAGTAAAAGCAATTCCCAGAAAATATGTACTCTATAACTCTTTCATGACTGCTGAAAGGCGCCTTCGGTGCCAAATTGCACCAAAACGTTACAGCATACAGGTGTTAATTTAACTGGCAGTGAGTTGGCCAATCTCTAAAAATAAAATTTTAATTCTAGCTTTTAACGCCGTCGCCAATTATTCCAGTAGTTCTATTTGTCGGAGAAACAGTAGTTCTATATCGTTAAACCCCATTGTAATTTCTGAAGTCACTAATGTGATTATACGTACCTAAAAAATAGCGCTAGTTGCGATGCTGATGGAATGCGAATTCGCCCAATTAAATATGCCATTGACCTAATTACTGCCGTGTTCACTTACATTTTTAATATTCTCTCGGAACTTGTGTATTCCCCTGAAGAATGCAAATAGAAAAAGTGCTATACAAAAATGTGACAAAATTGAGGTAGATATCCATTTCTACCTGTACTGTTTTTTCTAAAACTTTTGAAAAAAAAATACTTTATCATGGATTAGTAGACTTCTCGAATAAATGAAATTTCATAACTTCATCACAGTTTGGTTTCAGAAAGAACTCTTCAACTGAAATAGCTTTGCTTGATCAAAGATAATATATAGAAGCACATTTTCGAAAGAAAGAAATGTTCTTTCGTGTGTTTTCAGATTTCAAAAGGGTATCTGACTGTCTTAAACGTGAGTTATATATATATAAAAAAAGCTTCAAATGTTTGGAATCAGTGGACATGCGTTGCTTCTGTTAAAGTCGTATTTACGATATCGCCAATATTATGTATGCATTCTTGGTTACTCTTCCACTATGATGTGTATCACACCAAGTGTCCCGCAAGGTAGCGTATTAGGACCTCTTTTTTTAAGTACTGCGCTAATGATATTCATAATATAAATTAAAAAGCTGAATTTTTTATCTACGCGGATGATTAAAACCTTTTTTGTTTTCTTCCGAGTCTGGTGACGAATTAATCGCTCTGGCTAATTTTACTTTATAAAATATAAAATGCTGGGGAAAAATAGCGACTCATTAAAATAATATTGATGAAACAAAGCTGTCATGTTTCGTCCGGAAAATAAGCCTGTGGTAGTGCCTTCTAAGCTTCAACTCAATGCCAATATAAATTGTGAGCTGTTTTAAAACTGTTCGTGTGTTTTTTTTTGGCGAGAACATGACATGGGATAGCACCAAGTAGACTATATATATTAAGTCTAAACTCGCTCGCGTTGTGGGAATCATTATTCGCCACCGGTCTATTCTGTCAATTAATGTTAAATTGTTGCTTTAAAAATCATTATTTCATTCGCATTTTACATATTGTCATCTTGTCCGGGGAACTTCTCCAATTGCTAATAAAGAGAAACGTTTAATGCTAAAAAAAAAAAAAATCAGAGGCATATGTGACGTACACATGACTTCCATACCGCTGATTTATTTAAAAGGTATCATATAATTAATATTTATAAATTATATCAATATCGTCTATGTACTAGTTTTAAAAGCGAAAAACTCGGGGGTCTAAGTATTTTTGGGAAATCTCTCTCGTCGCTGAGGGTAAACGTACCTCTACACCGTACCCGTAACACCGAAAAATGGACGACGATCACTCAGCAAACGAATTATGGTTTCCAAATGCTAAATTTTGACACTACCGCATTTATTAAATAAGTTCTATATAGAAAGGGGTTTTAGACGGCCTACCATTTAAAGACTTGAGGTTGTGTTTTTGTACATGATTTCGGCAAAGTATGCGAATTTCTCTTGAGTTTTTGATTTTCTCTAGGCGTAGTATTCTTGTATATTTTTTACCTTAGTTTATTCAAGTGGGTATGTTGTTTTCTGTGTGTTCTTTTTCCGCTTGCTGCTAACCATTGTTAGCAGCAAGTGGAGTGACATCACCAGTGACATTTACGCGTGTAGAGTGTTTACCTTTTATTATGACGCACTGTTTTCCTTCATCAAAATAGTCCTTTAACAATAGTAAAATATCTTCAGAGCATTCAAGGTGGATATTCTAACCGCAGTAACACATTTTCAGAGATAATTAGGGTGGATAGATTGAGACTTGCTTTTCAAGCTGGCCTCCGCTGTGCATTTTGGTAAGTCTCCGCTTCGAGCTGACGGATAGCGCAGGGATCTGTGATTGGTAGCCCACACGAGAAATTGATCCACTTGCCGGGTTCTTTCGGAAATGAGGAGTGAGTCACGCTCCTCTGACCAAATTTTCGGGGGGATGGCTGCTGGTTAACCTCCAGCGTTGGAGCTGGAGCATCATTGCCTTTTGGGCAGACGTCAGCCTACTTCACAAAACTCCGGGGAAATTAAAACGAATCAAAACGCGAGCGGCGGCGGCTCCCGAGGAACAATGAGGAGGGGCATTGTCGTCGTCGGGACATTGTTTCGCCTCGGTCCTATTGTCGCCGACCGGGTGCCCGCACAAAAGCTATCGGGTCGGCGTCTTCGCTCCGAGTGGCATCAGCGACTCGGGCAGCCTGGACATGCTCCAGTGGGTTGATCCGCCGTTCTTAATTGCGGCATCAATTAAGCCGAGTCTAATTTAAAACAATAAGTTCCCCGAGGGCGTTCCCAGTTGTCTTCGCTGCTGCCGCCCTTCATATTTGTGACATTCATTATAGCCAGGATGCGCTAGGAGAATTGAATTTAGTAGCGCGTACAATTTGGGAGTAGCCTACTTAAATCGAATTCCGGTCTATACTATCTCGCAGCTCAAAAGCTTAACACACATTAACTTACCGATTTTCTCACGGTCTGGGAAAAGCTCGCGGATGTGCAGTTTGGTGGTTAGCGTAAAACTTAACGCAGATTCCTGTTTTATATAGACATAGTTACGAACGAGAATGCAATTAGAAAAACACTGAGTGTTGTTTAGATGCGATGTGAAGTCTGCAGATGAGGATCAGAGAGGTAACAGAAGGCCATGCCTCTCGTATGCTGTCAGCCGGAATACAACAAGGAGCATCTATATCGGCCCTGTGGCTGTTCTACCATTCTCCATATACGTTCGCTGTGCTGCTCGCTATTGGGAGGTAAAAATAACGCCTACTTGCGCGTGTTTATATACTGCGGAGTTTAGAGAATCTCCGCAGAATCGAACTTTACGGCACTGCATCGGTATACTCCTTTCACCCTTTAGCTGAGACTGCAGCCAAATGCCACAAGCACAAGAGCTTGAGGTCGCTGCTTTGAAGCGTTCTTCCGCAGAACGGGCACTCACGCTTGAAAGCCCGTCTCAAAGCCAGGAGAGAAGACTAGCTCACGCTTGTAGCTTTGGCTGCAGTCTCACCTTAAGGGTGAACTGAGTATAGTTGTGTGCGTGGCCTCCATTTGTAAACAGGGCTCACTTTCCTGCTAATTAGCAGTCCCACAAGTATTCCCTGGTGGCCATAGCTGTGTGCGTGACTGCTGAGCGCGTGCTGATGGCGAGCTTCAGCGATTTTTTCGAAACGTGCATTACACACCATCAAGATTGTCAATCTTCAATCTATTAAGGGCGGCTAGTTATGAGCATGCGTTCTAAGACAGCACCCACAAATATGGCGTCCAGTGAATATTCCATATAGTGTTTCAACCACCTAAACCTAGCCTCGTATTTCAAATGGAGCAGACTTGTGTTAGTTTCATAAACTCTGCTCAGGATACTGTTTCTAAGTTATGCATTCACGAACATAATTTCTAAGATCCATTAAAATTACATCAAATAAATTTGGTTTCAATCTTTCATTACTTTTGCAAACAGAATGACTTTCAAGCGTGGAGATAGTCAAACCTTTTGTGTCAAACAACGCTGAACCGGGTTCGAACTTTTGTCACAATAACACAACATATTAGTCGCTGTTTTCACTGATGCCAAAAGAATAAGCCAAGTTTCCGTACTTCATTTTCATAACTTTGATCCTACTGCGGAAGGGAAAAATATCGTTTTATTGTCGTTTTAATGTACTTCTGGAACGCAATAAAAAGGGTTACACAGTTACCACGAAGACGCCATTCTCGGTTGCTCCCGCTTTTGAGCTCGCTCATGTGCAATGGTAATAGAAATCAATAGTGCCGCGCTGAGTATTCACCCTTAGTTGCCCACCATAAAACTCGACGAGTAAAATGCGCAAAGTGGGAATGTCGTCTTCGCGCTGTCTTCCAGTGCACGATATAACCGACAACACTCTATCTGCTTTAATTCCCATTAATTTGTCACATAGCTTAGAGAGTGGAACTTAAACTTCAAGTTCTACCCCTAGTTTCGATGAAAGCGTCTTTTAAGATGGGGCAAAGGCGCCAATTGGCATGTTGGGGCGTTTACACACGTACTTATTTCGCCATAGTACGTGGAAAAATAAAGAAATATATAACCCTACGGGGAACACGGTAGCATCACCTCGTGTCCTCTTCGTGTACGCGTTTTTGGCGGTCTCTGGACACTCTAATTACTTCGGATAGGAATATCCCTACAAACCTATTTGAGGAACGCTTCATTCGCGGAAAAAGTCCGGCAATAATTGCCTGCATACGTGAGCCTCCCGTCCAAATTCTATCGATGTTCATCTTCTCACCTTATTCTCCCACGCTCTTGCATATCCCATATCGTTGCAAGTTACCTCCGCTTACCTCTGAGTGTAAAGTGCTGCTATGTCGTGCGGTGCATGTGGTGATTTCAGAGATACACCAAACAAGGAAGTAAGGGATATCGAAGACCTCTTTATAGCTTTCGATTCACACAATGAGAGATTTTATTTCTTGATAAACCAAGTAATTCGCAGTTCTCCACTCTTACGATATCGTTTCGGGCGATGCAAGAAACCATGTCCTCAACTCGCACAGACGCGTTGCGCACATGCGCTGTCTGCATTCTGCGTTCAGGCGATGTCCGTGTTTGACCAGTCTACAATCGGGCACGTTTCAGGGCTTAGCGAACCTCCACGGAGAGGATGGGTAAATGTGTGTTTCAAAGGACATTGACGATCACGAGGCGGAAGGACATCAGCGGACAGGCGGCGAAGACTGATAACCTTGTTACATCTTTCTACGTTGCCTTTGTAAATAAATTTAAACTTTTTGTCTTTTGCTATGAATGAGGCTGAATAATTTTAATCGGGCAGTGGCTTGCTTTGCCTATATTCTTCATTGCAAAAACTAGACGTGTTCGCCAAAGTCAGAAACTCTTTAGGAAGCGAGACTGACAAAAGGACAGAGTTAATTTGCCTACCAGTTTTCACCATCGAATAAAAACACCAGACCTTGCGGGCGTCTAGTGCGTCTTTTTTTCTCGGTGTCCACCATTTATTTCAGATGGGAATCAATTATGTCATTACTACTAATATTGTAGCGAGGAAGAAGAGAACAAGGGGCGCATGGGGTTAGAGCACACGTAAGGACCTAAAAGCGAACGCCTGGTCTGATATCAAACAGTTTTGTGAGCGGAAAGCGCTTCATACGGTGTCAGAAGTGGGATCTCTGTCCCGGTAGACCCCTTCTTTTGAGGATGGAACCTGTCGCCACTTTTGGAGGTGACCGTACGGCGAGTACCAGCAGCACCCGAAATGCGGCCGCCTTGAACCCGCCTGCTTCCCAACTCTTGGCACCCTTCTCAAACAACCGGGAGCAAGCCGAAGCCTCATATGCTCGACAAGAGACCCAGCTCTTGCAGAGCGCAGTGTCACACTTTGAGGACTTGACGACCTCCATCACCGAGTGTCTACACCGCCTGGAGGCCAAACTCAATGTACCCGAGGAGCTCCGTGCCGCAACCCTCCACATACGACGGTTGCGTTCCTTGGGGGCCTTATATTTCAGGATTCGACATCATTGCGGTGGCGAGCAATTGGGCAGAGATGGTGAACAATACAGTGCGCTAAAAGACAAGGATAGGGAGAAGGAACATGCACAACACACAAGCGCTGTGTTGTTTAGTGTGCTTGTTCCTTCTCTCTGTCCGCGTCTTTTTGTGCGCTGTTCTCTTCACCGTGTTATCATGCTAACTCACTCAACGTACAACACTTCTGCAATTCGGAAGAGGCTCAAAAGGCTCAAGTCCTGACCGCCCATTGAGCTGGACCAGCGTTGAATTTTATGCATCAGCCACCGTCAGTCTCCAGAAGAGACAATCTTACATGTCTCCGACGACGTCGAATCGAAATCGGGCACCTCTTGCGTGCCCTGGCTGCCCACGAGAAGCAATTGCGGTTGTCGCCACCTTGGCATTTATTGATGCCATCTCGTCTGTTGAGGTACAAGATTCACTTCGTCCGGCATGCCTGAAACCTCTTCCCGCAGCACAGACTCGTGCCTTGGAGGCACAAGCCGCTCGAGGCATGTTGATTTACGTACCTGCAATCTGAGAGTTCCACTGGAAGGACACAGGCGCCTCCAGCTCTCATTAATTGGAATGGCAAACTGCAAGGTCATTTGCGGGCACAGTGCCCGAGGCATGACATTTGCCATGGGAGCAGAAATTTGACAACAAATATGACACCAACTCGTAATTCTGCTTCGACTTTGACTTCCATCTGATTCAAGGCGTCGTCGACGGTGTGCCAGTGCGCGCACTTGTTGATAGTAGGGCAACAACATCTGTAATCCGCCCGGAAATTTCGCTGAAGGCGAACCGAGTCACCCATCCAAAGTCCGAAAGCTGTGTTCTCCAAACCAAAGCAGGGGACATGATGGCGGTTCTGGGCTGCACAACCGTGCCTTACACTGTGGGAAACCTTAACATTGAAGTGCCTTTTATTGTTGCTGCTGTTGAGGAGCAATACATCCTTGGCGTTGATTTTCTCGAAGCACACAAGTGCGTCCTTGACTTCGATGCTGGGCTGCTGCATCTAGGAACCGACCTGTGTCCCTTGAGAGTTTCAACGAGAATGGTAGTCTGCAGCAGTGAGCTCGTTGTAAATCCTACTTCTCCGTACCTGGATCTCCACGTGCTGTCTACCAATTTAACTGTACACCTATTACCACGCTACGAGGTCGTGACTCCGAGCATAGATAAAAGCGACACTGGTAGGCTTTGCAAGCTACTTGAACGATACACAACTTTTTAGTACAGGCGACGCTGATTTGGGCCTCACGTCGCAGCATCACACCGAATAGCAACAGGACAAGCAAGCTCTGTACGACAGCCACCCAGACGCGTCCCTTGGCGTAACAGTCATGTGTCAACGACATGGTCAAGACGATGCTACAACAGGGCGTGATTGAACCCGCATGTTCCCTGTTGTCTTCACCAGTCACTCTAGTAAAGAAAAAGGGCGGGTAAACATGCTTCTGCATAGACTATCGACGACTCAATGACGTTTCTAAGAAAGACTCATTTTTCTTGCCTCTAACCGACAAGATCTCAGACGCTCTCTCAAGCTGCACGTGGTTCTCAACGCTTGACTTGATGAGTGGTTATTATCAGGTCCCAGTTCACCCGGAATATCGCGAGAAAACTTCCTTCGCCGCACGTACTGGCTGATATTAACTTAAAATGATGCTATTTGGACTCTGCGATGCTCCGGCTAACCCATCTTGCATGGTATCATGGGCACAGTTTGTCTCGTGTATCTCGACGACATTGTTGTCTTTGGCAAGACATTTGCCGATCATCTGACGAACCTCGAGCTGGTGTTTTCACTGGTTGAAAAAGGCGAATCTGAAGCTAACACCAAAAAAATGTTCGTTGTTCAAAATATCCGAGACGCATTATTTCGACAGACGAAGTTTCCACAGATCCTCGAAAACGCTCTGCTCTTACCGAGTCGCCGACCCCGAAAACCCCACTGACGTACAGCGCTTCATTGGGTTGGCATCCTACTACCGAAGGTTTGTATCCAGTTTTGCCCACATCACCAATCCTTTGTCTTCCCTGACAGAGAAAACGGCCAAGTCTGTCTGGACACCGGAATGCCAACATGCATTCGACGCACTCAAAACAGCACTCACGTCTCCGCCAACTCTTGCCTACCCAAAAGGCACCACACCATTTATACTAGACACTAATGCCAGTGCCTCGGCTGTCGGTGCTGTCTTGTCACAAGAACAGGACAGATGCGAGCGAGTCATTGCATATTATAGCAAGGTCCTCACGAAGCCCGAACGTAAATCCTGCACAACCAGACGCGAACTTTTGGACATCATCAAGGCCATAACTTATTTGCACCACTGTCTTTTGGGGCGGAAATTCGTTATTCGAACCGATCACGCATGCTAAACATGAATGCTCAGTTTCAAGACCCCCAATGGACACGTTGCCCGATGGTTGGAGCGCCTTCATTAATGCGACTTCGACATCCAGCACCGTGCTGGCTCACATCACACCATCGCCGACAGCCTTTCGTGCAAACAGTGCCTGAGTATTACAAAACGCAGCTTTAACTCGCTCAACGCTCTGGGAACTCGTCCTCGCAACAACGAAGCATGGTCGTCGGAAAGCCTCCGTGCTGCTCAACATGACGATTCAGACATCGGCTCACTAGATTGATGGAAGATAGAGAACAGCAGACCCTAATCTCAAAAGGTGTAAAGATTGTCTCCCAGCCTTAAAGGACACTGACAGGGTATTTATGCTCACCAAGGTTTTTATTTGTACATGACATATGAGAGCCCAACTACCCGGAACACAATTTGTGGCTCTAAATCCGTTTACTTTCCGCCCGAAAACCGCCGATCAAGAACTGGCCGGTTTGAGTCGAGCTCACTCTCTTATCCGTGGTCACGTGCCGTTTTCTATGGATTAGACACAACCACCAAAGGTAATCAAAGACGTGGGTCATCGAAGACACACACTCAATACTAGAAATGGACAAAAAATATGATATATTGCACCCAGGGCGATGTAGGTACCTGCATAAATAAGAATAAATAAATACCCATTTTTTGTGACTTCTAAAAAGCTACAAAGACGTTAAGACTGTGATGGCGCAGGCGAGCTGGTGTAGATTTATAATTTTCTTGAACCACCTGAGACTCGCTGGAGAATTTAGAAGAACCGAAAGTGGAAGGGACGGCAACAGAAAGACAGAAGGCGTCGTCTCAAGCAGAGCTGAAAGTTTATTTAGTAACGCTTCCATATATACTAAAACCTCAAACGTCGCCAACAAATCACCTCATAAACACACACACACACACAACCAAACTTTAGGTATAAAGCTTAGGCCTGAAGTTTAGACATGAAGTTAAGCTCTAGGCCTAAAACTTAATTCTGTTGTTGTTTTTTTTTTTATGCGATGATTGGTTGGCGACGTTTGAGGTTTTGGTATATGTTACAAAATACTAAATACTAAATAATTACTAAATAAACTTTCAGCTGAGTTTGAGACGACGCCTTCTGTAGTTCTGTTCCTGTCTCTTCCACTCTGGTTAGTCTAAATTCTCCATCCAGTCTCAGGTGGCTAAAAAAAAAAAAAGAAAATACGTTGATTAAAAAAAAGAAAAGTTGCCCAACCACGTGACTTCTTGTGTCTTTCTCCTCCTCTATGTTTCTTATTCCTCCCCAGTCCAGTTTCGGTTCCAGTTTGGAGGAGCTGCGTTTTTTTTTTTTTTTTACTTTATTAAACATATACATGACTATACCAAAATAGTGATTGGGTAGTTTGCTGACACCATAATAAATCACCTGGCAAAAAATTAGAAAAACAAAATATGGGGGGGGGGGGGGGCGTGTCAGTGTCCCTTTAAAAGCTACCTGGTGCAATGGGACGTTTTGTTTCTGCAGGAAAACGTTCTCTACAGACGCTTGGAGTCCGCTGCCGGCGGATGTTTCGTCTGGCAACTGGTTCTACCACGTAAACTATGTTCCCCTGGTACTAAACTTTTTTTAATTCATACCTTCCTTCTGGGTTTCTGTAATACTTTCAGTCGCTTGAGATGTTAGACTACTGTGCTTCAATGTCATCATTGTCAGCAGCGATAGCTTATATTTGATAGTATATTGATATCCTGGGCATGGAATAACATAGTTTTAGTTTATACTCATTTTATTTTTCTAATCGTGAAAATAAAGACAAATTTTAATATCTATTTGGTGTTGGAGCTTGTAGACCCTTCTGTGGACCAGTGAGTGCCTTGTGAATTTTGGTACCTGTGTATTCCGGTACAGTATTCCAGTGACTTTCGGTATTCCACTGAGTTCCAGTAAGCTTCCACCATTCCAGTGACTTCCAGTAGTCCACTTACTTTCAGTAACTTCCACTGCTACGGTGGTCCCATATAAACCAGCGTCTTCCGGTATCTTGATGGAAATTCATTTCCAGTGTCAGAAATGTTTCAATAGGGCAGGTGTTTCAGAAACTACACTCTAGCCCAGAAGGAGGACACTTCGGCGTAAATCGTACTATAAAGAAGATACGACAGCGCTTTCACCGCGGCTGCAGTGCCACAACGATGAAAGCAGTCGTGCCGTTCGTGTGAGATATGCACATCGCGTAAAGAACCTCATGTTAAAACAGCGCGAACCACTTCAGCAGCGTGTAGTTGGAACATGTTTCCAACGCGTTGGCAATGACGTGCTGGAGCATTTTCCTCCATCTGAATTGGGAAACAGGTTTCTGCTCGTCATTGTCGACCATTTTACCAAGTGGCCAGAGGCCATTTCTATTCCAAACCAAACTGCCCCCGAGATTGCTGACGCTCTGGTGAAGAATTGGGTAACCTAAAGTAAAGCCCGATTCATGTTTCAAAAGTAGCGCAAGGTGCGTCGATGCACGAGGCACGTGGAACGTGCAGCTCTTGGGAAGATCATAGCGGCACAGCGCAACACTGAGCTAGATTTCAGACTTCATGTTCTTTCCAGAAGTGGCACGCCGCACGTGTCTCGAGCATTTCCACTACAATGAATGGCGCCACTTTTCCCAGGTTAGAAGGACTTTAACCTAAAGCCCCTCTATCCCGTGAAAAGTGGCGCCATTCATTGTTGTGGAAATGCTCGAGACACGTGCCGCGCGCCACTTCTGGGAAGAACATTGCGTCTGAAATCTGGCTCAGTGCTGCGCTGTTCCGCTATGATCTTCCCAAGGGCTGCACGCTGGATGTACCTCGTGCATCGACGCAACTTGTGCTATTTTTTAAACATGAAGGGACTTTAGGATAATCAGGTACGTAGCGCCCCAGAGCATCCACTCGAGTCTCGGGCCAAGGCAGAAGCTTCAAATCCCAAATATTCATTGAAGTCTGCAAGATCTACAACATTCCAAAGACAAGGACGACGCCTCTTCACCCGCAGACAAACAGCTTGGTGGAAAAGGATGAATTGCACCATCTTACAACATTTCTCGATGTTCGTAAGTGATCACAAAGATGACTGGCATACCATCGTGCCCTTGTTTTTGTATGCGTACCGTACAGCTGCTCACGAGGAGACTGGCTACACATCCGCCACAATGCTTTTCGTTCGTGAACTTCGAATGCCCTGCGAAATAAGCATTCCCCGAACACTAGCATCGGTCACAGAACCAGAAGAAAAAAGGGCAGAAAGGAAGACAAAGAAGTTAACCTGGGGTATTTTGTCCCCGTTTGCTACTTTGTTTTGGGGGAAAGGGGTGAGAGGACTAAAAGAGAAGAAAGAACAGAAAGGTAAAAAAAAAAAAACTACAAAGTTTGAACACTAACATTGCGCTATTCACTAACAATGAAGGTCATCTTCTATAAGCAGAAGTCCAGGCGTGTTGTTTTTAAGAATCTAACTAGTGCTTTTGTGGCCTTGGCTTCTTTGTGTGGATTGTCCCAAGCACCGAGCACCTTAGTCACGGAGAAGGGTCGGTCGTCTAGGCAAGCTAGCGGATTTTTGAGTTGTGTCCTTTCTGCGTCGTAGATGACACAATCACACAAGATGTGATTAATTGTTTCACTAGAGTCACAACTTGGGCACTTGGGTGTTGTGACCTGTCCAATCCGATGAAGGAACTTGTGTGTGTATGCTACACCGAGTCTCAGTCTATTTATCCAACGCCTCCTTTATTAGGTAATGCCTGTCACATGAGCGCTTTTCCACCGATCATGCCCTTTCCTGTTACCCTCTTCCAATCGCCGCAGTCACTGTTGGAGCGATGTGTGGTCGGGATGCGGCGCCACGTAGCGGGAAGAGAGAGAAGCGGGGTGTCCGCCGGTACTCATTGTTAAGCGCATGACCTGATTGGCAAGTTGGAGAGATGTGTGGTCGGGCTGCGGCGCCACGTAGCGGGAAGCGAGAGGAGCGGGGCGTCCGCCGGTACCCATTGTTGAAGGCATGATCTGACAGGCATTACCGTATAGAGGAGGCGTTGATTTATCACTGCCTCTGTCCGCCATGGCATATCACTTGGAGTGTGGAACAAAAGATCCGGATCCAAAGCGTAGAGAGGTCCATACTGATGATAGGTCGCAGTATGCCACGATCATCTTGTTTCGGTGAAGGCGTAGTGAATCATGAGAGACCGTATGTCGTTTTGACAGTACGGCACCATGATATTTGGGGTTAAGAAATGGGCTGATTTCGCGCCAGCATCAGCTGCCTCGTTCCCAGGTATGGGACAGTGACTTGGGATCCGTTAAAATTTAATAGTGTGTCCCAGGTCGAAGCATCTTTTAAGATTCAGTAGAACGTCAATAAGGATTTGATCGTTTTGATTATGTCTCATAAATGTGGATATCACTTCTAGTGCCGGTTTACAGTCCGAAAATATTGTCCAGTGTTCGGGCGGTTTCGGGAAGATCATTTCAAGAGCTTGATTAATTGCCACTAATTCAGAGGCCGTAGATGACGCCATGTGGCTAAGCTTAAATGCCTTAGTTGTTAGGTGACTTGGAATAACCACACATGCTGTTGAGCTTTTCGAACTTACTGACCCATCAGTGTAGACATGAGTTGTTGACGCATGATCACAAAGTATATTCGATAATACAAGTTGCAAAATTACGGGGATTGGGGTGTTTGCTTTCTTCCTGATTCCCTTGATGTCCGCTGTGACATCAGGCACGGGAAGCCTCCATGGGGGTACTATTGAAATCTTTGCCGGTGCAAGATCATTTGGAAAGTGGGCTCTCATTTGGGACAGAGCTTTAGAGTAGCTTGAGTGTTGACGTTCAAGGTCAATATTGGAGAGAGGGTGAGTAGCATGTTTTGTAATGTGCCTTAAGTGGACTCTTACTGTTTCCAGCATCAGCAAAACTTCTACCGGTGTAGCGTGAGCTTCTGCAATAGGTGAGCGGCGTTTGGCAACTTCCGGTTCCTTAGGAAATTTTGTTTCACCATTGACAAGCGACAACAATGAGCTGCAAGCCTCTGCAAGCATAATTCTGAAACCTCCAGACTTTAGTTTTCAGAACCATGCTTAGAAAGGCTTGCAAATGATCGACGTCGCTTGTCAACAGCTGAACAAAATTGCCTAAGGAACCGGAAGTTGCCAAACGCCGCTCACCTGCGGTCGAAGGACAAGTCGGAAGTCCAAGACATGCACGAAGAGCGCGCGCTTGTATGCTTTTGATTGTGTTGACATTTGTTTGACATAGGCCATGTATTGCGGACAGACTGTATCGCAGCAAGCCTACAAAAAGAGCTCGATATAGACGGAGGAGAGCCGGTACTGTCGCGCCCCACGTAGTGCCACTAATAAAACGAGAGAGATCAACAAAGCCTGTGAGCTTCTTTTTTAAAGGGCCCATGAAACGAATTTTGGGTTGGGATGAATGATTTTAAATTGGGACTTTACTAATCGCATATCGTTTAGTTGGCCAAAGGAAAGAGGCTAGAAAGTCAAAAGCCAGCTTTTCGGTACGAACATTTGAAAATATAGCGGACTATTTTGTACCTTCTTTCCTTCGAAAGCTCTCCGCCTTTTCACTATGATACATCCGCGGTTCCAAAAGCGCTTCACCGGCGCCAAACTGACGTCAGCAGAGCCCAGCTCACACGAGAACTGCGTCACTCGGACGTATGCACTCGTCAACAATCAATCCGTCGACGAATATTTGGATTCGCGTTCGTGGCCAGTGAGTGCCCTGACGGAACTTATTGTCACTGGGGAATGACAAGTTCTATGGTGTGGTGTGCATAAAAAGCACGGTGGTAGCTAGGAGTCATCGCACTGGTGCCGAAGGAATGTCACGACCACGTGATTTCACAATTCGCATTTGAGTTGAGGATTAAAGCTAAGGAGGAAGAAGTAGGAAAATCGTTTCATGACCCCTTTAAATAAGGGACATGTGTCGTCCATGTCAATCCCCTGTCAATGTATACTCCAAGGAACATATGTCTAGTTACGTATGGAATTGTCTGGTTACAGGTACGTAGGGGATATGAATCCATATTACGCCTTGTAAAAGCGATGGCAGCTGATTTGGCGGCAGAGATTTCAAGGCCTCGAAGGTAAAGATATTTTTGAAGTCTTCTCAATCCAACCTGTATTCTTGCTTTTGCTTGCACTCGAGTAGAACCAGAGTCCCATATACAGATATCATCTGCATATAATGACGCGTTAACGTTTGATGGCAGCATTTGGTCCAGTCGAATGAGTGTAAGGTTCAATAGTGTAGGGCTCAAAACGCCTCCTCGAGGAACCCCTCGGTAGACGTAGTGATCGGCTGTATCACCCTCTTGCGTCGTCATGAAAATTTAGCGTCTTGTGAGGTAACTCTTTATCCATGCATAGAGACGCCCCCCTACGCCAACCTCTAAAACTGCTTGGAGGACAGCCTCATGTGTGACACGATCGAACGCTTCCTTCACGTCGAGAAAAGCCGCAACTGTGACTTTGCGCTTTGCTCTTTCTTCTTCTACGTAAGTAACAAGGTCGATAAAGAGTCTATTGAGCTCCGACTTCTACGGAAACCATGCATTATTTTCGGATACGTATTTCTTTGCTCAAGATACCATTCTAAGTGCCTATTTATCCTTTTTTCCATCAGTTTTCCGACGCAACTTGCAAGTGCGACTGGACGATACGACGAGAGAAGCAGTGGCGACTTTCCAGGTTTTAGCAAAGGAACAATTCTCGCTCTTTTCCATGAGTCAGGTAGCTCTCCATCTGTCCATGATTGGTTAAACAAGTTTAGCAGCCAGTTTTTAACATCGGCGGCCATATGGGTTAAGAAGGCATATTTGATGCCATCCGGACCAGGGCACGAGTTGGGTTTTAAAGACGGAAGCGCTGCGTCAAGTTCCCTTAAGGAAAACAGATCGTCAAGACAATTATCAAACTTAGCAGGCGCGCCACCTTTATATAGTTGAGTGACCCTATACAGTCGAGTATCCGCTGGTTGGGTTGCGCTTGCTGTGAGCAAAACGCAGAATTCATTCGCTATAGTTTTCTGAGGGCACTTCACCGATAATCAAAGTGCCCGAAATGGATGATATTGTTGGGGAGGTGTTTTAAGTCCCCTCGATATTTTCCATATTATACTGAGCGGTTTTCGAGGATCAATGTTTGCACAAAATCCTCGGTATCGGCGTTGGCCAAGTTTATCTAAATGACGACTTATTTTTTTTTTTTTTGTAGTCTTCTTGCCGCTCGAAGATCCTCCAGGGACCATGAAGGCAATTTTTTTTTAAAGAAGGTGTTTTTGGAAGCATTGGGGTCCTGGCATGCCACACAATATTTTCTAAAACTTTGCGACTCTTATTTCTGTACCTGCAAATAAATCTGCGAAACCGAAACAAACATTCAGATTTCTTCCCTTTTTCGCCTCTGGAAAGAGAAGTGACGTCAGGGAGCACTGTCGGCATCGGTAGGATTTAGTGCACACTCAGTGTGGTTCCCGTGGTTCGCTATAGTGCACGGCGGTCTGTGAAGAAAACCTGGAAGAAATGGGCGACAACGCCACGCTCACAAACGAGTTTGAGCTCCCGTTCAGCGACCTCACGCCGACTGAACGGGAGATGCTGGTAAGGACGCAGAACTCTGGATTGGCGCTTTACGAAGGCGCCCCAGACCTACCACCAGCTCCTCGGTCGCCGCCTCAGAGCGACTCCGGCTGACGTGAAGGTGCTGCTCAAAGTCTTCTGGTCGGAAATGCGACGAACAAATCCTGACACCGCCGTCCACAGCTCTACGCAAGACGACGGCGCGCAACCAAATGCTGCGCATTGCTGCATCGGTCGGCAGTTTATGCAAACTAACGTCGCCCGATCGACCACACGTCTTTAGCCGACCTTTCGCGCAACCTACTACTGCACATAAACGCGGCATGATTGGTGAGACACCAGTTCGCAAAGCGAACACGAGACGACGCACGAAACCAGAACCAAAAGTCCGCCGCCCCCGGCGCTCGTACCTTTTTCTTTTTTTTCCATGGTTGCTCGATGCTTGTTACGCGCCCGAGGTAGCAGTGCGGGATGCGTTCAACCAGTGACAAACGGAGGGATCGCTTCAGATTATGCTTTTATACACTGTATGAAACCTATTAATTCCCAACTACAACTTTAAAAGATTATCCAACGTTCAAATGAACTTTTTTCATCACATCTCACCACCGAAATCGAAACCAAGAGCGCATCTATCGTTTGAACCAATCGCCAGACGAGGAGCCCGTTGTCGTCACGCTTCAACGGCGCACTTTAGTTCACCTTTCTGCCGCCGCCTCGGTGGGGTCTCAGGCATCGTTCCCGGCGCCATTATTACCGCGCCTGTTTGCTCGATTGGTGCGGCACCCAAACTTCTGTTCGGGCTAGAACTTGGTCAACAGTATCTGAGACGTGCCTGACATCCATTTCAATCATCGAATAAAACTTCGAAACTGAATTCATGGTCCCTTTAAAGGGGCCCACCAACAACTTTTTGACTGGTTTGAAGTTCGCGCTGAAACGGAGCTCCATGAAAGCAGGAACACCGAGGAAAAAAAATATTACAGAAATTCGCAATATTTTGTGAGTTATTAGCAAATTAAATATTGCAGAAAACAACTTTAAATCAGCAAAACATTGCGCTTCATGACGTAAAATGAAACAGTTTAGCGATTGGAGCAAAGTGGTTGGCCAATTGGACGCGTGTTTGGTTGATAGCCCGTCGGCCCGGTCGGCCATTAGGCCTCGCTGCAACCATCGTAGCTTTGGAATCGGGTTGCCATCATCGATGAATTTACCGGGCTTATCGGATTTTGAGCGGCGAATTCTTAAAAAGGAGTGCGGAGCTGGGCGTCGCGCCGTACGAGGGCACACCACGCAAGCGCCGCGACGAGTCCACTTCGACAGCCGCGGAAGCCTCGTCTCCCGCAACTCCGCCACCGGAGCCACCTCGGCCGCCTCGGCGAGTAGGAGGTACTCCGCCGCTGGGAGGCGCGCATGAGCAACGAGGCGTTGTTTTCGCCCTTTTTGAACTTTAATTTGCAACTTTATTACCTCTATAAAAACGACTTTTTAGAGAAATAATGACGGTTAACGTGTGATATACTTTATTCCGCTTCAAAATTTCTGGGACGGCTCTCGCCAATCACGAAACCCAGTGAATGTGACGTAAAGTGAAAGGGAGCGCCGTTATGCGCGCGCATTCGGCACCTCGCGGTGCCACCGTCGGAGGAGGTGTTTCCGAGTTGTCAAATTAAAATATGATGCGCTAATATTTTTAAACTCTTTCGTTGTCCATTGGGTTTCCGGGACCACTAGCGTGGAGAAACCGCAAAAAAAAAAAAGTAGACGCTCAAATACTGTTGGAGGGCCCCTTTAAGTTTAGATCATCTAGCGCGCCTTCTGCCTGCCGTCGTATCGCACGGAGATGTTCATACTCGGCATTGATCACTGTTCGATAAGCTGGAAGTTTGTAACTGTGCGTTGATGATTTTGCAGAAGACATGATTGCACTCTCAAATTCGTGGCGGCTATTCATTGTTTTGTTTTTCATTGCCTCTTAAAATTCCAACCAATTCACTCGCTGGATTATGTTGCCTTTTTGTTTCTTGACAAAATCGTGAATTATTGTGTAGGTTGGGATATGATCACTCCCGCGCGTTTCTACAACTGTGAACCAGGCAACAGATGATGCCAAGCTCGATGACACGAATGTCAAGTCAAGGCAACTGCTGCCACTTGTCCCATGTAGGTATGTGGGACTTCCATCATTCAGGATAAATAAGTTATCAACGTCAGCTATATCAGCAAGGCATCTCCCGCGAGGAGTCGTTCGAACACTACCCCATAGATGGTGATGCGCATTAAAATCGCCAGTTATAATGTGAGGTGGGGGTACCGTATTTAGAATGTTTTCTAGGCGTTGTCTCTCAAATTTCGATCTAGGCGGTATATACGATGCAATTATTGTGAACGAGAGCTTATCGTCAGAGATTGAAGCACACGCGTACTCATTGTCCTCGTGAGGTGGAATGACATGTGGCACATACGTGAGGTCTCGGCGGATGAATAGCGTGACTCGGCTTTCCCCAGCAGTACGCGATGAATCAAATTTTTCGTAACCCGACAGTTGTAGATTCTGGGGTAACTTTGATTCACATATCACTCTGACGGGATATTTATACTTGTGTGCCAACTGACGGAAGTCTGATAATCGTGATCTTAACCCCCTTGCATTCCATTGAAATATTGTTGCTGCCTTATATATATCTTCCATTACGTGGGACCTTGTTTTCTATTGGTTTATAACCAATTTTACGATAATAAATGTTCCAAAGCAAGAAAAGCCTTGACTTCAGGGAGCTTGTTGGCATCTGGTGACATTTGCAGGATGGCTTTAAGAACTACAAAAACTTATATCACCTTGTTAATGCGATTCAAATCGTGGCAAATGTGAAGCTTGAGGAGCCTTTGGTGGCCTGTAGTTTTTAGATGGTTGAATATTGCCCGAGGTACGTCGTGCTGTCGAGCATGGTGCTGGTAGAAACGGTCCTTGTTTTGGTTCATTGGGGGCGTTTTCTTGAGTCTCCTTGATGATACGCGGCTTGCGTACTTTAGTTGGACGTTTCAGAACGCTGGAGTATGTGGTCAGCTGTGCCTTGTCTTGTTGAGATTGAGGCGGCTCAGGTACTCGAACAACTTCAGGGTTTGGTGACGGTGCACGGCGCGTTGCATGTCTACCGTTCAGCATATTTGAACGAAATGCTGCAGAAGCTGCTTGTTTCCGTGAACACCCTGAGAATGTCGCTGGATGATTTCCGCCACAATTAGCGCATTTCGTTTCGCTCTTGTTGGTGCAGTTTTTGTAACGATGTTGCCCAGCACATACCTTGCAGTGTTGAGAACCCCTGCAGTACTTCGCAACATGGCCGTATTTTTGGCATTTGAAGCACTGCACAGGTGATTCAAAGTATTCCTCGACTGGATGTCTGGTGAATCCAAGAAACACTCGTTGTGGCATTGGCCGATCTGTGCGTAAGACGAGTAAGACACTTTCAGATGGTTGCTCTTCGATGCTTCCGTCCTCCTTCCGATAATATGCAATTTGACGTTGAACGGATGTTACGCCGTTGTCAAGTAGGTACTCCAGCAGTGCAGAGTTGGAGTATTCAAGAGGAACGTTCTTGATTTTCCCCACATTCTTTGAATACGTCTCTGGCATGTGGGCGGTGACTTCAACGCTGCCTATGGAGTGCAGAGCCAGTAACTTGTTTGCCGAGCAAAGTGATGCCACGTGTACAGAGAGGCTACCGTCCTTGTCAATTCTGTGCGATACAATCTTCTTCTGTGTTGCCGCTAGAATGTCGTTTGCTATTGAGTTGGGGTTTACTTTCCAAAATGACTTGATTCCTTTAGGTTTCAAGATCACTGGGATGCCAGATGGTCTGTTCTTTCGGTAAGTTACGACAGTGAAAGGTGATGAGTCTTCGTCGTCGCCGTCCTCGAGCGAGTGTGGTGATGACTCGTCATTCTTTGCAGGTGTCCCTTCTGCGCGTACTTTTTGGTGGGCCGGGATCATGATGTTGGCCTTGTTAGGGTGGTCGTTTGCAGTCGAGTGGTCCATTGTATTGTTGTTCCTTAGCTGGTGTCAAGATTGTGACAGGAACCTGGGGGGCTATGTTGAGCTTTTTGGACTCCCAGGAGACTAGGGAGAGGGAAGTGACGTCAACAACGCAGCAAATGCAGATTGGATGTTGATTTTGTTTTCTTCTGTCAACATCCAATCTGCTTTTCTCTAGTTGTTGATGTCACTTCCCTCTTCCAAGTCTCCTGGGAGTCCAAAAAGCGCAACATAGCACTCCTGGTGGTCGATTGCCGTGGTGACCGGGACCTGTCAGCCGGTGGCCGCATTTTGTAGCTCACGGAGGAGCGCCGTTTATCATTGTTGGCCAGCGTGGCGTCGGAATGCAGTATCGCCAATAGCGACGGTTTCAGATGTGACGGGTCAAATAAGAAATAATATGATCGCTTACTAGAGGAGCGAGCAAATCGGGCTTCTTATTTCAGGCACTTTTTCTTCTTTCCCCCCACAGAACCAGTGTCCCACGTGAGCCACTAGAGAGAAACCCTGAAACGGATGCATGCATTTGCTCGGCAACGTTTGGCAAGCGGTCACTTTCGCATGAAGACCCGGTACAACGAACACGTGGCAACAAGGTCATTCTCCCCACGGGATAGGGTAGTGATGTATAACCCGATTGGAACGAAAGGACTGTCACCGAAGTTGCTGCGCCACTGGCAAGGACCTTTTACAGTCGGTAAACGCCTCAGCGACGTGGTATACCGCATATGACGCACCGATTGATCGCGGTTCAATGTGGTACACCGTGACCGACTATCCTCAATGAAGGACTCCGTTAAGACAGACCGAAGTTTGAAGAGACGAAGGGGAGGTAATGTAGCGGAGGAAGAAGATAACGAAGGGCGCACGGGGTGAGAGCACGAGACAGGATCTTAGAGCGGACGCCAGGACTCACATTAAATAGTTTTGTAAGCGGAAAACGCTTCAATATTATGTTTACTAGAGTACAAAGACTGAGCGTTCAGGCTCATATTTATAGATTTTGGGAAGGAAGAGACGGTAGTATATACGAAAAAAAAAAAACAGAAAATGTCTCGCTCGTTCTGTTTTTTTTGGTTTTGTGCGCTATGTCAAGAACGCTCGTCGTCCGGATGTTGCGTTATGATTTTCCTCGTGGCTTTGGCCGACTGGGAACTTCGCTTTGCTTCCTCAGGTAATTTTAGGTTACGTCACTCGACCGGTTTTCACCCGATGATGAACCGCTTAGCAACGTGTCTTGTAGGAAGCCCCTAATAGGCGATTTGTAGCAAACACTGAAAGGACGGGCCCCGACTAAAATTATAGTCAATTCCCTCCTCTCCTTCTTCTCCCCTCCTCCCCTCCTTCGTCTCTCCTCCTCTTCCCCTCCTCCTCCACAATTCCTTCTCCTCCCCTACTCTCCTCCTCCTCCCTCCTCCTCCCCTCTCTCCTCCTCATCCTCTTCTTTCCCCCTCCTCCCCTTTCTCCCTCCCTTTTCTCCCCTCCTCCTCTCTTCCTCCTCCTCCCTCGTGACCCTCGTGACGTCACACGTGACGTCATTATGAGAAACGTTCCATAATGCAACGTGCGGTTACGCCGACGGCGATGGCGACGCCGCTCAAGCCGAAAACAGGCGCCTAAGAGCTCCGCTCTAAAATTAATAATATAATGGGGCTATCTACGGTGTCCGTCTGCTAACAAAAGGCATCTGATTGACACTACAGCCGAGAGGTGGAGGCAAGTTTGAGGGCGTAGAAAACTGATCTCTATGACAATTCGCTGGATCGCGCATCCCCGCCTGGTCGCTGCAGCGCAAGTGCGGCCACCGGACGGTCATCTTGCGCCACAGAAAGTCGACATTTTGGAGCGCAGCGAGGCTGGGCGGCAGCGCGCTGAAGACAAGTTTTCTGTTCTGTTGCGACCGGGGTGTTCTCCAGGCAGCCTCAAGCAGGGCCAGGCCAGGACAGGAACCGCAGGCCGACTCCCGGCAGGAACATCACGAGACGGGAGGGTCTCTCGCGACAAGCTCTGTTTAATACATATATATAAAATATCTACATCGTCCGAGAGCACACATGCGACCTCCTGTTTGTTCCTTTTATCGGGTCGCAGTTCGGTACTCTCGCGGCTGGCAGCCAATGGTGGCCAAGCGTCCAACAAACGTCATGTCCAGGCCCCGCCCCCACTCATCCCCCAGCATGCACACACACACACACGTACACACTGTAGTGGCGGCAGGACTTCACATTCCGGCGCCGAGGCACGGTCGCCCTCGATAAGACGCGCCGACGAGGACACGACAAAAGGTCCACTGTCAGCCCTGGAGATCATTACCGAGACAGTGATGAACCCCCCATTAGGCGGCGGGAAGGGGTTCGGCCGGACCATCCGCAAGTAACGTCAGAGGATAATCCGAACCGAACACACCCTCACGAAGGTCCTACAGCCGCCGCGCCGTCACCCGGAATTTTCGCACGGTAGTCCCCCCGCTTCCTGCGTCGACTGACCTCGTTTCGGGCCAACGTAGCGCAGCCAGAAAGAAGGGTCCGGCTCAGCTTCGCGCCTAGGTGTGGCGACGTCAGCACGGCGGTCCTCCGTAGAAGGCCACGGCATCCCCTTGCACCAGGTGCGTTGGCAACCCAAAGTCGCCTCTTGCTTCGTTTCCGGACACAGCTGACCGGAGCCACGTGGCGAGGATACTCAAGGCGTTCACCGGTGCTGGTCGGATTAGAAGGAAAGGTCTGGTCCGGGGGCCTTTCACAACAGCTCCTTCGTCGTCATTTGCCGAGAAGTCTTAGAGCGCAGCTCTGAGGCGCCTGTTTCCAGGTTGAGCGGCGTCGCCATCGCCGTCGGCGTAACCGCGCGTTACATTATGGGACGTTTCCCATAATGACGTCACATGTGACGTCACGTGTGACGTCACGAGAGTCGCTAGGGTCACGAAAACACTCGTGAAGGTCACGACGAAGGTCACGACCTTCGCAATAAAATTCACGTGAAGTTCACGACCTTCACGAGGCCTTCACGAGGGTCACGAGTGACGTCGCGAGGGAGGTGGGAGGGAGTGGGAAGGAGGAGGAGGGAGATAGGGAGAGGAGGGAGGAGGGGGAGAGGGTGGAGGAGAGGGGGAGGAGGGGCATACCCTCCTCTCCGTACCTTTGTCTCTTCCAGCCCAAGAGCTGCGCTCTAATTCGGCATTACAGGGAGTTGTAAACGTCTTTCATTTTTCTTTTTTTTCAAAATCTTGTTTGACCGGTGATAATTGCCTTTGAGAACACGTGGAAATATTTACGAAGACGCAGCACCGTAGCAATAAGGCACAACTCATCAAAAGCAAGTCTGGCCGGTCTCGCGGCGTGATCAAAGCTTCCTTGGTACGCCGAAGTGCCGCGCCTCTGTGCCTTCACACGCTCGGAAACCGATCATGAATCGACGCCGTGTGGATCTGTTTCGCGAGTGTAACGCGCGTGAAGACTTATGTGCCTCCGCAGCAGCGTTTTACTTTACTCTGACGACTGTACTTGTAAATTGCGGAATTCGCGGTCCAGATACGAGTCAGAGGAGGTGGAAGTTTCGATTAATCGCATGAGGCTACAATGGAGCAGTTCGCAGTAAGTATTCATATATTTCAATAAAGAAAACAAAGTGTGCTATTCGAGACATTCAGCAGTTTCAATGAAAACAACACTTCACGCTCGTTTTAAAATGGAACACATAAAAAAATTGAGTCAGACTCTTCACTGGCCCATAGCAATTATAGTACGCATGTTACTGAACCTTATGCTTGGGCCCACGCTGTGCTATGCGCGCCGTTTTTCCTGGCGGTGCAGTTTCATCTTCGAGAAGCACGAGGCTGTTAGCTCAGTTAGGTCAACGACATGATTATTATGATGTTCAGTATCGAACATTTGTTCATGTATGCCTCAGAAAAGTTCAGCCTGCTCTTCGGCAAGGTCATGCAGAGTAGCGCACAAAATGGTAACTTGTAGATGCGGTCCCTCGATCAGCTTTCTGCTTGTGCTGTTACCGGCCTCCAGTCTTCCGAGGCTTTTCTCAGTACTTTTACAGATAGCCACCACACTTGACGAGGGTCCAAGTAGTCAGCCCCGGTTATTTAGTCTTAGGAGCTGGTCACAACCTCCTTGCCGTTGCAAAACTATCATACGGACTGGGCAGGTTACCTTTCATTACAGCATGCGGAGCACATTACCGGCGATGTAATCTACCACATTTTCTACGTGCAGGGACAGAGTCGTAGTGTTCGGAACACCCAGAGAGTCCTGCCAAAGCGGCGGACTGCTCGGTCATCCAATGGAGCATCGTGGGTTTCATGATCACTTGCCGGATGCTGGTCTGGTCTTACATCAAACAGTTTCCCTGGCCCGTTGCACCTCGTGACACACAAGGAGCCTTTTGTAAGCAGCCACAAACTATAGAGCCGCCGGATTCTTATTTCAACCGCCCTTGCTTCTGATGGCGCTAAAGAAAAGCGCAATGTGGTTCTTGCAGCACTTGTAGGTCAGCAGGTACCTCATGAGGAATTCTTGACCACCCAACAGTTCTTCGCAGAGGCGCTCAAAGCTCTTTATGACCAAAAGAAATTCCGGGGAAGCTGTCTTCCTTCTGGTTAGGTAGCGCGGCCGGCCAGTGACGTCCTTCAAGCCGAGGATGTAGCTGGCTGTTTCCTGGAAGAAGGGCTTCCATAGGTGATGTGGGCTCACCCTCAAGGGTGCTTTGAAGTTCTTGACCACAGGACTCTTTGAGTTCATCACGTCCAACAGCTTGTCGAAGATCCTGATGAGCTTCACTTTGGCCTCGCGGTCAGCAAAGCTCCCTTTCTTGAGGTGAAGGTCGCAAAATTCTACAGCATCGTCGACGCTTGAGTTGATTGCTTGAGCTGCTAGGTTCATCTTAATCTTTTGACGCCTCCACTAAACACGTGCCCGTCGCAGCTTGTTGCCTGCCCTGAGACCTTCTTTTTCTTGAAGCTTGTTTAGCTCCTGAATGTAGAGCCACCTGACGGAACGTCCGTCGGGATCCGTGACCTCCTGCAGAGACGAGAGTGCATTGCGCAGTAACTTAAGGATGTGAAGAATGCGAAATTGAAAGAAAGCTCTCTAGTTAAAGTTTGCAGGATATGGGAATCAGGGCTTCATTCCTTGACGGGGGACTGTGAGGTCAACCTTAACTGGTGGTCCAATACGATTGGAGCCTGTCGCATGTTACGGAGCAGACAACAACACCAAAGTCGTGTAGCTTCATTAGACACGTGTTCACCAAGTTGGCCTTCTCTGCACCACCCATGCCGTGCATCCAGGAGTACGCACAGGGCAGATTCTAGTGGTCGTTGAGAGCCACGATCATGAAGACTAGGACTTCGGTGGCAAGCAGTTGACTGTCATCGTCCACTGCAGTTCCAAGATCGAGAAGTCCTCTGAACTTCCTCCCATCCTACTCGGCGTGCTTTCGAATGCTCATCTCTTTCCTGAGCAAATCACACATAACTCTTTTCTCCTGCTTTTTATTTTCTTCAACAGTGAGTCACGGGGAGTGAAAGGCTTCAGAGGTGAACCCAGGCTCACCGTCAAGAGAGCGGTACCGCGCGCGGAGTGACGACACATGTGGATGTGCCACGTTGAATATGCTTCACACATACTCATAAGCTTTAGTCAAATAGAACTGAAGTGTGAATGAAAAAGCCCTTATCTCTGATGGGTACTGCTCCCTTGTCATGTTTCCTTTTTTGTTTTTCGGTGCTCGAAGACAGACTCCCAGCGGCGTTCCAGAAAGTGACTTACTAAAAACAAAGGCAGCGTCAGTGCTAATAAGTTGCTGTTGCTCGAGGTCCTCGAGGATACCTTTCACCTTGGAAACTTTTCGTTTCAGCTGCCTTGTTGCCTCCTGTGTGCATTTTAACTTCTTTTTACTTCTTTAATGTGGCCTACCGCGTTCTCAACATCATACGTTTATGGGTCCGAGCACCACTTGCACGGTGTACATTCTGTCCTGTGTTGCTGATGTGGATGGTTGTGCTTCGAGGCTGTCACTTGTAGGATTAGTAGTGCCAGCGCTGTTGTCGAAGTCTCATGGAGGACGTCTTTTGTGTGCTTTCTGAGAGAATGCCAAAAAATAAACAGATTCAGTGCAGCAATGTGAATGCACTGATTGCCTCTGGAAAGAGTAAGGACCCTGACAAGTTGTTCAGGTAGCCTGAAAAAATTCGGAAATGTTCTTTTCGTTAGCAGATGGATGCCGTAGACAGCAAACACCGCTGGACATTACGTTCCCTGTGTATGCTGTAGTAGATGTAGTTTGTTCTGGCGGCGCCACTACCTCATTGCATGACTATAAGAAAGAAGAGAAAATAAAGATAAGAAATCTTCATCGCTGCTGGTGGAGTGCGTCACTTCAGCTGCGTCGGCCGCAACACAGCATAGTTGTAGTTGCTGTCGTTGTTGATGTTCTAGTTGGCATAGTAGGGTGTCCGTCGTCAATGTTGCAAAATCCTTCAAAAAGATCGCCCGCTGGCCGTGTTAATCGAACCTGGGTCCGCTGCGTGCGAAACGGAGGCGTTGCCACAGAGCTACGCCATATTGTTTTCTTATATCGTTATTACCAGAGCTACGCCACAACGGTAACGGTCACGGCTTTTTTGCTGTTTTTTAATCTTTACTGAACCTGAGCGAACTGAACGTTATAACTTAGTGAAACTTTTCTTTTCTCGAAATTCGCTTTATATTAAAAGTTATAGGCAAATTAAAATGACAAAATGAGCGAAAAATAATTTTCGTCATGACGTCCCTGGTCCTGGCTTGGGTGGCCAATGGTAGAAGCGAAGCGACTGGCCAATCAGCTGCGGCTTACGTTAATGGCCACTTCCCTTGCAGCGCGGATACGCGTCAACGACTCGTTGCTTGCTTCGGCCCTCCACCGCTCTTTTCGGCATGAATTTACCGGGTCTGTTGTGGTTGGAGCTCCGAATCCTTGATAGAAGTAAGGATAGAAGTGGGGTTACTCCTTCGTTAGCGTCCGGAGCGCGTTGGCGAAGCCTATCGGCCCCAACTCGACGACGCTCAAGTCCCGGGCAAGTTCCTGGCGGGTCTCCTCCGGTGTCACGAGAGGACAAATTTGTACTTTCGCTTCTTGCAAAATGTGCCGCCGGCATCGTGCGTCGTCTGCTAGGATCCGCGGGGCATGGCCTCCGAGATCAGAGACTTTCTAAACTGCATTTGTTTCTTTTCTCATTCAAAATAGCGAACATAAACTACTTTCACAAATAATTGAGACAGTTCGTGCCACGTATTTGTTGTATTTGGACTAGAAAAAAGCTTTAGAGGCTCTGACTACTCTGACTGTACTGTGTATTAACAGAGGACACCATTATTTATTTTTGCATGCCTGAAGTGATCTAAGGAACCAAGGAGGTTACGAATCCAGATGCGTGTGTGCAGTGTGTGCAGTGTGTTCTGTGTTTATTTTGAATAAAAATTATTAATTGATTGATTGATTGATACGAGGAAAAAGTACGCCTTAGTCGGTGTGCGCCACTGTCTTTTGTATAATGTATTAACAGTGTGACCGCCATATAAGTGTGCTTAACATGCATTACGCAGTGCTGATGACGCGACCGCATGCTGCGCATCCAGAGGGTTAAGCTGGACACTCGGCAAGAAAATTGACGAGATTTCTGGCCGCCGCGATTGGAAAGCCTCTCTAAAGCCGCTCTGGACCTTGGCACTGGACAATCGCCATGGTCAGAAATCTCGCCGACTTTCTCATCGAGTGCCAAGCTTACAGCCCCAGGTTGAAACAGGCAGGAACGATGATCGAAACACAGATGATATTAATACTGCAGCGCGAACGTTCGCGCCTGGTGCTCCAAGCATTTTTGTTTTTTTGCAGTGATTACTTGCTCATTTATTCACCTTGAGCACCAACCCAAGCTGTGCACAAGTCCTTTCAGTTCAAAAAATGGCCATCGAATCGACCCCCTTGTGAACGCTTGCTTTGCAGCAAGCATTTTCGCTCGTGGACTCCAAGCTGCGGTACGCCGACACATTCGGTCACCAACCCCCGCAATGAAGAGTGTACATGGAGCATTTTTCGGTTGTGAGTGTTTTGTGTGACCTGTGTGTGACTCTTGAGTGAGTGAAACATTTTTTTTCTCATCAGAATGTACACAATAAAATAATCCTCAGGCGGTGGAATCCCATGATAATTGGAAGAGCTGCCAAACTACTGATTTTATTGTTGAGTTATTTCCACCAACAGCAACATGCCTTGCCTGTAGTGCATTACAACACAGACAAAAAGAACTCGCACAGCAATACCGTGATAGTCCATCCGAAGCGCGTAGTCCCACAACATTTGAACATTACGCGCGACAGCTCTTTTTATTTCGCACACGTTGAGCATGTAAACATATGTATATATCATATGTTTTTGACTAAATATGATGAAGTTCGTTATTCTCAAAATTAACTTAAGACCATTATTTAGCAACTCATATTTACTGCGTTACTATTAATCCGCATTTCTATGAAGTCACAGTGGGCTGAAATCGTGTAAGATATTTTTACATCATCGGTACGCAGCGATTGAAAAATCTGAACACAATCAAATAGATCATTAGTATATATGATGCAAAAAAGGGAACCAACGTGAGATGTCTGAGGAACTCCAGAAATTGAAGTTTACGGGACCGACAACCCCTTATGCGCAGTGAAGTTTGGGCGCCCCCAAAAAATAACTTCTGAACCATTTGATGTGCCCGTCAGTTTCACCACTGTCAGACACATTAACAAGAAGCAATTCATTGTTGACATTATCAAGTGATTTTGCCATGTCTCAGTACACCACATAAACTTGCCCTCGGTTTTCAATGATTGGGACACAGAACTGCATGGACTGACAAAGTTTATACTCCACCGAGCGGCCCTTCATAAAGCCATGTGCCGAATTGATTTTGTGCTCAAACAAACAATACACGCACGTGGAAACTATCATATGAAAATCTTGGACATAGTTGAAAGTAAATTAAATCAGCCTATAATGGGTTTTATTTGCAGGGTCTCCAGATCTGAAAAATGGTCGTCGATTCGTTCAAACTTATCCTCTGCCACAGACAATTTAAAGGACGAATACGATATGTGTTTTAGCTACAATTTTGTGTAAGTTAACTCTACATCACCTTGCAGAAATCCCACAAGTCTAACCATGTTGTCTTCGCTTGTATTTGGTGCCATACGTGACACAAACAAAAGTGTTGTTCTCTAGTTACAGCAGAACAAAAGTGTTGTTCTCTAGTTACAGCAGGAGCAGCAGTTGCAAGTGTCTTTTTAGCAACTTCTGTTTTTATCTCAGATTAACGACGCCTTACCACTTCGATGAAACCAAAATTATCTCCAGCTAAAGCCCCAGCTTTACAGATACTTCCTGACCCGCCCCCTTCCTGCGTTCCGACATTGTCGCCGGCCACCAGCGCTCACGTTCGCTGCGCTAGGTGGAGGCAGATGGTCTCTCACTTGAGCAGCATACTCTGGAATGGCCCTGAAAACAGAGTCTGTACGATCCGAAGCCCTGGATTGGGCGCCAGTCACACCAGGCACACCAAGCTGCTGGCGCACGACTTGGCATTCTTTTTTCGAATAACTGACTTTGCTCGTATGGATGTCGGCCCTTTTCAGCAGCTGCCGAAGCGTTCATAGTTTAAAATGCCTCGTCCTTTGAAGTCTCACATGCACTTGCTCTTCAGCATTCCTCCCCACCGGTGTTTGCTTGTCTGTAAACGGTGGCGTCACCATAGCGGTCAGCTGGAAAGGCGTACCATCTTCATTCAGTACGCCGGTGGATTTCAATGCTCTTGAGCCACATTGCACCGTAATCTCGCTCTCAGCAGGTTTAACGTTCGCGCACTTACAGCGGTAACTACTCTGTAAAGTATTATAACAATGAATAAACCGCTGTCTGCCTTGAATTTGAGCAGAACATCTTCCGCAGACCGCCTTCATCTGGCAATCGTCCTGGCTGGTTCCGCTTGTGTTCAAGCACATGAGGTGTGCAGGCGGAGGGAACTTTGGAAAGCTTAGAATCGAACGCGTTTTCACACATGGGCAGGGTTGAGTTAGCGGCGAACCATAAAACAATAACTTAAAGGAAAAAAATAAACACGTGTCCACACTATTAAACACTATTAATGCATGAGAGGCCAATCAATCTTCCTTGAGGCAAAAGGCAGAGGATAGTTGGCGCATAGGGAAAAAGAGAAATATATATTATTGCGTATAATTTTTCTTCTTAGTTTAAGGAAACGGATTTTGGTTGTCCATGATGGCAAACTTGAGTTCTTGCGTACTAACCTCGATCGGTATAATACTTAATCTTCCGCATACATGCGGAGTCCTTCGTGCAAAGAAAGCTTCGCGGTTCACTATCATCAAGGTGCGGCATTTTATAAGCCCGAATAGACCTTGCTGGTGGAAGGGGGGGGGGGGGGGCATTTGAAATGAAAGCGGTGGGGGGTAAAGAGTGCGGGTCGGGCGCACTCCACGGCGCGTCCTCCGCTTTGAAAGGGCCAGAGGGGCGCGACTGCGCGAGTAACAGACGGGTTGGGCATAATCGCGCATTCATTAGGGGCATTTCTGTTTGCGCTCGGGGCCGATACCGCTCCTGACCCCCAGGGCATTCAAGAGGAGGGAATTTCCTGGTTTCCAACAAAGGGTTCGCGGAAGAATGCGTTTAAATGGACCTCTCCCGGCGCGCGGGCTGACACCAGCAGGCCCCGGGCCTCTTCTTTGCGTCGCTTCGGACCCCACGATCTATTCGGGCAACATCTGGCACGTTTCATTAGGACGGCGCGTGCGCGCCGCGAGACGCAGTGTAGACTGGAGGCCTCGGCTGCGCCGCTTGACGGATGGAGCGCGCCGGTCATCAGCACGGGCTGCAGCGGCCGGAGACCAGGCGGCCATAAATCCGCGGCATGGCCCGCGGCACGCGGCCCTAATTGCGGCGTTGTAATTAAAGCGGGGTAAACTGGCCGCGGCCCGAGATCGCCTCTCTTGAAAGTGGACGCGTCTCGAATCGCGACATTATCTGCGCGCTCTGGACCGGGGCTTTTTGTCTTCTCGCTCTGCCCGGCACTCGGACCCGCGTCGTGGCCAGTCTCCCCAATAATTCGTAGCAACAGCACTGGTCAGTGTCCGGGAAACTGTGATTGCGAAAGGCATTTCGGTGGGCGATGCGCTAACCCCACTGTCCCCCTCCTCCCGGTCAGCGCCATTTCGGACGGGGGTATGCAACGAACGGTCTGTTCAAGAGCGTGCAAATATTCGCGCGACGGAAGCCGCTATCAATTAAAACAGCCGAAAGGCGGTGGCACACCCAGGTACCGTCCAATGTTATTTAGCCGACCCATTTGTGGAACTTCTCTCCAGGGGAAGGCACTTTTGACTCTCGCCAGCAAGAGGGCCTTACGAGGCTATATCATCATCATTGATGGAAAATTGAGTTTACAATCGCGTACTGTATCGGAGGCTGTAATATTGGTAAAAAAGGTCAGTCTTCTTAGAAAACTGTTGTGACAACAATTTCGTAACTGTGTCTCTATGTTGTGATTATGATGCAATTAAATGCAAAGTCGCAAGCGAGCTGGACAAGAATAACAGAAATAATCTCTGAAGAAGGGGAACAAGAGGGACAAAGGACAAATGTTGTCTTTGTTACCTTATTTGCTCCCTCATAAGAGTCATAACTGACATTTTTTGTATGATTAGTCACCAGCCCACCGGCCCGTGAAATCGTAATTCAGTAATGCGATGTTGGCGGGGACAGTTTCACGGAAAGCAGGATTGAGTTATATACTTAGAAACCGATGGGGGTTCTCAATATTTTTAGGCTAGGTGACGCGAGATGGCCCTCGATACAAGGGGCCTAGCCACTACCTTTCATTCATTCATAAGGCAGTAGTGATGTTGGAAATAACGCACACCTCTCAGGGTGCCTATATTTAATTCTGGTAAGAATTTATGAAAGCAAAGGGTGAATTTAAATTTAAATAAATATTATAGCTCAATTTGAGCAAAATGAAACTCATTTAATTCAAAAAATTAGTTGTATGTTTTTTTTTTTGTTTTTTTTTTAACATGGACCGTTGTTGACAACGTGTTCAGTTTATTCAAATAGCGAATTTTTTTACGTGTCCGAGACTATTAGGGATCATTTTGAGAAGGAAGCAACTTTCAACTTCATGATTATTGTCTCACTAAATTGCAAACTGGCTCTCAGAGGAATTCTGCCTTACATTCAGATTGTTGTTGAAAGTGAACCGTTAAGAAGTATTAGTAACAACTAGCATGAGAGTTACTGTATATTAATATTGGTGAACCTTTATTTGTTGTATTCTGTGGGAAACCAAGTAATCCACGGTGCCAAACAAAGCCCGTACCGAAAACCGGATGAACACCGTTATTTCTGACCGAATCGAACCGAACCTGCCCTCCTTGCAACTGAACACCCCCCCCCCCTTTCCCACACACACACATACATACTTCTAAAAGGTTTCCAGAAAGTGTCTAAGCGAAAAAGATTTCCCCTGTGTTTTGTGGAATGCCACTAAAGTGCTTGGTGACACCTGTAGCTAGATATGGCATTTTTTTAAATATAGTTTTATATTCCGACACTTTATATAGTTCAATATTACGAGTACTTATATAGTTCATTATTACCAGGATTTATTGCTAGTCACTCAACTTGCCACGTGAAATGTCCTTTGCGAAATAGTCTTTAAGAAAAATATTTCTGTAAAAGTAAACTTTACTACTTCGAATATGACTTCCTTCGGTACTTCAGCATCATGAATACATGTGGCATTCTAATTTGAGCTTATCACTGTGTATACATTTTTCACACTTTTTTTTTTCTTTGTTTTTTCTTTGCGAGTTTTTTTTTTTTGTGTGGAGCGCCAACAGGTTAAAGGGGCGGTGCAACGATATTCAATTGGAATGTTTTTTCACTTTACACGAGCTTACTGGCACTAGTGGGACTCAAGGATACTCGCATGCAACGCCACTGACCGCGAAACTCATTTGTTGCGCTGTAATTTCGAGGACAAAACCGACCGTTTTCATTCAATCTCTCCTTCGCAAAATCTGATGACGTAGCTGGGCGGTAGCAGTACCGCCCAGTGACGATATTTGAATGCGGCTCATAGATTGGACCCGAGCACTGCGTGGACACTTGATTTGGGCTCGTAATAATCTATAGCTCGAGAAGAATTTGGGTATATAGTGTCCTGTGTCCAATCGCTGCAATGACGACAAAAGCCGAACCATAACAATGTTCGGAACTCAGCGCGTGTCCTGTGCCTTGCCAACCCCAGCGCGTGGCTATGATCAACATTGGCGGCATATAATAGGCTCCAGATCACGTGGCCGCTTGTTCTGGCTGCGAGTTGAGGGGGTGAACTCTGCTCGTTTGTCTTTATTTTTTTCTGCGACTTCGAATTCGTGTGGAAAAAAACGAACGGGTATTTCACAGGTCATTAACGTCAGGGATTGTTCTAAGCGGTATTTGCGAAAAATACAAAAATCGTTGCATCGCCCCTTTAAGGTATGACACCACAATGTCAAACCCAACTCAAACCCGAACCGCAAACCGCATGAAAATCATGATTTTTGATCGAACCGGAACAAAACGGAAACCAAACCGTAACCAAACTAGAACATCTGATATTGAGCCCGAATCGAAATGAAACCAGTTTAATGTGGCAGTTACGAGTTCATTGAAAAACGGTTCGGAATCAAATGTGAGCGGCGTCTGATTTTACGGGTGGCGGCGCGAGGTCTTTCTTTTCACATTCGGGGTGATGGCGTCAGCGGCGCCGCATAGAGGCTTTTAAGCAGCTGTGAACGGGCGCCGCCATAACCGTTTTTTGGTTCCTCTTATTCAGTTTCCTTCACTTCATCATTACCATAGCAGGGCAAGTTATTGCAATTTTAGATTCGACTGTGTCCTTCTACCCGGCATTGGCCCTAGTGGAGGCTCGACAACGCCCGTTTCACTCTCGCAGTATCTCGGCAAGTAAAGAGAAGATCAGCAATGGCGGCTCTGATCTGGCGCGTGTTTAAAGGGTCACTGACACCCCCCGAAAGTTTATTTTTTTACATTTTGCCAGGCGATTTATTATGATGTCAGAAGACTACCCACTCAATATTTTTCTACAGCCTCACGTATATTTTTAATAAAGTCATAAAAACGCAACAACTCGGAAGCGAAACCGAAACTGAACTGGGGAAGAAGAAGAAATATAGAGGAGGAGAAAGGTGGCGGACGTCACGTGGCTGTGATACTTTTCTGCCCCAAATAACGCATTTGCAGCTTTTTAAAAGCCACACAAAAAAAGACAAAAAAGGGTATTATATATATATTTTTTTTCTATTTTATGTGTGCCTTCGATGACCTTGATTATATTTGGTGGTTGTGTCTAAACTATAGAAAACGGCACATGGCCACAGAGAAGGGAGTGAGCGCGACTCAAACCGGCCAGTTCTCGATCGGCTGTTTTCGGTCGGAAAGAAGAAGGCCAAAAAACAAACCGTTTTGGTTTTCGGTGCGTTTTTTCTTCTGCTCCGGCAAAAACTGGAAGCGCCATTCAGGCAGATGGACAAACAAGTGCGACACAGACTGCAGGGCTCTGGGCACCGACCGCCATGTTGCTTTGGACCCGGCTTTGGCAAAGTTTAGTGCAGCATGGTATCTCTTCCTTGTCTCTTCTTTTTTCTTGGAATATTATTTTTTTTGACAGTGAGTGGGGGCGGGTTGGCCTGGTATGTAGGTACTAGAGATTAGAACTATTTCCGAGCCCGTAATTTGTGAAATATTGGAAAATAAATCAGGATTCCAAAATGAAATTATGCAACTTTTTGTTCCGCTGTCACCCTGTCGGCAGAAATGCTTGTGATGACTAGTTTATTTCTGTAGTAGTTTTAAACACAGTAAATGCCCAGATGAACACGTATTTTTTTTCTTAGCGCCTAGGATATATGCAGTTTTCTTTTTGTTTTGCTCACAAATTGCGGGGGCGGCCATGCTACAGTTATGAAGCGGTTAAACCGGTTCACGCTTGGTGGAATAGATAACCGAAGCGATATTTTGCGTGCATGGCTGAACCTGAACCGAACCGAAACAAAATACAAAGCTACTGAACCTAAACGCGAACCGAACAAAACGGAAAAATACGACCGGTTGGACCGACCGGTTTAAATTAGGTGGATTTTTTGTAAACAAATTCATCTAATTTAAATGACGGGATGTACTATTAGCAGCTTTTTGTGGTGCGTTTAATACTTTAGATTTGCTTCGGTTGATTACAATGCTTTTGCGAAGCTATCATACTGAAACATCAAGTTTACAAACGGCACTGTACATTTCTGTATTTTCTTTGGAATGAATACATAAAAATTGCAACAATATTTATAGCCAGTGTAGAAAAAGAAGCAAGATTAAATTAGTCACGAAATATATCTAATGGATTCTTCTACCTTAGTAAAAATCAGACCTCTCCGGAATAAAAAGCATAATGTCGAAAACTAGTTTTATTGACATTTTGAACCTTCGACGCTTGGTGCTTTCGATAGCTAAGGCAGTTGCCCGGGGATTAGCGCCGAGTGTGTTGGTATGTTCGGTTGCCAGGTGTCAACCGAACATACCAGGATAGGAAACCCAAGAGCTGGACCCAGACGTTTGTGTGGGGTCAGGGTTTGGCTTTGCCTCTTTTCAAAAAATATCAGTTCTGGCTCTACCTTGACTTCCTTCGGCTATCAGACTCCTACGCTCTTCGAAAAAAGAAAAAAACATAATGTCAATATATACTTCTTTTCAAAGAGAGGAACGATTTTTTAGCTTTCTTTAGAAAGGGAGAAAGTTTCGTCCCTGAAAGCAGGGGAACAAAGTTCCTCCCTCGTCGGCATCTCATTATGGCGGCGCCGAATCGAGCAAACTGAGCTCAATGCGGGTTAACAAGGACGATATACGTCTATTGTCGGCCTTTACACAAAACGCGTCCCTGATTCAGTCGAACATACTTGGCACAGATTTAGGACAAGCAAATACCTCGGGCTACTGACGGCCCCCAATGCCTGCCTGCAAGCAGCTATCGCAAAAAAAGCAGTCAGCTGCTTCGCGCCCATCCGAGCAAGCCATGGTGCCTTCGGGGCGAGAGGAGCAGCAAATAAAATTGTACCACGAGCTTTTCACGCACTACATTCATTGCCGAAGCAAGCTTCCCGCGCATCCAAGAAAACTTCCATTTCAAGCACAGTTACTCAGTCCTCTCGCTGTCAATAAAGTTTGGCTGTCAACACTGCGATGCTAAACAGATACAATCGAAAGATGGCCAATTCGCGCATTTCACGTCATGGCTATTCCTCGAGCCATATATCCTTCGTCAACACCGCACGTCACTGAAGTGTGGTAAATCATCCGCGAAACCAAAACCCGCTCTCAAACGAGCTAATTCAAAGTAACCACTTGGCTCGAACAAAGTTCGAAGCGCTCGAGAAGATTAAAAGCTCGCCACCAGATGGCAGAGTCAAGCAGAGTAGTTGCGAGTAGCTATGCTAGGTGGCGCTAGCTGCCGCCCAATTCATAGGCCACAAAACTAATTCTGTTGGCTCGCGCAGCTACCGCGTATCGAGCATCTTTATCACACGTCCATGTACACACATTACACGCACAAAACCACTCGCTAGTATCCTCTGAATCTCATACACAACGAGCCCATAGACATACGCAGAACGCACAAACATTATTATGAATTTGACGACATGATGGCGCTTAAGACAAGGACAAAAGGGGAGACTAGACAACACGGAGCGCTACTTCAACTTTTTTCAAAAATAAGCAGTTGAAGTAGCGCTCCGTGTTGTCTAGTCTCCCCTTTTGTCCTTGTCTTAAGCGCCATCATGTCGTCAAATTCCCAGTACCAACTAGCCCAACAATCTGCATTGATTATTATGAACACTCCCTACCCTGACTATACTAATTTCGAAGGCTGCGCTTCCGCCTTTTATGCTCGTCACTTTGAAGGTACGTATTTTCTCGGTTATCAACACAGAGTTATTATAATACACGCTAGATGTTCAACTGGCGCAAGTGTCTATGCGACTTCTGAGATGCAAATTGGAGCAGGCGGCAACCAGTCTACTTTTGCGATGCTCCTGTGCATTCCTTTGGGAAAACACGCGTGCATTTGGTCTCTTCGCCGGAAAATAACATGGATCACTTTTGTCATTTGGGTCGTACCGAATAGTATGTACCTTTATGTACATTGTAAGGGTGCCATTGCCTTAGTTACAGCATGTTTCTTTATCAGTGAACTATGTTCAACTTCGCAATATTTCAGGCCCGAACCTGTGTTCCAAAGAAGCTGTGTAAACACGAGCGACGTATGTAAGCAAAATAACAATCGAAAGGAATATAGTGTGTTCAAGTTTCTCCAGCATTTCGGTGACGCTTATACATTTCTAATATGCCAGTCCTGTCACTAAAGAAGAATTACCACGTCGTGCATCATTACGAGCGATTAAAAACATTCAAAACGTAAAGAATAAAGTATGTGGGCTATAAAAGGTGTCTCTTTTTATCATTTCCTAGGCAGGAAAGCTTTTGCCGGCACCTGTTTTCTGGCTTCTCTTATAAAGATTTCAAGCGTCCGGGTGACATCTCGACCGCAGAGCAAGCATTTTCGCACATATGCAGGAGCAGAGAGAATACAATACTTATACTACTATTACTCAATACAAATCGGACATTATATATTAACTTGGCCTTCACTTTATTTCGATCGTCTTCATGCCCAGGAAGAGACTGATGTATAGCGTTACTGCGTAGTTCTTGCCGTCTCTTGGTTTTCCTCATGTTCTTCGTTCGCTCGGAACGCAAATCCGCCAGGCAGGAAAGCCCCGACACCGTGTTCACGTTAATAGTGCCCGACAGTGCACAGAAATCCACGTATGAAGCTGTTTTCGCACTGTATTTAATGACATGAGTTTGAGAGAAAAAAAGTGAAAGCCGTTTACAACTCCCTGTAACGCCGAATTGGAGCGCAGCTCTTGAGGAGGAGGAGGGGAGGGTACTCAGGGGAGGGTATACCCCTCCTCCTCCTCCTCCCCTCATTCTTCAATCTCCTCCGGGGGGGGGGGTCACGTGACCTTGGGGGGGATCACGTGACCCCCTCCCCCCTCCCCCGAGGTCACGTGACCCCGGGGGGGGGGGGGGGCTCGCGCGGTGCATTATGGGACATTTCCCATAATGCACCTCGGCGGGAGGGGGGTCACGTGATCTCGGGGGGGGGCTCGCGCGGTGCATTATGGGACATTTCACATAATGCACCGCGCGGTTACGCCGACGGCGACGCCGCTCAAGCCGGAAACGGGCGCCTAAGAGCTGCGCTCTAAAACACTTTTACCGACCAATATTTTCATTTGCGGGATTGTGAAATGTTCCAAGCTATGTACTAGGTTATAATTATTCGTAATATTTGCTCTTCTAGTCAAGTGCAGAGAAAAAATGCACCCGCTTTTCCCCGTGGAAATGCATTGACGGCAGTGGCGTCACAAGGGGGGGGGGGGGGGGCGGACCGCCCCGGGTGCAGGGCTCAGGGGGGTCTCGCGGCGGGCCACGAGAGCGGGGGGAGTCGCGGCGGGCCACGCGAAAGCGGGGGGGGGGGGGGAGTCACGGTGGGCCACGCGAGAGGGGGGGGGGGGGGTGCGCCGCGGGCTACAGCCCCGGGTGCCGCTGACCCTCGTGACGCCACTGATTGATGGAAGTAAATTTTAGAGCGCAGCTCTTAGGCGCCCGTTTCCGGCTTGAGCGGCGTCACCGTCGGCGTAACCGCGCGGTGCATGATGGGTAAATTTCCCCGCTAAATTTAGCGGAAAATTTTCCCCGCTAAATCTAGCGGAAAATTTTCCCCGCTAAATCTAGCGGAAATTTTTCCCCGCTAAATCTAGCGGAAAATTTTCCCCGCTAAATCGAGCGGGAAAGTTTCCACGCTAAATCTAGCGGAAACTTTTCTTAGCGGAAAATTTTCCCCGCTAAATTTAGCGGAAAATTTTCCCCGCTAAATTTAGCGGAAAAGTTTCTCCGCTAAATCTAGCGGAAAATTTTCCCCGCTAAATTTAGCGGAAAATTTTCCCCGCTAAATCTAGCGGAACATTTTCCCCGCCAGATTTAGCGGAAAAATTTCTCCGCCCCCCACTCCTCGAGGTCATGTGACCCCCAGGCCACGTGACCCCCCCCCCCCCCCCCCGAGGTCACTTGACCCCCCCCCCCCCCCCCCGCGCCTTCCCCTCCTCCTCAAGAGCTGCGCTCTAATTCGGCGTTACAGGGAGTTGTAAACGGCTTTCATTTTTTTTAGTGGTTGCTATTAGCTTCAATTTACATCAGCACACAACCGTCAGCCGAACCTCTAGCGTACATTATAATAACGCTATGGTTATCCATGGCCTCCGAAATTATTCGCGCGCTGGCTGCGCTCCTACGGCCGTTGCATTCGCCAATAGAGACTGTTACTGTGGGGCGCTTGGTGGCGCTCGCAGCCAGACCAAACGATACAAAGAAATAGCCGCGAATTATCAACATTATCGTCGGCCTATGGAACTAACCTCTCTAGATAACGCTATGCGAGGTACTGACAAGTGCCCTCTCCCGTCCTCCTCCCCTCGCTCCTGTAGTCTGCTAGCGTGCGGTCCTCCATATCCTACCCTAACTCGCCCAGCGTGAGTGTGTTTGAAATCTTCTGAGTTACTGCGGCGGCTCATGTCATGTGACGATCCAGAGAGGACAACGGTAGACGCGGGTAGGTTCGCGAACGCCAAAGTACCAAGCCTTTGCTCGAGAGCGAGGTCCAGTCAAATCCGCCATGTTCTTCCTAACCGAAAAACGGAACGAGGACACGGACCAATGGGAGGGCGCGTCGACACATCAATCGATGTCTCTACTTAACAAAGCGTTAATGGAGGAACTTTACATGTAACTTAAAAGGGGCACTGACACCCCAAATGTCGTATTTTTTTATTGTCTAAAACGATGCAAGTTGTAGTCATAAACACGCAAAAAAAAAACCGCATCGCGAAAAAAAATTTCCTAGCGCGCGCGTCTTTTTGTTTTTGGCGTTTTCCTCTCCCGCTTCTCGCCTCCTCGCTTCCTTTGATTGGTGACGTCAAAAATCATGAAATTTAGAAGCTTTGTAGGCGACATTTCTATAAAATTTGATAACGGCAATCGTAAAACAAGTTTTTTAACGCAATTGCGAACGCACTACGGCCCCTTTTTTTGAAATACCAAAAATCAGAGTCCGGTGTGATGTCGCCTCCAGGATTTGTATCCTCCCTCGGAAAACTTGGCGGTGCTCGAGCAGAGGATGATCGGTGAGTCGGGGAACCGGACAAAGAAACCGGTTTTTTCCCGGTCCGCCCTTCTCCTCGCTTCGGGTCGCGGTGGCAACGGCGCTTTGCTTTGTAGAGTGGAGCGGAGGTCCGAAAGAAAGTCGCCTCGCAGGAGACCGCAAAATTTGACGTCACTGCACTGGCGCGGATCGCGCGGGAACTTCAAATTCGGCATTTGGAAATAGTTTTTTTTTAATTCACAAATACTGAATTCCCAAGTTTCGAATTTTGAAGGTAATGTCCCGGCATCGTTTTCAATCATTTCGAATAATAAAAAAAATATGATTTTGATGTGTCAGTGCCCCTTTAAGTACAGCACGATATGTGCTCCTCGCTTCTCGCCGCAACACACAGATTTTGGCAAGGAAGAAGTTGTAGAAGTTGTTGATTTTGGCAAGGAAAGGTGTAGAAAAAATGTCCATGCACGTAAGTGAAGTTGATAAAGCGATTCTCACGCATTACGAAAAACAATTTGAACTCTGGGCCTCCCAATGTCCGGTCGGGTAGCACACCCGACCGGGCATTGGGAGGCCCAGAGTTCAAATCCTGGCTCCGCCGTTATTTTGGCTTTCGGCGGGTTCCTGAAAACTTTAATTCTTTGATTCATTGGATTAAGTACGGTTCATTCATCTGCATATGTTCGTTTATTTCCTCCTCGGAGACCACGTACGATGACGTGAAGTGCCCATGTTGTATATATATATATATATATATATATATATATATATATATATATATATTTTAAATATAAAAAAATGTTAACGTTTTCAGGAAAATGGTGTTTTTTTAATATTTAAATGGAACGCAATTGCACAAGCCCAACCACGTTGTAAGTCGAAAGCCATGAAAATATAAGAAAAATACATTGCTGGATGTTTTATATAAAAAAATCAAATTTTTCATGAATTATTGAGTGATGCCTAGTTTCACGCTATTTTTAAAAATTAAAACCGCGCTTTTACAAAAGAGATTGTTGCCTTTTGTTCTTGAAAGTTTAAATAAAATAATTTTGTTCTGAAGGGGAAAAAAACATTCTGAATTTGAGCTCTCGCGCCGCAACGTGGCGTCGTTTCTGGCGCCTCTTCTCTGCACAGCACGCCACCGTCGAGCCTGGCAAAGCGTGCGACGGTGCCACGGTGTGCGCACGCAGGTAGACAGCATTACCTCTAGTTGTTGGGTACATCTTGGTGGGAAGAAGCTTTTTTCCACTGTTGTTGCCTTGTGGATTTTCCTATTTCGACTGTTTTGCGGGGCGGTGTCCTCCTGTGGTCTTCCACTGTCTTGATATCAGATGATGCTTAGCGCTGCCGGGTCAGAGCATCCACTAGTAAGCTTGCTGTTTCTTACGTACACATCGCAGTCACTCTATATTGTCAACGTCAGGACACTATTTAAACAGCAGCACAAAAGCCCAGTGAATGGGCAATCTCAAAGGACGAGGCGATGTGGTGTTAACGAATGCGCGCCGTTGGAGGCTCACGCCTCGTTTGTGTTTAAATCGGCTTTGAAACGGCAAAGTCTTGCGTCGCTGAATAGTTCCGTGTTTAACCGCAGTATGCGTGACGGCTAGATTTCGCGGCGATATTGTCGCGTGTCCTTTTTAGGAGAAGTCCACGTCAGCTGATGCCGCCCGTCGATTAGGCATCGCGTTTCGGAATGTGAGGAGCCGCTCTCGAATACAAAGGGCACAACGGCCCTGCTATGGCTACGCACTGGCGCCACCTCCGATTTTCAACACGATGCCCGCCGTTTCTTCCCTTGCAGCTGAATAGACGGACAAGGGGAAGCGGCAGTAAACTCCGTTCTTTCTTTGGACCTAATCGTGTCAGCTATCGTCGCAGGTGGCGTGCTGTGCGGCGAAGAGGCGTTAAGAAGCGACGCCGAGTTGTGGTGCGAGAGTTCAACTTCAAAAATTGTTTTCTCGCTTTAAACGAAAATTACTTTGATTAAACTTTCAGAATCAAGACAATCGATTGTTCCTCCAAACCCACCCTATTTGGTATTTTTACTTGGACCACCTCAGGGTAAAATAAACAGCTGCTTATGCGTCAAAACACACTTTTTTGCAACTTGAGGATTTTGTTTTACTGCGAGATATTTAAATCAGCGGTTTAAACATTTTTTTATAGATTATATACCTGCATTGCAGCCGGTAAAAGGTTCTATTAAGTCCCCACAGTAATTAGATATTTTGTTTTAAATAAAATAACAAAAATGTTAAACGTTTCAAAACAAATTGTGTTTAAAAAAATATTTAAATTAAACAAAATTCCACATGCCCAACCACATTGCAAGTCGAAAGCCGTGCAGATTTAAGAAAAAAAAAATATTCTTGGGTGTTTCATAAGAAAGCTGATTTTTCGTCTATTATGGAGTGATACCTAGTTTCAGGCTATTTTTAAAAGTTAAAACCGTGCTCACGCCATCAGAAATTGTTTTTCGTCAAAAATATTTTAGGGCATGGCTACGGACATTGCGGCAAAAGGCCATGAATTTTTTTTTTTTTTTTTTTTTAGAAATCGAAGGTGGTCGAGCGCAACGTCTGCGACGTTTACATGGAATGACCCAACATCGAAGTGTTCGCTTCCCCGCAAAGCACGTTGTAGAATGGCGGTTGTGACGCGTTTTTCTATCGAGTATTTGCTCTTGTTAATTTGTGCGCTGTTCGTGTGCGGCCGCAATGGTCGTCTTGAATAGGCCCCTTTCAAAAGTCCACCAAACAACATTGGCAGTCGCCATTGCTTGGACGCGTAGCGCGTGATTGGATCCGACTCCTCGCCGAACGCTGACGTCACACTCGCTCTCAATACGAGCCGAGCCGCGTTCACGCCGAGCGCTGATGAAGGCCTCGCGTCCAATCCATGCTCAGAGTATGTGAGGAAGCAATGGCGGACTGGCGTGTGCGCGGACTTTTGAAAACGCTCGATTAACCTCTGTAAGGGAGTATTCACGTAGCTGGAAGCATCGCCGCAATTTGCTGCAGGTGTTGTGTACGGCTAGGTACGCGGCGGCTAGTTCGAAGCGAAGCTGCTCGAACGCAAGTCGACTGTCCACTTGAAACTCTCCGGCTATAACACGAAGCATTTTTACGTAGCACTACATCGATCTTTCTGTTTGATTTTTTTTTTTGTACCAAACTATAAATATATCTGCTTCCCGTGATATCTCGAGCCTGTTCAGCCCTATGTCCTATGTCCTACAAGAGGACATAGCGGATGACAGTTACATTGGCCCGCAAGATTGCAGCTACGGCTCAGACCAGCGTTCCAACATGAATACCCGCAGGTCGGTCGATTGCACCGTAATCGCCCATCGGCTTCTTTATACTCTTTAATGTAAAGCAAAACGCCAACCTACGACGATACACTTCGTTTCATCTTGCTGTTACACCTCTGGTACGGGAAACACCTGACATCGGCGACAATTCCATCTTCGTTGGCAACGCACAAAACTGCCATGGCAATGTTGGTGACACGCGGAAATACGAAACCACGGCGGTCGTTGGTTGGCACTCGGTGACAGGAAACAGAACCGAACGTAGTAGCACAAAAGACGCGGAGGCACACGGCGGAAACACCTGCCTGTCTGGGCTGCAGAATTGCCGTAATATCGTTGCTGTTGACAAGTCGTTGCGGAGGTTGCGGAGATGGGTGGAACTTTCGTGTTGCGTGAGTTGCGAAGACAGCGAAGACGACCGAGACGGCGGCCATCTTAGCCCAGTGTACGCAGCACTGCTGGCATTATACTATTGAACCTCGCTGTTTCTAACGGCTTCGTTTAGTCGGTGGACAATATTTTGCTAAAAACGTCAATGCAACCAAAGTGCGCTGCGTGATTGAATTGGGAGACTGAATTACAGACGGCCTTCGCTGTCGCTAACGCTGAATCCGCCCAAAATCGTTTACTAAACAACGCGGGTGACGTGCTCGAAGAACAAAACCGAAAGAAGATGAGGCGGGAGGGTGGAACTTTCCTCCTCCCGTCTGCCTGCAAAAGGAGAAAACGTCTCGTTCCTCCCTTCTTCGTCTGTCCGCTTGAGGGAGAGCCAGTAGAGGGGAGGAAAAGGTGCCTTTGCTACCTTTTCCTTAAAGTGTAAGTTCCCAGGTTCCTTAAGTTCCTTAAAGTGTAAGTTCCCAGTTCTTATGCCCCCTTTGTGCGTTGATTTCAGAAACTTGTAACTGCCATGAAGATTCATTTTGTCATTTGATCAAAACGTTTCGAACTCAAAAGGCATTGTTTTGTTCTCTGGAAACGATTTTTTTTTTAAGAATTGTACTTTGCGCAGTGCCTAAACAAGGCAGAAAACGGCCCTTTTATTCTTTTCGTGGGAACCAGTGTAGGCGCTATTGCGACGTCACCGACATTTTCAAACATGGCGGCTTTGCTGAATGGGCGGATAAAATTTTCCCTTACCCGAAGCAAATTTATCCGTTAACCTAACTCGCCGATTTCAAAACAAATTTAGTAAATATATAAGTAGTATTGTGTAATGATTTTTAATCTCGGAGAAGTGCAGCGTGATGGTAATCTTATAGGGATGGCGTGTATAAGCAGAATCCAGTGGCACGGAATCGCCCTTGTATTTTGACTTTTGCATGTAATGACCCTTAAAGGTATCCATCGCTACTTTCGTGGCGTCATCAGGTCATGAACAGAAGGTAACGCTTAGCAGGAACTGCCTTTACGTCCGTGGAGATTCCTTGAGCAGTGCGTGCACGCGACGGTACTAGCACCGAAGTCCTGGGTAAGTCATCCAATTTTCATCTTGCCGAAAGCGGCTTTACCCGTGGAAAAGATTGGGTTGTGTGTATGTTTATACAGCCTAGAACTTGGTCAGCCTCGACGGGCGACGAGTCTCCCAGCTGTAGATGAGCAATTTAGCCAGTGCAGTACAACCGCTAGCCTGGGGCCTTTAACGTGCACCAAGCAGTAGTGAAACACGACCGCACGCCGGTACGATGCTCATTCAGATCGAAACGGGCAGGGGTGGGGATTGAGCCCAGGATCCTAGATTCTGCATCGCGAGCTTTCGCTCCACGTGCCCGGCCACCAATCCCCCTTTACCCGCGGACAACATTCTGTGTCTTTGAGATCAAAAATCTATGGGAGCGCGTGCCTGAGCGTCGATTAACGTTGGTCACATGCACTTCTACTCTCGTCAGAAACGACGATGACAGACGCCCGCTTGTATAATATGGCTAAGTCGGCTACAAGCGCGGGCGTCTTTCTTTGGCGGCAGCCGTGGGCTCCTCATCTGGCCCTTGTCGGGTCCGAGAAAGAACCTTCACGCACCGGTGAATGGTTAGGCGTCCTTGACATAAGCGATGAATGAATCTCGTGCGAGTTATCTACGACTGTCCTCGACTGTCCGCATTTCAGAGTCATGAACTGTGTTTCTCTACTAACGAAAAGGTTTAAAATAACCTGCCGTGTACAGATTGACTCCTTTTTTTTTATCAGTATGTAACGGCTTGACAAGGTAATTCATTTCATATTTACAAAAGAAATATATATTACCAGTAAAAAATAACCCTACATTTTTGTTTTTGTTATTCCTTGCAAAAAGTTTCGATCCAGCGGCTAGCGGCGCCTCGCTGAAGCCCAGCGAACAACGTGCAGATGTCGGCGTTGTAAGTCTGCTTGTCTCCGCGGGAAATGAATTGCTCGTGCCCGCTTTGATGAATGGTTTCCCCGAGAGTCAAGTCGGAGTCGCGGGCGCCACCGGCTGCTCCGAGCTCGCGGCACGCCGCGTGTCCTCGGGCCAATCGGAGGGCTTGGGCGGCCCGCGATGCTCGCCGCAATTAAAGTCTCATTAATTTTGATAATTAAATTGACGTTGCTCGACCGATTCGGCTGATTAATGAGGCGCGCTCTCGTGACCCAAGTGCGGTCTCTCCGAATATCGCGATAAGGCCTCCCCTTCTCCGGTCTACTTCCTCCGAGTGGGTGTGCAGGCAGCACCACGCGTCCTTCACCGCTCGCTCGGGACACGGCGCGCTCTGGGAGCACGTGCAATCGATTATCATCCCGCGGTGCACTTGCTTCTGAATAGGCCATTTGCAGACTAGAACGGCACCCAGAGGCAGACGTTGAGACGTGTTACGGGGTCTAGCTCTCACGAGAAGAACGTGTTGACGGAGATATTTTGCGTGCCTGGTTGTGCCACGAGGCTCAGTATTTACTATCACCACCTGTTATTAGCATGCCGGGCGACCTATGTAACGTTCTCCGGATTATTCTGATCGGAATCGTGCAAAGCCAACGGACGACGGGGGTGAACCTTACAAACCGTAACGAATAAAATGTATAGGCATATTCTTTTCGTGCTGAGCATACGTGGCCGTTAGCCGCTATTAGCAACTATACTTAAACATTTGTTTTAACGACCTACCTTCGTAGCTCAATGATTTTTATCTCTAAGAGCTCCTGAATGTTTTATGAGATCTCGAACGAACTGCTTCCAAGAAGAAAAGAAAAGCGAAACTCCTCAAGCCGGGGTCCCACTGCTCATACATCATACAAACGACAGTCTGCCAACACGAGTCACCGCAATACCCCTACTTCGAATGCCGCGTGCCAAGTTTCTCCTTGCACTCATTGCCATGGGGCATTCGAAGCACGGATCTCGCGGTGGCTCGCGTTCAAGTCTGTAGGCATGCTGTATTTTGTATGATGTATAAGAAGCAGTGTGACCCCGGCTCTTGTGTATATATATACGTCTGCAAACATTGCGTCCCGACCGGTGCCCAGTGCGTTCAAGCGCGTGCTGCATGCGCATGGAGGTGGCTTTGGCAGGCTTGCTATTTCACGTGCTTCCTCACACGAACAGGTGCAGTGTTCCTCATACTTAACGACGCCACTCGGTTCTAGAGTATCAATTTACTGCCTGCTACTCGAAGCTAAATTGGTCACTGCAGCAGCGGGAATGTCTTTACCATGCTAGTTTCTGATTGGGGAATAAAAACAGCACCATGTAGTGTGACCGGTACATCCAGGAATGGCACAAAAAGGGCCCAGAACGAATTTTCTAATGGTGGCGTTAAGTTCGGGGAACACTGTAATACATGGCGGCGGCCAGATGCCCTGTTTGCAATCTTCTATAGGGAACCTTCAAACAAGCTAGATATCAAAGGTGCTGCTTATACAGAGTATTTACTGAAACGTAGGTCAATAATTTTAAACGCTAACTGCGCATCACCAAAAAACAAAATTGCGGCAGTGTTTTTGTTGCACGTGTAAAAATCGTCACGTATAATACGTTTCTGAGTATGAAACCTCGATCCAATCATTCATGTACCAAGATGCGTACCGCGACTGCCGACGAGAACGCCTCTGGTTGGCGTTATGGTCACATGATCGCTTACGCCAACCAATGGGGGTAAAAGGCTGCAATGAAAAACCGAAGACTCCGTGATGCTTTTAAAATTCTTTTTTTTCTTTGGGACATTGTAGAACATAATCAACTTATTAAAGCATGAAATACTTTTTAATGGAAACCCCATTCCCAACATTTTCTCCATCCGTCCGTCCCTCCGTGGATTTCCCGCTAAATTTAGCGGGGAAACTATATTGGTGTTTAGGTCACTTCAGGGTTCTCCCCAGGAATTTCTGAGGAGTGGACATTACCTGGGGGGGGGGGGGGGGGGGGGGGGGGGGGGACAACGGCGTTCGTTTTTTATTTTTTTGTCGCATATCCTTATCCCTCCCCCCCCCCCCCCCCCCCCCCCCGGGCACTGCCGGCGCTGAGATGAGAAAGAAAAAAAAAAAGAAAAGGGAACACGCCGAGCGCCTGCGCTCTTTGATTAAAGCAGTGTGGCAGTAACGCCAGTCAGCGATGCGATAACGAACGGTAACGTGGCGGTGCGCGGACCTGCCGAGTACGACGGCGACGGTATGCAGCCATGTGCGCAGGCAAAATCGCATCGTCATCCCACGGCATAAAAAAAAAAAAAAAAGATAATTTGAGCGGTGGGCGGTCAGTAGGATCGGTGGGCGGCAACGCCACTGCCGCCCGCCGTGGGGAGAACCCTAGGTCACTTGACGTCATTTGATGTCGCGTGATCTATACACCAATTAAGTTTCCCCGTTGAAGTCGGCGGGGAAAATGATGTCACATCACTTGACGTCACGTGACACATATATCAGCACAGTTCCCCGCTAAATTTAGAGGGAAAATTTACGTAAAGTGACTTGGTGTCACGTGACCCATACACCAATTCACTTTTTCCGCTAAGTGTAGGGGGAAATTTGATTTCACCTCACCTTCCGTCACTAGTCTGATACAGCAATTTAGTCTCCCCGCTAAATTCAGCAAAAAATTCGCCGTCACTTGACCTTATGTCACGTTACAAATGCACCAATTCAGTTTCCCCGTTAAATTTGGCGGGGAAAGTGATGGCACGTGACCTAAACACCTTCCGTTTCCCCGCTGAATTTAGTGGGGAAATTGACGTCACGTAACCTGACGACACTTGACAGATTAATAAATTCTTCCCACTAAAGCTAGCAGAAAACTGACGTCAGGTCACCTACACATCGAGCTAGTTTTCCCGCTAAATTTAGCGGAAAAATTTACGCCACGTGACATATGCACCCAGTTTCTCCGTTCAAGGTACCGGGAAATTTGTACAAATAAAACCCCTTCACTCCCCCGAAACGACACTTTAATGTGTTCTAATTAATATTAAAGGATCGCACCCTAAATACTGCAGTTCGTGCGTTATAGAAAGTTTAGAAGAAAAATCGCTGCCAATTGTTTTGTTTGTTCATTGTTCATGTTTACGTTTATGTTTACTAAAACAAAAATTTAAAAAAATAAAAAAAAGTAAATACACGCCCTATTATACCGAGCGCTACCCACCTTATAAATAGATCCCTACGGTACCCAATACGACATCAACGTATTTTTTTTGCGATGCCTAGTTTTCGCAGAAAAAGTTTGGCCTGCGTTTCGTAAAAGACGTATTCGCTGTATCTAATCTTCTTCTATCTTTCTTTTATGCCATCCCACCAAACTGGCTCGGTTCGGCAGCCATCACCAGTTGGCTTAGTCCCCGGTACATTTAAGCCCCTTCTAAGGCCACCTCTCCCGACGCCTTTTTAAATTTTATTTTTATCCGAGTGTCGTCACTCAGGCATCACACCGGGGCGGGATGTCCGCTCTCGGTGGCAGATCCCAGAAAGATTCTTGATCTCTGAGGCACTCGGCGCCTCCATTTGTGTTTCCTACGTTTGTGACAGACTCACTGGGCCTCCTTCCTTCCCTGCTTTTTTTCGTTTTTGTTTTGTCGGCGAAGACAAGCTTCTCCAGTCATGTTCGAGGCGCTCATTTATACTGTCACTCCGGATGTCTATTATTTCGCGCTTTCCTCAGTCCGCGTCCCAGCGGCTTCTTACACGTTTCTGCTCTTTTCTGCTAAATTGGAAACACGACACCGCTTCTCCCGGCACTCCTGCTGTGTCAGTGTCTTCGTCGGCATACTGCTCGGTGTGCCCATCTATAGGAAGATACTCCTACGACTTTTTACTTCTGCACTGTGACGCTCCTACGGGGAATCCTTCCTCGAGTCTCATATGTGATAACTGCAAAGAAAACTTTCACCTCTCAGAAACTGGAGATAAAGAAAATATATAACTAAGCAATAAAACGAGAATGTACAAGGTAGGGTAATTCTAACAAACAATGAGACGGAAGGAAGACTGGAGAAGGACAACCCCCAGCTATCTGGGAAGGATCTTGTGGGCTCTTTTGATGAGTGCACGATATAGTTATAGTTATTTGCAAGACGTTTTACAGTCGCGCCAGGAGTTAACTGCATCCCTATCTAAGCTCAATTCTTCGATTTATGAGCTTAACCACGTTCTGGCTCTGCGGCCACAAGTTCTTGCAGTGTCAGAATCTACTAAATTACTGGACAACAATGTTCACTCCACGTCTGTAGAATAATTTGCAACTGCTGTAGAGCATCGTCCCGCGTGATTATTGCGCAGTATTGGCTCCTGGTATTTAACATTGCTCTTCTTAGGCACCCACGGCATATTTTTCTTCTAGATATATATATGTATTATGTAGTATTACGATTGGTGTGTAAATTCACTTGTGTTACCTTCGTAACGAGAAAAGTTCGAGTTACTTTCTCGCTACCTTTGTAACGAGAAAAGTAAGTCGCTACTTTCGAGGTAAAGTAACCCGTTCCTATGAGGATCAACAACGAGTAACATATTTAGTTACTTTTTGAGCGAGTAACGAGTAACAGAATTTAGTTACTTTTTTGGGTAACGTGTACATGTCTGGAGTCATCCGAGCCAACAGAGAGTTTTCGTGTACCCCATCGGCTACGCTCTCCGCAATGAACACGACGCAACTAACGCTGTCTGCACAGTTCCGGATCTCGTAGCGGGCAGCGGAGAGCGTTACGGGACGGTAACACGTGCCCTTCCTGTGGGACGCAGCAGTGCGCGGGGAGCGAAATCACGTTTTAGAATTCCCCAAAGCTTGGGGGCCCCTAAGCAATGGGTGCTCACCACTGCGCATGCGCCAAACCCAAACTGCGTTTTTGGGTTTTGCGCGTGCATTCGCCCCTAACGCAACATTCACGCGCGCAGGGAAGATGACGTCACATGACTTCGCGTCATATCACCCATGAACAAATTCAGTTTCTCGGCTACGTGACCTCAACACCAATACAATTTCCCACTAAATTTAGCGGGGCGGTTACGCCGCCGCGATTCCAAAACCGTATGTGGAAGCTTGAATCTATCGCTCGAGCCCCAGGTGTAGGAAAACGGAATATGATCATGTGTCCACGCCAGTGATTAAGGTAACTTTTTACAGTGTCGCATTTGACTGTTTGTCACCGTACTTGTATGAGTACGGTGACAGTCACCGCTACTTGTACAAGCACGGTGACATTTTTTTTCTAAGCCAATCTTATGTTACTGAGCACAATGATGGTGTTCAATAATCACGAAGCCTTTCGCTGCGTCTTATGGCTGCCTAGATCTTTACCTGGTTTCTGAATATCGAATAATGAAAAGGCTGCAAACTCCATATCTGAAGTGTACAGTGTACTCCAGGTTTAATCACTAACAAATACCGCCTCGGTCCGTCTTTAGTTATACTAGGGCGACTTCGTTGTCCAGCGTGAGGGAAAGTGGACGGGTGTTTCCCACATCCTTGGGAGGAGTCCGGAAGAGGAAGAAAGAAGCAAAAATACCGAAGAGGCCCGGGAGTGGAAGACCCCGGGAGGACGAGATGCTCCATTTCCTGGCGCATCGTTTGTCATCGTCCGGGCGCTGATGGTCAGTTATCGCATGGCTGGCGCCCAACGGTCAACGGGTCCGCGCTTTGTTCGGCGCCCAAGAAAAGCGCGCCCCCGGCAACGCTCCAGTGAAATAGCGTTTCCTCGGGAACACCTGGCAACGCCGCCGCCGCGGGGGCTGCGAACAGGGGGCCCCGGATGAAAATTCGCGCGCTTTATTACACGGGCCCCAAACAAATGGCCCGCGTCTTCCTGTCGGGGCTAGCCGAGTTGTAAATCACGGATACCGCTGCATCGCAACAGACAAATGAAACAAGGGGACGATACTTTGTTTCTTTCTTTTCGTTTTGTTTCTGGGTGGTGCAGTACACTCACCATCTCTCTTTGTGGCTTGTCGACAGTTGCCGAGAGTTGAGTCCTGTTCGCAGAAGACATCCCTCAAATGTGACGCTGGCAGCAGCGATAACGGCACCGTGTCGTTCACCCCCTTCCCCCACAGCGCCCTACACTGTGCGGAAAGCTGCCCAAAATATATTGTTCTCTCTGTTCTCTGTCTCATCGGGGTCTCTACTTCGAACCGCACTGATGACGACAGAGATGCGCTGCGATTTTTGTGGACTGGATTTGAGGGTTAAAAACATAAAATCGCTGATATAAGCCCATTTAGAACCTGTTAATGCAATTTAAATAAAGAAAGTTGGGTTCTTTTTTTTAGTTTCGATAAACGTGGTGACTTAAATGGAGCTGATGAAATGTTTGAAAATATTTTTTTTATTTCTTATTGGTTTCTCTACGTTTTTTCCATGAGGACGGGATTCAGATGTTAAAAACGAGAGGTGACTTAAAGAAATCCTTAGGTGCGGGTTTGGTAAGTATGGTGGGTCAACTATTGTCAGTGACAGGCTAAGGGTTTAGGGGAAACTCCTCTCACCTCATTTCACTTGAGCAGAACGAACGCTCAAGAGGAGGTCGAGGACTTTCCTTTGAATTTTTAACCTAGCTGTCACCAGCTATACAGTTTAGTACCTCAGCTCGTTCACTTTCTGCATATCGCAATCCGTGAAAGTTGCGGAGGTGCATCGTTCAAGAACCGACTTTGAAGTCAATGGCACATTCCAAAATGTAGTAAACCCCAGAAGTGCCAACAACGGAAATGTATACACGTTCATCACACTGGGACAAATTCATTCATTATAAGAGTAATTATTTTGAATAATTATGCAGACTACAACCCTGTTAGTAAACTCAACGCGATAGGTTTCAATTGAACCAAAAATTCACGAAAGACCTAATATGCACAATGACGCGGAAGAAATTAGGTTTACTTAGGGGATGACTCGGCAGTACGTGTCTTTCTTTATTCTTTTCTTTATTCTTTCTTTCCGGATGAACCGGGAGGTGGGCAGAGACTAAAGGCGTGATGCCTGACGAGGTCTCTGTCCCCTTTACAGTTCTAACACAGCAGTGCAGGGTACATAAATTTTTGAACACGAAAATTTGAGAAAAGAACCTATGAACTTCTATACAACTCTGAAACAATAAAAAACAGGATCGATCAATTATCCCACGATGGTTTTTTTTTTTTTTTTTTTTTTCAGCAAAGAAGGATAAAGACAAAAATTGGTCAGAAACATGTTCTAACAATTCAAAAGCGAAATATGGACATTATTGAATAAGTACACAGTACACACATATCAGAACACAATGTCACTGCCCACCAGAAGTGTCTTTAGTCTTTTTTGAATTGGAGTATATTGCAGTTAAAATCTATTAGATCTTCCGTACTATTCAAGATTTTGGCGACTTGGAAGCATGTCGTTTGTTTTCCGTAATTGGTACGTATTTTTGGAGGTCGTCTGATTCTATGTCTAAGTGTGTGATACGTTGTGTTTTCTGGCGGAATTGCGAAGAGTTTTTTTGTGTGTATTATCTGTAACAATTTAAAATAATAAATTTGATTCACTTTAAGTAGGCCATATTTGTTGAATAGCGGTTCAGTTGGGAGATCTTGAGGCTTACCTTTATAATTTTCAAATAGTCGTAGAATTTTTTTTTGTAAGATGATTAACCTATTATAATTGGTTGCCGATGTCGTGCCCCAGACTAAAATGCAATAACACAGTTTGGAGTAAAATAAAGCGTAATATATATTTTTTTTTTAGCCACAGAGGTATGAGATTTCTTATTTTATAAATACATCCGATGGCTCGGGATAGCTCAGAGCTCAGCTTATTTATGTGCGTGTTCCAACTTAACTCCCGATTGAACCACACACCAAGAAATTTTTGTTCTGTAACCTCCTCTATAATTTCATTTTCGAAATATATTGTCACCTTAGTGTTGTCGCACCTATTAACGGGAGTGAAAATTATATATTTTGTTTTTTTTACGTTTAGTTGTAATTTATTATTTTGAAGCCACACAGATAGATTGTCTAGATAATTATTTGTCATAGATTCTAAGGCCGCTTTAGAGGTTGAAGCAAAAAACGCGTTAGTGTCGTCTGCGTACATGACAAGCTCAGGGGATCCCAAAATATTTGTGATATCATTCACATAAAGAAGAAATAAGAGCGGGCCCAAAATAGACCCTTGCGGAACACCGTACTTTATTTTGAGTGAATTAGAATAATTGTTGTTAATATAAACATACTGCATGCGATTTTGGAGGTAGTCTTTTATTAAAGTCAAAGCAACCCCACGTATGCCGTACCTTTGAAGCTTAATTAGTAATATGTCATGTTGGATCGTATCGAAGGCCTTTCTAAAATCTAGGAATAAGCCTAAGGTGTATAATCTATTTTCAATATTGCTTATAATTTTATCCTTTACTTCTACAAGTGCCTGCTCTGCTGATTTAGATTTTGAAAGCCATATTGACATTTGTTTAATACATTGTGCCTGGAAAAAAAAATTGTCTAATCTAGAATTTATAACCCCTTCAAATATTTTTGAAAAAATTGGCAAAACCGAGATTGGTCTATAGTTCTGTAGAAGGTGTTCCCCGCCACCCTTATAGATTGGAGTAACTCTTGCAATTTTTAGTTCGTTAGGAAATATTCCAGTTTCTAGAGTACGATTGATTACATGTGACAAGATATAAGATATTTGTTGGGAGACATATTTGACAGGCCTTGGCTTGAAGTCGTCTACGCCAGCTGCGGCATTATTTTTAATTTTATTTATAAGCCCTTCTACTTCATATGGCGTAGTTGGTAATAGCATTATCGTGTTTGATAAGGAAGTCATTGCGTCTGTGACACAGCATTGCGAAGTATTCTCGTTTTCTGGTGGTGAATCAACGTCAACAAAATGCATATTCATTAGATTCGCCATTTCCTGTCCACTCACGTTCCTGCCGTCAATAGCGACACTTTGCGTTCCCTGCACACGTTTTTTCCTATCAGTAATTTCGTTTACAGTTTCCCATATCTTTCTTGAGTCATTGTATACCCTTGAAAATATATTTTGATAATATTCGGATTTGGCCTTTTTAAGGTCGGAGTTCAATTTATTTCTTGTTTTTTTAAATTCGATGAGAAGATTTTGGTGCCTATATTTAATAAAATTATGGTACGTCCTATCTTTTATCTTAATACGCCTGTATAAGTCATTTGTAATCCAAGGTTTTCGTACTTTGTTTTGACGATTATTTACTTGAATAAGCGGAAAAGCAACGTCATAACAAAGCTTAAATTTGTTTGAAAAAAGTGCATACGCAAAGTTGGGGTCACGTTCTAAAAGGACGTTCTCCCAGTTTGTTTGCTCGAGCAGGACAAAAAAATTTTCCAGTGATTCTTCATTTATGCGTCGGTAAGAGTAAGTATCGCGTTTCGGTGTATTTTTGCCACGATTGAAAGATGTCAGACAGAAAACTGGCATGTGGTCGCTTATATCTTGTGTAAATATGCCAGATGTGGCTTCCCTAGAGTTGAGATTAGTTATACATATATCTATTGAACTAGAAGTTTCTAAAGTCACTCGGGTGGGCAGTGACACAGCGTTAGTACATCCCCAAGCAGATAAGAGATTATTCATCTCTATTACGTAACTATTACATTTTAGTAGGTCGATGTTTGTATCACCCATAATTAAAAATGGCTTGGAGGTCGATCCAAGAAAAGATAGTAAGTCTTCCAAAAAATTAAAAAAATCTTCCTTATTACCAGTGGGGGGTCTATAAATAACAGCAATAATAACAGTTTTGGCATCTAAAACAAGGCACTCAACATCAGCTGTGATCACAGAGAAATTTTCAACAACATACCAAAAAATATTTTGTTTTAAATATTTTCCAGTGATGCCTAACCACTGGCCTATAAGATCATTGTAGGGTTTTCACTGGGATACGCCTGCATAGTAAGCGACCTCTAACAGAAAGGGGACACCGCCATCGTGATTACCTGTAATAAATACAAACTATGTACTTAGTGTCTGAAATTCTACGCTCAGCTAACAATATCGACATACTTGCAGAAACGACTAACAACACATTGTAACATTTCCATAATGGAGCGAAGGAAACTCTCTACTAATTAATACATCTAAAACAAAAGCGATTATTTTAAACCACAGAATAAATTGGTAAATATTGATTTGCGCCTTAAACTTGGCCCCTTTAGCATTGAAGTCGTCCCAAATGTGAAAACCTTAAGTGTAATTTAATGAAAACATGTCATGGGACACCCACATTCAAATTGTAATTAAAAAAGTCAAGTGTTGTTGGCATGCTGAACAAGTTCCGTTCTTGTTTACCAGTCAGAATTTAGCTTCTCATTTGGAATTCTTTATTCGAGTCACATTTGAATTTTTGTCACTTGGTCTGGGGTACATCAACAACTAACTTGGACAAGTTAACAATTCTTAAAAAAAGGCAATCCGAGCTATAATAATAATAATAATAATAATAATAATAATAATAATAATAATAATAATAATAATAATAATAATAATAATAATAATAATAATAATAATAATAATAATAATAATAATAATAATAATAATAATAATAATAATAATAATAATAATAATAATAATAATAATAATAATAATAATAATAGTTTATTGCCCCAGTGCCCCAGAACAACCGTGAGGCTTTGGTATGGTGGCACAAATGTCCACAATTGGACGAAAGAAAAGAGATTCAGCAGTATCTCATGGAGACACTTGTCCTATACATGGTGCAGTGCATAGTCAAGATTGCAATGCGCTTGAATGTGGTACAATCACTGAAAACGTCCAAAGTTGGCGAGTCAACATTGTTCAAAGAGACTTGCATGCGGGTTAATGGCGACAATGTTTCTTGAAAGTGAGGGTAAAACAAGGAACGATGTCTACCAGATCGAGCAGGAGCATGAAAATGCACTGAGCCTAAAATATCAGCGTCGACGTGACCCTTAATTACTTTATGTAAAAATAAAATATCGCGAGAGAGTCTTCGCTTCAATAAATTATGTAAACCTAGCCTCTTAAGAATGTCGTCGTAGTCATAATGAATGTACCACAATCAACCCACACGAAAGCATTGCTTAAATCATTGAACGTCCTATCCTTAAACAAACTGTACGAGTACACTTTACTTATTCGATATATAGCAAGTATTAAACAAAAGACGCCTGACATTATTAAAATATTGGAATTAACAATAAATATAATACCTTATAATGTACGTCACGAAGAAGTATGGAGGACACCATTCAGTCGAACCACCTATGGAAGTCAAATGCTAAAACATCGTCTTCCTTTTTTACTAAACCATATGTTTGAAAATAGCATTATCATCGAACATTTACCGTCTCATTCTTTACAACTGATGTTTCTGTGAGTCTTTATGTCATGCAATTGTATTTTAGAATATAGTGTGTATTTTTTCCTTGACATTGTAAACTATAGCCCAATTTTAAACGTGTATTTTGACAATTGCTACAGTGATTATTTTTCTTAAATATTTGACTTTTTTCTTTCTCTCGATTGCTTGCCGTTTGCTAAAAAAGGGGGGCAGGAACCTCGTCAAGCCGACATCTGTCGGCTTTCTGTTCATGCCTCCAGTGGTTGTATTATTGTACAGACGCAAATAAAAATGATTGATTGATTGATTGAGATTCTAAGCTCAGCATGTCTTCAACATCGGTCTTCAAAGGTAGGGGAACTGAGTAAAACTAGTTATTCACTTTGTTAAAAAAAAAACATAGCGTGAGCTTATCAGTTTCGTGTCATTCGCAAAGGCGTATATCATGATTCACAAAATAAACATCCATAAACTGTCTTGCCTCTCTTTGCAAGAGCTAGCATATCTTGGAGGATTGGAATGGTTTTCTCGTCAAAGCTTTTTTAAGCCATTATTCCTTCCTGCACTGGACACAAAAGCAGGAACGAAATTGCAAGCGAACTCCGTGCAAGTTTTAACTTTTTCTGTATACTTTTTAAACGTATCGCATGATTTTCTTTTTTTCATCTTTTGCGCGTGTAACTCCAATACCTTTGTTTAGGTTTCGTGTTTGGCTTGATCACGATAATTAAACCTGTAACCTTTTTTTTGTTTGTTATTTGGGTATAACTGCTTTTTTTAATGTTTTTATACGCGTGAGTTTGTTGTGAATATTAAACGAGGTGCTCTTGCATAGTTATCGTCACCGGCTTCCTTCTATTTTTATTTCTGGCATCTTATTCTTGAATTTGTATTGGCTTACCATCCACACAGAATAATGAATAGTCCGCTAGAGCAACTGGTAAAGACAAACCTAACAGCCTTTCCATCATAATTCCCTTTCTCTCTACAAACCTTTCATGTTCTTTTCACTAGGAAAATTGCAATCACATTTTTTTCCTCACATAAAATCTAAAAAATCAGTTAGTAATTATTTTGACGAATGAAATGCTTATTTTATGTAATGTACCGCTTCGGCTTCAACGGGCTTTTCAGCATGGCTGAAGGAAAATATATGAGTTCTCTGTCGACGTGGTGACGTGCTTTACGCGCAGAGGTCTTCCCCGTGCACGGCGGCAGAAACGTTGGGCCCCGTACAAAAAGCGCACTCATATATAATTACACTGATACTTACGCCGAATATTCTGCCTGAAAAGACAGCTGAACAAGTGCTGGAGCAGGTGTGGGTGCTGCATAGCTTCCGAAACGCCCTGCGGTAAGCTTTCTGGCATCGAATTTATTTATTTTCTATTTCAGCAAATCGCAGTTGATCGTAATTAGCGTGAAGGTTGGCGACTGCGAACCTAATCCATCAATTCGAATAGCCTTTGAAATGAATTTTTGCGAACCATAGTTGCATGGGTGGAAAAGTCAGGATTAAAAACCAAAACTAAAATGTGTTTAATTTTGTTTAAATGAGACGCTTTTTATTTATATAAAACTTGAATGTAAGTGAATCTATCTTTAATACCATTTTAAAGCATTATTCTTTGAGTCTGCGACTATAGTTATACTGGCTATATATCCCAATTGAATTCAATAAGCTGCTTGACAAGAAACCTGACGAGCATGAAATAATGAGAGAGATGTACGTGTCTCTGACCCATGTCTTGCACGCCTTATGGCACATAAACGCTGGACTCGCTCAGAAACTGTTATTTAATTACCGATAGATATATGCGGTTTAGTCTAAGGATCATAATACTGCCAGCTATTCTCAGTGGGACGGAAGTGCAAGTTCCACGGACACTCCACATGACTGCCTGTGGGGGAACCAGATGGCACCCATTTCGGAGCCGGATTTGTACACTTCGGGTCAAAAGAAGTGTGCATTAATGATAAAAGCAAAAAGTAAAATTAACACAGTTTGGAATTACTCTCCATAACCAAGATTTCAGGCCGGAGTGCCATTTGAGAACCAACCTATGTTTGTACCAATGACATGCTTAGGCGCTACCATTCCTGAAATTTAGCTTTATTCCAATCAGGTAACTGCACAATTATCCAACTCTCTACACTGTCCCTAATGAGGGCGCCACGCCATGGCTCCTATGGCCGCTATATATATACAAGGCTGCAGGTCGGGAACTAGCTCGCTTTTACAGCGAAAGGTGTTAGCACTTCTGGCTTTCGCGCCGTCGACCACGCTCCATATCGACGCGGGTCATTTTCGGCACTCCGCCAAAACATTCCATTCCACGGGCCGCTGATAACAAGATAACACGCAAGCAAGATAACATGCATGTTCATGCTTGATAGCAAGATAACATGCTTGGTCAGTAAAACAATTCCCGCCGGGACATCTGGCAGTGCACTGGGATAGGTGCCCACGGGACCCAGAATTAGCACAAACAACAATTCTCAGGAGACAGGCAGATACAACTGCCTTATAATTTTACGATGCATTCTGTATAAAAAAGCAGGGGCAAACTAAGTGCGTTAGTGCCCCTTCAATGCACCTGAGAGATACAAAGTTTGATTTTCTAAACGAATAGCCAGAAAGATGCTTTCAATAGTGTGTGTTTGTTTCAACAAACCTTCATTTGGGAGTGTGCTTTGTCGTGCCTACTTCCTTGCCCCTGTTTATTCGGAGTTTTTCGTTTAGAACGTGTAATTATTTGTACCGAAGGGAAGTACGAAAACACGCTCCGCTTTTACCCAGACTGCTGAAATGCTCTGTACTTAAAGGGGCCATGAAACGAATTTTGGGCAGTGATAAATGATTTTAAATTGGGACTTTACTAATCGCATATCGTGTAGTTGGCCAAACGAAAGAGGGTAGAAAGTCAAACGCCAGCTTTTCGGTACGAACATCTGAAAATATAGCGGACTATTTTGTACCTTCTTTCATTCGAAAGCTCTCCGCCTTTTCACTATGATACATCCGCGGTTCCCAAAGCGCGTCAGAGGTGCCAACCTGACGTCAGCCGAGCCCAGCTCACGCATTGGACACGAGAACTGCGTCACTCGGACCAATGCGCTCGTCAGCAATCAATCCGTGGACGAATATTTGGATTCACGTTCGTGACCAATGAGTGCCCTGACAAAACGTATCGTCACTGGCGAATGACAAGTTCTATGGCGTGCATAAAAAGCACGGTGAAAGCAGGAGTCATCGCACCGGTGCCGCAGAATGTCACGACGACGTGATTTCCCAATTCGCATTTGATTTGAGGATTTAAGCTAAGGAGGAAAAGTAGGACAATCGTTTCATGACCCCTTTAATGCAGCCTGTCTGCATCCCAAGCACTATGAAATTTTCGTCCGGTGAGTTACGCGGTCTAATACGAAACGGCCTATGCGGACTCTATTGGTGACGTGCGCGATCGAAAGCGTCGCGGTGGTCGGCCTTCCACGGTTAAGCCTGGTTCACATGCAGCAATTTTGGCCCTAGAGCGGCGCGATTTCTGCCTGCCGTCGCGGCGCTCGTGCCGCTTAACCGCTGGTGCTGGCCAGAGCGCCGCGACGGCAGAAATCGCGCCGCTCTAGGGCTAAAACCGCTGCGTGTGAAACACGCTATTGGGGAGGAGATCGAACAGTCACGCCTCTAGCGGTGCGCTTCAGCTGTGGGGACAACAAACCGTATTTTCTCGTTTGTTTTTGTTCCGAGAAATCGAAGATGACGATTCGAAGGCCACTCCTCGTGCGACCAAAGCACTGGTCAGAGCGAAGCGCTCGTGCCCAGACCGTGCTCGGCCAGGTTCAATTTCTTTGTTATGCAGTGTTGGTAAACACCGGGCTGTGGGGACAACAAGCTCGATAAAGCGCCCCCTATAGTTCGATCTCCTGCCCATATACGACGTCAGCAAAGGAGTTCTCATGGACGGAAATAAGAGGAATGCGAGGACTTCGATTTTGACGGTGTTGACAGTGTTGGTTCAAGAACGCTATGATTTCAAGCTTCCGCCATGCTAATTACAAACACCATCGAACTTGTTGTTCGCAAGGTAATGACGTCACGAGGGCGCCACCGAAACATCTTGCCGCTAATAGTGCGCGCTCGCGCCTTTATCATTCATTCAGCCCATATGCTCCGAAATGTACGCCTATTGGCCTCGAGACCCAGATTGAATTGTGTGGAAGCGTGCTTTTGTTTATCCATGGTTCTCCGTAAGGCACGTGCTAATTCCATCTGTCCACAATGCGGGTGGAGACAAAGCATCCGCACTAACGGCACAGAGCACGGGCAATGGTACAGAGGACGAGCTCTTAGCAGTTGATTCCAGTGCGAGAGCGCTGCATTGGCGCCTCCCATGACTTCGGCCTCGCGTGCGTAGCATTCGTTTTGCTCCAAGTACGTGTAAAACAAACCGTAGTTCTGATTTTCACCGTATGAGCCGTGTCGATCGAATCTCGAGGCGAACACGGCTCCTACGTCAAACCTCAGCTGTCGCTGTGTCTCACCATTGCTCAAGTCTTTCCGATTTTTTGGTAACAATAATGCGCTGCAGATTCTTGCAACGTTAAAATCGTCGCAGTGCCACTTTTACCGTTCCTGCACTGTAATCAGTACAGTCCCTATTTTCTCTTGGAGCTGAATGCAGCATGGTAGCTAAGCCTCTGTCCACTTCTCCAGCGCATACTGGCCCAACAGTTGGTGCTGTATATTTCGTTCCTTAGGCCGAAGTGAAGGGGAGTCTCGGGCCCGGGGACCGACGGAGGCGCCTGTCCGTCTCCCGGGACGAGCGGCGTCCTGACGAAGAAGAGGCCGCCTGCGGTCAGAGCTATTAGTCTCGCGGGAGCGTCGAAGATTTACGGCCTTAATCCGGCGCTCAAAGCCGGCGTCCCCGGCGGAGGAAAGCCGGTCCTGAGCACCTGGGGAGGCCGACTGACGGGGGCGGCTGCTATTTCATCCGCGTCGCGGGTTCCTTACGGCGGTCTCGCGACCGACGTCCAAATTGGAAATGGAAGGGGACGGGGCCCCGTGCCCCACTGTCGCGGCCGACGCGAGAGGGGTGAAAAATTTACGGCCTGCACTTCGCGTCGCGGTTCCGGCACTCGTTTTTCTTCATTGCCGTTCGCTCGCTGCCGTGAGGCTCCGTGCGGCGCGGGCTCCTCCCGCCCAAGCCTAATGAGGAAAAACGAGGCCCCTGCCAACGCCACCTCTCTCTCGGGCGCGCCCGGTAGCTCTTCCCTAATTTGAGCTGATTTTCGATTGCTCCGGATTGTCGCCCGCGCGTCGCGGACTCTGTCGCAGCGCCGGTTCACTCCCCCCCCCCCCCCCCCCCCTTTTCCCGGCTTGTTATTGGTCTCGTTAGAGAAGTCCAAATTCCGGACGACGTGGCTGCCGGCAGGACGGCCCGCCGAAAGTGTCAAATGACTCGCGTCAAAGGTGTCATCCGAGCCTGTTTGTCACGCTTCGCGTGCCCCGTCGATCCGTGCCACCTTGCTCGCCACTTTTGACGCGCCCGTCTCTCGGACGACGAAACGAAGAGTAATGGATCGCCAAGAACCTGGCCGTCCTGCGGGACGTTATTTAACTCAATTCCGGTTTGCGAGCACCGGCTCCAGCCGCACCGGTACAACTCTTCTTGACCGGACAGCCGAACCCGGTCCGCTGCTTGGACCCCGGTCTCGTGGGCCAGGTACCCTCCGCGGTTTCTACTTTGGACGTGGTGGCAAACACGAAGCTGCCTGGCGCATTGCATTCGAAAAACATCAAGCAGCTCTCAGAGGATCAATGCCTCCTGCTTTTATAAGCTTCTTTGTGCATATGCCCTTGAAGGTTATATATATTTCTGAAATAAGGCCCCATACAAAAAAAAAAAAAAAAACTGTGATGCCTTTGTGTCGAAAGGCCGTTGAAAAAAGTCATCAGAGGACATAAAATGTCAATAGCTTTTCATCTGACCTTCTCTGGCTTTTCTGTTGACTTTCTTTTGAATATTGGCCCACTTTGTAATAAAAAAGTCAACAGACTTTCTGTCGCCTCCAAAATGCTTTTTTTGGAGCTTTTTAAAAAGCTACAGCATTTCAATTAAAAGCTACAGACGTTTAAAAAGAAAAAAATCTTTACAGCTGAGCTATTCATTCAACAAAGTTTTGGAAGCTTACTATGGCTTTCCACTCTACTCCAAATTGGCTGCAGCAAAATAACGTTAAAAAAACACGCGATTTTTGTTTATTGTTTGTAAACGGTGTCCCTGTGGTACATGAAGGGACTACTTCATACATCCCACAACTACACATTAGAAAAGAACACAGAGACAAACACCATGAAGCACTGAGCACCTGAATCACAGTCCCGTTGACTGCTCCAGAGCCTGACCTAGCCTACATATTGAAGGTAATCATTTGGCCGGTAACCACCTCAGCACTTATTAAGGTTCCACGTATTCGATCTTTTCCTCGAGAGTCTGTCAAAGGAAAAACAGTGTTTCGAAGTTCGTGGACGATATCTCTTACTAAACAGCATTGGTACAGCTAAAGGCCCGTTCACACAGTTGCGTTCGGAGCGACCACTACGCTTACGAACGAATGCAACCGGTTGGAACGACGAGTTACCATAGCAACGAAGCGCCAAACGGTCGTTTCGTTCGTGTTCGTTCGCAACGCAAGGAGTTGAGCCGGGCTGAACTTTTTCGTTACGTTCGGGAACGACGGGAGCGACAGACCAATCACAGGTCGAGGAGAGCTCGGTCGCGCGCGTTGCATGCCGGTCGTGCCGGGCTCCTTGTATATGCAAACATGGCGTCGGTGGTTATCGTCGACGTGGACGGCGTGGTGGAAGCTCATCGTTCCGCGTAAAAGCGCTATCCTTGACTGTGAATTTTCGTCGTGTGTCGTTATGATAACCCAGCATGTACTAGAAGGGAAGATCCACCTACTCGTGCGGCGATCTCGTGGCGGCACTCTCAAGACAGCAGAAACGCCCGTGCCGTCGTGTTTGTTTACTTCGACTACAGTGGTGCTTTCTTAGCATTTGTGTCCTCGAACATCGCCCGGATTTCTTTTTTGGCGCATTCCATGCGTGTGCTCAAGTTCAAGGTATTACTGGCGCGTACCGTATAAAGGATGCGAATTCTCACGCGCTTTCATCACCCGAGAAAGGTGATTAGTGTTAGCAATCCTGAACGCTCGCAACGTCTATCTGATCACGAAATTATATTTCTACGTTGCTATATCGCTGCTAAGATTACATCGTCTTTTATAATCGTAGAAAAGGCGTGTGGCGAGATTTGTACTGTTGGCAAAGTCGTGTATTAAAGTCGTGATCGTGCAAGACGGCGTACTGCATCTTTTTTTCTTTTTTTAATGCACTACCCTGCAAGCGTTTCCTGAAAAATAAAAAATAAAGTTTGTGGTCATAGAAGGCGGTCTGTCTATTTTCTGTTACGCAAGTGAGTGGCAGCGCGTCCCCAACAGCTGACGGCGGCGGAGAGGCGGTCGCCGTAGGCCGCCGTGCTGCCGACGCACTGCGCTTGTTGCAGTGGTCGCAGGAGTGTACGCGAGGCGCAGAGCGGTCGTTCCGGTCACAACGGACCCAGTCGTGGATAACGGGTTCGTTTCAGATGTTTGAACCAGCCTTCACACAGCTATTGTAGGCGCACAGCAGACCTTCGTGACTGTACGCCGTAGCCGAAACCTCTGGCTGCTCCGGTGAGGACGGTGGACCTCGCGTCGGGCAGGAAACCGTCCGCCATGTTTGTAAGCGTAGCTGGGTTGCTTACTATTGGCTAGGAGCAAGAGCTGAAGCTCGTTTCTCATTGACTGTTGATTCGTTTGGTTGCATGCGGTTTCATGTGTGTGTACACGTCGCGTACAGTTGTCATTGAAGTCGCAGCGGTTGCATTCGTTCGTAAGCATAGTGGTCGCTCTGAACGCAAATGTGTGAACGGGCCTTAATAATAATTTGGCGCAGTCGCTAAAACAGCACGCACAAAAACGGCTCCTAGAAGAAATGTTATCGCTTCTCTGCATAGAACCACTCAGGACGAAGGGAGTCAAGGCAGTTTCTAGACTATAAAAGAGTTATTTTGCTTTTCCTTACTGACTATTTAATATGGTCATTAAATTCACTATAATCACTTACAAAGTGTGAACGGCAGGGCGTGTCTTCTTAACACCTGGCATCTAGCACGCGCCCCACGCCTTCCGTCGTGCTTTGGCTGCACGCGCGCGCTCAAGGTGCTCGAACGCCGAAGCGTTGTCAAGGGTATAGGCTCGCGCCAGAAGCATTGGACAACTGAAGCTGCATGCTCACTACCGTTCTCACATTTTCAGAGACTTTTGAGAAACTTAGTGACTTTTGACATCTAGTCGAGGTGTACAATGTTCAGTAAAAGTCAACAGAAAGTCTGCAGCTTTTTTATTGACATTGGCTGCAGAGAGTCAACTGAACATTTTCAACACGAAGTAAACAAAACGTCTGCAGTCATTCTGATGAAACTATCAGCAGGAAATCAGAAAAAAATCAACGTAAAGATAATAGAAAGTCAACAGCTTTTCTTTTGACTCAGGCTGAAGAAAAACATCAGAAGATTTACAACACAAAGTCAACAAACTTTCTGTTGACAATGTCAACAGAAAGTCAAAGTAGAAAGAAAGTAATCATAGTCAACAAGAAGTCAACACGTTTTCAATAAAAAGTCAAACATCAAGTTTATATAGGGAAGTGACCTTCCGCAGATAGCGGGGTCATTTACCGACAATTTGGCGGCATTGATTCGCGGCTACGTAACTACGTTATAAATCTATAGAATTATCTTTCTAACCCACTGAAGAGGAGACGGCTAGTTGGGTCACGACAGACAGATCTAAATCTCGGTCTGCTAAATTCGCCGGGTTTTGTGTGTGTGTGCGTGTTTCCAGCAATTTCAATGAGGGTGATTCAACTTCAAGCATATGACGCGTGAATTATGCCAATCTTTTAGGTACTCTGTTTTATCCAAAGTGAGGCATACTTAATCGACGCGCGCTTGAACGGCAGCTGTACTCTTTTAGGAAGTACGGTTAAATTAAGGCCATATTGCGGGTACAATGATTTAGCATTTACACTCATTAACATAATGAAGCATATATTTGGCCAGGATAAAGTGCAGCACAGCAAATTCAGATAAATTTTGACAACGTTTGTCTACAAGGTCGAGCTAAGGAATGGTCTATGAACGTCCTTGCTCTTCCACTTGGAGGACCCGTTTGGTCTTTGCGTTCGCCCATGAAGACAGTTTTCAAAAGGTCAGATTTCGACAACTGCTTATGGTATGCTTTATCATCACTAGTCGATCACAGGTTAACCACCTTTTATTTTCTGCACACTCCGAAGTGAGCTGTTTTACTTCGAAATGATTCTCCCATTTTAAAGTGTCAATTTCCTCCTGATCTCGCCAATTGTCAAGTTTCAACGTTATAACCGCTCACGAAACTATACAAGCTATAATCGTATCACAGTAGGTAGAACCTGAGCTAAACAACTTGAGCTTGGCTTTCCTGAAAACAAAACACCACCCTACTTCTGTGATTGCCAGATGCACTTTGACGACTCTGCCAAGGATAGAGAATTCTGTAGTTTGGATAAATGATAGCTGCGCATGATGCGTAGACAAAAAAAAAACAAAAAAACAAGGGAGCGTGATCGCATGCCTATTGTTTTTGTACAGCATTAAATTTAGGCACAAAAATGCCCTCCACACGCAAGTGGTACACTGAATCTTGTTCAACAAAAAAAATGTTGTAAAACACAAAACATATAAAAGCATTTTTATATCATTTTTGCCTACGCTGGAACGGGCAAAACGTGAATTAAATTAAGTTGTGGGTTAATAGTGCATGTGGGGAATCAGACGGCCTTTATTTCTACAATACCACCCCCCTTATTTGACCTAGAGTTCTGTATATCCGCGGATTATCCGCAGACATTCGCGGATATCCACAGTAAACGGGCGGATTCAGATAAAAATGAACCTGATTTGGCGGATTTTGCGGACCCACGGATATCCGCGGGTCCGCATCCGTGTTTGCCGGGGCGGCCCACAAACATATGTGCGAACGTACAGTGTAGAGTGAACAAGTGAGTGATACTATGAAGTGCATCATCGAATGTATTGCGGGAACAAACTACTCTTAAATAAAATGTGCCAATTGGGGAGAAAATGGCTCTTTTAGTCAATAAAGATGTGATTCTCACTAAAGATCACTTTACAACGTTCTATTTCTCCAAAAATACGGTCAACAGAAAAGGTAAAGAACGCAGAACTATCAGTCGCCCGGGAAGGGTGTTGATGTTTGACAGGGAAAAAGCAAAAAACAAAAAAAAAAAAACAAAAACAAAACAACTCTTGGGCAAAAAAAAAACAAAAAAACTAAAACTAAAACGTAAAAGCTACAAGAAAGTAAAAGAAGCAAGTGGCTTCTTCGCCTACAAGTATATATTGAGGAGACTGAATTCGATCCTCTGGAGTGGTGAAACTTGCGCCACCACGAGTTTCCGGACCTCATTCTTGTAGCGCATTTTGTATATACCATCCCAGCATCCATGCACCAACGGAAAGAGACTTCTCATTAGTGGGTATTAATTTGAGAGGCGAACCAGTCTGAATCCATCCGAGTTTATATTTTGTTTTTTCTACACAACAATTTGGACAAGTGAAAAGTTGAATCTGTGTGCGTTTTTTTTTTTTTTTCTGGCCAGTTGGCACTGAGTTGTTTTACAGTATATATATGGTCCCGAACATGCAGTTGAGGGTTCGTGTTTAAAACTGTAAACGATAGGAGGTGTTGCCATTTTTGAATATTGTGATATTTTCCCAGTGGTGTACTTAGGGGAAGAAAGGAGCGGAAAAGGTGGGGGGGGGGGGGGGGGGGCGGCCGCCCTCCTCCCCCTTTCTTCGACGCGCCTAAGTTGGATAAAAGAAATTCTGAAAGAATGCCTCGTTCTTGGTCAAGTGGTGATTATTTGGTCAACAAACTATATTTGTGCAGCCGAAGCAGGAAGCAGGCGAACTGTTTTTCCGACCTCTTTGCTATTTTAATAAAAAAAGGGAAGAGAGATGAGTTGGTCGACAAGTTTACCAGACGCGAAATGTACTGGTGAAGGGAAAGCGGTGCTTCTTCGAAGTTAAGAACGTAAGATGGCAGCTTGGCGTTCGACCCAACACAGGTAGGGTCGAACGTCACGACGCTGTTTTGCAGTTCAGAAAAAGCCCGGGAACCATCGCAAAGGCGTTAGAAACGGTATTCCAGTGGCGAGAACAAAGCTCGGCTGTCAAGGCGAGAGTCCGGCTTACCTCAGTCCTGGATGCCAAATTCGTCATCGCAACCCCAACTCTCTACGACGTTCTCTCAGTCACGATTATAATGAAATTAAATGCAAAGGTACAAGCGAGCTGGACAAGAATTGCAAAAATAGTCCCTGCAGAAGGTGAACGGGAGGGACAAAGGACCAACACAAATCTCCAAACGCAACTGTGTTTGGAGATTTGTGCTTGTCCTTTTACCCTTTTGTTCCCCTTCTCCAGGGATTATTTTCGTAACCCAGTCACGCTTCCCCTGAGTCGGCTGCTCCAAAAGCCGGGTCTCGAAATGAACAGTGCCTCGGACATCGTGAAAGACACAATTGTCGTCCTGAGCGGAAACCCGAACCCGTAGTACGTCGAGAAGACCTTTAAAGAAATGTTATATATATACCAGGCTGCATGTCGGGAACTAGCTCGCTTTTACAGCGAAAGGTGTTAGCACTTCTGGCTTTCGCGCCGTCGACCACGCTCCATATCGACGCGGTTCATTTTCGGCACTCCGCCAAAACATTCCATTCCACGGGCCGCTGATAACAAGATAACAAGCAAGCAAGATAACATGCATGTTCATGCTTGATAGCAAGATAGCATGCTTGGTCAGTAAAACAATTCCCGCCGGGACATCTGGCAGTGCGCTGGGATAGGTGCCCACGGGAATTAGCACAAACAACAATTCTCAGGAGACAGGCAGATAAAACTGCCTTATAATTTTACGATGCATTCTGTATAAAAAAGCAGGGGCAAACTAAGTGCGTTAGTGCCCCTTCAATGCACCTGAGAGATACAAAGTTTGATTTTCTAAACGAATAGCCAGAAAGATGCTTTCAATAGTGTGTGTTTGTTTCAACAAACCTTCATTTGGGAGTGTGCTTTGTCGTGCCTACTTCCTTGCCCCTGTTTATTCGGAGTTTTTCGTTTAGAACGTGTAACTATTTAAACCGAAGGGAAGTACGAAAACACGCTCCGCTTTTACCCAGACTGCTGAAATGCTCTGTACTTAAAGGGGCCATGAAACGAATTTTGGGCAGCGATAAATGATTTTAAATTGGGACTTTACTAATCGCATATCGTTTAGTTGGCCAAACGAAAGAGGGTAGAAAGTCAACAGCCAGCTTTTCGGTACGAACATTTGAAAATATAGCGGACTATTTTGTACCTTCTTTCATTCGAAAGCTCTCCGCCTTTTCACTATAATACATCGGCAGTTCCCAAAGCGCGTCAGCGGTGCCAACCTGACGTCAGCCGAGCCCAGCTCACGCATTGGACACGAGAACTGCGTCACTCGGACGAATGCGCTCGTCAGCAATCAATCCGTCAACGAATATTTGGATTCGCGTTCGTGGCCAATGAGTGCCCTGACGGAACGTATCGTCACTGGCGAATGACAAGTTCTATGGTGTGCATAAAAAGCACGGTGGAAGTTAGGAGTCATCGCACCGGTGCCGCAGAATGTCACGACGACGTGATTTCACAATTCACATTTGAGTTGAGGATTAAAACTAAGGAGGAAAAGTAGGACAATCGTTTCATGACCTCTTTAATGCAGCCTGACTGCATCCCAAGCACTATGAAATTTTCGTCCGGTGAGTTACTCGATCTAGTACGAAACGGCCTATGCGCGCTCACGCCTTTATCATTCATTCAGCCCATATGCTCTGAAATGTACGCCTATTGGCCTCGAGACCCAGATTGAATTGTGTGGAAGCGTGCTTTTGTTTATCCATGGTTCTCTATGAGGCACGTGGTGATTCCATCTGCCCACGATGCGGGTGAAGACAAAGCATTCACACTAACGGCACAGAGCACGGGCAATGGTACGGAGGACGAGCTCTTAGCAGTTGATTCCAGTGCGCGAGCGCTGCATTGGCGCCTCCCATGACTTCGGCCTCGCGTGCTTAGCATTCGTTTTGCTCCAAGTAAGTGTAAAACAAACCGTACTTCTGATTTTCACCGTATGAGCCGTGTCGATCGAATCCCGAGGCGAACACATGCAGAAGACATCGCCGAGAACATGGGATCCCAACTAGATGTTCCTCGTCTAGTGCAACAACATATGAACTGCGCGAAATCGCCTGCCCAGACATGCGAGTCATACTTCTGCGCACATGTCTACATTACTCTTGTGGAATCCATCGTGGAAGATCTCAAGCAGCGTTTGCCGGAAGTGGTGGTGGAGGTTGTGGAGATCTGGCTGCCCTCCCCCGCGCCGACCCTCTGGGCCCCAATTTCCGGCCTCCGAGATACGTCATGCCTCCGGGGAGCGGCGGTGACCTCGCGCAGCACAAGGTCCGGCTGGACCGCTCCCCTAAGCCAACTGACGTCAGGGGACTGGCTTCCCAGAACAAAGGGGCAAAGGCTAGAAAAGGGGAAGCCGGACAAAGAAAGACTCTCTCGCAAGGCAGCGCTTCGACGGCGGACAGCGCGCAGCGGTGGCGGGAGACGAGGACGCTGGCACGGGGAGTGCGGGTGCGAAGTCGAGTGGCGGACTCGACGAACGGACGGACAGCGACCCTGGACATGACGCGGTGTGACGACTACCGCTGGGACTTGAGCAGCTGCGGGGCAGCGGATCTCCCCCCGGCCCCGCTGATCACCGTTCCCCGATCCCAAAACCCCCCAGGCAATAAGTGAGTAAATAAACCCTTTTGCCGAGAGCGAAGTATTGCTGTGTCATATTCATCCGGGAACAGGGTCTGAAGGAATCGGAGTTAGAAGCCCGCATAAACTGGCGCCGCAACGTGGGGCCTGATATTTGATCAGGCAGGCATTCCGATTCCTAACCTGTTTCCGGTTGAATTGGGCACTGTTTCGCGCTCTTTTTGGGGTCATCTTCGTCGCAGGAACGCCGCACGAAGTTTCGTTGCGGGCGCGCCGCACGAAGGTCCTGACATGATCGCCTGCCCGACGAGGAGGCGCGGACCTTGACCGTTGTCGTTAGGGGTTAACCCTTTTCCCCAGCATGTCAGGAATTTGATTATCCCCCGTTACGAGAAGCGCCCTGAGTATTTGCTGTTCAGCGCGCCGATGAATGCTGGCAGGTTGATCCTGCTGCGCAAGAGCGCTGTGTGCGTTGAAATTACCGCACTTTTCGAGGCCCGTAGCGTCGGGCGTCACCCCACCTACGCCTCCGGCCGTCCACGTCTGCTGAGAAAGATGCCAGCTCACGGTTTGGGGGATGTGATGCGCCTAACCGCCTTTGCTCGCGTATCGATGTAATGTTTTGGAACGCTTGTTACCGATCGGACGCGTTAGAGAGGCATTGCTCTGGGTGGAGAACGCTCCCATTGCGGATGGCGGTTGTATGCATGGACTGTGTTTGGAAATTATTCCCGCATTGCATTTTGTCCGGGAGGAGACTAGCGTCTCGGTTTGACCGCATCCTAGCTCCCAGTTGGCCTTGCTTGAGCTGTCAGCGCGGTTTTGAGCTTCGTTAGTTGACAGCGTTTTAAGGTACGGTATGCGCTCTTTTGGTTCCAACCAAGATCGCTTTGAACGAGTACCTAGTGGCCAGAGGCTACATTTAGGGGCTAAGCCCACTAAATCGTGCGGGATACGCGATGTCTGGTGCGCAGAGATCGGAATCCAGAAAACCACAGAGTTTCCGTTTTCACTTTATCAGTGGCTGTGCGTGTGTAATGCTCCGTGGAGTCCAGTCTGACGCGATGGGCATGACCCGTGCGTATCTGGTTGTAGAGTCGTGAGGTTGATTCCGTTTAATTGTGCGCACAGTTGGTTCCGGATCCTCACACCGCTATATCGAGGGTTGAGCCTCGCGGCGGGAGTTACTCTTTAATTTCGTTTTCTCCGTCTCCGGAGGAGCGGCGGCTAGCGCGTGCTTTGCGCTGCCGCCGGATATACAGTACGGCGGTACGGCTCTCGGCCGTGCTTGGGTTCGCGTTGGGACGCGAGGGCGTAGAGAGCGTAATTGGTCGTGCAGAGACCTGGATTAGAAGTAAATTATAAATTTAGGGGAGAAAAGACAGCTAGGTGGGGAAAGAGCTGTGCTCGTGCAGTGAAGAGCTGCACGAGGGGAGTGGCGGTCTTGCGAGGATGTGACGAGTTGTTCATAGTTTTATCCTGTACAGATGCGCGGTTGGCCCGGGAAAACGTACGGTTCACGTCGGCGGGTACGTGCCCGGGAAGCCTAGAAATTATGGCAGCGGCATGGCCGTCGGCGGCCTATAACTGTTGTGCGTTGGGTCATCCCGTCGCTGTACAAACTGCAGCCTTTGCATGAATGGGTAGCGGGTGTTGGAATCCAGCGGTAAATGCGGTAGACACTTCGACGCTGCGGAAACTGTTCATGCGGAGCAAATATAGTTTATTAGCTCGTCCATTTTCAAGACCGGCCGGTTAGATTATTTGGCATTTCAGTGTCGCGCTTGTTGCGCGAAAGATGAAAGGTGCGCGTGTGGGATATTTACATTGTTCGAACCCTACCTGTCATCACAGTCGCAAGAAGACTTTTCAGTCATGCGGCGTGTTGACTTGGTCGGGGGCGAGCTTTGTGCGTACCTTACTGCGTTTGTATGAGGGCACGTTGCTCGGGTCGAGAACGTCAAAGAGTCGCGAGACGCGTTGATGACGTACTTTTATTGCTCGCTCCCGGCCGGCCTTGACATCAGCTGGAAGACTTTTTAGTTATGCGGTGTCGAAGTTTGGCCGGGGGAGAACTCTAACGTGCGTCGATGCGCTTGTCGCGGTTGTCGAGCCCGTGCGGGGTTCGGAGCGGACCGCCGTTACGCGCTCGTCGCTCGTGTTGGGAGGTCACCTCCGAGCAGTGAAGCGGTAACATCTGGTCGCATGCCCAGACGTTACGGACATAGCCGTGTAAATAGGCTGTCCGGTTAGATCTGCTGTCCGCCCGATCTAGATACTATTCCCTTTGTACTGGTATTTGTGGCCGGTACCACGGAACACCAGCCATTCAGTAAGGTGATTCTCCCTTCTGATGAAGGCGTGCTGCGTAGCTTGGCTGTAGCGTGTTTGTAGCTCGGGTGTCGCGAACGCCGAGTGCATGAGTTCCCGTCTTGAGTAATTGCTACTGTTGGCAGCGTGTTTATTTTCCGTAGATATTTTAGTCGCACCTCGCGAACGGGGCAGGATGTGTGGCCGTTTCTGTCTTACGGGAGGTTATTGTTCATTTTTGAGGTTTTGTGCGTCCCTCGCGAGTGTGTTGGAAATCAATACTGTTATCGCAGGTGTGCGGTTCTGGGGTTCGGTCAGATTGTTTTCTGTTTTAAAAGAATGCGGTTGAGTTTTGTAGGAGCAAATGTTGTATAGTGGGCATATGTGCGAATTGAGTATACAGTGAGTGCTTATGCTTTTTAGCTGAGAAATACGTTTTCCTTTTAGGTACCTCTTGAACGCGTAGCGTGACGTTCTTAATGATTGCCTGCCTGTTGGCATTGAAATGAAGAGTTTTGTTTTTATTTCGTGGCATGTCCAACGATCGAAAGATTTTGGTTTCGTCGCGCTGTCTGGTATAGCGTGCCGGTATTTGTTTTTGCGCGATTCGCTGTCTGGGATATTGGGGACGGAAGCGAACTTCAAGAGCCGGCGTGTGTTGTGTGCCTGAGTGCCCGTGCGTGTTGTGAGCGGTGGTGCTCCGCACCAGTTCGTGGACATGCTCCGTCGGTCGCGGGCTGCCCAGTGAATGAACGTCCACCACTGGCCTGCCTGGTTTGATGCCGCCACCATCACCATCGAGGGTGCTCATCATCATCGGTGACACTCAGCTGATCGAGTTCCCCGCCGGAGTTCCTGGGAACCACGCAACCTCAAGCCCCCCGGAGTCTGAGCCTTGAGGGGAGGGAGGTGTGGAGATCTGGTTGCCCTCCCCCGCGCCGACCCTCTGGGCCCCAATTTCCGGCCTCCGAGATACGTCATGCCTCCGGGGAGCGGCGGTGACCTCGCGCAGCACAAGGTCCGGCTGGACCGCTCCCCTAAGCCAACTGACGTCAGGGGACTGGCTTCCCAGAACAAAGGGGCAAAGGCTAGAAAAGGGGAAGCCGGACAAAGAAAGACTCTCTCGCAAGGCAGCGCTTCGACGGCGGACAGCGCGCAGCGGTGGCGGGAGACGAGGACGCTGGCATGGGGATCGACGGGACACGGACGCTGGCGCGGGGAGTGCGGGTGCGAAGTCGAGTGGCGGACTCGACGAACGGACGGACAGCGACCCTGGACATGACGCGGTGTGACGACTACCGCTGGGACTTGAGCAGCTGCGGGGCAGCGGATCTCCCCCCGGCCCCGCTGATCACCGTTCCCCGATCCCAAAACCCCCCAGGCAATAAGTGAGTAAATAAACCCTTTTGCCGAGAGCGAAGTATTGCTGTGTCATATTCATCCGGGAACAGGGTCTGAAGGAATCGGAGTTAGAAGCCCGCAAGGTGTGTACTGCCTCAACACACTTTTGCCTCGCCACGTGAATGACAAGGAAGCTTAAGCAAAGCTCGGTATCTTAAGACGAAATGCGGTGTGCTCCTGGGAATAAGAGAGGTAGCATTTCAAACCATCCTCAGAGCCGAATTTTCGCTGTGGATGGCTGAATGGAGCCGAGAACAAGACACACCGCTGTATCTCAACATCAGGACTCCGCTGCGCGTTCTCGCCACACGGCCAGTTAGTGTTGTGACGGCTGAGCGGTCCTTCTCTGCCCTTCGTCGGATTAAGACTTGTATTAGATCGTGGTGTGGCCAAAAGCGACCCAACGGTCTTTCCCTCCTCAACGTACATCGTGATGTGAACGTCGACCAACAGAAGGTGGTATAGACCACTACGCGCAGGGAGCACAATGACAGAAGGTGATGTTCGTGCTGTGAAGAACCCTTAATTTGGTAACTTATGTAAATAATTAGTTTTGTATACTGTCCTCCCCAAATGTGGAAGTTATCTTCTTCGTCTCATTAGATAAACGTGAATCTTTTCAATAATTTTAATGTTGTTTCATGCAATTTGCCTAGGCACTGCGCTGAAGAACATTTGAGCTCGCATTTTTGTTTTCGATTGGTTTCACGCATCCACTACAAGACCACCAAGAATCGAATGATTATTCTTGTTTGGCTGTACCCCTTAAAACACAAAGTAATTGAGAGTTAAGTCGCTGTGGAATCCCACTTCCTGTTTTTCTATTAGTGTTTAATTACGCCAACTAAATGTTCGAAATCCCCTCGCGTCACACCATTCTCAAAAATTGTGCATTTTCGTGAGTGATTCAATAAAATAACAATTAAAATAACGAGGCATTTTGATTATGTTCGTCAAGGAATCAGAAAGTCTCCATGTTATTCTGCCTTCTTACATTTGTATTGCTAACAAATTTTTCCTTCTCCAGTCTTCGTGGTGTTTTTTTTTTTTTTTTTTTTGTCTAAATTGATGTATCCTATTTCATCGAGTCTCTGCTAAAACTCTGTCACGCCGCGTGACTCAGTTGCCTAAGTTGCCTAAATCGGGATAGTCGCTGCTTAGATGTAGAATATAGAACCGTGCACAGGTATGTCTTTCTCTTTGCCTTTTTTTAAATACTTATAGTGCAAATCTATGAACCACTGAAGCAGGAAGTGCGGGTTTATAAAATAGAACAAGAAACCAAAACAAAATTCGGTGGGCATTTCTTGGCTGTAAGGCTGTAACAAACACAATCGCCAGTACGTTCAGCCGCTTCTAAACGCTTAATCGGACATACCGATACTGTTGTGCGGCGAGTTTTATGTGGAAACGTTAACCGAACAGGGTTTCGTCAATTTCCTAAAGAGCACTTTGAACCTCGACTGCGCATCCAACACTCACTCTCCGACGATCCTCAGTAGAACTTGTATCGACGTAACATTCTCCAGCCACCCCACCGCTGAAACGCGGAGATATATTTCGTATTTCTCTCACCTCCGTCCTGTAATTATTCGCGCGCGCCCATCGATGAGTATCGTTTCTGAAGGTCCAATGTAACTTCGCGCTTTGGTTGCCTTTGTGATTTGTGATTGAATGCGCTTGTGTCGTGTCTTGACATTTGTTTCATTCGGTTTCTTTTGTATCGTATAGCTGTATAAGTTACCTCACGTTTAAATGTTTGTTTCGTTCAATTGATTTTGTGACTTATAAATTAATCTGTTCCATTTGATACTTGCGTTTATTTAAAGTATTGCCGTTACTTCAAAATAAATTTGTTACATTCGATACATGCGTTTCATTTTTCTAGACCAGCCACGAAGACGTCGTCACACCTAGAACTTACGGCCTCGGCGTACATTCAGCCTTCCCGTTTTTGTTCTTTTATTGCACATTGAAACTCTGAACGTTTAGTGCTTGGCTGTGGTCTGTATTTCAAACACACAAATAACAAACAAAAGTGCACCTTGAAATATATAAAAATGCCTAAGAAACATAGCAAACGAGAAGAGAAATAAATGAAGAGACTCCCGCCAAATTCACGTTGACGAACAGTTAGTGCCAATTAAGAATTCGGGGGAAATGGGGCTCCCAGTAAGCATTGCCCGCTAGCATCTAAACCAGAGGGGAAAAAAAAGCGCTTTGGCCGTGACGTTACATCGTTCTTTAGAATCCCTACAACCCCTCCCCCACTTGGACCCCCTCCCCCAAAAAAATATTAAAATAAAATAGTAACAATACAATATTTTACGATAAAAAAGGTAGCGTTGAGTGAGAATAGTTACTCGGCATTAACTATATTTTGGTGATTCCACGGAAATCGCGAGTGAACAAGATAGGCCGTGTGAAACAGGGACGATAACATCACAGGCACAAACCGAGTCAATGATGCAGACAACTGTGCAATGGACGAAGCCGAACCCCGAGTTTCTGAACATTAGCCACGCGACGGCATCTCTGAAAATCTTCCTTTCCGAGCTGATGAGCGAATGATCCAGGTCTTCTTTCGTTTGAGCCCTGTCTCCGCATCGCAGCGCAGTGCGAGCCCGGACTCAGCAGCGCCACTGCCATGCAACGAAGCACAGGCGTGCCGTCGAGGCCGCAGCTCCGCGCATCGCCCAGGGGGCCTTCTTCCAATCGGCATGATTGCGGCCGGCTTTCTGGAGGAGCGCGTTGCCGATCGCGGATTCATCCCCGTGAAAGCGTTTTCGGAAAGCGCGCCCCCCTCATAAATATGCAAATCAATCACGAGGACAGCCGAACCGCCTTCTTATCCTTGTCCCACCGAGGAGGGTCCTCGAGAAGCCGTTAAGCCTAATTCGAGTTTTCCGCCGCCGTCCCCACGGGGCCGATCACGGGCCGTACACCGTCGCGGTCGCAGAAAGCGCGCCGGGTTCCTCCCCGCGTGCCCTAATTGTCCGGCCTGAAGCCCCGACTTCATCAAAGAGACATGGCGGCTCCTCCATGGCGCTGCGACCTGCCGTAACGAGCTCCAAAAGACGCGCTTCGCTCAGGTGTCTCGGCCAATTGGGGCCTTCGTTTGTTGGGCGCGGGCAGCCGGCTCTGCGCTCTGCCGATATTAGGCGCATTAGCGCTTCGCTCGCCCAACGGGAACCGCGGGGACCGAGCATTTGCAACTGCCAGATGCACGGGCTTGTGTATGCAAGTTCGACCGGGACAACATTAGCGGTGACTTCGCGCGCAACCGCGCTAGAACAATCTTGGCTCTAGTCCAGACTCGAGTGGACCGGGATAAAACGGTACAGGTTATGCGAGCCAGTGACACGCCGAGAGCACACAGCAACAGGAAGGCTAGCGTAAGATCACGTGGCCTTCGCCTGGCGCTTCATTGGCTACGACTGCTCGTATAGTTTTCGCCGTGGTCCTCTTTCAGTTCACAGGAAGAGTACAGAGCCAAAAGTATTCTAAAGGGAGGCGGGCGCACGAGGTAGGAGCTAATGGTGTCCCGGAAACTTTGACCGCAGGTTTGGAGGCGATGCTTGTTAGCGGTGCTCCGAAGTTTGAACTCATATTTTGTGGACAGGACCTCGATTCTGGGAGACTATGGTGGTGTCACGAGCTTAGGGTTTACAGTTTATCCTCCCATATTCCTACGCGTTTCCTATGTCATCAGGAACGTTTTAGCGGGCGAGGGAAAATTCATTGTTTTATATCGTGCTCAAAATTTCTGGCGGTGAGAGATCGGCAAATTTCACTCGTATTTACGCGAATTCACTACCAGAAATAAGCTGTAAACGTGCAGCAATATGTATTAAAATTATTACTTGATACTGGTTGTCACTCCTGGTTGAAAACGAGAGAAACGTTTTTTTGCAGTTATTTTAATACAGAATGTGTTCATGGTCTTGTTTTGCCATACACAATGCAAACAGTAGCAACAAGGTGTGACACGGCTTTTCCGTTAAATTCAGTCAGGTAGCTTCTCAGCTAGAGTTAGCGAGGAATTAAAGAGAGCCATACAAATAAAAGAGATCTGAAAGCGCCAAACTGCCGAAGACAAAAGTCTAAAAGCATCAAAAAGTCCGATGCCAAGACATGGACCACGCATTCGGTGACTCTCAGATTTATACAAAAAATCAAGGTTAGTTTACAATTTTATTGCGTACGTCATGTTCATTCTTAGCAAAACATTAAACATAGCAGTCCTTTTGTGCTTACAAGCGATATAAAATAAGCGTACGATGCATCTCAACCCAATCATCAGAAACATTAAACTTAGTTTAAACCAAATTCTTACCGCGGGCGAATATTGGACACTCTGCATGAACGCAGAGGCTCGAAGGGTGAGAACATTTTTTTCAGGACGCCAGGACGAGAGATGGCGGAGGAGCTTGAATACTCTGGGGACCCTTTATATTTGATAATGGTATCAAGTATTCACCATGTTTTATGTCATCTCCAGCCAAACACGACACGTCACTCATATTTGCCAATAACAGGAACATCGCCCGAACAGGAGAGCTTTGTACGTACACATCTTCGATAGATATCTGTCTGGTTAGGAAAAGGCCGACTAAGAATGAAAACTCTAACCACATTTTAATAAAACCAACATTCCCGAAGTTTTGGGACCAACTCGGTCCGGACCGAATTGGTTGGACATTTTGTTTTTATTAAAACTTTGGTTAGAGTTTCAATCCTTAGTCGGCTTTATACGCAACAAGCCCTCGTTGCGGAGGCTGATGCTACCTTCATTTATTTATTTATTTATTTATTTTACCCTCAGGGCCAAAGGCGTTACAAAGGGGAGTGGGTTTAAAAAAAAAACACATAGAAAAAACACACAACAGCAAAACGGCAGGAGGACTGTAGTTGTGTGAAGCAATACATGTTAGTCAAGACATTTCTAAATCTCGTACTGTCCACGATTTCGGCAACATCCATGGGAAAGTGATTCCGATATAAAGAGGTGCTGGGAATAAAGGAATAATAATATGCGTTAGTCCTGCAGGATGGAAGGCCAACTTTGAATCTATGTTCGTTCCGTGCTGAGAGATAATGAGGTTGTGTTAGTAGCCTTTGCTTGAGAGATGAATTATGATGATATATTTTGTGGAACAAACACAAGTGAGACACTTTTCTGCGCATAGAAAGATTAGGCAAGGATAAGCTGGTGTTCATTACGGTTACGCTGGCGGTACGATGGTAATTAGAAAGAATAAAGCGGGAAGCACGATTTTGGACGGATTCTAATCCAGAAATGAGCGATTCAAGACCGGGGTCCCAGATAGACGCCGCATATTCAAGCTTACTCCGAACAAGGGTTTTGTAAAGAATGCGTTTAAATGACGTAGGCGCGAGAAAGTTTCTTTTAAGTTAACCAACATGCAATTATCATTGTTAGCGATATGTTCAACTTGAGCTTTCCAGGATATGTCACAAGTTATGTGCACTCCCAGATACTTGTAGGATGGCACATACTCAAGAGGAACGTTATCAATGGAGTAAACAGGACGTGTTGTGTTAAGACGAGACATACGCATGTATTTACTATTAGCAGTATTTAATTTCACGCACCACAAGCTACACCATTCATAGATAGAGTTAGCATCAGACTGAAGGAGAGATATGTCAGAGTCATTAGTAATTTCACGATAAATAACACAGTCATCTGCAAACAGACTGGCAGATGAACATACATTGTGAGGTAGGTCGTAATATAGATAAGAAATAAGAGGGGCCCCAGAACAGAGCCCTGGCGAACACCTGAAGTGACTGGTGAAGGTTGGGAATCCACATCATTGACAGTTACAAACTGCGATCGATTAGTAAGAAACGAACGTAGCCATGCAACGACGTTAGGGTCTAAATTAAGTTTGATAAGCTTTTGAATATGGAGGGAGTGAGGGATCTTGTCGAGGCCTTAAACAAATCTAGGAAAATACAGTCTACCTGAGAGCCGCGGTCAAGAATGGAATGAAGGTCATGGGTAAAACACAACAGCTGAGTCCCACAAGACAATGATTTCCGGAAGCCATGTTGAGCATTACAGAAGTAAGAGTTAGGCTCTAAAAAATTAGCAAGGTGAGAGTATATGATATGTTCAAGAATTTTACAAGGTATGCTAGTAATTGAGATAGGACGATAGTTAGTTTTGTAATGTTTGTCACCTGATTTATGCAAAGGAATCACCCTCCCACCGTTCCAATGGTCGGGAATAAAACCAAGCTCCAAAGACTGGTCAAAAAGTTTGGATAAAATAATTGCACTGTACATTTTGTTATTTTTCAAATATTTAGAATTGATGTTGTCAATACCTGCAGACGACGACATTTTGAGAGTATCTATCACATTGGCTATTCCTATAGTGTCAATACAAATTGGATCCATTGGAAAATATCCGTTGGTAGAAAATTGAGGAATACAAGAAATCTCAGAGGAATAGAACGCCAACACAAACATTTTGTTTAAGACACTTGCACAATCACTACTAGGAATATCACCACCATCGGTATTTCCGAGAGACACGGCACACTTATCATTCTTATTTACAGAGTTCCAGAATTGTTTGCGATTATTAATCAGCATGCTGGGCAAGGTAACATTAAAAAGCGCATCTTTGGCGTTTGTAATGGCTGTCTTATAGCACTAGCTGCGGACGCATAAGTGTCCCAACGCTGCTGAGAGTTAGAACTTTTCGCAGATTGGAAAAGACGTTTCTTCTTCTTAGACAATCGTTTAACGGATTGATTAAACCATGAAGACTGGCAATTATAAGTAAGGGATCTTAGCGGTATGAAGGTGCTCATGAGAGAATCAGCTTTGCATTTAAATAATTGCAATTTTCTTCCAGTGAGCGATACGAAAATTGTTGTAAGTAGTCATTTAAGAGAAGGCACAACTCACGATTAATTGATTCGAAGTCTGCTCTCTTATAATCTCTGACGCGTTTCGTATTATCAACAGCACGAGATACTGTAACCTTAAGCTCGAAATAAATCGATGAGTGGTCACTCAAGCAAGGCAGGCAGGATATAGAAGAAACAATGTCGGGCACAGTAGAAAAAAATAAGGTCTAGAATGTTTGATGCAGATGAAGTGATTCTCGTAGGTTGTGTAACGAGTTGCGAGAAATTGAAATCAAGACATATTTGTAAAAAGTCGTAACATTCCCTCGAAAAAGGATTCTAAAATGGTCGTTCGCTCAACCACACAATGTTGGAATATAATTAAAGTCGCCCAGTAAAATTAGTTGGTTTCCCGCTACACGTTTGATCTGCTGCAGACGAGGTGTGCACTTACTATTCCTGCTGATAAATTGCTTCGTTAAAACGTTAATATCCTCGAACACATTCATTTACGGGAATGGAGTCGCGAAGCACGGTTTCGTGAATATCTAGTGGTATACCGAGCGTGTCAAAGGGCATGGCTCGACGCCTGTCAGTACCCTACGAAGCGGCTTTGATAATTTGAAGCAAGTGCCTTTTGGCTGTCTCTCGACTTTCCGCTCCACACCCAGCAAGAACGATGATGACGGAGCGACGACTCCAGGCTCCCTTACCGCACGGCGGTCGTTCGGAATGCAGCCTCCTCTCCCACGAGAGTCTTCGTGCGAAGGTGGGGCTTATTCCCCCGCCACCCTTTCACGCCGGCCTTACCCTCTGGATCTCATTGGAAGCAATAACAGCGAGGACCGCCGCGCTAACCCTCGTTGTTCTCGAGCTCCTGATCTCCATTTCGACTCACGGGCACCACGGGTCGTCTTGCTGGAATGAGCTGAGCGCAAGTTTCGCTGGAGACACTACTCAACCAAATCAGACCAAGGCCAGCAGGAGTGCGTCAAGGCTGAATGAAATCTCTACTAGCTGCTTTTATCGGTCGTGAACTTCGGCGATGCGGGTGCTATTTTCCTGCTACTCAGACTTTCCAGGGCCTTCGGCGATGAGTTTTTTGCTCAGTTCTTCGCAACTTTAGAGCACGCCGGCCTTGGATCGGACATGGTTCCCGCTCGATGACTCGACGCGGCCAACTAGCTGAAGAACGCGATCGTTTTAAGCACGGACACCTTCGAAGAACCGATTTTTCTTGCCGATTGGTGTCGTCCCGCCGGAGGTCGGCCCGATCGACCGCAACCGACGTCTGGGTTAAGATATTCGCGTCCGTCCGCCTCTCTGCGCGGCGGTGGCGGCGGCGGTTCGGCGCATTCCTGTACGAGGACCGACCACGCTCGGGGCCCCAGATCCATCAGTTCAATTAGGGCTCGTGTCAGGCGGCGGACGAGTCCACGTCCGAGGGGGGCACCCGGAGTTCGGCGGGCGCCCAGCGGGGTTCCTGCACCGCGCACCTGCGGCCCTCGCCGACTCGATAGCATCGCGGCCGCGCAGTGGGGGTCCCGGGGCCGCCGCAGCGGGAGGGAGGCGCACGGCGCCGGCACGCTCTCCTCGACTGCGCCGTGGACTACGCCGGCAAGGGGCCGAGCTACGACCCCGATGGCCCCGCGGCCGACAGCGCTGGGGAAGCCACGCGTGCCGGTTGGGCGAGTCGGGCGTCGCTATAGACTCTCGAGAAACGCGACCATGTCCTCCGCGATGACAAACGCGCCGATAGAGCGGTCACGTGGCTCGAGCGCTGTCTGTCGGTTGGACCAGTCGGAACGTTGTTTCGACGACGCTGTCAGCCGTGGCGATGGAAGCTGGCTGGGCTCTGCTGTGCCGGCTGGCTGGATACGTGGCTTGGCTGGTCGTCCGCCGCGGGGAGGGCGTCGGGACATGCCAACGATTGTTCGGCCTGCACATTTTTTTTCTTAGTTTACTTTTATTTCGCTTTGCCTCGCGGTGCCTTTGCACTGCTTCTCCCGGGAACTCATGCACGACGAGCCAGGCTAGGAGTCGACTTCGAAACACTCGGCAAAAGGATATCCCGAAGGAACCACGAGCACTCAATGAGAAAGGTCACATGGACAGTACCGAAGATCTTTTGAGGTGGTATCAATAGCTACCTGGATTATTTACGTCTGTATCAGTTGCCTACGGGGACATCTGCCAGAAAACGAGAATAACAATTACAGGACAACGCTTAAGCTTCGCCCTTAAGCGTCGAACGCGATTAGGCAAGATATCGAACTATAGGGGGCGCTTCATCGGGCTATTGTCCACACAGCCCGGTGTTTACTAACACCGCATAACAAAGAAATTGAACTTCGCCTGGCACAATCTGGGAACGAGCGCTTCGCTTCGGTCAGTGCTTTGTCCGCACGAGAAACGGCCTTCAAATCATCATCTTCAATTTCTCTAGAGGAAAAAAAAAAAATCGGTTTCTGCTATTTCATTATAGATTCGTAGCCCGCTGCCCTGGTGGGCTAAAACAGTTTTCGTATTAAAAGTAATGTTTAAAGCTGTCAAGGTCACGAGAAACAGAAACTAAAACTCAAGTGAGAGATCAATGTCCCGCCCCGAAGTGACGTTAAAGCTCGCCGCAGTAGCCGATATGGCAGCTGAGCGATATCTCTGGGTCTGGCATTGTTGAAAAACACGTCATATTAGGACATATTTGCGAATGAGGAACCTTGGTGCTCTTTCCTCTTAGTTTCGGTATAGCGGGCGCCATATCATTTAAAGCCGCATTCGGGGGTTTTACTTTCCAAATCAACGAATGACATTTGGCACGATCCAGCGGCGGACTGAGGATATTAATTTTGACAAATTGGGGACTTTTTGACGTTTAACAGAGATCTCGGTTCCACGGAGCCTTCACTGTTGGTAGCACACAATTTGATTCAAACCGCCATTGCAGACGCAAGTGTACCAACCATATTTTCCAAAAGCTCCTCAACGCAGCTATTGATACTGACTGGACAAAATGACTCTAGTGTAGCTGGAGTTTTCCCACACTTGAATAAAGGAATGACCTTCGCCAGTTTCCATGAGGCTTGCATGCAGAGTTTCCCCTCTCCACATGTAAGTAAAAATCGCAACGTTTGGCTTGGTTCCACCTCAGAACAAATATCTTCAAGAGCTTCGGATGTGATTTGGTCGCGTTCTGCGCTTACAAATCGTCAAATACTGAAATCACACTTTAGTTGTGAATTATTGAAGTTAATCACTTAGGCAGTGCTTTTCCCTCCGGCGTCGCGTGATGCGTCGTATTCTGAAGCGAAGCACAAAACTCATTCGCCACGGAGATTCAGTAGGCACCTTGTGAAAGTGCCAAAGCTCGGAAAGGTCTTCGCTGAGTATCTGTGGGTTTCAAAGAGTGCGCTATATTCCCTGCCGTTTCGACACGGGTGAAAGGTTAAAATGATGCACAAAGCTTTCTTCGTGCACCGTCGTTTGGAAAGCTTTTGCAAAAGATGACTCATTTTACTGCACATACCACGGGCCTCGCGATAGTCTCTGCTCTTTGCGACCTACGTTATCGTCTTCCAAATCAGCGGCGGATAGCTCGAACATTTATTCACCCTTTACACCAGTACCACCTCTCGGAATAGGCATCTTTTTGGTGGCCTTGGTGAAATTCGTGCTGATGACCCGTTCGAATTCTTCCGCTTTGTATAAGGTACTTGGTGACATGCATGATGTTGCGATCTTCACCTAGGGTGGTGAATGAGTATTTCCTAGTGGTCACTGTCATGGGTGTCTATATCCGGGCCCCAGTCTATGTCATGATAGATATTCAAAGAACACAGTGTGAGATCAAGACAACTTTTAAAGTCAGCGCCTTTTCGGTATGTTTGTAAGTTATCATTGAGAATGCTTACGTAATTCGCGACTCCAGCAACACGGACGCCACCAAGCGGGAAAACCGGGAACCAGCCGGTCCAGGTCGCTCCGCGCCCCTCCGCGTCTCTGGCGGCTTTCGCGGACACGTGTTGTCGGCGCGGTGGCGAGCAATGTAATTTGACGAAGGTACGAAAATTTTTTAAGTTCGCCCGAGTGTTCATTAGTGTGGTGAAGCCTCAGTAGATTGTTTCCTTCCATCACGTGTTTGAAAGCCCGTTTACTCCATGCACAACACACGGTCGCGTGCTTTCGATTTCTTAGATGGGGAGGAATCACGGAAAAACGTTTTGATTTCTTGTCTGTCTCGAATCACATTCAAAGTGACGATTACTTGGTAACTGATAAGTGGTTTCTTTGTAAGGATGTAGAACAGTGGACTGAGGACGACAGACGAGGTGTTTCACTGGAGGGAACACCAATGTTGCAGTCAAGTGAATAGGAAGGTTCGATAGCTGCCTTTCTTGAGTTTGGTTGTGTTCGATTAGCTTCAAGTTTGAGCCACCCACGCCGGTCGGCGCGTTCGCTATTCATCTTGGCTGCTTTTCGCCGAAAAAGCCTCTGGACCACACTGAAGGAGTTGTTCTGATTTCGTAATTACTTGATTCAGGAAAACCTGCTTGCTGCATATGATTAATGAGGGAAATTATCTGCTTTCAAAAGGTGGGGGACGCGTCTCACAAAGTTAGAAGCCGTCACGGCATTATGATCTATCGCGCCTCCAATATTTATATTATACCCCCGTCGAAGCCAGCAGCAATATACGTCTACATTGTTCAGGTTGACCGGCCACAAAAAATACTCATTTTCTTCGTTCAGGATTTGAAGTCACGTTCAATCAGAGAGGTTCTGCGTGAGTCTCCGATGAAGACTCTCTTCAGTTTGTCCGCATTCGTCTCCGTGCTACCGGCTAGAACCATTTGGCTAAGTTTAAGTAGTATCTCTCTGTCTGTCAAATATACTTTTATTCAGCAGTTCACCTAATAGCTAGTCAACTAAGCTCATATTTCAACCCGAAGAATATACTAATATCGCTTTAGTGGGACATAGTACGTAATATAATACATAGCCCGCTCAGTCTACCAAAAACCAAATAAACTGTCTGCTAAAAAAAAAAAAAGTCACAGGTTGAGCAGCGGCACCCGCTCTTCGATTAAACACAAGGGGAAAATAAGGAGGCCTGCGTTCTTTTGCCTCTTGCGATCGCTCGAGGGAAAAGGTCCTCCAAAAGTTGGGCAGACAGCGGGCTCACGATGCTATATGCGCCCCGGCAACCACGACTTGACGACTTCACTTCACACGCGACCCGCGGGACCCGCGGGTGCGATTTCTGCGATCGAGAGGGAAACAGGAAACGACGGGACAACGATCACGCACATGCACGGCTCGTCGTCGCACGCCGCACTATTTTCCTTCCGCAGCGCGCCGCAGTACGCCACAGCACGCCGCCTCGCGTCTGCGCCTTCGTGCCCCTGCAAAAACCGACCGTGGCTTCCCGCAGGGCTTGGCTCCAGAATGGCACCATTGCGGTACTCTGCTCCGCAAGCGGAGCATATACAGTTACTCTACGCCTCGTCGCTCATGCGCGCCTCCCAGCGGCGGAGTACCTCCTACTCGCCGAGGCGGCCGAGGTGGCTCCGGTGGCGGAGTTGGCGGAGTTGCGGGAGACGAGGCTTCCGCGGCTGTCGAAGCGGACTCGTCGCGGCGCTTGCGTGGTGTGCCCTCGTACGGCGTGACGCCCAGCTCCACACTCCTTTTTAAGAATTCGGCGCTCAAAATCCGATAAGCCCGGTAAATTCATCGATGATGGCAACCCGATTCCAAAGCTACGATGGTTGCAGCGAGGCCTAATGGCCGACCGGGCCGACGGGCTATCAACCAAACTCGCGTCCAATTGGCCAACCGCTTTGCTCCAATCGCTAAACTGTTTCATTTTACGTCATGAAGCGCAATGTTTTGCTTATTTAAAGTTGTTTTCTGCAATATTTAATTTGCTAATAACTCACAAAATATTGCGAATTTCTGTAATATTTTTTTTTCCTCGGTGTTCCTGCTTTCATGGAGCTCCGTTTCAGCGCGAATTTCAAACCAGTCAAAAATTGTTGGTGGGCCCCTTTAAACGCGGATACGCACAAGAGCTCGATTTCGCGGACAGATAAGTCACATGGTCGAGGCATGCGAGTTAGCTGAAAATTACTCTCGGTGGAACAATTCTGTAGTCATCGCCGTTTTCCTTAGATGATCAAAACTGATAAGAGTCTATTACCGTCTCTCCGGAGCCCATAGTTTCGGTTTTGAACGAAATCTCCGAAACGAAAGTTTTACATGAGAAGAACAAAAAATACCGGGAAAACAAGACTATGCTCTGCAAGTTTATGTGCACCGGCTACATTTAGCCGTCTCCGTTCAAACACCTATAAAACTGGGCATTAAACAAGAGAAATTCTGTTAAATTGAATGCGCCACCCGTTCAGGCGGCCCGGCCGAGCCGACGCGACCTGGACCCAGCCGCCATGTTTGTTTGGTGGTGGCGCCCCCTATAGGTCGCTGGAATCGCGAATAGTGATAACAATATTCTCAATAATTTTTTCTGTCTTGTGACAATGATAACGACCACGAAGTGTGTGGCGGGCGTTAAAATCCCCACTCGCCACATACGAAGTAGGGAGTCGTCTGAAAAACGAGTTAAATTCAGCGTTAGTTATTAATATATGTGGCTCTATGCAAATGATAACAACATTGAGTGCCATTCCTTTTATGCGTATACTTGGCAAACAACGTACTCTGGTAAATTTGTAGTTGAAGTGAAAAGAAGTATTTTGAAATTAAATATCTGCGTATTCCAAGTTAACAACTACTTAGACTGCTGATCGTACAGACTTGTACAATACATAATAGACCTTTTTGCCGAATTATCCAAGCGTCAAAAAGAATGCCGGTACATAGCCTCTTCTATATTGACAAAGCCTGGCAGATCGCCACGAGAAGCGGCCGCCGAAATTGAGAAGGTAGAGCGACAGGCAACGAATGAGAGGAGATCTAAAGCCCCATCATGTTTTAAAAGTAGCGCAACGTGCGTCGATGCACGAGGCACGTGCAATGTGCAGCCCTTGGGAAGATCAGGGTGGCACAGCGCAGCACTGAGCTAGATTTCGGACACCATGTTCTCAATTCCCAAATGCGGCGCGCGGCACGTGTCTCGAGCATTTCCACAACATGAATTGCGCCACTTTTCCCAGGATAGAGGGCTTTAGGAGAACCTAAAGCCCCTTCATGTTTCAAAAGTAGCGCAAGGTGCGCTTATGCACGAGGTACGTCTAACGTGCAGCCCTTGGGAACATCATGGCGGCACAGCATAGCACTGAGCTAGATATCCACAGAACCCCAATTATTTCAAACGCCCTGATCTTCCCAGAAGTGGCGCGCGGCACGTGTCTCGAGCATTTCCCAACAATGAATGGCGCCACTTTTCCCAGGATAGGGGGGCTTTAGGAGAGCTTTAGGAGAGCCATGTGACGAGCGCCTTGCTGCGGTGAGACGCCGAAAGACACTTCTCCAGAGCGATGGAATGTCCACTCGCGCTACCGCTTCTTTTCGCGTCGGGTTTGTTGTTGTTGTTTGTTGTCGTTTATTTTTATTTGCATCAAGTACAGCGTACAGGATACTGAAGCTTGTGGAAAAAGCGGTCACAAGACCAGCTTGACAAAGCCACAGGCCCCCACATTGGCATTTATGCAGCACGAAAAAGAAAATAATCAACATACCATACAATTTACAGCATTAACAGAAAAAGCAAAATGAAGAGAATAAAGAGAAGCAACAATGGACACAGTCAAATTACGCCACAACCACGCAATCGTAGGAAACCTTGAAAGGCATTATCAAGAAAAAACAAGATCACCTACATGGACGGCAACTTTCAAAGTTTGTTACTATTACACAGCATTTTTTTACATAAGAAAAGTTGACTGGGGGCTGAAATAACAACGTAATGCTTTAAACGTAATACCTAAAAGCTCGACATTTTCGGCAGCTAATCTACTTAGTAACCTTGGTACTTTGTTTTTCAACGTATCTTTCTCATAGATTGTTCTATAAGTGCTAACATTCCAAGGCACGCCATGGCACGTTGAGTAGGCTGTAGTATTACTTTGTAAGTTAGCTAGTCCTTTTAAAAACGATGATTTAGTTTTACTTCTTGTTTAAAAGCTTTAGAAAGCCGATAATAGTAAATTTTATGGATTGGTAATACATTATATTTTGCGAACAACTCATGTGTCTGAAAGTAAGACGGAATATATTCAACAACTCTTAGGAACCGTTTTTGTAAGACATTTATTTTATGTAGATTTGCTTGAGTTGTGGATGCCCAGAATAAATGACAGTAGTTAAGCCTACATGAAAACAAACTATTATAAATTAAAATCGTATTATTTCGTGGCAGAATATTCCGATTACGATAAACAAGTCAGACTATTTGGGACAGCTGAGCGGCTACGGAATCAATATGTGTATCCCACGACAAACAATGTTTCGGGCCCTCGCCGCTACGAAAGCTGTGCGCTGACGTCCAGGTTCCCCGAGAAATGCTCTGTGCTACCAGATGCTCGCACTCCAAATCTGCGACCGGGCACCCTATGGCTCCATCGCCGAACTGCCAGGCTTTGTGAGTATAGAGGAGGCTATGGGTGATCACGCGCCCGCTGGGCCCGCTTTCCGCAGCGGACGATCTACTAAACCTCTCTATTAGGGAGTTTTAGTTGATCGTTTGCAAAGGCCCACTACCTCAACGGGCGCGCGCTTGAGAGCATGCATTGAAGTGGCAGCGCGAGCTCCCGCTACAAATAGCGTGGCCTGAAAACACGATCTACTAAAACTCTCTATTAATTCTCTTTAGCGCAGCGTAAAGCATTGGGAAACGGAGTTGCTCAACGCCTTCACGTTGTTTTTGCCGGTTTCTTCGAGGAGCAAATTAACCGGATGCCGGTGATATTTGGGGATTCAGTGGGTTTGGTCTTAGTGCGTCGGTTTCATTCGGAGGCACGGCATCTTACGGAACGGTTAAACTGTCACCTTGTGACTTATCACAAGGTGACAAATACTATGAAGTCGATTGTCGGGGAAGTAGGAAAGGCAAATATCCCAACGTTCGACGGCTCTCGGTGGGGTTAAGTAGGCAGTTTTAAATATTAAGGAACTACAAGTTTATAGGATTTAAGTTGGAGTGAACACATTCCTGAAATTTGCGCTACTGCACATAGAGGGGCCCTGCAATCATATTTAAGCGTCTAACCTTTTCGCGGTTTCCACGTCTCTTGGGGTTCGGACAAGCCAACGGGCACGGAGAGAGTAACTAAATATCAGTGCGTCACATTTTAACCGGACGACGCGGAAACCTCCTCCATCTACGGGGGCGACCCGCGGTGTCGAAAGCGTGCGATATGTGACGTCTCTGGTCCTGAGCTTGCTACTGGTCAGAGCCGCTAAAACTTCTTTTTAGTGAAAATACAAAATATAAGTGACGCGAGCCGTTTGAATTATTTATAGACGTAGTTTTTGTTCAGTATTTTAGATGAGAAAAGAAAGAAATGCAGTTTATAAAGTACGGAAACAAGAAATGACCCGTCGACATACCCGCCACCAAGCGGTGAATGAGGCGGCGCATACTAGAAAGGGGTTGTGGGATCAGGCACCGACGAGCGGCGAGCGTAGAAAGATCCCGGATGTACGCGGCGGCGCTGTGGTCGTATACTGGTTCGAGGATCCGACCGGTTCCGAGCGTTCCGAAGGCCTTCGCGAGCAGGTTTGGCTTGCGGTTTGGCCGTTTGGCGGTATGGCAGCGCGAAGTGGCTCCAGTTCTGAACTGATCTTTACCAAGTGTTTGCTGTCGTCTCTGGCCAATGAAGTGTCATGCTGCAAATGCAATGCGAGCCGCCCTGCTGCCTGCTCCATACAGCCAATCCAGAACGTGCTTTAGTGGCGCCCTCTCGAGCCGTCGACACGGAGTGTGGCAGCCGTGCGCGCTCGCTGAGCTCACTACCCCTCCCCTAGTTCACGGTTACTTAAGCGACCAAGGACGTCATGAAGGAGGTTATTTTCTGCTTGCTTTTGTAATTTTAATTTGCCTATAACTTTTAAAATTAAGCGAAATTCGAGAAAACAAAAGTTTCATTAAGTTACTAGTTCAGTGCGCTCAGGTTCGGTGCAAATTAAAAACCGGTAAAAAAAAGTCCTTCCAGGGCCTATTTAAAAGCTTTGATATCTAAGTCGATATCATAAATATGCTTCACCATCAGTGACGCTGATGGGGAATAAAACGTATAGACGAATACGCAGCAATGGCGTGGGACACTCACAGAAAAATATAAAAATAAAGAACTCGAGAAAGTTCAAAGGAAGGCGGAAAGATTTGTTTTAATAAAAATAAACGTGATGAGTGCCTCAGAAATATATTAACCCAAGTTCGTCTCTCATTGCTCTCGAAAATACGAAATTTAGATCAAATAAAAACATTCGCTTTTATTATTTCTCATCACTTGTCGGTTTCCACCAAAAAATCAAGCATTGAAACTTTCCGAAATATCATATCGACGCATATCGGTAGTCGTTTTTTTCTTAGAACTATTTTTGACTAGAATAATCTTCCCCAGAATATTGGGTCCCCAGAATATAAACCGTCCAAAGAAATTTGCAAGTGGGATTTCAGATTTATATATTGTAGCCTGTTAAATATATTCTCTCGTAGTTAAATTCTTGCTAAATTTATCGGGGAAATTGGATTGGTGCCTAGGTCAAAAGACCTGCGTTTTCCCGCTAAATTTAGCGGGTAACTGAATTCGTGTATAGGTCACGTGACGTCCGTTTCCCGCTAAATTGAGCTGGGGAATCGAATTGGTGTTTTCGCCAAAAGACGTTAATTTTCCCGCTAAATTTAGCGGGGAAACTGAGTTGAGGCATTGGCCACGCGCCGCCAATCTCCCCAAAGTGTCACGTGACGTCACGTGACGCCACTTTCTCGCCAAATTTAGCGGGGAAACTAAATCGGCGTACAGGCCACGTGACGTCGATTTTTCCGCTAAATGCAGCGGGAAAACTGAATTCGTCGGTATGTCCCATGACGTCAGGTCAGATGCATCAATTTTCCCGCTAAATTTAGCTAAGAAATTTAATTCGTGTATAGGTCTCGTGATATCAATTTCCCCGCTAAATTTGGCGGGAAATGTACAAACCGACGGACGGAAAGAAAAATATGTTGGGATCGTGGGAAGCGTTATGGCCTGTTCACACATACAGCGGAGCGCTAAGTTAGCGCTACGTGAGCGCTCCAAGGAGCGCTCATGTGGCGCTTCAGGCGCGTGACTTAGTTCTAATAGAGCGCGCGATTAGCGCTTTTGTAGCGCTTTGTTAGCGCTTCAGTAGCGCTCTGTTAGCGCTTCAGTAGCGCCTTGTTAGCGCTCCAGTAGCGCCTTGTTAGCGCTCCTTGTACCGCGGTGCTGCGGATTAGCGCGTGCACTGCGGTTCCGGTTCCTGTGGTTGGGTGTGCATCATCAGTACCATGGCGGACATGTGGGACGCTGAAATAGAAACGCGACAAATTTTCTTCCATAGGCAATTACCGTATATGTGTGTGGACTACTTAACGCCCAGAGTAGCCTTTTGGGTGCGGGAAATCTTTCGCCACCGAAATACCGACGGGTATCCAGCAAACCTTGTTCCCAGGCTGAGGGTCCGAGACACAGCTCTTTCGAGGGTGATTATTTTTTTAACTGCGTATCTTTGAAAACAGGGTCACGCATATCGAATAGAAAGCGATGAGGTCATACCCAATCAATTAGTCGCTCAAAGTCCATGACTCTGGATTACCCGCCCGACCCTTTGCTTGGAGAGCGGCTCTTTTACTTCCTCTTCTTTCAGCACCACAGGAAAAACAACAACGGAATCGCCGTGCACGCGCTGTTCCGCAGCAGCAAGCACGGCACAAGGAGCGTGAGAGCGCTAACAAAGCGCTTCTGTTGCGCTAACAGAGCGCTTCTGTAGCGCTAACAGAGCGCTTCTGTAGCGCTAACAGAGCGCTGCTGAAGCGCTAACCGAGCGCTACATCACGCGCTAGGGAGCGCCACATGAGCGCTTCTTGGAGCGCTCACGTAGCGCTAACTTAGCACTCCGCTGTATGTGTGAACCGGCCTTTACAGAGCATTTCATGTGTAAAACAAAAATAACGAAAAAGGGCCACCAGCACATACTGGGGCACGGTTGCTTTTTCTTTCGCACAGTGTAAAACGAGTCGCACTATTGTAGAAACCAGTTGTCGCTTTGCTTTCTTCTCCGGATGAACAGCGTCAATCTCGGTCCACCCAAGGGGCGGCGTTCCCCCGTCGCGGAGGCCGACAGTGTTCCAGACAGGGCCGAAGCGTTCGTTCTAGCCATCCTTCGCGTCGGGGTCGCCTCGGGCAACGTCGACGCTCGTTCGAGCAGGCCCATTCGCGCCAGTCGGCACATAACACCCGAGACGTGTCTGTCGTGTCTCAGGCACGACGCGATAAGCGAGCGGCACGTCCGACTTGTTGTTCCGGCAACACCGGCGGCGCTTACGACCCGCCAGTATCAGATACCGGACGGGGGACGGACGTCGCCGTGGGCGCGGGAGCCAAAGCAGGGCCGAGAGAAGCGGCGTCGCACCTCGACCGGGGGACGTGACCGGTCCCGGAAGAAAAGAAATAGCTGGATCGTAGTAGGCTCGTTTGTAAGGCGATAAGAAGCGCCCACTTGTAGGTCATCGGTAATGTAATCGTGAGAAGCATAACGCGTCGATACTAAATCACATCTCCCCGATTTTCGTAGGCGAAGAGTCGCGCGGTCTCTGCCGCAGATGACATCGCGGAACGCCGGATGCGCCTATGATGCATGCGGCCGAGGCTGAGGCGAGTCCGCTATCTGGGGTTGAAAGTCACGTTGCTGCCTTTTTGGCACTGAAACCTGTCGTAGCGAGTGTGACACCGTCAAGCGGTCAATTAAAATGCGCGAGTTCGACATCGGCTCGATCGAGGCGCTATGCGAATGCTGTCGGGTAGAGAGCGGCTGTATCGTTCCCATTGACCTTACAGCTCTATGCTCATTAGGAAGTGATGTGCGAAAACAAGCCTGAAATCGGACGAAAATTCAAGTCTGGAGAAAATTGTACGGCTACATTCTTTAAACAACGAGCCACGCGTGGGTATTTATCGTACGGAAATCGCAAATATGCTTTGGACGGGGTCAAGTTTGAGGTTTCTCTGAAATATATGCCTTCACTTCTAAAAAAAGAAGAAAAAAAAAGAAAAAAAAAACAAATTGGTAAAAGAGTTTTTTGAGGTTTCATTTACGTCCGAAGTTCGGTTTATCCGAGCCTGACTTTATCCTACAAGAATCGCTAAGCTGCTTTTACTGAAATCACTTTTGCAATATACGTTGTTAAGAATGGAACCTTCGGCAACCTTCTTCCGAGTTTCAACGCTGCGGAAACGAGTCCCAAAACGAGTCCCGACGTGTTCAGGACTGACGCCCACCTGTCGAAGGCTGCCCAAAACGTGTCTCAACGCGTCCGTGACGTCAACGGGACTTGTGTGTGTGTGCGTGTGGGTTCGTGCGCTCCGGAAGGGGAGAGAGGCCTGGCCTAACTGCGGAGAACCTTGGCTATGACTCATTTCTGACTACGTCGCGACGGACCCAGCTGCAAAGCACGTGGCTGTCGCACCTGCTGCCCTGGCGGAGAGAGAGGGAGAAAACGGACCCCTATATAAGGCGGGGCGTGAGAGCTCCATTTGTTCTCTTGGATTTGACGACTGTATCGCTACCATGTAATTAAACCGTTCGTTACGTTACCAATTCTCCCACCTCCACTGGACCCCTGGGTTCTTCACTTCGGGGAATGGTCGTCGTCACGAGCCAGGAAGCTCCCGGACGTGCGGCCTAAGCCCCGCCTCGAACAACTGGTTGGCAGCGGTTGGGATCGGACCATGCGACATCGTGCTACATCTGTGGGTGAGCGTTTGGACTTTGCTTTGAGATTCGCCAGGCTTCAGATTATGGGTAATTAATTTTGAACTGCTGGGAATCCTTAGTGTTTGACTCGTGCGCTAGGGTTTTGGTACAACCTCGCGACAAGTTTTAGAACAAAGCCAAAGCTAAAGAGCAGCGATCATGGATCTAATGAGGTTACTGAGAACAGATTTATTCTGTTTATGTGAAGAATTGGGTGTGGAGGTGGAGCAAAAGATGAAGAAATCTGAGATCAGTAAAGCGATTTCAGAGAGCGCGGAAGCAGAGGAAATTAAAATTGCGTGGGAACTGCTTCAGAACGCTAAGAGTGAAGCTGCAGCAAGAAAGGAGCGAGAACAGGCTGCAGCGAAAGAGGAACGAGAGCGAGAACAGGCTGCAGCGAAAGAGGAACAGGCTGCAGCGAAAGAGGAACGAGAGCGAGAACAGGCTGCAGCGAAAGAGGAACAGGCTGCAGCGAAAGAGGAACGAGAGCAAGCTGCAGCTAGAGAGGAACGAGCACAGACTGCAGCGAAAGAGGAACGAGACCAGGAGCGAGCGCTGAAAAGGCTAGAGCTCGAAATTGAACAACAGCGATTAAACTCGCAGAACAGTAGAGTTGGGGCTCCGGTACGAGCAAGTGAGACCGAGTCGTATCAAATGAAGAAGCTCATGCAGCCGTTTAAAGTTGGGGAAGACGTGGGCCTATTCTTAGTTAACTTTGAGAGGACATGTGAGAAGTTGAGCTTCGCCCCAGAAACGTGGCCGCAACGGCTTTTGACTCTGTTGCCCTGTGAGGCTGCAGAGGTTGTCGCGCGCCTTAGTGCTGGAGACGCGGACGACTACGACAAGGTGAAGTCCAGCCTTTTGAAGCGGTACCGCCTTTCTGCCGAGGCGTTCCGTCAAAGGTTTAGAAACGCATCCAAAAAGAGCAGCGAGGGCTACTCGGAATTCGCGTACGGGCTTAAAACCAACCTGATAGAATGGTTGAAGAGCGAGGAAGTGTACGAAAGCCGAGACAAGGTAGTCGAGTGTGTGTGCCTCGAACAGTTCTTTCGTAGCATTCCGCAGTCAGTCAAGCTCTGGGTGCAGGACAGGGTGGGAGTCGACTCTGTCGAAAGGGCCGCTGAGCTAGCCGAAGAGTACGCAACGCGTAGAAAGCTGAGCGGAGAGGAAAGCGAATCCGGCCGAAGCGATCAGCGCAAGACCTTCCGACAGGGTAACGGCTCGCGAGAAAACGGGCCCGAGAAGCCCGAAGCAGGACAAAAGGTCCCAGAAAAGAGCGCAGAACACTCGAACGGAGACGAGGCGCGGAAAAGCCCAACAGGGCAGTTCGAGGCAAGGAAGCCGTTCCTGTGCTACAACTGTCAGGAGCCGGGACACACAGCGGCCAGATGTAAGAAACCGCGGGTTGTATTCTCGTACGTGAACGGTAGTGACAAGGACCTGAAGCTTCTTCGTCCCTATCTTCACGAGCTCCAGGTAAACGGAAAGCAGTGCAGGGTGCTTCGGGACAGTGCAGCGACGATGGACGTTGTCCATCCGTCGTATGTAACGCCATCCGATTTTACGGGAAAGGTAGTTTGGATCAAGCAGCTGCTTGAAAAGCACAGTGTCTGTCTGCCTATGGCGACAGTAAGGATAACTGGCCCGTTCGGAGAGCTAGTGACAGAGGCGGCTGTCTCGCAGACAGTCCCGTTGGAGTATCCTTATTTGTTTTCTAACCGGTCAGATTTCCTGCTGCGCGAAAGGGGTCAACAACTGGGAGAAGGGCTAGTTCAGTCATGTACGAGGTCCAAATTGCGTCAGGTCGCCCCTTTGTTGACGAGGGATCCAGAGCCAGAGGCAGCGGACGGGGAGCAAGCACTCCCAGAGTTGGAGGCAGAAAACCGGGATGAGAGGGACCAGGTTGTAGAACAGCCTGACCTCGCAGCGCTAGAAAGCGTACGCCGTCCCAACGAGCCGGCGAAAAAGGCGGAGGAAGACGGGATCATTAAAGGATCTCTCGTAGCTCCGATGTCACGTAACTTTGGTCCTCTGCTACGAGTAGACAGAGTGTCTTTGACAGTCGAGCAGAAGAGCGACCCTAGTGTGTCAGGGTTTCGCGCTACAGCTCAGGAGATTGCTAGGACCAATGTGACGGGGCATGAAAAAGGCGGATTGTTTTATCGGCGCTATAAGGACCGCATTTTCACGTCTAGAAATCACGTGAAAATCGATCACTATGACGTCAGCGTAAGAAAAAGGAAAGGCAAATTTAACGGCAATGCCGATGGGTTGAGCAGATTTTTCTGACATCACGAAAATTAGTAGGGTTGATCTCAGAGGTCTTCGTCATCCACGGGAATGAGGATCTAAGTGGGGGCACTTCGTTGAAACCCCAAAATGGCCTCACAAATTGCGAAAAGTTTTTGTCTTTTGTCTTTTGTTCTTAGTGACCTCGTTGGAAAAATGAGTTTTTTTTGGCGACAGGGGGTCTCGATACCCGGAATTGTACCAAATTTTGGTAATCCGTAATCCAGTCTGGCGGGTCTTTGGCGAATTCCGAGCGTTTGACTGCGGTGTGGCGTGGTGTTGTGCGGGACGTTTCCGCTGATGCCTCCGTTGTGAGAGGTTTGGGAGTTTGTTTGGTGCTTGCAGCGTCTTCTCAAGGCCTACTCCAAGCCCACCTCTTCAGGCCAGCGATTGTACCACCGGCCATTCGAGGTTTCCCTGGCCCCGGAGGGGCTGTTAAGAATGGAACCTTCGGCAACCTTCTTCCGAGTTTCAACGCTGCGGAAACGAGTCCCAAAACGAGTCCCGACGTGTTCAGGACTGACGCCCACCTGTCGAAGGCTGCCCAAAACGTGTCTCAACGCGTCCGTGACGTCAACGGGACGTGTGTGTGTGTGCGTGTGGGTTCGTGCGCTCCGGAAGGGGAGAGAGGCCTGGCCTAACTGCGGAGAACCTTGGCTATGACGCGAGTTCGACATCGGCTCGATCGAGGCGCTATGCGAATGCTGTCGGGTAGAGAGCGGCTGTATCGTTCCCATTGACCTTACAGCTCTATGCTCATTAGGAAGTGATGTGCGAAAACAAGCCTGAAATCGGACGAAAATTCAAGTCTGGAGAAAATTGTACGGCTACATTCTTTAAACAACGAGCCACGCGTGGGTATTTATCGTACGGAAATCGCAAATATGCTTTGGACGGGGTCAAGTTTGAGGTTTCTCTGAAATATATACCTTCACTTCTAAAAAAAGAAGAAAAAAAAAAAAGAAAAAAAAAAACAAATTGGTAAAAGAGTTTTTTGTGGTTTCATTTCCGTCCGAAGTTTGGTTTAACCGAGCCTGACTTTATCCTATAAGAATCGCTAAGCTGCTTTTACTGAAATCACTTTTGCAATATACGTGCAGTAAATAACTTCGTGTATTTATTTTAAATAAAAAAAATGATTTTTTTCGTCGTCAATTTTTTATTTCGCACGTGGGTCTTTGATGACTAAGGATTAACACGCGCGTATACATTTAGCGTCCATTTTTTTTTGAAAACTGTTGCACGAGGCCTCAGTACATTGCGGGAACGACGAGGTGCCTAATGACAAAGAAAATTATAATCAAGAGGTGACGTTATAAAAATACACAAGGGCGGACTTAGCCTGACCTAGGGGGCCTCACTGTCCACCTTTTAAAAAAGCTTTTCTATCATGGGAAAAGTGGCGCCATTCATTGTTGTGGAAATGCTCGAAACACGTGCCGCGCGCCACTTCAGGGGGGCTATGTTGCACGTTTTGGGCTCCCAGGAGACTAGGGAGAAGGAAGTGACGTCAACAACGCTCTTTGGATGTTGATTGGTGGAGTCGCTAATGACGGTATCTGCAGAAGAAAACAAAGAAAAAGACTCCACCAATCAACATCCAAAGAGCGTTGTTGACGTCACTTCCTTCTCCCTAGTCTCCTGGGAGTCCAAAACGTGCAACATAGCCCCCCTGGGAAGGACATGGCGTCTGAAATCTAACTCAGTGCTGCGCTGTGCCGCCATGATCTTCCCAAGGGCTGCGCGTTGCACGTGCCTCGTGCTTCGACGCACCTTGCGCTACTTTTAAAACATGAACGGGCTTTACCTTCTTAGGCTGATGACATCCTTTGTAGTACATGATACCGACAGCACGCGCTCAAAGAGAAAGCACAAAGAAATCTCCGAAAGCAAAATGTCCTCTTAGCCTTCTTTCACGCGCTTCAGAACAAAGAAAGAAAAAGAGGCGTAACAAAATGACTAGATGTCAGCCCCCTAAGCAAAGCGCACATAATGGCACACTAGCCTGACCGTTTGGGCTTCAATTAACCCACCCAGTCAGAGCTAGAGGACGGTGGAGATTTTGGGAAAGTCTGCTTAGTTAAGGTAATGGTGTGTATGCGTGCGTGTTGCATACGCGTGTAGACAGCGTGAACGTAGTCTGTTTCACGTCTTTGCTCTAGACGAGAAATGTAGCCAGGTCAGTACGTCAGCAAGGTGGTTATTTGGGTTAGGTGGTTCGTGGTCTTCAAAAGGTCTGACCTTTTAGTGTCCGTACGTCTGCTAGGAAGGACACTTTAATGGCTACCCCGAAGGATATTCTAGCTTGTGCCATTTTTATGCTAATACCTCATTAGTGGGTCGGGATACTCAAAAAACAAGTAGTAGCCAGAAAATATTAGCGCATCATAAATTTAATTTTATCAGGAAAAAACTGCGCAACGTTTGGTGGCACCACAGTGTGTTCAGAACGTGCAACTGGAGACGTTGTAGAATAACGGTTTCGTGCTTTGCGGCGTTGGCAAGAGCCGCCAGAATTTCTTTTATGCAGGAGAAATTAAAAGAGCCATGAAACAATTTTTTTACTTTCGCTAAATACTACTTAGAATCACTGCCTAACGTTAGTAACTAAATGAACTTGCTTTAAATTTTCTCCCTAGGCACTAACAGTTGCAAAAAACAAAAACGAGAAATATGAGCATTGGTTTTCCCCTCAACTCGGAGCCAGAATAAGTGACCACGTGACCTGGAGCCCATCTTATGCCGCCAACGTTAATCATACCCGCGCGCTGAGGTTGACAAAGTAGAAAACGCGTGCTGAGCTCCGGACATTGTTAGAGTTCGGCTATTCACATCCCCGCAGTGGTTGGACAGGAGCCACCTCCCGACTGTCCGCCGAGGCATTCATCGTTACGAGCCGAAGTCGAGTGCCCGCGCAGTTCTCGTGTCGAATCCATGAGCCGCGCTCGACGGTCGTCAGGTGGGTAGTTTCGATTCCACAATTACATCATAAGGCTTTGAGAAGACAAGACTGAAATAAATAGTACCTTTTTATCCTGGCACTTTCACCTCGACAAAGAAGCTTCTGAATCAGTGGCTGTCTGTGCGAGTATACTTGGGCCAGACTACGACCAGCACGCCTATGCAAAGTCACGAACATTCCAACCCGATACCATTTCAGGATCCCTTTAAGTGTATAAAATCCGTAAACTATCTTTATTCTTCTGAAAATCATTTTTTATCGAACGAGAAAGAGAACAGAACACACACACACAAAAAAAAAAGAAAAAGAAGAGATGTTTATAATGTTTAAAAGCAAAATAAAAAAATTAAAATGCCCAAATCGCTGCTGTCGTTACGCTGATTCTCGACGAAATGCCTTAGGATTTATCTCAGCGGTTCCGACTCAGCGAAGGATGGGACTTGTAACCTCGCAACGATCCGCATACTGTTGTGCTCGGAGAGCCAGTCTGTTCTTCCGGGCGTCGGCATTTTCGAACGCAGCCACCACAGCTTTCCTAGATCGCCGCCTACGGTCTGCACATTGTTGTCAAATACTTTACTAGGGGGAATACATTCCACTCCTCTCAAATACCATAGCCTCGGCGCGGACAGGTTTTCTGGGCTTGGCGAGGGCCATCTATCGTCGGGGAGGTCTCGGTTATTGGGCGGTAAATGATGATGATGGTGATGATTGTTCTATACCAAATTCATTGTTGAGGAAATGCTCCAGACACGTGCCGCGTGCCACTTCTAGGAAGAACATGGCGTCTGAAATCTAGCTCAGTGCTGCGCCAAATACTTTGCTGCGCTGTGCCGCTATGATCTTCCCGAGGGTTGCACGTGCCTCGTGCATCGACGCACCTTGCGCTACTTTTGAAACATGGAGGGGCTTTAGGTGGAATTGGAGACGACACCGTCGCAGCCGCCGCGAACATCCAGGTGCACATGCGCGTGGACTGACGCGGACCTCCCCTCCGTCAGGGCTGGATTCGGCGCTGTAGGCGTTCTGTCTAATGCAAATGAGCGGAGTGGAATGTATCCCCCCCAGTAAAGTATTTGCTGTTGTCTTCGAAGAGTCAATCTTTCCTCTCGGGTGTCGGCGGTTTCGCACAAACGGCGTCGTGGCTGCGCCTCGGTTTAACGTTGTCGCGTGCGTTGGGCCACCACCACTGCCGCTCGATCCCCTCCTCTCCCGCTCACGCGGCGCGTCACTGGAGGCGTGCCAGAAGACTCTTTCTTTCTTGTAAGAGGTAAAGTGAACGTAACGAACGAACGAACGGAGCGTAAGAGCACAGCGGGGGACCGCGTATCGGCCTCACAACACCAGTCCAGTCCAGTCCACACGGCGACCTTCCAAACGAAAAACGGCTGCCTGCATCAAAACATTCAAAGCTAACAAAAAAAGAAAACAACAACTACATTGAGACGTCTGTTTTTCAGCGGCGGAACAAGCTAACAGTCGCGCGAGTAGTTCCCATTCGGGAATCGGTCAGGGCGTGTGCGGGAGCTAATTTCTGCAATTTTAATCTACTGTTCTTGCCATGTGTTGTGTGCTGTCCTCGCTGATCAGCTTGGTGTTCTCTCGTGTGTGTGTGTGTGCGTTTTTGTGTTGGCTTGCACGTACGTGCTCTCGATTGGCCGAGTATGTGAGTGGACATGGGCGGCTCCCCGCCCTAAAATTTTAATATGCCTAACGAGCCGGCCGCGCTTGCCCGGGGTGCGGGCGAAAGCTCGAAGTTGGATGACGCGCCGAAGGTAGAGCTAATTATATTTCAGGACGACCTCATGTATGAGCCATGTATGATCATGTGCTAGTCGTGCGCGCGGGCAGTCGTTTCTTCCCAAAGTAACAATGTCAAGCGTCGATTCGTCGGTCGAAGTCGGCCGGCGGATTCGCGCCGAGCGACTTCGATGGACGCGATATTGTGATCTTTTTTCGTCGACATTTTTGTGGCAATCGGGAGAACATAAATGTTTAGTTGCACTCCTTATCCCCATCATTTACTTATTTTTTGGAACCTATCATGGTGCAGCTAACCCCTGACCCGAATGCGTATTTGCAAACACTGGGTGATACGCGGCTTGGCAAAGGCGCTCGCGCCGGATTGGCTGCTCCTCGAAGAGGACGCTGCGTCGCCACACATCACCACACCTTCACGAAGAGGGACCGGTAGTTTTCAAGACTGACCTTCCAAAAGCCCTACCCTCTTCTCCGCTTGCTCGTCTTGCGGACAGTAACATCGAGAAGCAACTGTTGTTAAGTTCGAACACGAGACTTTGTTAGATTGAAACGTGTGAGGTTGTTGGAAACGCTCGTGCAATGTGGGGTAACAGTACACCTGGCTCGTCTGCATAGCCCACCACAAACATGAATATGGCAAAACGCTGAGATTTTTTAAAAGTGAATATATCAACAAATGAAAACGTGCTTCCGCTTGTTTTTGTCTCCAGGGGGGCTATGTTCGACAAATGTTTCGTTTCTCCTAAATATAAACGGAAGTGACTGAAGCGACGATATCGCTTCTGATTGGTTAGAGGCTCAAATGACGAAAGTTCCCTCTATCGTCATTTAAGCCTCTAGCCAATCAGAGACGATATCGTCAGTTCCGTCACTTCCGTTTCTTTTTATGAGAAACGAAACATTTGTCGAACATAGCTCCCCTGGTCCCCTGGTGTCCTTCCATCACGGCGTCCAGATTCGTATGTTACCATTAAATGAAATAGATAAAAGAAATTGAATCATCAAAATTCAAATGTAAGGTATATGTAACGATACGTTCCATTTTTTTTTTTTTTCACTATTACGGGAACGAGTTCCTTTTTCACATATGGAACTTGTAACGGGAACGCGTTCCAAAAATCAGAAAGAAGGAGGAATGATCTTTCGTTCCTTTTATTGAAGAACGTGTACAACACTGCTCTAAGCTAGCTTGGTCAAGCTTTTGTCGGCTTGGTGGACCGCGGCGTAGTGGTCGACGAACGTCATTCTGCGTCTTTGCGAGAGGGTGTGGAGCCTGAATCTAGGACGGTGTAAGGAGCTTTGGTCACCATGCGTACCCGTCCTCTCCGCCGCAGCCGTGAACCTAACTCACAGCCAATTGGCCAGCCGATTTTCTCCAACCCTCCAATCAATTGATTTGCTTATAAGTCCAAAAACATAGCGAATTTACGGGAGAAAAAAAAAAAAAACGTTTACCCATTGTGTTCCTACTTCCGATAACGTCTGTTTCAGCGCAAATATCATACCATTTCAAAAATAATTGGAGGGCCCCTTTAACGTGCATTTCGTGTTCTGACGCCGTAGTGGTACGTACACAGGACCGCACGCTGGTACGGAACTCATCCAGATCGAAACGGGCGGGAGTGGGAATTGTGCGAGAGTAGCGGGAGCTACAAAAGCGAGACACGCGCTTTGACGGTTCCTGCTTAGAGATCGTTTTCGTGTGACGGTTGCCACGTTGAAATATGACCTAGTTTGGTTGGACGACAAAAAAATAAAGCAGATTGTTTAAACATCACTAAAATAAAAAGAAACTTTCAGCCTTTCCACTCTGGTGAAGAAGGAAAACCAGCTAAGCTGTACTATGCTGGGAATGAAGTAATGGCCGGCTGCAAGTCGACAAGCTATAGTGGAAAGGCTGAAAAGGTTGCCGCCATTTATGAGCGACGGCGGCAACCAGAAAACCGGCAAGCCGGTTGTCTGGTTGCCGCCATCGTTCATAGATGGCGGTAGCTGTCCGGAGTGTTGTGTCGACATTTATTTGCTGGCGGACACGATCCTGGGGAAATTAGCCCTTAACAGCTCCTCTGGAAAAAAAGCATAGCTATGAAAACAGTAGAACTACTGGCATCAACACTTTAAACTTTAGCGCCTTCCAATGAGCTAATGAAGGTGGCACATTCGATTTACCCGCTCCAGCCTGCACTGGTGTCGAACAGTGTAGCGCGGTGCGGAAAAAGTGTAGGGGAGTGTATTTCCGGTTGCGTTTTCAGAAAGGCCGCACTCGTAAATCGAATACGGAGGTGTGCGCCGAAGGTGGAGAAAGTGCAGCGCGATCGAATGAGCGTTGTTTGCCTTCATATGCTGCCTGAACGCGTTCGAGCGGTGAGTAAAAGCAAAGACAGCTAGGCCTTGCCTGTGGCCCTGTACCCACTAATCATTCCAACCAGAGTTCGGAGTTCTGACGTCTCCTTTCGTCTCTTCCTTTCCCTCAATTTCTATTCATATTGTAGACGGGCTCGTTCAGATCTGGAAACAGAGTAAGCAGCATAGGTCAACCAAAATACCTGCTTACGAAGAGGGAAGACACAGCACGCTGGCGCCATTTGTCGGTGGCCGTTGAACGCTCCTGGTTCTGTATGAAGGTTTTGTTGAATGTGCGAGATAAATATATCCGCTATCTATACACACTATATATTTATATACGCACTATCTAGTGAAACTTCTTAAGGTTATATAACTAACTGTAGTACTTGAGGTATTTCGTTCTTTTGTCGGGACCCTTCATTGAAATAGTTCACTTATCTTTTTATTTATGCAGTGACTGAACGTGGCGAAAAACTGAGCTTGCCACGAACGTCGGTGTCACAAGGTTCGTTTGTTCGTGGTTTTTCTGATGTTAAGAAAATGAGACTAGACACTTGGTACGTTTAGGATATTACAATACAATACAATACAATACAAACTTTATTATCACCACAGATACATGTGGTGAATGGGAGGCCGGAGAAAAAGCTGCAGAAATGCCGCTTGACGAGCTCCGGACCCCCCACTCAGCAGCTATGACGGAGCACGAAAACAAATAAAATGCGTTCAGAAATAAACAATGCAAATATAGTGCGCACATAAGGGATACATTCTTAAGTATTAAAATACAAATTGAGTATACTGCTGTTTGACATTTTCACTACATCTATATTTTGATCACAATATTCGTTCAACAAAAAAGGTAAAGCATAACGTATTGTTTGTTTTCCATAATTTGTCCTGCATTTCGCAATTTTCCAAGGTTGATGATGTCTAGACGGGTGATAATTCCCTGCTTCTTTTAATTCAGATAGTTGAAGAATTGTACTGGAACGGCCGTATGTCGCATTTCTGTAAACTATTGTTAAACGGTAGTTATAAATTTGCTGTATGTTAAGGATCAGACGTATTTCCCCAGACGAGATTGCAATAACACAAATGTTAATAAAATAATGAGTTATAAAAACCCTTTTTACGCTTTTCGGTAGAACATGTCTGTGTTTGTTCATAATTCCTACAGATTTACCCAGTTTAGAGCAGAGCTTTCTTACGTGGTTAGTCCAGAGCATATTATCACAAAAAATAACTCCGAGTGTTTTAACACTATTTACAAATTCAATGTGCAAGGACCCAAAGTTGAGAGGATTGTATAATCTATCGCTCGAACCACGTGGGCGAAATATTATTGCTTTTGTTTTCGAAACATTAATAGTTAAACAATTTACTTCAGCCCATGTTTTTAATTTTATAAGAAACGCATTTGCTTTATTTACAAGACGCTCTTCGGATGAATCTGAAAAAAAAAAAATACACTGGTGTCGTCTGCATAGATAATATATTAGATGCGGAGCATCTCTTGCTCGGGTCTATGTCCCGCGGCGTCGGCGTCGTAGTCCGCACTCACACTACGCATGCGCAGCTCTCCTCCTCTAGTCTCCTCTCCTTTAAAGTGTGAGTGGTAGCGCGCTGCACGCGTTCCCCATCACGTGACCGGGGCGGGGTCTGAGTCTGAGGCGAAACCGTGTTTCCCCGGAGGAGGGAAAGGAGGAAAGTTTTCGGCGCGCGGGTCGCAGCGCCAGGCCAGGCCTTTCTAGTGGGGTGAGCTTTCCCCGCAACTCCGCGGCTGTCGTCTGCTAGCATTTCCCGACCGCTCGCGTCCGTTGCAGCCTAGATCTCGCCGGCCAGCCCGGTCTCGACGAGGAAACCTGCAAGCGCTGTTAGGGCATTTTGCGCCGCCTTACCGTGCGGTCTGATTAGACTTTCAAAGTTACTCGTGCTACATCAGTTCACCGCTGTTGACTCCACTTCACTCCGTTCTTCCGATGAAGTGTGATGGAAGCAACAGTCCCGTCAGTTAGTGGGTTGGCGCAAGCAAGCGTCAGCACCACCCCGATGCTCCGCATCACCCCATGGTTCCCCTCGGGAAGATGGTGTAATTTTTTTTTTTAAATGAACGTATCCCGGCGTCTTGTGTTATTCCTTCCATCTGTAATCACGAACTACGTAACAGTTGACGGCTTCCAGTGCCGCGCCTAGAGATTATGCAGTATGCACCCCTAAAGAGAGGCCACGACGCTTTGAACAGAACCAAACCACGCACTGTTCGTGGGTGGTGCATGTTCATTCTGCCTGTTGTTTTCTAGCGCCCTCTCAAACTCATGAGCGGGTGACGTAACACACCTTCCGCTTTTGTGTACTTCTCCTTTTTTGGATTGCCAGTGGCACGTCCCCTAGAATGAGCCCCAGTCAGGTGAGGGGAAGCGATCGCGCAAGGAGGGCAGAGGACGAGTTTCCACAGACTCGTGACGCCACGCATCCTGGGCATATTTCGTACATTTGTAAGACCCTCAGATTTCCAGGTTTTCAAGAAACTGGAAGGCTTTCAAATTTCGTGATATTTTAGATGATACGTTTCCAACCTGTAAGGATAGCACGCTGCTAAAGGTGAATCTGCTGAACCCAAAGACCGATCAAACCGCGAGTTTGCCAGCATTTCTCTAATTAAATTTTTTAAGCTCTTTTCTTTCTAAGAATGTGACAAGTGAAAGTTTCATTCATCAACTCCTCTCTCCTCAAATATGTACTCGAAAATGAATATTTTGCTCTTCAAGAAGGGCAACCGGTAATCGGCTTCTGCTGGCCATACTCAAACTGTTTCGAGTGCACTAAGTCGTTTCCTGTTTGTCCAGACAAACCGGAAAGATTCCCTTCCTACGTCTCTGCCTTACGGGGGTAACAGAGTATCGAGACTTCGGGCCGCCCGAGACAAGCGTGGCGAACGACACCTCGGCCACATCTCCGGGCGCGGGTTCAGAGGCGCTGGCACACCGTCCCGGCACTCGTCGCTGCCAGGACGGGAGGGGTCAAGGCGGTTGGTTGCCCGCCGGGTCGACGAACGCAACAGCGACGGCACAAGCCGCGGCAGCTCGCGCGGCGACACGAAAGTGGCGATCGTCGTGCAGATTAGCCCGCGTGAGAAATTACATTCGTGACTGTGTGTACGCTGCCACTCGGGATGAGCCGCCGAGGCGTCCCACTGCGTGCCGCGGGAGTGGCAGGGCGTCCTGTTGACAACCGCCGCAACCACTTGCACCCGGAGGCAACGCGATTGAACGGGGCGACTGCCGCAGCTGGGCGCAGGCACGCCGAATCTTCAAAGGGGCGAGGGGGGGGGGGGGGCAGACTCCAACTAAACTGCCTTCGCCCCTAAGCTGACAGTGCGTTCGGAACTACGCGCCTGCCGGACCTGACCCCGCTCTGTGCCTGGTGCGGTGGGCGAGAACGTGATCCCGTGGCTAAAGCTACACCCATGACTGGACGAACGAGCACGCAACTTCCCCTGCATTGCCAGCTTCGAAGTAATATGTTTCTCGAAGCCTGTTTTTTTTTTTTTTTTCCTTGGCTCGCTGTTCGGCGCGATCGGATCGGCCGGTGGCGATCACCCAAATTGGCTTCGTTGATGAGACGCGCCCCGTTCGCTTCCTTCTTTGCCCGAGAGAGGGCGCGGGCAACGCTGCTGTCTTTTGGCGGAGCGGCGAGCGCCACCCACAGCGGCGGGCGAGGGCGGCGTCCCGTTGATGGGTTCGGCGCTTCGTAAAGAATCTATCCGCCGCGTTGCGGTGGCAACACTTTCTCGCGGCGACAGCGCAGCAATAATTGCCACGGAAGACGGATTGAGCTTAGGAGAGTGCAGTTAGCAGGGTGGGGATGAATGACAATACGCGAAGGCATTGTGCATTTGGAGTACTGTCAGTTTTGTGCGGGTGTTCCGTACGAATGCGCTCTTACCGTGCTGGGCTCGTGCGGAACATACGCGTGCACGTTGCTCGAGAAATTTGTTTTTCTTAATTTTACCTGAAACTGGGGTAAAATGTGCTTACCTTTTTTGCCATGTTTGTTTACCGTGTCTCAAGAAGTCTAAAAACACGCCGAAGACATTTAAGACTGCTTAAGTGCAGCAATGCGAAAGTTTTAAAGTCTCGCTTTTGAAATGTTTTCGAGTAATTTTTCTACAAGTATTAAAGGGACGATGAAATGACCTTTTTACTTTTGCCAGATAACTTTTACATTAAACCTTCAACGTTCACTGAATGCCGAACAGGTATCCGTTTTTGTCTCGGTTCATTAATTTCTACACAAAGAAATAATAAAATACCGACTTTTTCTTTCTCTCCAACTGACCGCAAAACAAGTTGCGGCGTAATTTTGACGGTCGTGACGTACGCTGGGACAGGAACCGGAAGTTCTCTCGGCAGTAGGAGAGTGGGAGCGTTAGCGGCGGCGAGTTGGGGGTGCGCCGGTAGGTTTTACTGCGCTGATGTCACCGACGTATTTTCTGAATCGACGCCTCTCATCGCCGCGATCGCAATGGGCACATTGCAGCTGTGCGAAATTCAATGAGATATGTTGCGCTACAGCGACAGCATGGGACTAGTCTCATACGCCGGTATGCCTTTTGGGAAGTGCGGCGAGTCTTCCGGTGAAGAGTCCAGAAGTCAACCCAGCTGTCATTGTTGGTAAAAGGCGGCCCGTGTCAGTCGTTTGCAAAGCGACGTAGATGGAAACAAATCGCCGCGGCGTTTTTCACGGCCTCGGAGATGCAGGAGCGAGCCGAAGCTAAAAAAGATACGTTTGAACTACGACAGTGTTAGCAAGAGCCACGTAAATACCTGTTCACACTCTGAGCGGACGCGCGCGTTTGATGGAAGTGCTGTATTCGCGCTGTTGGTGAGCGCTTCGGGACCGATCTTTTACGATTGCAACGCGATACTGACGCGGCACTCGGCAAAGGAAGGTTGGCCCGGCATTGCACGTAGCTCCCACGAACGTTTTTAGCTCGACAGTGACGTGCAGTCGTGTCAGAATAAAAATGGCATACTAATAACAAAGTGCACATACCGTGTTACGAAGGTAATCCTTACGGCGTTTATTCGAGCTCTATATCACACAAAACAAGAAGATAGAATCGACGAGAGTTCCTTTTCGACGACAGTGTTCGCCAACACTGCCTCGAAAAACAAGGAGATGACAAGGGGAAGAGGTTGACCTCAACTGTTAATCTAAAATTGAGGCCAGCGATCGAACTATAATACGGGAAGGGTCCACAAGGGTCGCGCGGGCATATTTCATTCAGCACGCCAGCCGATCGTGAGCAGACTGTCTTGGCCAAGTACCGTCGAAGCAACGCTGCGCCGAGTCGGAGTGCCTGCTAGGCCTATATTCTGCGCAGCTCGCTTGGTCGGAGTCGGTGGATTCGTGACTGTCGTAGCTTTTCGCGGGTGTTCGTGGATCCAGCGTTCTTCGTCGTGGTCTGTTTCAAGTACGTTTTTCTTGCTGCTTGAAGTCGGGACGCGCGAGAAGAACACGTAGAAAAATAAACGTTCTTTGGTCGTCGCGACCAAGCGACGCTGTCGGCCATGCTGATTTGATCGTAAAAAGTGCGTAAAGGCTGAACTCCATGGAACGAATTATGTGACGAATCAGAGCCGTTTATACTGAGAGAGTTTGGCCAATGGGCGGAGCTTGTTGGCCGCTAGAACAAGCGGATTTCGCGATAACACAATATGGCGTTACTTCTTTGTCTTGTTCATTCCTGAGAAATCGCGTAGAGTTCCTATGAGTCAGAGCCACAATATGGCGGACGGAAGTAGTCATCCCCCGGTTGTCAGACTACGCTGCTGTGGTTGTCAGGCTGTCAAAATCTCCTTAAGAAGGCCAAACTCTCTCAGTATAAACGGCTCTGTGACGAATAACTGGCGAACGCCACACGACGGCACGCTCGCTTTGCGCGCGACGTAGCAGGCACTGTTTTGATTTCACGCTCAGAGCAAAAGCCGCCGGGCAAAATTCGTCGGTTATTCGCAACATATTCGTCCCATGGAGTTACTCCGGAGCTGGCTCTCAGCTTCGTTTGCCACACGATAGATGGCGCTTGGCTCTCAGCATTATCAAATTTGGAAATTTTCGCCACATATCTCTAATTATGCTACAAAATGTGGATCTGAATATTATTTAACAAAACTTTTAGGAAACATTTGCCGGCTATTTATTGTTTATGATCGCTGTGCTGGTGAGGTAGGCGCTTACCCAATAGGCGACGTGGATTCGGCTGACGTGTTGCAGTTCCGCGGATGCATAGCAGTGAAAAGTCAGAGAGCTTTCGAAGGAAAGAAGGTGCAAAAGAGTCCAGTTTTCTTTTAAAAGTTCAATAGCAAAGACTTTTTTTTGGCTTCCTATTTTTGTGTTTTTGTGTTTCTTTTCACACCTTTTACGGCGTCCGGTGGATGAAATTCGATTTCACAATCGTTTCATGGTCCCTTTAAAGTTGTTTCTGCCTGTATTGTATTCGGTGTGCCGCCGTAGATGTAAACGCTGCTGCCGACGTCGAGGCCGTAGAAGTAGACGCGGTCGCCTCACAGTCCATCGCACGAAACACACAAGGAACACATATGAAGTCCGAAGCGCAATTAACGCGCCGGAGACAGCGCGCCAATTGCGCTTCCAATTGCGCAATTCTTTTGCACACGGCGCTCCGGAAGTGACATCACGCTCCCCCACTGCGCAGGTGCGGCGCCCCCACTGGCTTCACGGCTTCCGTGACGAAGCATCTGCGTTGCTCTACTTTTCTTTCTGTTTTATTTCTGAGGCGAGTCCGCTATGACCTTGAGCGGCGCGTGCTTAATGAAGTGTTTTTATGGCCATCTTTCGGGTACAACGCCGGCGCCTTTTCCCTTAATCGGACATATAAGGCTTTTGCCTTAATAAAATTACGATTAAGAATATTATTTAAGGTAACTGCCTACAGCATCATACTGAGCTCTTTTCATAGACCTCAGCGGTTCACCGTACACGTGGTCTGCGCCGGAGAACTTGACGCATGGGGCGTTTTGAGCAACGCTTCAAGTGCTCGACTAATGCCGTTATATCCCCGTTCGGAAATGCATGGGTGTGCACGCCTCATGTATGAGTTGCGCCTATGCCAGGAGAAGGTGGTACTTTCATCAGGCTGTTCGTCGCCTTTTCCCTGCGAATCAAGGAAAGTCAGACCTTTTTCAATGGCGGGGCGGCTAAAGTTCAAACATCAGGCGCCCGACGTGGGACCAACGTTGCCCAGTTCCGACGAGGGCATACTTGACACTATATTGATCGATTGAACTCTAAGCGTGTAGCGATAATGGTATTCGACTATTCGCATCCGAACTGCACCCGCAGGTTTGATCTGTACTTTTATTCGAATGTGACATACGCAATCGGCGTATTTTTCTTTTTTTTTATAATTTTCACTGGAGCTGCGCCTTTGATGATTGCGCAAAATAAACCTTTCTAACACCGCTTCTATTGTTTGCCGCGATTCCGATAATAAACGAAAGCATTGGCGCCTTCGATAATTTTTGATCGGAGGCAACATTCCGACTAATATTGGAGCAAGGAGCGCTTCTATTGCCTTTAGGGATAATCCCCGTTAAAATAGCCGAATTTGAAGGAACACAATCCAAATTGCTTCGGGGAGTCGCATCATTGTAGGAATTTTACTCTTGCAATAGCTCAAGTTAACTGCTCAAGTACGCAATCATAAACTACCTGATGCCTGAGCTTAGGGGAGTCGGCTTGAGCGAAAGCAGTCTTAAAGGAGCAATGCAACGATATTTAATTGGAATGTTTTTCAATTTACACGAGCTTACTGGCACTAGTGGGACTCAAGGATACTCGCACGCAACGCCACCGGCCAAGAAACTCCTTTGTTGCGGTGTAATTTCAAGGACAAAAGCGATCATTTTCATTCAATCTCTCCTTGGCAAAATTTGATGACGTAACGCGGGGATCGCAGTACACCCATATGACGATATTTGAATGTGGTTCATAGATTGGACCCGAGCATTGCGTGGACACTCGATTTGGGCTCGTGATAATTACTAGCACGAGAAGCATTCGGGTAGTGGCCCGTGTCCAATCGCTGCAACGACGACAATAGCCGAGCTATAACAATGTCTGGAACTCAGCGCGTGTCCTGTGCTTTGCCAACCCCGGCGCGTGGCTGTGATAAACATTGGCGGCATATAATCGGCTCCAGATCACGTGGCCGCTCGTTCTGGCTGCGAGTTGAGGGGGTGAACGCTGCTCGTTTTTCTATAATTTTTTTCCGGGACTTCTATAGGGTGTATTCACTGGCGGCCATATCTGTGTGCGCTAATGCTGAGCACGTGCTGATGGCGAGCTTCCACAGTTATTTTGCAACGTGCACCCCGCACCATCAAGATTGCCGGTCTTGGCAGCCTATTAATGCGAGCTCGTTCTGAGCATGCGCTCTAAACAGTGACCTCAAATATGGCGGCCAGTGAATACCTCCTATTGCGTGGGCTGAAAAACGAACGCGTGTTTCATAGGTCATTAACGTCAGGGATCCGTTCTAAGCGGTATTTGCGCAAAGCACAAAAATTGTTGCATCGCCCCTTTAAAGCCTGTTCACACATGCAGCGGAGCACTTCGTCTCACCTTAGCATGGACTATTGTTAGCCGCGCATGCTAAAAGAGCGAGCTATATAGTAGCTTCGGATGAAGCCTCGGCGGCTGCACGGGCACTCGTGCAGCGAGTGCTCCAGTCAAGGCAGTCAAGGCTGGCCGCTCGCGCTTGCACAGCCTTCGCAGTTAGTCCATGCTAAGGTGAGACGAAGTATACAAGCATAGCGCTAACCTCGCGCTAAGTGCGTGCTGAGCGGAGCATACACCAGCTTTGTATCGCACCGCCAAAACTGTTGCTCGTGGCAGGCGATAAGTAGCTGACGGCACGTGAGGAGCGCTACATCAGCGCTTCGCTTCATGTGAGAACCGGCCTTTATGCGTCCAAAATGCTTTACATCCCCAGAGTAGATGTGCGATGAAATTTACATTCAGTTTGTGTCTGAGGCAAACCGTATACTTGCACCAGATCCGCTAGGCGCTAAATTGGATGAATTTTATACTGCAATGGCCGGCTTCATTACGGATACTTTCGGATATTCCGGGTCTGGTGATCGGTCACCCGTTATAAATGAACATCATCCGCTTCAACACCACATTATAGTTGTGGAAGCCTGACTAACCAGTGGAATATTATGTCATCAATGACCAACCGGTTAAACTTCATGCATCCATGGGTGCGCAGAGATGGCATTGTAGCGTGCATAGTTATGGTTGTTTTAAAGCATCAAATGCTTTCTAATGAAACCCCCCCTCCCCCACTCCCCCCCCCCCCCCCCTTACCAAAAAAGTTGTCCGTTCGTCCGTCCGTTCGTCTGTGCGTTTCCATCTAAATTTAGTGGGGCAAATGAGTTGGTGTCAAGGTCACGCGACGTCTATTGATGTCATCTGATCTGATGTTATGTGATGTGTAGTTCAGAACTGAAACAATCAGTTCTGAACTGGAGAACTGATTGTTTAAGAAATAGTTTTTTTTCACACGGACAACCAATGACTGGAACGGTTTACCCGATAGTGTAATCAATGCCACCACCACGTCATCATTCCCTGTAATGGTAGAACTGTTTTTTTTTTGTTTTTTTTTCAGTGATTGCCAATTGGTTTCTCATGCATTTCTTGTTCTGCCGTTTTTCGTTGGTACTCTTCGCTCGAGAGAGGAGTGTCATAAAGGAATCTCCGTTGCTGTCGTTTTGTGTCACAGTTGAACTGTGCTGACTGACCGAAAGTGCCGACGATTTGTCATGTATTGCTTTCTGTGCGTTACGTTATCTTACCCTTGCCTTGGAAGCAATTAGAGGCTGGAGGTACGTCGAAATAAATAAATACATCAATTCGGTTTCCCCGCTAAATTTAATGAAAAACAAAAATGATGTCACGTGACCTGTACACCAATTCACTTTCCCCACTAAATTAGCGGGAAAATTGATGTCACGTGACCTGACTTATATAGAAATTTTCAGTTTCCTGGTGTCTCAGTCACGTGGGTTCTGTATCTGGTATGCGGGACGAAAAAAAAAAATAATAAGACATTTCAACCTGGAATATGCGAGAAAATATGGGTGAGGCAAAACAAGAATGTGTGAAAATCACGCATTTTTCGTAAATACTTTCCAGCGGCGTGGAGAGATCAAAACTTATGTTTCACCGCTTATACGAGGGTGATTCAATAAATAAGGTGAATGTTTTTGTATAAGGACTTCTAATACAGATAGAACGTTACTTTTTTGTTATTTTTATTTTTTACTACTTTTCCACATGCATTTAATTTCTTATGCAGATTACAAAAAAAAAAAAACAGAATTTTACCGAGTAACAAAGATGGCCGACCAAGAAGCATGCTCCACGATTGAACAGCGGTCAGTTATCAAGGTTTTGGTTGCTGAAGGGTGCAAACCCGTTTAAATTCATAGGAGAATGTCAACTGTGTATGGTTCCACATGTTTCAGCCAGAAAAATGTCTACAAGTGGGCTAAAAGCGTTCACGAGAGGCACGAAGTTTGAAAGTGACGATGAAGTCAAAAGTGTTGTGAGCGACTGGCTGAGACATCAGTCTAAAGATTTTTATGCTGAGGGAATACGGAAGCTTGTGCACGGATGGGAAAAGTGTATGACAGTGCTGGGAGACTACGTGAAAAAAAAAAGTAAGCTTCTATCTGTATTAGAAGTCCTTATACAAAAAAATTCACCTTATTTATTGAATCACCCTCGTATACCAGAAGCGACGACATTCAAAATGGCTGCGGCGTTGTGAAAAAGGTGTATACAGCGACTCAGTTTACCCGCTAAATTTAGCGAAAAAATGAATGTCGCGTGACCTGACGACGCGTGACATATACACCAATTGACATTCTTGCTAAACTTAGCGGGAAATTGGATGTCACCTGACCTGACGGTATAATTTCTTCTAAATAATTTTTAACGATTGCTTATTAAATACTGCAGTTCATTCATTGTAGGACTTTAAGAATGAAAGTCGCTTCCAACCTTTTTTTATAAAATGTTTTATTATTTTATATGACGACTTGATCGCATTCATGTAGACGGAGGCCACTTGCTACGTTTACATGAATGCGATCGTAGCGCATCGGATCGAGCAGGAACCCATCGCACGCAGCCTTTCTTCCTCTTCTATACATCTGCTACCAATCAAAATACTCAAATCTGGATTCGATGCGCTACGGTCGCAGCCATGTATACGCTGCCACTGATGGGGTGGTGACAAATTCTTCCACGCGTTCCTCGATAGCGAGCACCTCGAGCATCTCACAAGAATGAGGATTGTTGTTACTGGCAAATGGTTGCGGTGTTGAATGCTACACTGTGTGTTTGTTTGTTTGCTTATACCTTTATTTAAGACATAACTGTACAGAGATGTCTCGGGGGGGGACACGAGAAAAGGGAGAAATGCCTGACGGGGTTATGCCACCCTTTTGGCAGCAAAGGTAGCAGAAACATGAAACACAAGATGGGTGATACAATTTCGCTCCAAACTGAAAATAGTTGCAATGGCATATCCCACAATGAGCTGCCAGATCGTCTGCCGCTGTTCCCTTTTAAGAGACGCTGCATGCTCGCGGGCTCTGTCGTTGATGCGTCGACCCGTTTGGCCAAGTAGCATTTCCCGCATGAAAGCGGAATGGGATGATACACCACCCCTGTTCTGCGTGGGACATGCTGTGTTCTGTGAGCGGTGTCGCAGGTTTGTTTTCCCTGCACTTTATTTATTCGTGTTCAAGTATAGTTCTCAAGTTCAAGCTGATCTATTTACGAGCATGCACCACCAAACTCAACACTCAACCGTTATTTTTACCAGATGCCGAGCCAGTGAGACAGGCATTGACGAACTTCCACAAAGGCCAATGCTTGGCAGATGGACACAGTAAAATGGCAATAAACTGCCCTGCTGTGATTATGATAAGTGAAGTAAACGTGGATAAGAGGAAAAACAAATTGAAGGTCGGTTATGGTGGCGTTGATGCACAGCTGCTGCAAAGCGTCTGTAGAGATGAAGGAGTGGTTTCCACTTTTAAGTGCTCTCAAGAAAGACAGATTCTTTCGAACGAAATGCACACACATCGAGTTTACAAAGCTGGGAAGGTGAATCTTGGTAGTGACGTGTGGCAAGGTTGTTTAATGGGCTCTACAAATTCCTAAATTTAAAGCATCACTGCTATTACTGATCGCACTATGTTATCAGGAGGGTCATTTTGTTCACCGTAAATGATTATTTTACGGATGATTCCACCATTGTTATGCGAAGATTACCCACCACCTTTTTCGGCAGTCGAGAGTGTTTTGGCTACCAAAGGGGACAAAACAACAAGACACACACGTCCACGTTGTTGGTGTTCATCAGTGCTGAATAGCAAACACCAATGACATTGTTTTTGGTTTTTTCTTGTATTTTTTGTTTCTCAGAAGCTTAGACTAACGCTTTTACCAGAGAGAACAGCTGTAGAACAAAAACAAAAATTGCATAAAAAGTTGAACAGATTTCTAACTGGCACTAAATGTGACATGTTATAAATGCCTAATGCCAATCACTCTTTTTTTTTAAATTTTCCTCGTATGTTATGTTTCCCTGAAACTTAGACTAACGCTTTTACCAGAGCGAACAGCTGTCTAACACAAAATTATATAAAAAGTTGAACAGATTTCTAACTGGCACTAGAGGTGACATGTTATAAATATTTGGAGGTAGAACGTATGTTGCAGTCATTTGCTATTAAACACATTTTTAATCGGTGTGATACACGACATGTTATAAAAAATGGCTCCAATAAACCGCTTACGTGTTTAACTTGCGCGTGTTTCTACGGAAACCTTTTCATGATATAGACCGTTCCATTAGGGTCATAGCAGAGAGGGTAAAAGATAAAAAAATGCACTCCCCCCCTCATCCCGCATGTCATCCGCTCCGCCGAGTGGGCTGTAGCTAGCGTCCGGCTGGCGTGCAAACTGTGTTTAAAATCGCGTCATTTTGGAACTTTTAAGCGCAGATGCGCAGATTTTGGTATGCCAGTTATCGTGTAACACTATGCTAGATAAAAAAGACTCACAGGCTCCAATTGCACTGTTACCTGCGTGCAAATAAAAAAAAAATAGGGAAAACTGTGTCAGATTGGCCGGTTTCTCTGGCGAAAAGTAAATCCGGTAGCTGTACCTTTTTTTACTATACAAAGTTCGTACTGGTGTAGGCCTTTAGCGACCATGAGTGGAAGTCTGAAATAATAAATAAAGACGTGCTCTCCTGCCGCAATACACGCAGTAGTTGAGGGTAGTACTGCCGGCTGACTCAACTGCTATTTAAGTAACGGAAAAAAGATATGCTAGTTGATCATTTACTGAAATAGAACAACAGAGAGCTATAGGATGATTTTGGAGTAGACATAACTATTCTAAAGGCCGGTTCAGACACTTGCGGTTGAGTGCGTTTGACTGCGTTGCGGCGAGAACCGAAAGCCAGTCACCGGCACATCTGTGCTTCGTATGAAGCGTGGAACCCAATTTAAGGAATCTCTTGGCACGCGCAATGAGCCGGAGGAATGTCCTGGTTTCTCGCTGCCGCAACGCAGTCAAACGCAGTCAAACGCAACTGTCTGAACCAGGCTTAAGAACGCGAACCACTTCACAACAGCAGCCACGAGCGAGAGTTCGATGTTCAGTACAGCCCGCCGATACAGCTCAAAGATGGAGAACGGCAACCTCCCGGTTTGTCGTCTGCTAGCGGAGTCGGGCGCGTGCCCTCTCTCTCGTTTTACCCCGCCGAACCCGCTGAATTTCCCGGATGTACGGAGAGGGCGCTGCGGTCGAACAAAATGGTGCCGCCCAGAATAGCGCTAAATGGAATGGTCTATACGTATCTGCTATAGCCACAATAAGAGCTGTGCTTAACGCAGAATTCCACAGGTTACGCCCCTAAAACAGCTGCTTTAGAACCTTAGAAAAACTAGAATACAAGACTGCAACGAAAATAAAAGTGTTCAGACAATTGAACTACGTTCACCGCTCTGCAGCAATGTAATGTTCTCATCTTGTAAACCTTGAGATGGGGAACGATAAAAAAACGGACGAACATCGTTATCGTTCCCCATCTCAGGGTTTACAAGATGTCGATTAATTACCAGCTCGCCTGCACTCTATCACTGCTTATAATGTTCTCAACACCCTTTCGCGTTTAATTGCCACTCCGGAAATGGTCAGGAACCGCCGTAGGTATTGTTACATATAATATTGTGTAACGGACTTCATCCCGATGGATGTATTGTTTTGGCCCTGGCCAGAGTGGGGCTCGTATTTGACTTACCTCTGTTCGCATATATTTGTTATTTTTCATTTCAGTATGTTTTTAATGTGCCTTCCTCGGACGCTTCGTTTTTTCTTCTGGATATTTTCTGCTTTAGTCATTTATTTTACCGCTCTTTCAAAGGCACGCTCGCGCGTTTTCTAGTCGAGATTGGGCATTGAAATGGGACACTGATAGTGCGCAACATCGACAAATACCACACGGGAGATTAGCGTAAGCACGTCTCGGTCCCCACTTTCGTTCACATAGACGTTATACGCACGCACACTGTGCGTAGGATAGAGTCCCGGCGACGAATTGCATCTTCCCCCAACTGTTTAGCTGATCGGCAATTGATCGGTGACTCGGCGTCTGGTTATTGACGGTTTATAACTTGGAAAATAAGAGCTGGTTCATAAGTTCGGTACGGTTTTCTAAAATCCGTGGTACAGTGAGCGGTATAGTTCCATTAACGCAGTGAAGAGTTGGGTTTGTTTAAAACGTTCAATCACAAGGTGCTGATTTTATATGAGAGTCCCCCAGTTTCATTGGCAAATCAGCGGGCAAAGCAAAGCATCCTGTACTACCTGAGCGAGCACACGGCAAGCGGAGTGCGCACAAACAATGCTTTTCTTATGGGAGAGGTACACAAATATAGGCAGATATATTGATAGATAGGCAGACGGAGGCACTGAATTGAATTAAAGTATATTTAGATTTTCACGGGACCAGACCTGTAGGGACGTAGAGATAAAAGACATTTCTGTTTGATAGGGGCCTCTGCCCATTTTAATTTGTAGCGTGTACACACTATTTTAAGACAAATATAAATACGTATAAAAAAACCATAATATAGCACATTCATGCGTGCTACATATACACACTTCTCTAAAAGAATATGTTACAACGTGCTTAACAAAGAAGTCATCGTAGCCTTCTTGCATATTTTAGAATCGTGCGGCACATATGATCAATTTCACAATCGTTGTAGAAAAACGTAATGTCATGTTCGAGAGGTCATTTCTAAATTCACAATGAATATTTGACTTATCATAGAGGCATACAGAATCGACAATACTGTCCTGATCACTGAGGCACAAAAATATTTTTGAGCTAGGAAAAACAAACAAAAAAACAATGAATATAAATATATTAAATTAAAAATATCTTAATGCAGGCACCAAAAAATTAGGCGTACGTTTAATGTAAATCTTAAAGATAATGAGATTTTGAAATACAACCTCCGAAAACCTATATCGTTCTGAATGAGCGTGCTTTATTATTTTTTCTCGTATTTATGAAATTATTACAAAAATCAGCATGGTTTGCAAAAAAACATTTAGCGGTGCAGGACTTTGATTTTTTAATTATTGTTTTTCGTAATTTGTTCTTTTGTTCGGTGTTTTTCATTTCGTGTTTCTTGATTCATAGTCTTGTGTAGGCACCTCATCTATTTGATAAAGCTCCTCTTTGTAAATTGTTGGCTTAAGTATAAAGTAATCAATCTATGCTGTTTTAATTTGTGCTTTTAAAAATATGAACGTCTATAAAAATCGAAAACATTACCATGATATATTCCAAAAATTTGCCGCACATTTTTCTAGAGTGTATGCAAGTTATTATACTTTTTCTAATTGCTGTTTGACAGGTAAGATTTCCATAAAAAGTCTAAAATAAAACAGCGAACAATGTTTTTTTCTTTTTTTTTTATTCAGTTGGGTATTGAATTTTATATTGTACAACCGACCAATTTGGATAAATTACTTCTTAGTTTCCGATGTTGGGGAAACAGCTTGAACACTAAACGGTTGCCCAGGACAAGACACGCACAAAGCTGACTATGAACTATTCTTTAGTACTTCATTTTCCTCATCGCTCGGTCTAGTCTTCTTCATCCATTCAACCAGATGTTTATGAAACTTGAATAATTGGATAAACTGTACATGTACATTGACTACCACATGAAGCACATCGTACAAAAAGAATTAAGGCATAAAAATTAAATAAATTAAATAAGAAATTGACTTAAGAAAGCTATCACCATTCGCATCCACTAAGAGTGGAAGCGAATGGCGATGTACGGAGGTTTTTCGCACATTATAGTGTGCGGAAAAGGAAGACTTTTCCGCACATTATAGAGTGGAAGCGAATGGTAATGTGCGGAAGAGGGGTTTTCCGCACATTATAGAGATCGTTTTCCTCCTTCATGAACCGTGCTCCAAGGGCTGTAACCGTGGGACACTGGATCGCAGCACACATTAGATATTGTTTTTATTTGTTGCGAAGCTTCACAACACTCCACAGCTCTTAACAACAACGAAAAACATTATCTACGGTATGCTTAAAGTATATATATAACCCGTTCACCGACTTTTTGGTGCACTCAGCAACAAAACGGATGCCGTTTTGGCGCCGAGTGCAAAGCGGGAGCAATCGGGAATCGTAAAGATTCGAGAATTTAACCCCCTTGGCTTTCCATACGGTGTCACGAAGCTCGGGCGACAACGTCTTGCTCCGTCGCCAACAGCTCTAATAATAAAACCCCTTTTCTCGATTTCAGGTAAAGCTTTAGATGACTGGCGCACATGATAATAGAGAGTTTTAGTAGACCGTTTTCGCTTTCTCGCTCCGCTCTATGGAAAGCGGAGTCGCCATCGCGCATGCGCAACCCGCTCTGGATTTGAGCGTGAAGCGTCAGCTCCACTTTCCTCGCCATTTTAGGAAGCGCGTTCCACTCTCAGTAAAGCTTCAGTAGATGGTGTTTTTCTGGAAGGGAAGTCGAAATGGGTGCCCGCCACTTGAAAGCCTGCTTGGAGCGCGCTTGACCGTTATGAACCTCGCTGCACTAAGATGGCTGCGCAGACTTTGTTTGAAACGGCGTCCTCCAGAAAACGTTTCACAGTGGTCGAGAATCCCTGGCTGCTTCGGAAAATCGCTGGCCGCAAACCTTTCACGGCCCCTGAACGGTGGGAACAGGTGCTGCCTTGTCTAAGCCAGCGGGCTCGACTTTTCTATGCGAGATGATGACGACGACGTTTAGAGGATGACATACCGGGCGACGGCGGTGCCTCAATCTGAGCCCTGGGCCTCGGTTCCTCGGAGGCGGCAGCTTCTACTTTGGCTGGGCTACCTCCTTGGAGCCTGATGCTTCGACCCCAGTGGACCCCAGTGAGCAACAGCGCCATCATGCTCCTAGGGCTCCTTCATGCACCGATCGAACGGCGTGCCAGATCCCCATGGCTCGCTGCTCACCCGCCCAACCCGCCTCCACGAAATCTGGACTTCTGCGAATCAGACTGTCATCCTCCCCAATACCAACAACCCATGTCGTCGTCATCTTGCATGTACATACTCATCACATTATCATGTTCCCTAGACGCGGCACCGCGGGCCTCCATGGTACGGGCTGCTGCCTTTCCGCGGTGCCGCTGCTCTTCAGAGCCAAAAAATAAAGACTAAAGACTAAAGACTAAAGCACTCGGCAAACGGACAGATATTTTGTTTGGTTACTTTAGTTAGCAAGACAGTGCAAATTAGCGAAAGTGAGTGCTTCAATTATATCTCTACTTTTTTGTTTTCCCAATGAAATGAGTTTTTGTTCTTCGTATGCTTCGATTTGTGATAGGGTACCTTGGTGTTTATGTACACTGCGCGACACCGTTAGGGGGAACAATTAATATCCTGTTTTTATTTTTCACCTTATATTCGAGGAACTGACATTAACCTATTGGTGTGGAATAAAGCGCTCGATTGGGGCACTAATCTGAGCGACAAACTTTCAGCTCTCTCAATAGCTGTCAAAAAAAAATAATAAACTGCAAATAAAAGCGATTTTATCGTGTTCGTAATAACAGTGGAGCGCAGTGTATGTATCTGCCTTGGGGGATGACATGAAACCATTTTTCTTGGCTACACTTCTTTTCATTTCTTTTGTGTGTTTTTGAAAGTGCGTTTTTCGGCTTAAGCTCCTGCCTAGTTTCAGTCTCACTTGTTCTACGGTATTTTCTTGCAGTAGAAGGCCACGCAACACAGGCTACTTTTACAATGCTGAAGTCAACAGTAACACTGTAATTTGATTAGATGCAATATTCACACCCATATCTGAGAAGTAAAATGGGAGTCGTTAGTAAATGTTCTTTTATTAAAATATTTCTAGATGCCTTTCAGCCTAGTTGGACAGGTATTTCGCTCAGTACAAAAGCTTGGATATGATTCACTGTGACCAGTTTGCGCATTCTAATATTAACCCCCCCCCCCTCTCCCAAAAAAACAAACAAACAAACATGCCCACGGTCTTTGTAGGGTTCGTACAGCTGACAAATTATGCCGTCTGCGCACATCACTGCCTGGTGCTTCACGACGAGCACCCTCTTGTGACCAGAAAAGTATGGCTTCTGATTCTTTGATGGACGGCATGCATATGAACATGCTGTGCGGTCAACAAAACCCCAACAGTTGTCGAGGGGTGCTCCCTTGTCTTTGACGGCCCAATAAAAAGAACAAAAAGACACTTTGACAACACGGCAGTATTTAAACATTACCAAAACATGTGATATGGGACTTGTTACTCGTATAAGATAAAGCGTATTTCCATTGTAGGGTTGTAAAAAAATGTGCATCGTAAATTAAAAAAAGAAAAAAGATTTATAGTTGTTGCTTAATTCCTCTAAGCTCCGAGGACGTCAAACTGTGCATGCGAGGCCCGCTACGCCGCAATTCAAAACGAAACTTCTGAAAAGCGTTCTAATATACCTCTATTTCTTAGAAGTCCAGTGTTGTGTTTGCTAAATTTTGGATTGTTTATGCCTGGCTGCTTTTCACCAGACAAAAACTTGACAGAATATTCTTTCGACCGTTTTTGGTAACACGTTTTAGAACACAGCCGAGTAACATATTCGGCCGCCATATTTTGGGCATCGCTTTTAGTGCGAGACTTGCGACTAGAACCGAGCTCATATCCAGCATTGACGCAGCATTCGAGTCTAATACATTTAGACTCGCATCCGAGACAGACAATGACGCAGCTCTCTTGCTCCCTCGACGCTTGGCAAAAATAAGACGGCCTTGAAGAATAGTGGCAGCATGGCATGCACTTTTAAAAAGGCTGCATTCAAGTTTCTATTATTTTCTAAATCTACCAGGGCAATCCAAGGCGGACATTTCCGGAGGAAAGTTCTACAGTTCAAAAATTGCGAGCGAATGTGAATAAATAAAGTTGAGAGGAATGGTTTATTTGCTGCGGCTTGCGAGCGCTATGCTCGTGGTCAACTTTCAGTGGCGTTTTGGACAGGAGGGCGCGTGCACAGGTCTAATCGGCGTTCAAACACGCGCTCCCGTACATCTGACTGCATAGCCATAGAAGGTCCACAAAAACGCGACGACTTGACGGACACCATGCTGGTTGCAAGGTTATTGGCGACGTGCGCGACCAAAAGCGTCGCTGTGGTCGGCCTTCCACGATTGGCCGAACGCTGATTATGTCGTCAGAAAAGGATTTACCATCGAGGGAAATAAGAGGAATGAAAGAACTTTAATTTTGACGGTGTTGGCAGTGTTCCTTTGAGAGCGCAATGATTTCAAGCTTCCACCATGCTATTTACAAACACCATCAAACTTGTTGTTTCCAAGGTATTGACGTCACAAGGGAGAACCATAGGAGGGCGCCACCAAAACATCTCGCCGCCAATACTCGTTCACTTCGTTTGATTATCCGCTCTGCTCCGCTTTGACGGTCTTTGACGTCATTTTTGTTGCGTGTGCTCGCGCACACCGGCGGCTGCTGGCTCGTGGGAAGAACGTGCGCCACTTATTATGGACACTAAATTCCTTGGTTCAGTATCCCTTTAAAGGGATACTGAACCAAGGAATTTAGTGTCCATAATAAGTGGCGCACGTTCTTCCCACGAGCCAGCAGCCGCCGGTGTGCGCGAGCACACGCAACAAAAATGACGTCAAAGGCCTCCATTCCTGGTTAAGATGACAGTGAAATGTATGGGCTTCGGGCCAAAGGAGAATAAAGCCAAGTTTTTCATCTACACAGTGGTGTCTGGTGTAAAAGGTAAGCGATTAATTGGTCTAACAAGCACGCAGCTTTCACTTGTAGAAATGAAAATCCTGTGTTTATTCTCCTTTGGCCCGAAGCCGATGCATTTCACTATCCTCTTAAGCGCGAATGGAGGCCTTTGACGTCATTTTCGTGGCACATTGATACTTTAGACCCATGTTGTTGTAAAAAAAACTATCTCCAAACTCCGGTCTAAAAACATGCTTTTCGTGGAAGGCTCGTCAAATTATGAGGCGCTGGAGAAATGCAGCCTTCTGCGTTAAGTCCTTATTTCGAACTCTTTTTGTTCGCCTTCCGCCCATTGAAAAAAAAGCATGCGGGAAGGGCCTTAGAACGCACCTGGTATCGCTGCGCCGCAGCGTTCTTCCGCAACAAAAAGTTCGTCTGCTTTCCTCGCCGTCACCATGGCAACGAACGCCGAATGAATAGAAGCACGCACGGTACCGCCGCGTGAAGCCAGCAACAGCTGACGCCATTTTACGAACGCCGTCTGCTAGCCAAAGCCGAACGCGGTTTGTCATATTACAGTGTTCTAGAGGGTGTAGTGGCACGAGCGGCGCCCGCTTACAATGGGCCGCGTGAAGACGGTCAACGTAGATGCCACGAGTGGCGCTGGAGTTCTGTGCCCTAGGAGAATTTCTGGCAGATGGCAGATGTGCGATGAGCGAAGAAGACGACGAGGCTGACGGGGGACGTTCCTGTAGCAATATCTATACTCTGCTTCGCCTTGTGTCGTACCGCAGGAAAGGCTACAAGCGTGAGTTCCTTGCTCTACTGCACATCTCGGCGGCACAAGGATCTCGTGCACCAAGGGCAGCTGCCAACGCTACGAGCTCGCGCTTTTAGCCTTCGCTGCGGTTCAACGTAAGGTGAAATGGAGTATAGGAAGGACGACGGTCCAGACTCAGCCAAAGCTACAAGCGCGAGCTCCGGGCTTTCAGCATCCCTGCAAGCACGCGCGCTCGTGCAGTGCAAGCACTGTTCTGGACCACATGCTCGCGCTTGTAGCATCGGCTGCGTCTGGACCGAAGCTGAAACGAAGTAGACATGAAGCGCGTGTGTCGCTGGCGCTTCGTTCTTCTTTATTCCATGCCTCTTGCCACAGTTCCTAGGGCTCAGAACAGCAGCGCTACGGTGTCGTCTACGCGCGAAATCTTCACGCGGTGGCCGCCGCTCTTGCCACTACAACTCTCTAGAACACTGTAGTCATATCAACCGCCTCCGCCGGTGCGCCGCTAGCAGAGACAACGAAGCTGAGACACGCTGACGGCGATCGAGCAAGCAACACCGCGGGACGACTGCAACGGCGGCATTTATTCGGATCAAAGGCCGCCTTCGCCGGTGCGCCGCTAGCAAAGAGGACGAAGCTGAGGCACGCCGACGGCGAATGGGCGAGCAACAGCACCGCGGGACGACTGCAACGGCGGCATTTATTGGGATCAAAGGAATAAATAAGCAAGAACAATTTTTATTTGAATCCTAACACGCGATATCCAAGTTGGGGACCACATACCTTTGCTAGGTCTTTCCTGTGAACTTTTTACGGAGACACGGGGTGCCGCATTCAAAACACAGCTCCGTTTGCAAAATATGGGGGCCCTGAAAAGGGCCGTTTAGACCGCTACCAGAACCTATAACTGACGTGACGAGCACTTGACGAGCGGTTGGCGCATAAGTCGTCTTTATGCACGCAGGCGGGCGACGGGCTCAGCGCACAGGATCACTCGAAGTCACCGGGGCCGTCAGAATCCTCGTCCTCCGCACAATAGGGAAGGTCCCTGTCTGCGTCGGGGCTGTAGATTTTGGCGGCCGCGGCGTCGAACGACTGGAATCTATCAGTGTTTCCGCGCGCCTTCTCTCTCCTCCAAAAAATGAACTTTGCAAGGTGAACAGTGAAATGGTGGCTCTCGCGCCGTCCAGATTGAAGAGAGTTTTTGACGTGGGCCCAGGTGCCCTCCACCGTATTGGTGTGCGCACCAGTGTTCGTGTCGACAAAGTGCAGCTTGTGGTTAACGGTGAGGTGCGTGAAGCGAGCGTCATCTGCAAGCTTGCGATAGCCAGCCCAACAGTCAGTGATTATTCTTGTTCCAGGGCGGACCCACTTGGCTATTAGCCCTAGCAGGGTCTTAGCGTCACGGGTCTCCACGGGAACAAGAAAGCAGCACCCGCTGCCACGCTCCACACCGCCGAAAACCCACTGGCCAGGCCTTAAATACCCGCGATGGTACTTTCGCCGCCCGAACATACTCTCGTCTAGTTCTACAGTCACGCCTTCGCCGCCAATCATCTCTGAATGCGTGAAGACGGCATTTACCACAACCTCCCGACAAAGGCTCGTCCAATCAGTTATTGTCTTACTTGCGACATCAGTCTCCCGCTGAATGACGGCGCACGGTAGGTTCTGGCACCAGAGGTAGATGATCTTCATGAGTTGGGGAAGCGTCAGGTGCGATCCCTCGAAAAAGGAACCGCTCCGTACCGAGACCTCGCCCCGGCACTGAAGCTTGACCGGCTTCCTCTTGGGCACCTCACGAGTCATCCATACACCGCATCTCCAAGAATATCCATCCGCAGATCTAGCGCGGACTTGCACCGTCATCGCAGCTTCGCACTCTGGACACGCACGAGAACCCAGGAGCAGGCCCATGCCCTGAAGCAAATTAATTGCTTCAAGAGGATCTTTCATAGCGTCATGAAGACGGCACAAGTTAAACGCCATGGCACTGCGACGCTCGCCTCTGGAAGAATATAGAGTTCCTGTATAGACCTTTCCAAAAAAGGGCACTTGGCAGGTTCCATTTTCAGTGTTCGTGCGTATGGCGCGTGATTTGCTCGCTTTCCGAAGCGACGAACGTGCGCGTTCTGGACTGTGATTTAACACGTGTGGACTGTGATTTTTGTAAACAGTGGAAACGTCTATAGGCTCCCTACGGGAGCCAGAGTTGCGCGTTTGATTCCACGTGCCGCGTGCCGCCCTCGCCGCTATTCGCCGAGATCCGATCACGTGAGGAGCCGTATCAAGTGTCGTGCAGCAAAGTAGACGTTGCACGCGCCCCGGCGTACGTTCCTCGGCTTTTGAGCGCGCCGCGCACCTCGAACGCGCGGCGCCGCTATTCGCCGAATTCAGTCACGTGAGGAGCTGAATCCACATGCCATACATGAACGCGCAACTCTGGCTCCCGTAGGGAGGGAGCTACAGGAACTCTAGAAGAATAAAGCGCCGAGGGGGCTAAACGAGCAGAACTGCGCGCTTCTTTGCATTTATTATTTTTATTTGATCCGCCATTTTATACCTCGTGACACAATTCTAACAAACTCATTGGTTGATCGGTCGGACCACACCATCGCGTGACAAAACAAACGCCAAACGTATGTCCAGAGACGGCATCGTCACAGAGAAGGGAGCTGTCGAACCCAACAGCAAAATGAAGTAACAAAGTGAATAAAAAGAAAAAAAAAATAAGAAGGGAGCCGTTGGGTTTTCGGACGGCGTCTTCTTTGATGAGGAAGAGCGGCCGTGCTGCTCTGCCTGCTCGGAATGTTCCTTGCTTCTTTTGTTTTTTTACCTTAGAGGGTGCTACGACCCCCCCCCCCCCCCTGTCCCCCCGGTTACCGACATCTTGCCTGTTTGCCACATTAGTGATCACGTGACGTCAAGGTGGCTGCGCCCAGAAATGGGCAAGATCAGATTTGCCAGATCATGGTCAGCAGATGGGCCCTCTGGGGCTGTCTTTCGATCTTACTGGAATGGATGCGAGTCACTCCGGCGGATCATGTCGCTTAACAAGACAGATAGAGCAACTGGACGTGGGTAGGTTTTCGAACGCCAAGATACAGAACCTTTACTCTAGACTGAGATCGAGTAAATTTTGGAACACGGCCTTGGTCACCGTTATCTTGTCAATCTGATCTGGCCCACCTCTAGACGCAGCCATCTTAACGTCACGTGACCACTAACGTGGCAAGCGGGCAAGATGGCGGCAACCCGGGGGGAGGGGGGGTGCCATTTTTGGCCGCTGGTTGCCCACAAATCGCCTACTCGAACCACGCCGCCGCCGTTTCGATCTAGATGAGCGTCGTACCGGCGTGCTAAATTTCTCGGCTACGTCAAAGACACCAGGCGCTTCTTGGGGTAGTTTAACTTTCCACAACCCAAACATCTAACAACAAACTACTCATGGTGTATTCGCACAGAGATGGTGTCTTACACAGAGAGGAGCACACGACATCGCGTTTCGAAGTCACGTGCACCCAGTCACGAATGCATGCTAATCCCCGTACTACGCCACTCCGCCGTGAGCTGGGGATTCACTTACGCGACATATCTAGCGAGAGTTACCATTCTGCAAAGAAGGGCAATGAGGATAATAGCGGCAGCACCTTGTTCGAGGCGGGGCTTAGGCCGCACGTCCGGGAGCTTCCTGGCTCGTGACGACGACCATTCCCCGAAGTGAAGAACCCAGGGGTCCAGTGGAGGTGGGAGAATTGGTAACGTAACGAACGGTTTAATTACATGGTAGCGATACAGTCGTCAAATCCAAGAGAACAAATGGAGCTCTCACGCCCCGCCTTATATAGGGGTCCGTTTTCTCCCTCTCTCTCCGCCAGGGCAGCAGGTGCGACAGCCACGTGCTTGGCAGCTGGGTCCGTCGCGACGTAGTCAGAAATGAGTCATAGCCAAGGTTCTCCGCAGTTAGGCCAGGCCTCTCTCCCCTTCCGGAGCGCACGAACCCACACGCACACACACACACGTCCCGTTGACGTCACGGACGCGTTGAGACACGTTTTGGGCAGCCTTCGACAGGTGGGCGTCAGTCCTGAACACGTCGGGACTCGTTTTGGGACTCGTTTCCGCAGCGTTGAAACTCGGAAGAAGGTTGCCGAAGGTTCCATTCTTAACAACCTATACATGCATCAGCTAAGCATCTTTTTAGTGAATTAAACATACGCCCCATCAACTTAGCTCGCGACCATAAGACTGCCATTTTAGTCCAAAGAATTTTAACCCAGAATACTCCATATCACTCTTCTATATTCAATTTTCCAAAACGTGAAACCCGACAACTACATTATAATAACCTTAACTTGCCGATAACTTACAATGCTTACGGGCGCCGCTTAATATCGTTCATTGGTGCGAAGATATGGAATAACATTTCATGTAATATAAAACTAGCAACAAATTTTGTACTCTCATTAAAACGATTTATTTCATCTGAAGTGTACAACTCACCCTGTTAACTCCGTACTAGTAGTTATATTATTTGTGCAGCTATGTATAGATTGTGTGAATGCCTATAGGATTGTTTTAAATGTGAATGTTTTTTTATGGATCCATTACTAGCCATGTAGGCTATGGATCCAGATGACTAATCAGACATTTCTTTGTACATCTTTACGTGAATAAACATTTATTATTATTATTATTATTATTATTATTGTCCCTCCGTGCTGGCTAGAAAATAATATGGCTTCGAACGAAAAGTTCGATGTTGTGTGTAAAAGGCATGGTGGAAGTTTGAAGTCGTCTCCTTTTCGCACCAACAGCGACAAGTTTGACAGGCTGATATTGGAATTAAGTTTACTTTCATCGACGTAAATAGGAACACCGTCGGACTGTCAACTTCGACATTGCTGGTGGAGAATGCAGCGACTTCAAGCATCCACCATTCCTTTCAGGAACATAAAGAAACTAATCGAACTCATCGTTCGACGCCATCTTCCTTTCTTTCCTGAGCGATGGGAGAATCTGTAGGAAAGGCACAGTTCGTCCTCAGCTCCCTGGGGAGTACGGAGATTAGCAAGGATTGGTGACGTGACCCACGTAATCTCAAAACACGGGGATGTATATTCCTCTACCTGGAGAAACCCTACGCCGTGTGAGTACACCACAAGAGCAATATGACACTGTCAACTTTGATGCTGTTGGAGTAAAAACGCGACGACTTCAAACTTCCGACGTGCTTTTTGCACACGCGAACTTGTCGTTCGACGCCATCTTCTTTTCTTGCCGAAACGATGGGGCAATCCTCGCTTCTCGGCGGAGTGCGGGGATGAGTGAGCACCCGGGATGCGACGCACGTGACCTCGAAGCGCAA